>NW_017552543.1:2860558-3505251 GCF_001854935.1 Bemisia tabaci
CCCCCTTAGGAAACCCTACCCCGCGATGCCGCACCCAACCCCGCGGACCCCCCTCTCCCCGGGACTCTCCCCCCTGGGAATCCTAGTTCCGCGATACTTCCCAACCCTACGAACCCCCCTTCCCTGGGAACCTCCCCCCTCAGCGATCCCTCCCCCCAAGCCCGAATCTTCAGCCGCATCTGAAACAAACAAGGCAAATCATGAATGATTAGTATGATGAGCAACAGGTGACAAAACTGGCTTCTACATTTGTATCTAATCCCTCAGCCACGTAGTTAAAAGTTCTGTTCTATGATCATTAGTGGCATGGCGTGAATTGCGATATATCGATTTTTATGCCATTTAAACCTATGGAAAATGATCGATAAACAGGGTGTTCCCAGCGGACACCTTAATAATAGATTCTTTACCATAGGTTTAAATGGCATAACAATCGATATATCGCAATTCACGCCACGCCACTGATTATTTCCCTGGACTTATAAATGCTAAAGGGAACTATTTGCATGCAACATACTTCCTTTTAGCTTGCATAGGTCCATGATCCATTTGTCCATTTATCTCTTGTCAAAATTTTAGTCAAGGCACCATGCCAAAATTCAGATATCAAAGTTTAAGTATTACTTTTTCAAATTTAAAATGCAGTTCCGTGATGCTTTTGGACTATATCATGCAGCGTTAATTGCAGAAAGGTGGGAAAATAGTGCTGGGTCCACACTATTTTGTGAGGGAAACGAGGCCTAATAGAACTTTTGATTTCTATTTTTTCGAACTTTTTGGCCTTGTTTTCCCTTGTTTTGTGTGGACGCAGCACTATTGTACCATTTGGCTTATCTACTACTTATTTTATTATTAATCACTATTGTACCACCTTGTTACATACCGTCCCCTTCTGATGTAAGGGCACATCTCAATTTCCATGTGAGCTCTATTTCGCATATAAAACCATGCTTTCTGAGGCTCATACGGAAATTGCGGTACTCCCTTACGTCAGATAAGCGACAATGCGTCCGGGCTACGTGGGTTTATGGTTTTGTTTCTCTCGTTAATTTCAAGTTTGCATTCAGCTGTAGAGTAACTGAACTGTATAACGCAAAAAGAAACTAATATTTCTGGCTCATTTAGAAAAATTCATGGCATTTATGTGTATGCTACAATAAACCGAAAATGATAATTCCTTTCTACTTGATTCAGTCCAATTACTTTCAGTTAGATGCGGTATTGTTCGATAGTAGGTATCACACGAGAACTATGCATAACTTATAAGAATTGCAAATACTTTTTATCTCTTTCAGCAACTGAGGGCATTTAAGTTATGGATACGATAGAACAAATAGGTACACATTTTGGAGGGCACTACTTCCGTCTTCAATGGCTCATCATGCGGAGCATTTTCTTCGTTTTTTGCAGACCTGAAACAAACTAAGAATAAAAAAAAGAAAGATTAGTTGGAGCTTAACCTAACTTGAAAATAAAAAGTTTAGTGGAAGATTTATTTTAAATAGAAGTTGTGTTTTTATATAAAGAAATTTGATAAATATTTTTGTTTGTTTGAATACTATCCCCTTTTCTGTTGTTTTTAATATGATGATCCTTCGGGCTTTTTGTTCATGTAAAATCAATTTGATGAAGCTGATACCCATCTCTTATTCTAGTACAAAATTAATTATTTACTTGGAATGTAATGTAGCTAATTTCTACTTTTGTCTTTTCTTTCGCTATTTGTTATGACGTCGCTTGGCTGCGGGCCGATTGTTGAAATTGAAAGATAAGGCGATAGACAAAGAAGACATAGGGAGTATGGAGCTATCCTATTGGTTGAAACGGGTGGATGCTTTAGGGGAGAAAATAATGGACTAATTATCGGGTCCCTCGTATGTTGCTGTTACTTAGTCTATTACCTACCTTTTTTGTCCAATGCAACCGCCCGCTATCACCAATAGGATCCCTCTATATTTCTTTTGTCTTCTTTGGCTATAGATTTGTCTATCAATTTCAATAATCGGCCCGCTGACAGAAGGGCGTAACTACAGATTGAGATGAGCCCGGAAAAGCATTGAATTGTGTGGAAGACAGGGCTCATTGCAAAGTGTAGCTACGCCCTTATGTCAGGTAGGCGACAATGTGAGCTACTAATAAAAGTCATTTTAAAGTGATTATAAATGATAAAAAAGTGATAAGTAATTAGAAACGACTCAGTGTTTCTTGCTTAATCATGCGAAAATCTATGTTAATATTTGCAACACTAAATATTATTAATGTGAAATTCAATGATCAAATGCGAGTAAAACAGCTTCCGCTGTGAGCGCTTCGTTTCTTGCCGATCTGAAAAAAAAGATAAACAAAAGAAAATTAGGTAGTTTGAGGTTTACGGAATATAAAACGGAAACTAAGCTGAACAGTTTGAAAAACTGTTTTTCCTACTGGTCTGAAACTATGCAAATAGAGGAAAAGTAGTTTAAAGTAAACAAGAAAAAACACTAAATAAAACAAGGTGAAACAATTTTGGAGGGTATGGATTCGATCGACATGAATCGATCGAAAAATGAAAACGTGAATCGATCGACGTGAATCGATCGACATGAATCGATCGACATGGATCGATCGACACCAATTCGATCGACAAATTATTAAAAAACCGGTGTCGACTCGATCGACATGAATCGATCGAAAAATGAAAACGTGAATCGATCGACCTGAATCAATCGACACCGATTCGATCGACAGTCAATTTAAAAACACCCGTGTCGATTCGATCGACATGAATGGATCGAAAAATAAAAACGTAAATCGATCGACATTATTTCGATCGACTCACGGGTTTGTCGATCGACTCACGGCTTTTGTCGATCGATTCACGGGTTTGTCGATCGATTCAAGGGTTTGTCGATCGATTCACGGTTGTCGATTGAATCGGTGTCGATCGATTCACGTTTTTATTTTTCGATCCATTCATGTCGATCGAATCGATACGGGTGTTTTTAAATTAACTGTCGATCGAATCGGTGTCGATTGATTCATGTCGATCGATTCACGTTTTCATTTTTCGATTGATTCATGTCGATCGAGTCGACACTGGTTTTTTAATAATTTGTCGATCGATTCACGTTTTCATTTTTCGATCATACCCTCCAACAATTTTTACTGTGTTCGTTTCATATTCATCCGATAAAAAAATAAATGAAGGTAAAACACAGAGGGCAAAACTAGTGTCTTATTCGAGAGAGTAATAAAAACGCAGTCAATCAATTTTCCTTGTGATTAAAATGCTGAAAATTATCTAACCGCATCTCTCGTCAATTCAGAAAAGGTACATAAAAATGAGAAAGAAAAGCTGACGTGAAGCTTTTGAGGAGGGGAAAAAATCTGGCTTAAGAAAAAAGTTTAACAGTTAACAGTCTTTACAGTTTAGGAAGTTTATTTTAGATTTTTAAAATTAAAAGTTTTTGATTTCAAAAATTTTAACTTTTACATTTTAGAATTAAAATTTTTACTTTTTAAATTTTATAATTTTTATTTTTCAATTTGATTTTTATGTTAATGTTTTACATCATTTCTTCCATTTTTTAAGACTCAATAGATCAATAGTGTATATATACTATAAATATTGTAGTAGTAGGCATATAGTGAGTAGTATGGTAGGTAAATAAGTATAGTAAGTACAGTAAGTAAGTAAGTATAGTATAAGTAGTAGTAAGTATATAGTTGCGGTAGTAATAATATATATGTATTATTGACCTATTGAGTATGAATAAATTGGAAAAATGGTATGTAGCATTAAGATAAAAATGAAATTGAAAACCAAAAATTTTAAAATTTATAAAGTAAAAATTGAAATCTAAAATTTACAATATAAAAAATTTGAGATTGAAAAATTAAAAAATAAATTTTTGAATTGTAGAGCATATAAATTTTAAACTATAAATTTTCTTGTAGTAGAAGTTAAGAATAAGCTATTATACACAGTGTACTCACGGATTAGAACCTGTAGTGTAAGCGACCACTACAACAGAACACAACACAACACAACACCACACAACACCACACAACACTACCGACTGACCGACTGACTGACTGACCCACTGACCTGCTCACCCATGAAATTACTTCGCTTGCTGATACCGAACTGACTGAAATTTAGGGTTGAGTTTGCCCTTTTATAATCTCGTAAACTGCTGGCCTGAAGCCACCATAAACAATCCCACCACCCCCCCCCCCCCNTATTCCAGAAACTTCTTCCTTGTTTTCCAATGGCGGAAAATCCGAGCTTTGCGGGATTTCAGGAAGGGGTGCATTCCATCACTTTCGGATGCGGCCAGGCGGGGTCCTTTGTTTCACTGAGATGGATGATGGACCTTACGCGTCACTGTAATCAGGATATGGAAATCCCCTGTTTTGTTTCTTTGGCGGTCCGGTCAAGAAACCTCCGGGCTGCAAAACAATGGGAAAGGGGGAATCGTAAACAGGAAAAAGAACACGGAAATAAATTATTTCGTAAACACATCCGTTACAGAGATAAAGCAAAAAAATACTGAACTACAAAGAGAGAGAGGGGGCGGGTGGCAAAGTCCAGAGAAAGTCTCTAAGTGGGTCGAATTTTGGAAAAAAGAACCATCGCAATTACAGTGTTGTAAAAAGACTGCTTCTTCATAATTATCAAAGAAATCTCCCAGAATAACAAATGGACTACATTTTGCAATTTGGAACTATAAATTCTAGCTCAGTTTAAAAACAATGTATGTGCCATTAGTTTCCCAATGCATATGAGTGTTTTTTCATAAAAGCCAAAATTTATAGTTCCAAATTGCAAAATGCAGTCCAAATAGTTCTGGCTTCTCACGAAACAATTGTTAGTTTTGAAGGAAAATACTGAAGGTAAGTTCTAACGCTGTACATAGATTATAAGTAATTTTAAACGTACAGAAGAAGGTGCACGATCTTGAAAACACTGTAATCGCGCTGGTTCCTTTTTGCTAAATGCCATCCAAGTGAATTGCGTAGTTCCACAAACAAAAGCGGTGCGTATCACGATAATATTAATATTATGTCTTGGTGAGGTATGGTATGAATATTTTTCCTTGAAATATTTAGATAGTTTTGATGAAATCGCGATTAAAATTCATAAACAATTTTTTTTTTTTTGGGGGGGGGGCCACAAATTCCCCACGAAATTCCCGTTTTATCTCACAAATTTTGGCAACGTCCGAGGGCTCATAGGATGTTCTTTCGCAATACAAAGTTCGGACTGACGGGATTTGAGTGTTGACTTCAAACATTTTTTCTGCCGATTGATTTTTCTGGCTATCGATGAGAGGTATTCTACAGCTGGGCCTGCTCTCCCTAGATCAGGGTGTCTACAGGTCCGGAAAACCCGGAGATTACTCTTTTTTTTAGGGTGGCTCCAGTGGCGTGGCGTGCTTTGCGATATATCGATTGTTATGCCATTTAAACCTATGGAAAATGATCGATGAACAGGGTGTTCGCTACTAACATCTTAATAATCGATTCTTTACCATACGTTTAAATTGCAAAACAATCGATACATCGCAATTCACGCCACGCCACTGCGTGGCTCGGAAGCAATCGTAATGCGTGTTTTTTAAAGGCAGCCTGGAAAGTATGCAATCTCTTGCGCACTAATTCTTTGTCTTACATCAACGCACGTTTTGCTTTCCTTCTCAATCGTTAAAGTCGTCTCCTAGTAATTCTGTCGCGCTAAGGAAGAACGCCGTATGAGCATTCGAAACTTGCCAAATTTCCTTCAGTAAAATGTTCATTTTTGAGAAAAGTTATGAACATATTTTCTTGAAATTTTCAGGAGCTTTAGGTGAAATTGCTAACAACATAATCTGAATAATTGGGAGAAAAATATTCAAACATTTACTAGGAAATTCGTGTTTTATCAAAGGAAATATGGGATCGCCTGAAGGTTCATACGGCGTTTTTCCATAGCACGCATCGCATCGCTAGCAGTATAGGATCTATGGTTTGTAACCATTGTGTTACACTGCACCGTTCCGAGTCTATCACAAGGGGACTTCAACGCAGGAGTAGAAAAGCAGAAAAGTAGGAAACTTTAGGTGAAATTGCAAACAACATAATCTGAAAAATTGGGAGAAAAATATATAAGTTTACCAGGAAATTCGTGTTTTATAAATGAAAATTTGGCAACGCCTGAAGGTTCATACGGTGTTTCTCCTTTGCACGGCAGAATTTGCCATGGAAGATTCGGATGAACACCGGCTAAAAATAGGCGGATTTTCATCAAGTTCGACACAATTTCATTTCTGTCGATCGTATTAAAAAATTTCCATCGGAAGTTCCAATCTTATCATACTTTTAAGTTTAAATCATCATAATTCGATCAGCTTGAAGTAAAACTCAACTTAAAACAGTGCCCAAAAATAGGGCAAAAATTCCAAATCTGTGGTGAGCGCCATCAGGCATTCCTAGGATCGGGCAACCGATCTTCTCGTTTATCAGGAATCTAGTGGTTGAATTGAAATTATTTTTTTTTTCTTTATTCAAAATATAGAGAACTGCAAAGTATTAACTCTAATTGCTATAACTAAAAATTAAAATAAGACCAAAATTTAGTTCGGATCTTTCGATAAGAATTCCTTGCAGGAGTCTGAATTTTGATAAATATTTTGTATTTAAGTAGAAACTACCGAGAGACCTGAGCACGAGGATACTTTTGGTTCATAGATTGATTACCTAATTACTGAGATACGAAAAAATGATTTAATCCGCTGAATTACATGTGTTGAAATAGGAAATCAAGTTCAGCGAATATTGTATAACACAATGTCTAAAAGGTAGTAGCACTGAATATATTGGCATGTAGGGTGTAGCCAAGTGCTAGAGATAATATTACAATTTTATGAAAAAACACTTACATAAACTTTGACTGAGGTTTTCCGAAGGGCGAGCGCTTCATCGTCAGGGTCACAAAGTACATGTCTCAGGCAAATAGTAAAATCAGGCATTTTGTCAAATGCCTAGGCAAATAATCAAATAAATTAACTTAGATTGAAAGGAGGGGTATCGTTAAGGGCCTTTTTTGGGCCCACCCTGAAATTCCTCAACTCCGCGATTTTTTGGTCATTGAAGGTCTATATTTTACGGAATGCATAATGGTTTGGTCATTTTCGATCTATCCCGGGGTCTACCACTGGCATGATCCGAAAAAAATGGCGCAAAACCACCTAAACGCGAATTGTTCTCGATTTTCCCGAATAACATGTGGCAACGTTGAGCCACAGCGGGAGATAAATACATAAATAGATAAAACATGCATAAAATTCCTACTAATGTGGCCACTGCGTGTGAAAAATATAAAGGTTTCTGAACTCTCGGAATGTTCTTGACGAGGAGCAGCCTCCGAATTCTAAAATACTAGGTTTTCCGTGAATTCAGGCAATAAAATATGGCAACACCGGCTTTTAGGGGGGGCTTTGAATCCAAAAAAGTTTTTTGAGGAAGGTTTTGACCACCCACGTCCATTTATTGTCAAAAAAATTAAACTCTGGCGTAAGATGAGTCGCTTTTTTAAGCCATTTTAAATAACGATGAAAAACAGGAAAATTCTTAAAAGTTTTTTTTAACAATGAGCGCAAAGTTTGACATCAACGAAAATTGGCCAAAGTGACTCTCTTACATCCCTAATGAACATACTTGAAGGAATTTTTTGTCCTCCGAAGGGATCGGTATGAAACAGCGCGTTGAATGCCGAAAAACCCGCATTTTTCGCCAAAATTGGCCTTCAGACCCATGTTAAGGCCAGTGGTAGACCCTGAAATAGATCGGAAATGACCAAACCATTTTGCATTCCGTAAAATATAGACCTTCAATGACCAAAAAATCGCGGAGTTGAGGAATTTCAGGGTGGGCCCAAAAAAGGCCCTTAACGATACCCCTCATTTGCTTTATGAAAAGTAAGAAAAGAAAGAACCCAACAGTAAATGCCATTCACACATTTTCAAATTAATACAGTGAATGTCTACGGAATTTCAGCACCGGTCAATTCGCCATTTATATCAACCCGTTGTTTTAAAACAGAGCAGTTTAATTTATTGTACACTGAAAAAAAGATTGGTAGAATTTACCATTCCTTCGCGCTGTATTTCTCACGCACAGCGTCAATTCTGCCAGAAAAAAGGTAAACGTTACTGGTACAGGTCGTCTGGCAGAATCGACTTTAAATTCACCCTGTGTAAAATACAGCGCGAAGGAATGGTAAATTCTATCTACCTTTTTATCAGTATAAGAAGCTCATTCAATTGTATTGTTTTTTTTTTTTTTTTTTTTTTTTTTTTTTTTTTTTTATGTGAAACAATGAGGAAATACTGACTTATACAGAGAGATGAAGACACCGGATTTACACGTCAATAAGGTACAGGTATTCAGATGGGGAATGTCCCTGAAGAAAAGAAAAAAAAAACAAAAAAAAAAAAAGGTACAGGTATACGTCGTCTAACACACCTTGGATGCACACCAGTTTATGCATGCTTTCTCTTTGTTTCTTTGCAAGGCCGAAGTTTCTAGGAAATTGCACTGACGCAAAAAGCACACTTATCAAGGAGGCAAGAGTGGCGGGCATCCTCCATGTTGACTGCAACTTCAAGTACAACATGTGTCCAACATCTTTTTTGGATCTAATTACATCATAATCAATTTGGTAAAGTCGCACCCTTTTAATTTCCACTTTTGTAATGGAATATTGGATCTCCAACCATTCACATCACATCGAGGGTGAAACTGGAAAAACGTGCACCTATCTCCTTTTCGATGTTCCGAAATCTCCACGCCTATTTCATTTAATTAAAATAGAGCAAAACAACACTTTATTGCTTGACATTTTGTAAGAATACGTTTAGCACAGAAAAAATAATTTGAGAAATAACCTTAAGTACTTTTTCAATTAAAAAATAAATTATGATAAGGAGTCCGCACTGTCGCAAATACTGTCGTGCTAAGGACGAACGCCGTATGAACATTCGACAGTTGCCAAATTTCCTTTGATAAAATGTTTATTTTTGAGAAACATTATGAATATTTTTCCTTGAAATTTTCAGGAACTTTAAATCAAAGTACAAACAATATTCTCTGAAAAATTGGAAGGAAAATATTCTTAAGTTTACCAGGGAATTCGTGTTTTATCGAAGAAGATTTGGCAACGCCTGAAGGTTCATACGGCGTTTTCCCTTAGCACGACTGAATAGGGGTACGCAGTTTTACAGTTTCATAGTCGAGCCGTTTCGTGCTGTATCAGTGCAAAAGGGCTTTATATACAGAATCCTATAAAGCCAGGCTAGCTCCCTTCACCTACCATCTGTGGAGAATGCTCCCTCATTAATGAAGGCTTACAAGTCGCCTTCAAAAGTACTGCTATGCAACGCGTAACAACACCGCCCCGTCTAGATTACTTTTAATGGTGACAGTAAGATCATGCACTTGAATCCGACTCTGATAGGCTCTCTTTGTATATCCAGCTTTACCAATATCAAAGAATGGACCAGTATGCTGTATTGGCGTACTGACTTTATATAAAAAAAAACCGGATGATGTAACCTAAAAACTTTAACACTTGTAAAGAATGTTAGCCTTGAAACAGCCAAGGTTTACCTTAACAACGGCTACTCATTTTTGGAAAATTGTCCAAGAATTAGAGCCCGATAACCTGTCATTTTTCTTTTTGAAAGTCATAATTTTCTAATGTGAATTACAGTAGGTACACGATAATGTGCGGGTCACAATTCCAGTCGCTGAGTTCAAAGTTCATGTTTATCTTAATATGCATCGGCGTTCTGCTTCATCTCACGTCATCGGCTTATTGCGATGACTCAAGGGCTTTGGTCTACACACTAGGTGGGGTCATTAAGGTAGGTAAAGCATCATGCTCTTATCAAAATTGAACCTAAGCATTTATTTTTAAAAAAAAAAGTGAAATAATTTAATTTGAAACAAAATTTGAGCTTAGATTTTGGGTACCACCTTGCACACAATTTCTAATTGGACGTATTTCTACCAAACAGAACTATGTGCGGGTGTGAGAGGTTGGGTGTGCTCGTTAGTTCTCGGGCGGTAAGAATGCATGGGAATAATAAAGTGCCAGTGACGTCAGCGGCAACGAAGCCGTCTCCGTTGTCGCCCTTTATCCGCTTTAACTTATGAGCCCTGTCCACAACACTCTTTTGCCATGTCCACGGCTCATGAGTCCCGCATCCAATTGGCACATTGTTCTATTTGCTGAATTTAAAATCCCGCTTCTCTATTTCACCATTTTCACCCAAGAGAATCATGCCCACCGAACACATTGTTTCTTATCCACCTCGCCACGAGCACACCCCATCTCCCCCCCCCCCCCCCNCTCATATATCTGTTTGGTAGAAATACGTCAAATTGTGTATCCATAAGGCATTATGTAAAATGTTACTCTTGGATTCGTTTTGTAATTCTCGTATCATCATTGCTGTGTTTATGTTTCAGGTTATAGGACATTTCGTCAACGCTTTTTTGTCCGCGCACCTGTTTTTTTCCAGTAATTTACGTCCACGCGTTTTTTCGGCACGGGAGTTTTGGTCCACAAGCCAGTTGAGACCCAAAGTTAATTGGCCCACATGTAAATACGAACGACAATTGCTCACGACGTTTTTGGATGAAAATGTATAATGTCTTGGAAGAATGAGGGTTTGCTTGTTTTTTTGTTTTGTCTGTTTGGTTCAACGGAGAATAATATATAGTTGAGAGTTTTCGTAAACATGGGGGAGCGTTAATTCCACGAGACAAAATTCACTTAAACTCTCTACACCTCTTTGGTGTAGCAGGATTAAATTATCTTTCAAGAAATTCCCAACTTGTTATACCTGAACCGGATCAACCTCCATATTTGCCTCAGCTAAAGGCTCTTAGATTTTTCTTGTGTACGATAAGTATCTTGATTTATTTTTCGAGGAAAGATCTGTACTTTTTAAAGGATGCATGTCATTCTTACGCTCAATTTCGTATAATATTGTGCAACACCTCTGTTGTGAAATAGTTGCTTCAGGCGCCGCTGCACGGCGGGCGGGCGGCCAGTACGAGAGGCTCACTGGCGCCTACAAACCTAAGTGGATACTTCACGCATTGCACAATGCTTGAAGTATCCACTTAGGTTTGTAGGCGCCAGTGAGCCTCTCGCGCTGGTAGCACGCCGCTCCGGTCCGTTAGGCTTTAATATTTATACTCGCATAGTCAGCGTTTTTTAACTCATGATTTTGAAATGTTTGCACACTCAGCATTGATTATTCTCATGTAAATTGATGGGAAAAAATATGTATCAATTTATCAAAGGAGAATAATTATGTAATGTGTGTTTTTTTAAATATTGGTGGTTCCGTGTCAAATTTCATGATTTCCAAAGCACTTTAATTTTTTCTTTACATTTTGTGCTTTTATTGTGCTGCAGCGAGGTGTGCAACCAAACGCTCAAAATGTGACGTATTTGACTCTAAAAGATCGATGTAAAAATGGGTTGGAACTAAAGATTTCGTACTTCTTGGTTTCCCCCCTCTTTTATTCATTTTTGCAGTTTTTGTCGGCACAACTGCGGCTCATTGAGATTAATATCGCTTGGAAAAGGTTTTACAAATATTTGTCACGTTTTAAAAATATAAATGTTTTCAAAATGAAGTAATAATTTCGTAGAGAAAAAATAAAAAAAATAAAAAAAAGGACCTGTACATATATAAGGTATATCGTACATCAAATATTTTAAGGATAGAAATAAAACCAAATATTCACCAATGACAATTTAAAAAGATGATTCAAAAGGAGAAAGTAAGAACATTTCATTTAGAAAATGAACAACCATAACAACACCTCCTTCTCTCTCAATTTCTCATTTCCAAATTGTCAATATAATTTTACATACTGACTAAAATATAATGCTTGGACCAAGTCACTGTTGCTTATTTTACGTGTGGGCGTAAACTACTGGACAAGAAAGGTGCGCCGACAAAAAATCGTTGACAAAATGTCCTGAAACCCATGTTTCACTCATTGAGTCCCTCCGCTATTCTGAATAAAGTTACATATCGACGGTGAAAGTCGGCAATCACATAACTCGTTTGCGGTGTCTGAAAATCTCCGCTTCTACGTCATTTTTTTAAAGGAGAACAAATTGATATTATTTCTTGAAGTTTTTGCAGAATTTTCTTCGCATTGAGAAGAAAAATCATGACAGTTTTAAAGAATTGCCGTTGAGTAGTTTTCCATTTAAAAAATAAAGTATGACAGGAAGTCTGCGACGTCGCAAACCGAGTTATGTGATTGCCGACTTTCACCGTCGATATGTGTATGTTGTGGGGGGGGGGACCCTGGCTCACTCAGGAGAAGTTTCTCGGTTAGAAATATATTTCTTAGAAAATATGAGATACGATCAGAAGGCTTATAATAGTTTTTTTTATTATTTCTTCTTCTGAGATGTACAATATGACAGAATATAACGGACTAAAATATCATATTTTTCTCGTCCACAGATTCTTGCATCCGCTACCTTCACTTATCATTTGATCGGTGCAAAGCGAGAGGAACCCCCGCATTTGATAAAATGGAAAACTCTTATAATTAGATATAAATAATAGGAATGCTAGATATTTTGGCACCCTTCGCGAATGCGTACTTTCTGTGTCCACCGCGACCAACAGACCTTATATTATCCGATTGACAGATGGTTGATGCCTCTGACTGTTGCAGTTGATCATTGGTTGGGCGATACCTCTCGAGTTACCAGTAGGGGTAGTATTCGTCCATAACTATCAGTTCCAGTACAATGCTCTGGACAACGCAACCAAATGGCATACGCTCGGACGTGGTCGTCACACAAATTTCCTGTCCCGCTTTCATATTTTTAATGTATTGGAGAAAAGTTTATCAAGGTAAGACGCTTTAAAACAACATGCAAGTCAAGCAACGGTTGGATATACTGCCGTGCTGAGGAAAAACGCCGTATGAGCATTCAGGCGTTGCCAGGTTTCCTTCAATAAGAATCGAATTCACTGGGAAAATTATGAATATTTTTAATCAAATTTTTCAGACAATTTCGTTCGCAGTTTACTCTAAAATATCTGAAAATTTCAAGGAAAAGTATGCATGACATTCTTCGAAAATATATGTTTTATTCGAGGAAATTTGGCAACTGACGAATGTTCATACGGCGTTCTTCCTTAGCACGGCAGTATAGGGTCCTAGTCGTTTCTGGAATATTTACCTTCCCCACGATGCTCCATTCCAACGCAGAATGGATCGAGTCAATGGGAGAGGTCGGAGAAAATTTGAAAATTTTAAACGCTTATAAGTCCGTTTAAACAAAATTTTGATGTTCTAAAAGTGGTTCCATTGGCTTCCTCGTGGAATTTTACTTTCAGAAGCACTCCTTAAAATTTAAAATATGACGAAATAAACATCATAATTGGATTACGTTTTGCAATAAGGAACCACTATCTCTGGTTCTTCCATAAAAGCATCTTTCTGCATAGGGAATCTGATGGCATATATGTTTTTCCTAAAATGAGCTAGAAATAGTGGTTCCTTATTGCAAAATGTAGTCCAATTAGCAGTTTTAGTCAAAAATTTGATGTCCGACCACTCTGTTTGACTCGATCCAGTGTGCGACGGTTAAACTGCAAAAATGCGTATCACGGTTTAGGTGTTTCGAAATTGCCGTTCCTAGGTTTTATATTTTTTAAAAGGAGACCGAACCAACATTATGATGTCTTAAGGTTTTCACAGAATATTTTTTATAATATATAAAGCGGAATCATCTGTTTGTTCTCAATCGAAATAGATATTTTTGGAGATTTTAACGAACGGCAACAAAAACAAACTGACATTTTTGTAACCTGTTTGAAAATTTACTCTCAATCCTTTTTAGTTTTCTCCTCTTTCTTTCCTTTGTATTTGACTGGAAGGGGGGAGAGGGAGCATGTCAGCTTCCCCCTCCCTGAAAACGGAAAAAAAGTCCGGAATATGGTTCACCAGTGCCTATGAATGTCACACTGTAAAAAAAATCTCTGAATGAAGAAAGAAAATGATAAAATTACCAAGAATTCAGGGTTCTTTTAGATCCCAGTTTTTTCTTGGTAAAATTACCATTTATGGAAATGGTAATTTTACTGAGAAATCTCGGTAAAATTATTGAACTTTCTCGGTAATTTTACTGGACCTTGGTAAAAACGCCAATATTTTTTATCGACTGTGGTAGAATTACCGGGATAAAATGGCAAAGTTACCGAGAATTGATTACCAATAAAAGTGGTATTCTCACCTGGAAAAAACAGTAAAAATACCGGATTTTAGGTAAGCTTACCAGTCTGTCTTGGTAAAATTACCAATAATTGGTAAAAAAAGTGCAATGGTAAAGGTACCAACGGACCTTGGTAAAAACGCCGAGCATTTTTTTTCAGTGCATAAAACAAATTCACTTGTTCTGAAGGGAATCGATGAAACTAATTGTGTTCGGTGGATGTCCATGTTGCATTTGCAATATCTTCGCAGTACTGTCTACTCGACCTTACCGATCGATCAACAAGAGGACGCGTTGATGATAGCGCTCTGATGCAACTATTCGACCACGACGGATGTCCGTGTTGCATTCAAAACATTGAAGGCGTCTTGACCTCCTGCTCACTACCTATAGCTGGGTCGATCGACGGTGACTGTGCCTTGATGCACCCAGAGATCTAGAAGCAAAGTCTGCTTCTAGATCCCTAGATGCACCTATACACGGAAAATATAGGGTAGTCGAACCAGCCACTGGTTGTGACGACTATCCAATTTTTTTCCATGTATGATGCACTCTCACTTTTATGATTGAGCAAAAAACAGTAGTTCTTCGTTGCAAAATTAAGTCCACTTACACGAGAAATAATTGGTATAAGGCTTGGCGTACAGTTTCTATTGCATTGGAAAAATTGTTTAAGCTAAAGCAGCATCTGTGCCTTAAAAGCAAAGAGGTATTTAAAATTGTGCTGCATCTACGATACATACATCATTTAATTATTCTCTCTCATCCAAAGACGGAGGGTAAAATGAAAAAAAATGTTTCGAACTTCACGTATTAATCTTCTGGTGTTTTACTGCAGGAGGGGCCTAGACGGAATGTCTTGCATTTTGAGGGCTATTTGCGAAGTTGCGGAAACGCCTTATTCACACATTGGTCTCATTGGACAGTTAATCGATCTCATATTCAAGTACGTTACATTTTTTTTGTCTTATATTCTTTTGATGATACCTCATTTCGAGAGAAATAGTGGTTCTCAATAATAGTTCACATGCTTGAGGGCTATGTGTGTGTACCTACATCAATGAAATAAAAGATAGATGATAGGAAAAATTGAAGTCTAACACTGATTTGTAAAATAAGTGTATTTTAATAAGAATATTGTTTTTGAAGGAAAAAAAATCCTCTGTTTTTCACCTTTAAATAATAAAATTAGTTTTTTATACCCGATTTTTAGATGTCAAAAATCAATGAGATCCGAGTCGTAAATTTGAGGTTACGTTGCGTTACACCCTTGCCTCTCTAATTTTCTGGCTTCAATTCAAGAGTTATGTGATTTTCAATTTAATTTTTTCCATTATTCGATTTCAGACCCAAAGTACCATCTATTTACCACAGCGCTTGGCTGAAAGGAAGTATACATGGAAATTGCAGCGAGTATTTCTGTCAGAAAAGTTTATTTGACAACTGGAGCTTAAGCTGACATCTTAAAGTAACTTTTTCCAAGCTACAACGTGCATTTTTATTTGTAAATTTTATTTCTAGTGAGTTACAATAATTTGTGTTTATTTTAATCATAGCTTCATTTTTTTTTAATTCAATGAAACCAACAAATCCACATCTATGTTGCATATTAGTTTTAAAATTTAAGGAGAATTTATCCTCACCCGCGGCGCTGCCTGCTGTTTGTCAAATTTTCGCTCATACAATGGTTAATAAAACTATACAAATGGTGGACAACGAACGCTTAGTCCAACGTTGCTAAATATATAACTAACCATAAAACCTTCTTTTTAAAACCATTATGAATAATTAAAACCAATAAACCATCGAAAGTAGAATTGCATCACGTTTTCATTTTTCGATCGATTCATGTCGATCGAGTCAAAACCTTTCTGTCCTGGCACGAACCTGGTTTAAAATGTAGGCTTGAGCAGGAAAATATATTTTGAAAAAGAAATACTAAGAAATTGTTTAATTGATATCCTATAAAAAGAGTACAAATTAAGAAGAATACTTATTGAGGGGCTCAAGAAAATGTTTGGATAGTATTGAATTTATTCTATCGAGAGTAATCGCCACACTTATAACACTTGCACTGGTCTGGTTCTCTCAGCTTGATGTCCATGGTAGCCTTGCCTTCAACAGTTATCCTTATCCCATCTGGATCGTAACAGTGATCGAGGGTGATGACTCTCTCTCTAAGATAACTTTCTCTGCAGCAAAAGCATTCCTAAAATCAAAGCGAGAACAGTTTTCAGCCTTCATGCAATTTTTCTAGTATGTGAATCACTGGAGGACCCACTTCTGATTGGCTCAGCCATCTTATGATTTATGAAAAAAAGGCG
This sequence comes from Bemisia tabaci, assembly GCF_001854935.1. Classification (NCBI taxonomy): domain Eukaryota; kingdom Metazoa; phylum Arthropoda; class Insecta; order Hemiptera; family Aleyrodidae; genus Bemisia; species Bemisia tabaci. The sequence goes on from NW_017552543.1 coordinate 2,877,170, forward strand.
AATATTACATGGAAATTATCCAATGTGGCAGAAAATGATGATTTTTTTGCCTCATTCACGTGAGCCTCACTCAAATGTTGTGTACATTGCGTCCAAATATATTTTTCCAAGTTGTTCCACCTGTTCTACGGCAACGCTTGCACTAAATGCAACACGTGAAACTAACAGTCAAAGGTTAGAAACAACACAGAAAAAAATGGATGATGCTGACGACAGAACCCTCTGTTCACAGGGCTCCTGCAGTTTCTTTGTTACACTTACAGAACTTTTCTGTTGTGAGAACAGAACTTTGGTGGTGGGAACAGAGTTGAACTCTGGGGGAAGGGTGGAACTCTTCCCACCACCGAAGTTCTGTTCTCACAACAGAAAAATTCTGTAAGTGTAACAAAGAAACTGCAGGAGCCCTGTGAATAGAAGGTTCAGCCGTCAGCATCATCCATTTTTTTCTGTGAACTTCCTCATAATCCAAAGTCACGTCTTTTCTCTTTTTTTCTTTTTTTTTTATTCTGAGGGTTTTCACGAGACTCAAGAACGAAGCAAGTCATCACATTTCCCTTGCAAAAAGTACCTATTGCCTTATGAACAGGGGTCTGGAAGCCGAACATGACAATTTTGCACAGCCTCTCTGAATTTAAAGTCATTTTTCGACCTAGTGCAATGGAATGACATGATAATTTTTCAGATAATTGACCTCTTTTTACGCAAACTAACGTATCCAAACCGTTTTGCACTTCTCTGTGCTCTGGTTAAGCTTACTTTCAAACCGCATTTACGGTAAGTCTCACCAAAGGGATTAGATGACCGTCAAAAACGAATTATTTTTGTCGAACACGAATCTTGTATTATAAAAAGGTTATATCAAGGTTTACAGAATTTCATGGTGACTCGGATTTCAGTTTCAGGGTGAAGTCAGTTTATGCTCCCAACAACGCAAAACCTCGACTTACATATTTAAGCTTGCCATGATAGAAGAAAAATCATATCCATTAGTGGCCACTTACCTCAAGAGAATTTTACATTCATGATGCTAAGATGTCATAAAACTCGGCCCCCCCCCCTCAAAATTTTTTCTACTTTGATTGTGGTATGAAATGAACACAAACCTTGAGGAATCCGTTTGGAGTGGCAACGCTTGGTTGAACTTGGGAATTGCAGGCGCCCTCGCATTTGCTCACCGCTACATCTCCATTGCAGGTTCTTTGAAGTCGACCGAGTTCATCGAACTCCTCTGCGCAAACGGAAAGAGGGACAATCAGTTTTGAAATTCTGGACAGGTCAATTTTGTAAGTCTTAAAGCTGAATTTTCATGGATAATGGAACTCTTGCGCAATTCTTGCATGCCTCGTGAGCGTCCAATTAAGGTACTTTTTCCGTTTTAAAATATTGCGAGAAACACGATGGTGCCACTAGTTTTCTTTAAAACGAACTCCCCAGCTCAAATGGAACTCTCGAAGTTGAGGTAAGCTTGATAGACTCATTTATGAAGATTACAGTGATTATGAGACTATTCACGAGACGACAAAAATTGGGTTTACCAGTCAAAACTAAAGGAGTTTTTTTGGGCTCTATTTTGGTTCAACCCATGAAGCTATGGTTTAGAAAATCTGTTGAGGTCAAACGAGATTAAGGAGAAAAGGATAATATTGAGAGCCTCCTTGCCGTACTTGTTCCTTCCTCTTGAGTCTTTTATAGGGTAAAATCTCATCGGTGGCATAAAACGGTATTTTGCATGTCGCCTGCTGGTTTGATATACGATGGAATGATAGAATGCCTTAATTTTTTGTGTATGCAACACAAACATCCGGTAAGCAGGATTAGTTGTATCCACGACATCTAGGCGCTTATGAGCATTGCTTCGCGTTTAGTGGCCAAGGTGTTTAACGACAACGAAGTCACAGAATGTGTCACTCATGACACGTTAGACAAAAATATAACATTGCACTTTTCCATAGTTGAGAAATTGTTCTAGCAGAAAATTGAGCATAATAAATGATGTTGGTTTAGTTTGAACCACAGATTATTTCTCTGAAATTCTGTACCTATGTATTTTTTAGAAATATGTTAATAGGCTGTTGCACGATCAAAATAGAAAAAAATAACCAAATGATTAAATCTTTCTTGTTCTTTTGTATAGCACTACTCTGATGTCCAATTTTAATGAAGTTTACCTTTAGTGATGTGAATTTCCGAGGGCAATGTTTCACACTCCTCTTCATTGCTACATTTGACCATTAGAAAGGATGCCCACAGCACTATGGAAGAGATTCGCATTTTGAGCCTGAAAAGTAATTGCATCTTCAATTTAGATTAAAAGTAGTGGTACTTTGACGACAGGTTAATTTAAATTTCCAGCAATCAATGATGGTACAACTTGAAAATCATTTCGATAAAAATTGTATTCTTTATTAAATGTTTAAAACACGACTCTTTCTCCTTGATATTTTGATTACATGCTAAGTCTATAGCAATTACCAGTATAAAACTTACAGAGTCCTGACCTGTCATTTAGAAAATTATGTTTTTGGAGCATATTGATAAAAAAACAGAGTTATCAAACTAAAAATGTATGATAAAATAAAATCTATTTAGATGAGAAAAAAATATAAAACTGCGTGCATGCAAATTCATTTTTAGGACTCGACCAGGAAATAGTTTGAACACTTGAGGTTTTATAAAATAGGTATACCGTGTTTTATACCGACCATTCCAAATTTCAGCGTACTTCAGATTACTTACTTCTATTTTTATTTCTAGTTCTATTTTATAACGACATAGGATACCATTAGACTAGCCTATACTGTGGAGAGAGCATCCTTTATTTAAAATAATAGTGCGGTTAAAAAAAGGTGTAAAATAATGGTTCAGAAGTTTAACTATCCTTGCGCGTAAGGCATTTTGCCTGTCCCACTAATTGAAGGCATTCTGCCGTATCTCATCTCGCTCTCTGTTAATTGAATGAATTTTGCTTTTCTTTTTGTTATTTTAGAGAGCCTGTTTCGCACGAGAAATTAACCCCCCAGAAAACTTCTTATCACTCTTCTTGTTTACGCAACTACTATTTTAATTAAAAATCAATTTAACTTTATTCAAAATCTTATTGTAGCTGAAATTGAGAACATTCGACCATTAATTTTTAAGCATACGATAGGTAAATTACCGGCTTATAAACAGTGAAATTTTCGAAAAATATTTTAAAAAAAGATAAACGCGTTCTTCTTTTTAACCTTAATATTATACTTCACACAGAAAAAAAAGGATGGTGCTGACGACAGAACCTTTTGTTCATACGGCTCCCACAGTTTCTTTGTTACACTTACAGAACTTTTCTGTTGTGAGAACAGAACTTCTGTCGTGGGAACAGAGTACTCTGTTCCCACGACAGAAAGTTCTGTAAGTGTAACAAAGAAACTGTGGGAGCCGTATGAACAAAAGGTTCTGTCGCCAGCACCATCCATTTTTTTCTGTGCATTGGTGTAAAAGGGGCATTTTTTTAACAAGATTTTTTATGACGGTTAATTAAAGATGGGTACTTTTGAAATTTCATAAATGTTTCAAATTTTATCTATTCTGAATACTATTTTTTTTTTAAAAAAAAAAAAAAAAGCCGTTCAGTAACTCTGCTGCTAGAGAGATCTCTCTCCCGCTCTAAAATAAATATATAAATACATAAATAAATATATAAATTAAAACTGTTATCGAATAGTGAAATAATTATCACTCACATTACTTATTACAACTCGTGATAAAAATATAAGTTTCGATCAAAATTGTAGTACTCACTTGTTTTTGATGGAGTGCTGCGGGTGAGCCGTGGGTGGACTTCGTGAGTGAAAAGGACGTAAGGGGTGACTCCTGCCAACATCCTTCCCTCTTCCTCCACATTTTCTCGCCTCTCTACGCATATTCTGACTCTCCCACCCTCTATGAACATGGTCACGAATTTTCTTCTCAGCCAAATGGACCACACAACAACACAAGAATTGAACCACGTTAAGCAGAAAGGAGCCAAGCTACATTAACTACCGCCAAATATAATTGGGCAATTTAATTTTTTACATGAAATCGGTCGTGCAGATTTTTGTGCAAATTTCATATCAGTGAATTTTCTGCATAGTGTGAAGCAAATTCCTTGTAATTTTCGAAAGAGTTTGCACAAACGTTCTCTTGTAAGAAATTAAATTCCCCAGTTAAAATTGGCAATTGTCGATGTGTGGCTTGGTTCCCTCACTAAACGCGGTCCAATTACACGTCTAAAGGCATATGCCTATATCACAACGTTAAGCAGAACACGTTGAATACATCAAAAATTCCAAAATTAAATCATGAGAAAAAAACTATATTTTGTAGCTTACATCATAATTTGTGATTTGTGCATTCAAACTTCTCGGTAGTTAAATAACCAGTGGCGTGGCGTGAATGATCGATTATCGATATCTCGCCATTTGAAGCTATGGTAAAGAATCGATTACTAAAGCGTTCGCTGCGAACACCCTGGTAATCAATCTTTTTTCATAGGTTTGAGTGGCATATCAATCGATATATTGCAAAGCACGCCACGCCACTGTAAATAACCTTAATCAACGTGGGCCGAATCAGTTATTTAAAAACAAACTTATAATTATTTCGCAAAAGACTGGAATATCGTCACACACACGTACATCCTTTTACCCTGGTGGCCCGCTCCTCGGCAGAGAGTGCGAATTGTTGATACAATGGATCGTATTCGATAGTGCTTCGATGTATCGTTTGGTTAAAAACAGTAAAATATAATCTCAAACAAAAATTTTTGATTTAAGTTGGAGAAGCTGAAAGGCAGAAAATCCCTAACAATTTCACTCCCCCCCCCCCATTTGGTACTCGAAAGAATCAAAATTCTATCACAAAAGACCCGTCCCCTCAGATTTTTAAATTGACTTTTAAGGCTATGTTTGCTTGTTGAACCAATCGATATCGATACAATCTTACCTGTTTGATATATCGAATACGATCTATTATTTCGCCTCCAGAATGTAGCTCAAATTGTAGAATCAATGATACTGGATGAGAAACGAATTTTGCACCCGTCGTAACACTGGTGCATGAATATTCTATTCTGTTGACTTGCAGGAAAAATCAGAAAAGTATGATGTATGTATAAATATCTCCTTCAGTGTTAAGTCCTTAGCTTTTTAATGCATAAACTGGTCTCCACGTAGTTTTAAAGAAAAAACTGTTGAGAGACTTGAAATTCTCAAATAGAGAGAAAAAATCGTGTTATAAATACTTTTACACTAGAGTAGCTTTTCCAAAATCTCATACGATTCTACCTCATACGGACCTCATATGCTCCGCTCTATATGCTGCCGATGCGATGTGGTCAGATTCGGGAATTGAGTAGAAAACGTGGCCCGATTACGTCTTCACCATCTTCGACTGTGTTGTTCACGCATCACTACTACAAATAAGATAAATAGAACCAACATAACATGGAAATATAGAGCAAGGAAAAGTTAGTTAGTTAGTTAGTTATTATAATTTTGAGACATTCAGCGACTCAGGCTATTAACGTCTTTACAGGTAATTTTGAAAATATATAGGACCCGCGTTGATGACGGTGTACATACATATACAACTATTATTCGTGCTTGATGGATGTCCGTGTTGCATCTACAAAATTGAAGGCGCGATGTCATGAGGCGTGGTGAACTCGTAATGCTCAACTCTATGCTGCATATAAGGTGAAATTGGTCTTTTATTTTATTTTCAGTGACTCAAGATTATAAATGAACTAACTCTTAAAAGTCACATATGTATATTATTAATTATGGAACCAACTGTAAAATGAGATCATAATATATATACTCCTTATGAAAATAGTGACAATAGATTTGAGAGAGGAAAATCGGCAGGAAAAGTTACAATAATAAACTTTCAAAGTTTTACCGTTTTATCGATGGCCGTGAACCGATCGACATCGATTCAACCGACATATTATTAAAAGACCGGTGTCGAATCGATCGATTTACGAGTTTTTCGATAAATTCACGTTTTTACTTTTTGATCGGATCCATACCCTCCGCTTAATCGTGTTCATACTCTACGCCTCGAAAGGGTTCATTGATCAAATTAACGTCGTTTTGCAATTAGAAAACACACTTTCTGACTTCTTTTAGGAATCTATACTATAAGCTCCGAGACCTCCTAATTTTGCGTAACTGGTGACGCTTAGTTCCAGCCTTCTACCGGGCCGATTTTCATGATTTTTGCGGCAATCGACGGGCAATTGTCCCTAGATTAGCCAACTCTTTTCAGATTTTCAAAATATGAACCAGGTTTTTTTATATTACGTGGTAAAGTTGCGAATTCTCCCATTTAAACAATGTAAATTTATACTTTTTGTCATAGTTCGTTTGAGCGTTCTACCGGGCCGATTTCCATGATTTTTGCGTAGATCGTCAGGTAATTGGCCCTAGATGAGCCCGCTTTAATTAGATTTTGGAAATAGGACCCAGGTTTTTTTAAAATCACGTTATACAAGTGAGTAAATTTACAGAATGCTCCGGGACTGCTACCGCCATGCGCGGGAGGATGCGCAGTGGTCGAAGAGGTTGCGCAGTGGATGTGTAGCCTGCGCATCAACTCTACACTTATCTACACAAGATTCGCACCAATGACCTAACGTCGAGCGATGGCCGAGTCGTCTAAGACGTCGAAAGAATACAGTCTTAACTCGGTGTGGGTTCGATCCCCGATTTAAGTACTTTAAATTATTACCCCTGTTCATTGTTTTACTGCAATATTTCATCAAGCAGTCATTCCAAAACGCGTCCTTTTAATTTTAAAGTAATTTTAGGTGAAGTTTAAAATTAAAGTATATCTCATATCGTAATTTTTTAGGGGGAAAATAAAACTAAAACTGATAGGAGGGTAAAAATAGGGCCGCGAAGCGGCCCATTGATGGCGCGGAGCGCCTTCGGGGGGTTGGGCCGCGTAGCGGCCAGGGGGCGTAGCCCCCTAGTAACTTATAAGTACCGTTAGTTTCCTTATGCACACAAGAGTTTTTATAGATAAGCCAGAAATCGTAGTTTCAAAAAGCAAAATGTAATCAAATGATTAAGCCATTACATTGCTGGACAACGAAAGAGCCTACACGTATATAAAAGTCGCTTCACTTGCATGCTTTTATTTAAAATTATTTATAAAAATATGTAAATGAGGAGAAGAAAATTATTTGGGTTTTATGTAATGTTTTATCATTTGAAATGACAATAATTCCTACAAACTTTACAAAAACTTCAAAATCATAAGTTGAAAACCGCAGATGCCGCAAGTTTGAATAATCACATCATACACAGTGCGGCCGGCGCGGAACGTCTAGTAGCGCCTTACAAGACCGCAGGATACTTCATGCATTGCGCGTACAGCACGGTGCGCACGACGCATAGTATAGCGCCTTACAAGTCTGCAGGATACTTCATGCATTGCGCGTACAGCACGGTGTGCGCGACGCATAGTATAGCGCCTTACAAGTCTGCTGGATACTTCATGCATTGCGCGTATACCACGGTGCGCGCTCAAGTCGTTGATAAGCTTTATTTTCTCGGTGTCGAACCTATTCCGGTGTACACAATTTCTGAACAATGTACATTGCGAGCTTGCAATCCTAGGATTACAGAATTAGAGAGTTTTTTTGCAATCCTGTGTGTTTTTCGGTGGAAATATAATTTTCCCCGGTCGCTTCGAGGAGTCAGTCTGCTTCTGATCTTAATTATTGTAGATTGTAGGGATTCAGAAATTTGGATTTTTTTTAATATATTTTATTTGGATGAATTTAAAATAATAGAGAAAACAGAACGAAAATATCGGGTCGATATTTCCTTTGATTTTGCGTACAGCCAGACCTGATTTCTATATTTTTGAATGGGTTTTGTGCCAAATCTTATGGTACGAGTTTTATTTTTTCGTGTCTCTTTTTAGTTCAAAAACAGTTAGGTTATTGTAAAAAGAAATAAGTTATTATTTAGAAAATCTGCCACTTTGTAGAATCTTTTAACATTTTTAATGTGTTTTAATTTTTAATTTATGAATTTGTGGTTGTAGTCTGTATATCATAACCACTTTTTAACCTTTTTTGATTGTTCGTTCTTTTTTCCTTTGATTAAACCCAGATTAATTTTGCGTGGCTCGAGTTTCTGAATCATTGCAATAACGATACACGTTTTCCCTTTAATCAATCGTCAAAGGCAAAGGATCAAGAGCGCCTAACTGATTTCACACTCTACATCAAAACGAAATCAAAAGCGTGCCTACTTGTAAATATGTAAGGCACGCTAAAAACGAGGCCCAAATAGAATACGTCTTTCCTATTTTCGGCTGTGTTCACACTGGATTTTTTTCTTTTTATCAATTTGATGTCTGATTTTTCTGTTGGATGTATTATTAACTTATATCGAAATCTCATTTTTAATGCCACCATAACTCCCCCAGAATAGATACTCTTTCACTCAGCAGATTTCCTTTTCTTCCCGTGCGACCAGCTATGAGCGAGGTAAATTTGCTGGCAACTGAGAGACATAAAGAACTTACACTTGCAGGATAACAAATCTCTCCGAGGGATAATCGACATCTTGAGTAAATTTTGCGTTAATTATTGTCGGCATCGAATATTCCGGCCGTATCTGAATCGACTGCGCTAATATGATGGCGGCCGGATGAGGGATGAGAATCGATTCTGAAAGGTTTACCATGTCCTCACAGCTTGAGCTTCAGCCGTCAAGAGGGTCAAACGGGCGTCGGTTGCGTTTCCCACAAACCGCTACTGTGACATTCATTCTCTCTCCTTATATTATAGTAAAATCAGGCGCTTTCTTTATTTTATTTATTTTCCTCCCCTCAAAGTATGTCCGATTCAAAATATAAGAAACGGTCCTGGCAGCATCTTAATATTTAATTTGAAAAATAGAATGAAATTGTGAATCAACCACTGTACTAATTGCGAGGGGCGTTGGTTCATTTGAAAGGTGTTGTTCTCAATGCTTCGGGAAAACTATAAATTATTTTCTGGGGTTCGTCCCCGATTTTTAAATCCCTAAAAACTCATAAATTGGATGAGGGGAAGTGGGGGTTTTTTNACAAAATTTTAGTTTAAAGTTTACTAAATAAAATAACAATTTTTGAAAACATTTGTTATATTTATTCTCTCAAAAAAATAATTAGACCCGATTCAAAGACAAAACAGAAAATTAAATGAAAATAAATAAAAAAAAAAAACCATGTGAAAGTGAAAAGTGTACAGGAAAAATAAGGGGCTGCGAAGCAGCCCCATAAGCCCCTAGTTTATCATTAAATTTGAACTTTAATGTTCAGAAGAATAAGGTATAGGTAATTATGTAATGCACCGTAGAAAAAGTTATAAAAATAAATCGTCATCACAATATTGTTAAATTCCGAGAATCATTCATGCTAGATACAAATTAAACTGTCAAATATGCAACAAAAAAGTACTGAAGTATGTTTGAATTTGTAAAAAAATGTGATTAAAAACTAGTGAAGAATTAAGGTGGCATTTTTAGGTACTTAAAAAAGAACAAAATAGGTTTCTTAACTTTGATGATCTACAAATTTTCCCTTAAAATTTAAAATTAGTTTTTTACGTTTTTCCCACAGCCATGCTACTAAAGAGTTTTCTTGAAAATGCGGTTTTTTCTTGAGGTCCCGTCTGCGTTAAAATCTCTTCTATCCTGCACTCGGTTAATTTCAGTTGTTTTAACGTATTTGTGTGCCTGCATAAAAAGTCGTTCCAGTATTACTTACCAAAGCAATTTTGGCCGAATTTTTATCCCATTCCTTCCTCCTGTAAATCACTAGTGAAATCAAAAACCAATCTTTCATTTACCTAATTCCCGGTCTGACTCCCCTCTTTTCCTTGTAAGACCACGTAAGCTTAGCGTCAGGTCCTCTCCCTCCATAAAAGGCTACGCATTACTTGATTGACTTTTAATGGGAGAGCAAATTCCCTATGGCAGAAAACCAAGAAACCAGAAAACCGTTGTTTGAGACCATCAAACTCGGGCCTGCTGGCCGGGAGTCGAACCCGGGACCTCCGGATCATTGAGCCAGCACTGAAAACTACACCACAAGTAGTCCATTGTCTACGCAAAAAACCCTGCACTTTTTTATAGACCGACACCGAAGAAATAAGTACCTACAATTCCCGGTTAAGAGACCAATTTGTGGACCCACAAATTGTGTGTTAAGATTTCAATTTCTCAATTTCATATTTTTTCTGTGGGCTCCTCGCGATTTTTGTGCAATCCCCCAGTGTATGTCCCTATGGGACATTGCCCCGTCCATTAATTCTATATTTTTGTGTGTGTTGTAACACACCTATTCGTGTCATATCTATTCTATTCCTCAGAGAGCACAACGATGACGATGGAATTATGAAAGAAAACAAAAAGAAAATGGAGAGCTTTGGCTTGAAATTCTCGGCGGGAGTTGAGCTCAAAGGTCGTGCTGTGACGGTTTGCTTGGACAACGGGGAGAGGGGCTGGGGTGCAACGATTTTAAGAGTCACGATGATGTAGACTGGGGGAGGGGGGGTAGGCGGCTCCGATTGGTTGGCTCCAGTCTGTCAGACATTTAAGTACTTTTTCATGTAAATACGCGTGTCCCGCTTGTTCGCTATCGTTTTTAGCCGTTATGAAGGGCTCACTTTAGTCGGTAGAAAACTCACTGGTCTCGAATGAGAACGACTTGCACTCAGTTTCAGATATCGAATATTCTTGATTTCAGTCCGAGTCGATCGAAGTATTTTTTGACCCCGATCTCCCACGATGTAGAGTTTGTAAATTTTGACTTATTTATGCTAAAAGGAACTATAAGCGTAAGCTTTGCGTGCAATCTCAGCATAAATACGTCCATTTGTTATTAAAGAGGGCTAATTTTTTACTTTTTCGTATACAATCGCTCTGAAGGATAAAACCTCTGCCTTATTTCATGGGGTTGAAGGAATGATTGATTTCGTTGCTAATACAGTGACAGACAATGATCTCATCCAAATAAAATAAAAATCAATTGAAAATTTTATGTAATGAAAAACACTGAGATAGTCCACTCACGATCAGTCAGAATGGATTTGATTTTGTCAGCTTTCGATTATTTAAATCTTCTTTATTTTGGTAAATATAGGTGGACAAAATTAGCTTTCAGGGTATGATAAACTGTGTTACTACTAAATGTATCGCCACTATGAAAATTCTTTTTAAATGTTCCCTTTTAAAAACTGTATAGTTTTGGCTAAAAAAAGCTATGGCTCAAAGTATTAATCAGTTTAGATGAAGTGATTTTCATCGATCAAGAAAGACATGAAGCCCATAGGCGTACAATTTTCAATTTTCTCCATTTCGCTTTCCATAGCTGCCTTCACGGTGTGATTCATTGAATAAATGAGGATCTCTATTGCATTGCAAGATCTGTTTTTTGTACAAAGATTTCGAGAGCTCCAAGACCTTTTTGAAAAAATAAAGAGAAGACATCACGTCAAAACGTCTTACCCGGATCGACGAATTTTTTCGCCCTAAGTTCTAACCGAGTGGAAGTAGAACTTTAAAACAAATTTTCCGAGCTCAGGCTTCAAATATGAGGCCTTACATGTAACAATGGTGGATGTAAAAAATTACTTTTTCGAAAAACGCTTAAAAAACTGTTTTGGTCACACAAAAATTTGTTGTTTGGCTCTGGCATAATGTACAGATCTTATAATTTTCTCGATGCTAAAACAGATTTTTGAACATGTTTCGAGAAGGTAATTTTTCACATCCGCCATTGTTACATAATCCCTCATTTGTATATACATTGAGATTCTGTAAATCACATTAGTGTTTTTAGAGATCTTTTAAAACATCTTTCAAGCGTCATTGTGCAGTTTGGCGATCACTTATGGTTGATACCATCTCAGATCCGCCCTCTGCCTAGTCGTAGCGATACATCGCTTCATGACGGAAGTTGAAGTTGGAAGGTCGAAAATAATCGATTATTCGGGTCGATAATAATCGATTATTCGTGTGACTTTGGGTGGACGGTTGGAGTCGGCGCGCTGAGCCGTTGGGGGCAACTGGTGGTGGTCAACGACGAAGGACAACCCTAGACGTCTACTCTCACGGATCGAACCTCTGAAGATCCTACGCGCTTTCCAAATGAAATATTTTTACATCCGTTTTCAGCCATCATTTTAAAACACTTCCTTCGAAAATCCTCTTTTTTGCATGAGTCTCCAAAGTAGAGAATATTTATCTTTTAGAGTTTGTGACATTTTTAGTTGAAAATCCACCGCCAATTATGTTCAGGAGCTGGAACAGGACTTGTGAGTACTGCATGTCTCGCCATATTTTCATGATCGGTATCTTGTTGATTTCCCACGCTCTTACCGTGACTTACTAATTTTGATACAGTGAGGATGGAATTTGCAGAAATGTGCGGTTTTATAAAAAATATTGCAGTCTAAAAATTGTGTGAGGGGATTTCAGGATTTCAAATCGAATCGCATCTAACACAGCTAGGTTAGGTAAATTATAATTTGAAAAAAAAGTCATAAAAATACAGTTTTGTCCGAAACAAAAAAATATACGGAGAGTAAACTACTACATTTTTTGCGAGATTTCGAATGCAAGTCATTAAAAAACTTTAATTAGACTGTAATGGGGCAATGACGAAGAATTTTTCGTGGGGTTGTTGTATAGTTATTCTCAAACAGGATTTTGCGGAAAAATCACGAAATTAATTGGAAAGTGCAAAAAAGCATTTCTTAGTCGAGAAAAAGCTGATCAAAATTCGACCAATTATTGACAGTCCAGTTAACGATGCCTGGAGCTGCATTCAGCTTACCAGCAAATGCAGATTCCTCCGCCTGGCTACGTTATCAGAGCCCGCCAAAATATCGTTTCAAACAGGTCCCATTTTTATCATTTTAAAACGGGGTTTCATTGCTATTTAGGACTAAAAAAATTGGACATATTCTTGGAAGCTTTGTTCATAATACCGTACTTTTAGAATACAAATTTGAAAAATGGGTGTTACAGACCCATTTAGGCTCATACAGGGAAATCTGGGTAGCAAACACATCATACCTCACGAAATAGACTGACGAGCTTTCATTCAAAAGCAAACTTTTCGAAATTGTATTTACAAGGAAGTATATTGACACAGTAAAACTTCCAAAACACGTAACTCGTTTGAGGTGTTTTAAAATTTCTGGAGACATTTTGTTGTCCATCTTGGTTGCAGAAACAGGAACTGTTTGGAAAAATGGAGGTAGCTCTATTACTCAGCCGGGTTTAAATAAATAAATAAATAAAAAAAACGCTCAAGGCGCAGACATTTTCAGATGAGTTCCGACACTGTAAAGCTTAAATTTTTTCAGCATTATTTCAGAAAAATCTAAATAAACAATCAACTCTCCATGATCTCTCCAACAAATTTTTCTGTGATAATTAGCCATAACTGCCATTCCCAGAAAATATGCGATTCTTTCATTCTCAGAGCATTTTTTTTCCTTTTTTAACACGAACTTTGGATCTACAATCAAATGCAGAAAAATGTCTCACGTGTCATTAAGGATTTTTAAATCTTTTGGGTTAGTTTTAGTTTGGTGGCTGTGTCTCGTTTTGGACGGTCTGGTTTTGGGGCAAGATAGTCCCCGTGTTGTATCGGACGAATGCACAGTGACTCCTGTTCTTCATGTTCTCCAATATCCTGGATGTGTTCCTAAACCTATACCATCCTTTGCCTGCACCGGTCGTTGTTCCAGTTATATTCAAGTAAGACCTGCCTCATATCTGCCTCTAAAGTCCTATTCCATTTATTTGAAACATTTCGCACTTTGGAATCCACCCCCCCTCCTCCCTCCAAAAAACAAATATATCATTCATCTGAGTGCAAACTCTGTTTGCTGTTTAGATTGTGACAAAAAACCTCAACGCTACAGTTAAAAGTCAGTGTTTTCCGAACAAAAAAACGTAAAGTACATTTTAACTTTGCAAAATTCCCACTCGAAAACTGGATTTTCTCTGAACGGTTGTTGGAAATTTCTGAGGAAAATTTCACAGATTTTTCTTTTTTTTTGCGCAAGAAGTTATGTAATTCATGTGTTGTTCCTATTGTAGTATCGTGAAAATTATCACTATGTTCAAGGATTTTTCCCTTTGACGAAGAAAAATTATCAAATTTGTCATTCTTGAAAAACATTGAGTTCTTTGAGTTAGTTGGCAACCTTGGAATCGAGTCACGTTCTTTCATCCGGAAACGACGGGTTAACTCGTTTTCGAAGGATTTAGCCTTTGAGCATGTGAAGTGATATTTTTAGATGAATAAAAAAATTTACAATTTCTATGAGAAAGTAATAATTTGAGTTTCAGACCATCAAAAACAGTTTAAACTAAAGTCAGATAGTACTTCTTAATTTTAAAATGTAGTTTATTTGAGGCTTGCGAACGTTTGGTAAATACTTACTTAAAGTCAATGCAGCTAGAGTATACAAAAAAGGTGTAACATTAAACAGGAAAAAAATTGAAAACTGAATGTCCAAGATGTTGAAAAATTATGAACATTTTCAGTGCTGATAATTGTGGTTAATTTTACATACCACGATGTATGCATGCACAGAATGAGAAATTAACGTTTTTTGTCCACGTTAATTCACATTTCCAGTTGACAGAAAAACTGGAGCCTGCTTACGTCAAATCGCGCATTGAGATGATTTCGGCGTACTTTCATAATGGAAAAATATTCCTGTGAGCTAACTTTTTTTAAGAACAATTAAAAATACCTTGTATCAGAGGAGGGAAAGCTTGTGTGTGAAACCAAGCCCTATTTATTTGCCGGACGTGTTGGTTGATTTCAATGTCTAATTTAGTCTACGTTGGTTATGTTCTTTTCGCGAGCGGGAAGTTTGAATTTACTATTCATAATGTAAACTACGCACTTTTATTTCTCTATAATGAGTTAATTTTGGATTTTTACAATATGCTCAACGTGTTTTGTTTGACATTTTAATGAGATAACACTACTGTAAAATGCATTCCTTACTGGGTCTAGAGGCCCATTCCGAGAGTGAAATGTTAGTCTAAAAATTTGAAACCCACTGAAAAAGTCTTATCACAAAATGTGTGTTTTTCAGGTATCTGGTTCAAAAATTTGGCAAATGGAAAGATCATGCATGTGTTGTCAAGAAAGTGGGGAAAGGGAAGCGAGTGTCTCATTATTCTGCCCCAAAGCAAGACCGGGAGAGAAGAAATTCAGAAAGGTAAGATCCGTAGTTTTTTTTTGATTGATTTTTTGTCAATTTTATCTACGGTTGTGGTGGAAATTCTTACCTCTTTAGAATTATTAAGGTTTTATCACAAGTGTATGGGCTTTTCTCGTCAACAAATTACCAAAACTGTGAGTTCTAAAACTCATAGGCCCTAATAATATCATGCATAGCTCGTAAGATTTCGGACTTCCACCTTTCTTGAATGCACTGTTAGAAATCTTGGAGTGAAATCAAGAGTGCGGATAATCCCAGAGCTTATTTGACTTGCAGAAAAGTTGAAAGATATGATTAGAGAGTGAGAAATCAGCTTTTCGAAGCGAAGCGGAAAGCATTGCTGTGGAATGAAGTTCATGCCACAAAAGAGAGTTGATTCCGCTCGTACTTACAGAGAAAAATTCACTCTTCATTCATGTCACTGGAGTATTTTTGGAGCAAAATAGGTTCCACAGTCAAGAGCACTGCAAATTTCACGCCGAAATTTTAATAGTGTGAAAGTGACGAATGTTAAAGTAAAATACATAGTTTAACTACGTTTGAACAGTCATAAAGTTGTTAGACATTAATAAAAATGAATTTTTATGAATTTTCTCATGAATTTTTGGAGTTCCGTCCCTTTTTGCGTGTCTCGCTTCGACAGTTGGACTGCATTTTGCAATTTGGACCTATTAATTCTGGCTCATCCAGAAAAACACTTATGTGCATAGGGAAACTAATGGCACATACGTTTTTTTTAAACCGGGCCGGAATTTATAGGTCCAAATTGCAAAATGCAGTCCAGTTCTTCCTTCTTCTCATCCAATATTTCATGGAGATATTTATTTGTAGAGAATCTCCTCAGTTTTAAAAATTTGATGTGAATCAAAAATGATTTCAGGTGACAACTAAGGCTCCTTTGGAATGTATGTGCCGACCCTGCACTAGCATCGAGGAGAGCTCTGTTGTGCCTCAAGAGATCGTCAACTATGCCGGGGAGCAGCCTATAAGCGGTCATTTTGCCAAGCCAGAATAGTTTAGCGCTTTATTCTATTGCCATTCTAACTTACTTGTGTAAAAAAGTACAACGTCAATCATTATTTTCCTGTCTTTTTTTATATGTTTTATAAGGAAATCAATGGCCCGAATCCAATTTTTTCTTCAAATTAAGTACCCCTCTTAGATTTTCATTAAGTTTCAATAAAATTCCTTTTATCTTCTTTTGGTTGCTTATTTCACAAAAGACACACAAAAAAAGTATTGAATTTTTATTTTACAGTTGTTATCCTCCCTCTGCGTACGCACTCATATTTTAGTTTGCCTCAAGGACACAGCCGCAAAAAAGTAATAATATTTTAGGGGATGTGAGGGGGTACAAGGTAAATGGAGTCAGCGAGCCTAAATTATCCAATATGTACTTTTGGGATATCTTTAATGACCTCAATAAAATAACACACTCCGTGAACAGGGTCATGCACACTATTAAAAATTTATTCGATCATGATTGATTCCGTTGAAAAAGTTAAGAAATACTTGAAACAGATTATAAATAATTTTAATTAAATTTAATAATGCTGCGGATTTGTAAACGTAACTTCAATGGTTATTTATTTATTTATTCATATATTTACATGGATGAGATACAATTTAAGTCATTTCACACGATGAATATGAGAGGTATATAATTTACAATATTTAAATTCAATGCGATAACCTGACTATATTCAGAAACAAATATTAAATGTATTTACAGATTTCGTAAATTAAAGCTTAAAAAATACTATGATGACTACCATCATTAAGAAGAACCTACATTTAAAGTGAATGTTTGAAACGTATTGTTTGAAGATATATTATTTTAGTACAGTAAACTTTTACTAACAAAAAATTCAACAAAATTGATAATATTAAAAAAATGAAACTGAGAATTAATCAGTTGCGTCTGTACCTACTTATTCGTCCTGAAATAATAATTTATGGGGGAAAAATTAATACTGGGCTGGCTTTATTCTTAAATACACCTATATTCTAGTTTGCAGAATATTATTTTGAAGAATTGAAGGCTAACCAGTCTGATGTCTACCCAGTGAAACAGCATGTTTCATTGACGTATCCAAGCAGGAATATAGAGGTAACGTTTTCGTACCTCGCAATTCTCATTTTGTCCATGTAAAACGTCACTTTCTCAATGTTTAAGAAATTTCTGGGCTTCTTGACCTGAAGAAAATCCATGAAAAATATACAGTCATGAAGTTCCCTAAGGAAAATTTCTGCATAACTTTGTTCTCACTGCAGCCTCCCGAAAAACTTTCCAAAATCGAATAGTCTTAACACTTTTTGATTTTATTTACACATTTTATTTAAGTAAATTAAAAGGACATATGTGCAAAAAGTTTACGTGCTACATAATTCCGTTAATTTTTGTTCATTTGCACAAAGTTCTTTTCATCACAAATACGTCCGAATGAGATGTGCCCAAACGTTAAATCTTTTCGTTACTGAAATCAAGAGAGGGACTTGGCTGTTAAGGAGCGTACGTGCAGTTTTTGCTATCTTGAGAAATAGGTGTTTGAAGTTTCGAAATTACATGAATTCTCATGGTGGAAAGAAAGATCAAACTAACTGTTTGATGATTAAAAATTGGAATTCGGCATCAAATTATCTACAGGACATGCATAAGGACTAGCTTCACTTGAAATCATGAATATCTCAATTTTTCAAAAGCTGCACTTATGCGCCTTGTCATCCAGGCTCTTAAAACAGAGATTTCGCCCATAAATACCTACGGCGACAGCATACAATGCGTCGCTCCTCTGACGTAAGGGCGTACCTAGATTTTCACGTTAGCCCTGTTCTCCGTATAACTCTACGCTTTCCGTGGCTCATGTGAAAATAGAGATACGTCTTTACGTCCCTGGTAAAAATTGGCAGTAGAATCTGAGTTCCAAAATACCATAAACCTACGGCCGGCTGTAAGATTTCCAATAGCTTCTATAGCCGGCTACACAATCTCTTATAGCCTTTTATAGCCGATGACGATTAAGCAACTCACAGCCAGGCGATAAAGTGTATGCTAAACGTCACTAATTACGGATGCTAGGACTTAGTGAGTTTTTGGACCACTGCTCTCTTTTTGGGCCGTAGTATCTTGATTTATTTTCCGAGGAAAGCTCCGTACTTTTGA
Source organism: Bemisia tabaci (assembly GCF_001854935.1). Lineage (NCBI taxonomy): Eukaryota > Metazoa > Arthropoda > Insecta > Hemiptera > Aleyrodidae > Bemisia > Bemisia tabaci. The sequence goes on from NW_017552543.1 coordinate 2,895,616, forward strand.
TGGATGCCTGCTATTCCTAATATATTAGAGCGCCTTCAGTTTCGTATGATACTGTGCAATACCTCTGGTGTAAAATAGTTGCTTCAAGCGCCGTGGCACGCTGCGGTGCGGCAGGCGGACAGCCAGCGCTAAACGCGCATTGGCGCCTACAAACCTAACAGGGATACTTCACACGTTGCGCAATGCATGAAGTATCCCTGTTAGGTTCGTAGGCGCCAGTGCCTCGCCGCTCCGCTTTGTGTTATAGGCTCTAATATTTAATCTGGCGGAGTCAGCGTTATTCAACTCATGATTTTGAAATGTTTGCACATCCTGTATGGATTATTCTCGTTTTAATTGATGAAAAAAAAAATATGTATTAAAGGAAAATATAACGTGTGTTTTGTAAATATTAAAGTGGTTCCATATCAAACTTAATGATTTCCAAAGCACACGAATTCCTACACAATTTCTTATAGCCTTTTATAATCGATGACAAAAAAGCAACAGCCAGGCGATAAAGTGTAAAGCCCGGCGACAGGAACTATAGCCCGGCTATATAATTTTTTATCGCTTCGTGTAGCCCAGCTGTATGATTTTCTCAGCATTCTACAGCCAGCTATATGATTTTCTGTAGCCTTCTTTAGCCGGCTATAAGAATTCCTATAGTATTTTGAAACGCAGCTCTTATCGCCAATTTTTACCAGGGGTCAGAAGAGCGACGAATGCTGCCGTGCTAAAGAAGAACGCCGTTTGAACATTCGAGAGTTGTCAAAGTTCCTTCAATAAAATGTTTATTTTTTAGAAAATTTATGAATATTTTTCCTTGAAATTTTCAGGATCTTAAGGTGAAATTGCAAACGATAATATCTGAAAAATTAGAAGAAAAATATTCATAAGTTTACCAGGAAATTCGTATTTCACCATCGGAAATTTGGCAACGCCTGAAGGTTCATACGGCGTTTTTCCTCAGAACGGCAGAATGGTAGTGCATATCAAGACCTCCATCACCGTACCTTCACTGGTGATGTATGTGGAGTAACCCACCGTTGTGGATGACACCACCAACGGTAATATTTGGAGGGATCTTAAAACCGTACCCATTGTCGATTTCTAAACAGCTCTTTTTCTGAAGGAGGCCTCTCAACCCAAGTAAAAGTGAGTCAGCTTAACGTCGGGCTGATTCACTTATACCAGAAAAATGGTATACATCGTGACTAGGGAAGTATAAGGGCGTTTTTATATATGCCATGATAAAAAGGATACTGCTATAAAATTAGGTAAAATTCACCAGTTTTATTTCGAAAGTAGACGATTTACTTCGATTGACGATATAAAAGTAGGACATTTTTTTATGATTTTGACCAACTCTTAGCTAGATAAAGACCTCCCTTAAAATTTGCAAAACCTCCAATATATTTTCTTTTGCATTTTGTACGTTTTGCAGTTACAAATTAATTCAATCTCTTGTTAGGACTCATTCTCTAGGTTAAACTATTTGATTTTACTGGAGACAAAAATTTCTGCAAAAATTATTCTCCGTGTAATGCTACTTTAAAGGCGTTCTTAAACTCCCGTTAGTCAAAATTTGAACCATTCAGGACCTCTCCGAGGGAAGGACCACGGTTAGAACCAGGAACTATTTGTGGAAGGACCAGAGGAGCATCTCCTCAAGGGGGGTCTATTGGGCACTAAAAAACACCTCACCGATAAAAATTTGTGGGGCTCTCCCCTATCTAAAGGGGGATTTCCCTAATTGCAGAGGAAAGGTCCAAGGGAGCCTCTCCGAAAATAATGCGGTAAAAACAGTGCCGTCTCAGGTGCAATTTTAAGCAGTTTTCACCGAAGAATTGATCGAATTACAATGAAAAACATGAAGGATATGTCACCCACTTATTTCGAAAAATGCATCACATTTCTTGGGAGGGGCCGAGCAGACTTCTGGGTGGGAGCGGACTCCCACGTAGAAATCCCTTAGTTTACTCGCCCATGTTCATTCATCGAAGCAAGATTCAAGGATTAGTAGGGTGCGGGTTGATTGCTGAAATTGATAGACAATGCTATAGACAAAGAAACCAAATGGGATATGGAGGGACCCTATCGGTGGAATCAAGCGAGTGGTTGCAATTGGACAAAAGTGGTAGGCAATAGACTAATTAACAGCAACTCACGAGAGACCCTCTAGTTAGTCCATCATTTTCTACCTAAAGGCCTAGACACACACGGTGATTAATCGCCGCGAGTGAAAGACGAAAGCCAATGGAGAGCTTTGATTTCGATATATCGACGTCAATGGATCGAAATCAAGGCTCGACTTGATCATGGATCATGGACTTGATCATGGATGAATCATGGATCGAAATCAAAGCTCCATTGACGTCGATATATCGACGTCAATGGATCGAAATCAAGGCTCTCCATTGGCTTTCGTCATTCACTCGCGGTGATTAATCGCCGTGTGTATCTAGGCCTTTAGTCTACACCTAAATTAACCGATAGGATCGCTCCATACTCATAAAGTCCTCTTTGTCTATCGCTTTGTATATCAATTTCAACAATCAGCCCGCTGAGCCATTTGCTTATTGTCTAAGTCAGGTACCGGTTTTCAAATGTTCTCACCATTGTCCAATGGCGAGACCCGTCGGAGGTTGAGGTGGGCGTGAGGATGAGAGGGGGTGTGAGGAGGGGGGAGACTAGTTCAGGTGCAGACGTCCTGCTCCGTCTGGAAGATGATGTTCATGCCGGCGAGGACGGTGACGGCGATGAAGGTGGTGTACATGACGAGGCAGATGACGCCGAAGACGCGGTTCATGCGGTGGCCGTTGAGGAGGGCGGCGACGATGAGGACGACGACGCTGATGATGAGGCAGCCGCAGTTGAAGGTGAGGCCCGGCGAGTCCATGGGGATCGGGCCGCCGCCCATCGTGGCCGGCAGGAGGGTCTTGATGAACCACGGCAGGCCCAGGCATAGGAGGATGTCCAGCGTGTTGGCCCCCAGCGCGTTGCTTAGGCTCATCGAGCCCACCCCTGGAAAATAAACGCAATGTTGCATCTCTGCCGGATCTCGATGACACACGGTGGATGGAGTCAATAAGAGAGTTCGGACAAAATTTTGAAGCTTTAAAAGATCGAAACCTCGTTTATACGAAACTGTGAGGTTTTGAAAGTGGTTCAATGGAGATGTTGCATGTGTGAGGAATTTGCGATTTGACTGTTGATTACAATGTAAAAGTTTGCGAGAAACACGATGGTGCCACTGGTTTTCTCTGAAATCGACTCCCAAGCTCAAAAAAAGCTCCCAAGTTGAAGCCAAAATGGAGGGGATATCCCACGCTATCCTGAGAGTCCACGTCTACATCAAGACAAACTCTCCGTGCAAAGATAGGGAGCAAATACATTGACAGGGTTGCCGTGATTTCAGCCTTAGAGTCCCCGAATAAGGTGGCAGCCCTGTCAATGTATTTGCTCCCTATCTTTGCATGGAGAGTTTGTCTTGATGTAGAGGTGGACTCTCATGGATAGCGTAGGATATCCCCTCCATTTTGGCCTCAACTTGAGAGCTTTTTTTGAGCTTGGGAGTCGATTTCAGAGAAAACCAGTGGCACCATCGTGTTTCTTGCGAACTTTTACATAAGAATCAATGTTCAAATTGCAAATTCCTCACACATGCAACATCATTTTATCGTGAAATTTTCTTTTAGACGCGCCCCTTAAAATTTGACAGGTGATGAAATAAACATAAAATGTTTGCAGTTCTTGTCAAAAACTTCATGTCCGACCTCTCTATTTGAGTCGACCCCCTGTGTGGCATCCCTGCGGGTCGATTGTTGAATCGTTATCGAATGACCTTGATCGATATAAAGCATTGTGAAGATAGGGAGTTATCGATCGAATTCATTCGATAAACGATTCGACAATCGAGACGCTGGTAAAGTCAACTGATACGATATCATACATTCATGCTAAATCAGTATAATATTGTGCCAAATCAGTATGATATCATGCCGACAGAACATGATATCAGTACAATAACATGTACAGTATGATATCAGTATGTACAACATAGTATAGAATGTAGAAAGAGCAGGCCCATCCTGCTCATTGAGAGCTGCTCTGTGCTCTGGAAAATCCTGAATGCAATTAATAATTTATTGTTAGCTTGAAAAAATAAATAAAAAATAAAAAAAAAATGATTATTAAGGAGCTTGCTGCGAGCACCCTGTTTATCGATCCTTTTCCATAGGTTTAAATGGCCGATCAATCCATTCATCGCAAAGCACGCCATGCCACTGGTTTCGATTCGCCTAATGATACTAATGATAGAAAAGCTTAGCGATTGGTTCAGCTGAGTTAACAGCTCTCTGTGCCCTCATAAGAATTAACTCGGCGAACACAGTAACAAGGAAAAAAATATGAATGAGTGTGCTTAGAAACGTGAATTGAGATTCTTAACACAAATTAAATCTCTGAAAATTACGTAGGGTTCAATGATATACAGGCGAAACTTAAGTTCGTATATGATTGTTTATCATACTACAATACTGACCTAACAGGAAAAAAGAGGTGTTTCCTACAACTCTTATGATATGTTCTCGAGGAACAAAAGAAACGTGTAGTCAAGGAATTGCAAGTATTAATTTTTGAATACTTTACATTCAAATTAAATCTGAAGGATCAGAGATTTCTCCGTGATTGGTAATCCGCGGCATTCTCAAATTGAGACAAAGGTAGTAAGTTTGTAACTAAGTTCTTGACTTAAATTTTTAATCCAATTGTCCATCAATGTATGCTGGAGCACTGTTAAGACACGTGCGAGTTAGCCTGTGGCTGCCATTTCGTCGCTCCTCTGACGTAAGGGTGTATCTCGATTTTCGCATGACCCCTGGAAAATATGGATTTAGACGCAAAACAAGGCCCATGCAGAAATCGATTTACACCCTTACGTCAGATGATTTGTAGTATTATGTGACACAGATTTTTGTAACATGTTTTCACTGAAAGTGTAGACCGTGATAGACAATGCGTAAATCTGGGTCTTTCATGCAATCTCAATCTCATAAGCTCCTGTTTAAATCCTCATAAAAGGGAAATAAGACAAACAAACATTTTTCTTTTCCTCGGACTAAATTATGAAAAAAATTGTTTTTTCAGGTTTTTTTTTCTGAAAAATTACTGATATCAAATTTTTCTTCATTCACATGCAGTATGAGATACAATCTTTTCAAACCACAATGAAACCTAATAAGAAAAAAAAATACACTGAGTAACCAATTATGTTGGTTCTCGATCATTAATATTTTATGTTTTACCTATGACTGCTGAAATAGGGTATACTGGGTGCAATGGGTAATATTTATCATTATTTTTAGAGGTATTTGTAAGTATATCTTGGTACCGCATGACAATTTTATACCAGCTTCTGAGACGCGCTTCGGTATATTTTTGCTATGGCATGTACCAGAACACTAAAAAACCAAGTTTCTTATGCCGTTTGCCCACTCACCAAGTGGCGGCAAAACTGTTGATGGCCTTAAGATATTAAAAAAATTACCGTGAGTACTGAAAACACTTCGTAAATCATCATTTTAAATTAATATTTCCGCTTTATTTAATTTTTTCCCAGCTCAGTCGCTAGTATGTACAAAGACTGCATTATTAAACAATTCAATTACATTCCGCTATTATGAACATTCACTTTGAAGTTGAACATGAAAAACAACATACCAAAAGTTTATTCGAGAAAGAGATGACGAATTTGAAACGTAAGGTCCGAGTGGCAAAAATCAAAGAATTTGAGAGTATACTATGTGTTCCGAGGAGAGTGGATCAAAATATACTAAAAAACACAACTTTATTCGAACCAAGTAGAATGAAGCTTTCGGATAAAGTAGCTGCTTACGAAAAGTTATGCATAGAAACAAATCATTTCTTGGCATCTGAGGATCGAAAATAGGAACTAAAATACGATCATTAGATCCAATTTATCAAGAAATTCCGAGAAACGGGCTGAGAGAGGGATGTATAACGCGATGTGGGAAGAAATGAAAGATTGAAGATAATCATCTTACCATTCCTTGCATTAATTACACTAGATACAGCCTCTGGCATACTTCCACCTATCGCTAGGAACGTGATACCCATAACTGCGTCACTTATTCTAAATGTATCACCTGAAAAAGTAGAAGTACAAACATGTTTAAAGGAATCGCAATGAAACCTATTGAAAGGATATGGGATTTTGGCGGCTGGGTGTCACAAAGAATCAAAAAGAGCTCTATGAAAAAGGCTTTAATGCATGTATTTATGTAAAAAGTTAAATTTGTTCTGAGGGAGGGGGAGAAAATAAAATAAAACAATAAATGAATTCAACAAGGTTCTTGTTGATACACAGTGCCATTTAATTTTTCAATCATCTTTTTTCCCCCTTATTTTCTATTGTTATTTTCTTTAGTAGTAAACTCTTAAAGTAAGCATGCTAAAGATAATCGATAATTTACAATCCAATGATTTCTTTATTTCACCTAGAATTGATTACAGATTTGTTCTCCACAGTCAAGGAGCATCTCACGTCAAGCCTCTTTGGGATTTGAGCCAATTTCGGGTACGTCGCGAATAAAATCAAAACTCGATTACCTTAAAATCCACACCGACGGATGAAATTTAATCATTCTAGCGTTTCCTAACGGCTCTTCCTACTGAATGCGAGAAAATATACTTTATGAATGTTCGAAAAGCGGCGAATTCTGCACGGCAATTTATGATACAACTATTCTAACTTTGGTGTGAGCGGTGAAGTATCGCGCGAAACTGAAGGCGTTTTTGACTGGTGACAACAGTCTGGCGCAGCTCAGAAAGTCACAACAACACGTGCCTGGTATACGGATCGTATAGTCCTGCATCTTCCCCGTATTTCTTTGAAGGCGAGTCAGGATCCCAAAGATACAATACATTTGAAAGAACATTAGCAACTATGTTGATTCGTTCAGATCTCTGATAAGTATCTCTGTTAAGGATGTTTGTTTCTATTCTCGAGATTTCTATTCGCGAGTAATAAACAGATAGAGAATATCTTTATTCTCCAAAAAAAAATCAATCAGAACCATTCTGAAACTGAAGCAAGATACATCATGCAGAGAACACTTCATAAAAAATGAGATATTAACATTACCGGCCAAAATAATTATGAGTCACTTAAAATTACTGGTTAAAAGGCTGAAGGGAGATAAGGCAGAGACACATGGGTATGGCACAAGATATCACCAATTTAGCAGTTTATCAAAGAACGACGCATATCTAACAAAGGCATGGAAATTCTTTGATAAATTGCCAAATATTATACAGGAAAGCATATATAGTCCAACATTCGATAAGCTGGCCACAAGGCATTTGATTGCAAAATGCCCGTACTCAATCAATGAATTTTTGAATGTCAATGAATGAATTTAAGACGATTTGTATGTAAATATGTTTATACCTATCAGTACCTTTATTTAGAAAATGACGTTTTTGTGAAGCCAAATGTGCAAAAAGCAAAAGAATAAATAAAATAAAAAATAAAAAATAAATAAAAAAGTGAGACAGATCCGCTCGAAGAATGCAAACTTTCTTCGCGTAGATTTGAGATGCTTTAGCTACTTCTAATCATACTTTTAGGTTGAGAGACTCACCAAAAATAGTCATCATCCAGGAGACGATGTATGAGCTGATGCCAATCCAAAAGATGCACATCAAGAAGGTGAGAGGGTATACTGTGCGGTTTTTCCGGCAATCTGGCACAGACACCGACAGAACGCACGCAACAGGAAGCGAAAATAACCACCATAAGCTCAGCAGACACCCGTTCGGACGACTGCATACTGGTGTTACTAAAAATAGTGTTCATACAACAGGAATTAGAGAATGTTATAAACTTTAATGAAAATTGATTGCCTACCTGCTAGCTGATAATTTTACAGGAAGTAAAAAACAATTTAGAAGTTTTGTGATTTCGATGTTAAATTTCCAATTTTTTTAATCACTGCAGCGTTATATCAGAGCTCCAATGCAAAGCTACACTTTAGGAGCAGTATTCACTTGGAATTTTAGACTATAATAGACAGATTATCTGACAACGTTGTGACTGAAACAGCGAGTCCCCTCCGGTGTTGCGATCAGTTGATTTATTAGGTTTGCTAATATTATTGAAAGTTTTTGCTCCTCATTTATTTTCGATGCGTGAAAATTACGTAATGCCTCGATTTTGCGTTCACGCCTATGTCCGAATAAAGCGGTCACCCTAAATTTTGTACAAGACGCTCAGAATCCTCAGGAAAATATTCTCCAAAAACAGTGACACGAGCTAAATCAATGTCTTGTCGTGTTGCCGTAGAAGTCACGAGACTGTGTGGTCCGTAGAGTGGTCTAAGCTGAGAGGAGCCTGAATTCTTGAAGGGGAAAAAGCTATCACTTTCGCCCACTAACTTGTTCGAATGTTGTTTTTTCTATCAGACGTTGATTTCATACGTTTAAAAAATGGAGGATAAAACTTTGACGGGCTCCAGGAAGTCCCGCTCAGAAACAGCATGTCAATTTCATCTTTTTTAATAGATGAATGTCATTTTTCATAAGTGTAAAATAAAGGAGTAAAGTGGAAAAAAGTGAGCAACATTTATGGAGACATTTAACTAGGAATAAAAAAAAAAATAAAAAACCCTGAGCAACATAATTGGGCGAGGCAAACTTAGAGGTCAAAGCTACACTTTTCGCCAAGTGACGATAAATGAACACTTTGGTGAACATAAAATTCGTCAAATGATGATTGATGAATTTTGAGGTGAGCTTCTTGCCAGTCGAGCTTTATTCCCTTTTTCACATTTTTTGAAGTGCGAGAGATGTATAAAACTGGTAAGGAGGTAGTGTTATGCATACCCCAGCTATAAAACAAGTATGCAAAATTTTGTACGAATCAAGAAATCCTGTCAAGTATGGTCAGATGTTCAAGAATTTGCCTACCCGTGAAAATTGAAGGCGTCTAGTCAATCATGCTTATCCTGTATGAATGGCAAGGGGCCGAATTTTGTCGGCCCCACCACCAATACTAAAATATACTTAGGATCAGTGTCGGTTGCAGTAAAGTCGCCTTAGTGGCTCTGATTAGCCGATGGTGCGGTTTCGTTGACGGATATTACAATTAATGCATCTTTGTGTAAAAGTCCCGAGAGTATTCGGGTCTAGGAATCAAGTTTTGCTGCGCACATTATTGGTACTTGAAACAAATAATACGAATAGTTTGCTGAATGTGTCTCCTTACCTTCCTCCTGTTCTGCCTCTTGCTTCTTTTCGATATCGTTCGACGTATTGTGCGTGCTACTTATGTTGTTGTTGTTGTGGTTGTGCTTCTTTTCGGCAGGCATAACCCAATCGGAAAAGTAGTAAGGCCTGTACGTCCCATAATCAAGGACACTTGTCGTCGTTGATTGGAGTGACGCCTCTGAAAGCAGTCGAAACTATTTAAAGCCAGTTAGCCGCACGCACTATCACTTGTGTTTCACCGTTTCCCAAAAATCACATTTACAAGAAAAGAGTGAAATAAGAGATAGAAAAAGAGATTCGCCGTGACGTCACACATGCACTGGACCGAGTCAATAGATGTCGGACAAAATCTGGAAACTTTGAAGTTTGTATTTTCGAAAATATGAAGCCAAAAAATTAAAAAGTGGTTCAATTGGATTTTTCATGACATTTCCTTTTAGAGACACCCCTTGAAATTGAATTTGTGACGAAATCAACATCAAATTTTGAAATTTTAGCCAAAAATTTCATGCCCGACCTCTTATATTAGCTCGATCCACTGTGCGTCGGTGGGTAAAATCGTAGGCGGACCAAAGGGGGGGGGGCGTAGGGGGCGTACAGAAATCGCCCGAAAAATAGGAGAAAGAAAACGAGAAGGATGAAAGAAGGAAGGAACATAGTAAAGATGAGGGAAAGACGCTTACATTTGGTAATTATTCATGACGAGATTAATTTAAATTGCGTAAAAGATGTTTCAAAAATTCCTATGGGTACATGCGGGCGTCGATATTCCTACAAAATCTGAAATTTAAAGTATAGAAAATGATTGACGTCCTTTTTTTGGCGTAATTTAACGTAGAGTATCATTTTAAGTATTTTTGAAGTATGACTTTTGTATAAACTCGTGGAAAATTGATGACAAAAATGCTTTGTACCCACCTATGCCAGAAATACATCTCCTCTTTTTTTCCTAATGGACAAAAATCATTCTAAAATAATGTTTTTGAAACTATGAGTCTGATGCAGCCTTACAGCGACATAATATTATGCCTCTCTTACTTGGTGTTCTGAGGCAAAAAGATACTTTAATCACATTTTTGGAAAATAAAGGTATTGGTGTTTTGAAGATTTCCAAGTCTTCATTCCTTTAAAATATTTGGCCGCCTCATTCAAAGCAAATGAAGCCGATTTGCGGTTTTCACTTAATATCTGGCATGTATGTACAGTATGCAGTGAAGCGTGAGATGTCTTATCATGAGTGGCAAATTTGTTGCGTGCGCTTGAATTGAAGGCGCTTGGCACACTTTAACCAAGCACCAAATCAAAAATGGTAAGAAAAATTGAGATAGTAAATTAAAACTTACGGGAGTTGAAACTATTTTTGCTCCGAAGCATCTTCTTTGCCCTGTTGTGCAACCACTTCTGGGTGAACATTAGGATGAAGTAGGCAAAGTAAAGAATCAGGAGAAAGAGAGCTTCGTACCATTGGACAAGGCCATCGTGGAGGATTACAAGGAGTACTGCCACTGCCAACATATAGCCACCTCCGTCTCGTATCAGAGGCCATCTTTCCAGATCTATATCCTATGAAAAACAAGAAAATGACAATCATTGAAGAGTTATAGAGTAATAGAAAATTCAGCAGATTCATTTTTTTTTTTGGTTTTTTTTTTTTTTTTTTATGAACACAGCGTTTTGACCGGAAAAAATTGACTTATTTCAAGCTGTAAATATAGTGCAATCCATCATGCCTTTGCTTCCGTGTTCATCGAACATTTTCGCCAAATATTCCGAAATTTACGTACATTTAACGTCAATTCAGTCGAACTTGTTCTCCGAACATCCCAGGGCTAGCGACACTAATATTGTGCATGGCAACGCAGGTGTCCATCTTCGGAGCAAAAATTTTAAGTGCAGTTTCAGTGACGGCCCAATAAAGGCCTAAGTCTGGGCTTTGGCTTACTGACCCTCACCGGCCAAGCACTGGTACATCTGTCGCGTTTAGGCGTAAATTACTTATTGCTTGTCCCCCCCCGGCCCCTCCCCTTCCTTTTGCAGCTCGGTTACAAAAATGGACTCGGGGTACCCTGAACACGTAGAATCTACCAATTTCTCGAGTCGCTCGGCGCGTATCTCAATCCACTGGAAAGCTCTGTGATCGGATACGGTTGGAAACGAGATTCAGAAACAATTTAAAAAGAAAAATAATTCACAAAACGGGGGAATAAAGTGAGGAGTGCGACGGATTAAGGGCAGCCTGCAACGAGGATTTCATGGGACGCGTTTCTGATTCCATGGCACGGAGGGCTCTACGCTTAACTTCGGAGACTTTAACGCTTATAAAGAAAGATTAGCTAACTATATGTATTTAACTATATATGTTTCCTTCCTGGAATTGGACTACATTTTGCGATGAAAAACTGCTGTTTCTGGCTCATTTTCGAAACAACACACGTGCCATTCATGAATGTAGATAGGTGGTTTTATGTGTCAGCAAAAAATATTCATTCCTTATTGGCAAATTGATGAGGAAATAATGAAAGCCCAAAATTGTGAATCACATTCCTGACAATGAGAAATAAAAGAGTTTTTCCTCATCATCAAAAAATGGGTAAAATGAAGTTAGTCACTATGAACTAAAGAGCGATGGATGCATGCTACAATTGAAAATTAAAATCAGCACTGCATGACAAATAAAAATTAACTACTTGAAGAAGGAACATAGCCGGTTTAATTTATTTAGTTCTTTCGAGGTCAGTTAGTAATTTGGTTTAAACGTACAGGTATTTCTCCTAAGCAGCACAATGTGCTATTAGAAACAGTGAAATATTAAGCATCACAATGCTTACATTATTTCTTCGTCAACATTTCGTGGTAAAACATTGAACAATTTTCCAAATAGTTCAACTCATCGGTGAAATATGGGCATTTTCCGCATTTATCAATTAAGACTTTTTACTCGGTATAAAAAAAAAGTCTCAAGGATTAACCTAATTTTAGAGTTCTAGACAATGGAAAGATTTCTTCAGAATGTTAGATTCTTCCCCAAAAATATTACGAGCATCGTTTTCCAGAGGAGAAGAAAAAACTATTGTAACATCGAACACTTGTCTAATGATAAAATCTAGTCGTCTGGATAACCTGCGCAGGCATGCTCTTCATCTAACGGGACTAAAAGGTGTCGTCAAACATTATGTAGAGGATCGTTATCGTTTCTCATCAACGAACTGTCAAAGCGCTGACGGAAGGAACAACAATGAATGCTCGATGACTATATCCTTGTCACAACGCCGAAAAAATGAAGTAACACTGACTTTCCTAACATCAACCCCTGAATGCAACTATTAGTGCTCTAGGACTGACCGTGTTGCCTACTCAAAAAATGAAGGCGCCTGAAAGTGATGGATTTAAGAATGATCATGAGTATTATCCTTACTTTACTAGCGGCGAGGCCGGCACACGCTGCCACCCCGAGGGTGTTGAAAACCCCGCTGCCGACAATGGCACCCACACCGAGGTCCGTTTCTGTCACGAACGTTCCAATGATGTTGACGAACAGCTCCGGAAAACAGGTCGCTGTCGCCATGAAAGTAGCTCCGGCCACATCCGGAGATAGGTGGAGATCTGTGGACAAATTCAAATTAAAAGGTGAAAACCTTAAAATAAATTTAAAATATACCTTGAAAATATAATGAACTGACTCATTGCCTGAACAAAACGCTTTCTCTCTATTTATTGTTTCGTGGTTTTTTTTGGCGGGTACTTTAGAAAAAAGTGATTTGATTCGGGCAGAAATATTCTCGAGTTTACCGCCAAGAAGAAATCCCTTTTGAATTAAAAGGAGACTAGCTTTTATCAAGAGGACAGTCGCATAAATCAAGCAGATATCTGCTCGATATCAGAGAGTTTCCTTTCGATTTAAGAGAAAGTCTTTTTGACGGTTGACTCAAGCCTTTTTTCCCGGTGTAGGTCATAGTCATAGAAGTAATAAAAGAAGATATTGAATAACGTTTTGGAGAAAAGTATAAGAATTTACGAGAAACCTTCGGAAAAAAATTAAAAATTAAGGAAAAAAGAGGAGAAAAATGGATCTTCATAGAAAATGAAAAGAATACTATACTGTTTCAGACATGACATCTGTATGATTCCGGACCAGTCTATCATATTTTACATCGGTATAGCAATTAATTCCCATTAAGGGCATTATAGGAGGTTATGCTGTTGTCTATTTATCCGGATGGATAGGTACACCAAGATTTTATTATCTAACGTTACTTTGTACATTTAATTAGATTAATTTAGTTATTTAAATCATGTATATAGATCCAAGACATGTTCTTGTAGTCGTTCCGTTTTACTGAAATAAAATTTATTTAAGAAGAGGAAGAAAAAAAGAAGGTTAACCAAAAACTACTTCAGTAAGTAGAGTGATAATATTGACTTGGATCTAAATAGAAATAAAATCTCTTCAGATAGGTTTTAAGTAGTAAAGAATTGTCAGCGTGGAGTGAGATCTTAGGCTCAATAAATAGACTTAAATTAGATCTTACCTTGACAGATACAGTAGACAGAGGGAAGAAAATAGTCATTGCAAACAAAAGCAATGACCACAAAGAAGTAAAGTGCGATGCATAAATGGACGATAATGGCACCGTGCGCCCGTTGCTCTTCGGTGAAGACGTCAGGAGGAAATTGGTCGATTGATCTGTCTTCTGAACAGTTCATGACAGCTTGCGTTATCCTTTGATCCGCTGTGAACAAAAACCAATAAAAATCATTGATTTATGCGGCTGAAAATGTTTTTAATACATTGATGCAGTGATGCACTTTATAAATGTTGTAGGCTAATAGTAAAATCAGGCATTTATGAAATGCCGAGGCAGTCAGTCAAATGCTGGAGCAGATAGTCAAATTCTGGTGCAGATAGTCAAATGCCTAGACGGATGGTCAAATTTTAATAACCTGTCGCTTTTTGCATGATTTCGGTGAAGATTTTTTATGGTTTTAGTACTTGGAAAGGAAAAATTGATAAAAAATCCATTTTTGTACTTGATACGGCAAACTTCCTCACATCGTCACCTGCCGGCCAAATTATCAAAAGCTCCATACGACGTTTAGAAATTTCCGCCGCCATCTCATTTTTTTACAGAGAAATTGTTGGTTGAATATGTTTGAAAATTTCACTGAATTTTATCGGCAGCACAAAGAAAATTCAGTGAAATTTTCGGACAGCTTCGTTGGACGATTTCTCTGTAAAAAAATAAAACGGCGGCGGAAATTTTTAAACGTCGCATGGTGCTTGTGATACTTTGATCGTAAGATGACGACATAATTTTTACCGTCAAGCTTTTAAAGAATCTTTATTTTATAAGACACCTTGCGATATATGTTCACTCGATGATAAAAACTCTGAAAACAATAATCAATGGATGAAAAATTGAAAAAAAAAAACTTTTTCTACATACTTATGAAGCATTTTTTCATTAAAAATCGGGAAAATTATGAGAGGTTCGATCTAAGATAGAATTATTGATTATCATTTGACAAAATACCTGATTTAATTCTTAGCCTGCGACTGCAACATGTAGCTACTTAAGGTTTGATATTGGCGTTTATCTTTTGAAAAACATAAAGTAACTTGTTGCTGAGGAGTCGAGCACTTGAATCCTCCATCATTTTAAAATATGTAAGATTAAGAAATTGTAACTAGAGGCGTCTCGTGGTAAGCTTTTCCACTGCATTAACTTAGCGACTTGTTCTATTATTTGTTCCATGTCAATCGTATTCATTAGATGATTGACAGCGCATTGTTATAACACTCCTCTATAACCCAAGCGGCCTCCGGGTCACTCCTGAAGAATTTTGATCACCGTGACGCCATCTTCCCACAATTTGTAGCCGAGTAAAAATTATGGCTCGATGTAAAGTGGTACCGTAGATGATGAACGATCGATAAAAAATACCGGAAGACTTAATACATGCGCTTTTACGTTGTACGAAATAAAATATACAACGCAGCCCGTGACAATGGTCACGTGTTATGTCGTTTCTTCATGGTGTATTTTTTCGTTCCTGTCAAAGTTGCTATTTTTTGGCATGTGTGATCTACGCTCAGGGTGAATTTCAACTTGAATTGATACCATTAATAGAAAAGGCGGGAGTTTCCTTTAAAAAGAGTCATGTCACACAATGGACCACAGGACAATAAGGTGCAAATTTAAGCACTGAACATTAAGTCCAGTCTATATTAAGTCCACATGATTTAATGTCCAACTATGAATATGTCCAAAATTGTCCAAATTTTTTTCTTCTCATTTAAATGACAGGAACCACCTCAAAAATAAATGCATACTACTACTACCTCCAGTCTTAAAAACATTTTATTCATGAATCAAGCCATGAAAGAGAACAGACTCTAAGAGCAGATAAAAACATATGTTCATGTGTACACTGTACGGATATGATAAGATGAAAACCGAAGCGGGAGCCTAGGAAACGCTCCAATGCCAAATTAAATATTTTTCAGTAACAGATGCTGTCAAAATTGAAAATCCTCTTTAAGTAGTTATTTCTTGCGCCTTCAATCTTGTGGGATACTGTGCAATGCCTCTGACGCGAAATAGTTGCTTAAAGCGTTGCGACGCGGCAGGAAACCAGCGTGACACGCGCATAGGCGCCTACAAACCTAACGGGATACTTCACGCGTTGCGCAATGCGTGAAGTATCCCGTTAGGTTTGTAGGCGCCAGTGCGCGTTCTGCACTGCTAACACGCCGCTACGCTCTGTGTTAGGCTCTAATATTTAAACTCGCGGAGTCAGCGTTTTTCAACTCATGATTTTGAAATGTTTGCACTCTCTGTATTGATTATTCCCTTTTAAACTGATGAAAAAGAAATATGTACTACTGGAAAATATAATGTGTTTTTTGTAAATATAAGAGTAGTTCTGTGTCAAATTTAATGATTTCCAAAGCATTCAAATTAACTCTTTTATGTTTTGGGCTTTTACCGTGCTGCAGTGTGGTGTAAGCGCAACTAAACGCTCAAAATTGAACGTATTTGACTCAAGAGGGTAGATGTACAAATAAGTTAAAAACAAAAATTGCGTTCTTCTTAGTTTTTTTCCTCTTTTATTATTTGTTGTATAGTTTCTTCCATCACAACTACGGCTCATTGAGATTCATATCGATGCCATTGCTTGGAAAAGGTTTTACAAATATTTACCACGTATTAAAAATGTAAATGTTTTTAAAATGAAGTAATCAATTTCATTTAAAAAAAAAAAAAAAGAATGTACATTTAAGGCATATTTTATATCGGAAATTTCAAGGATAAAAATGAAACCAAGTATTTACCAAAGACAATTTGAAAAGATGAATCAAAACAAGAAATTAACATTTCATTTAAAATATGAGTTACGATAACAACACCTCATTCTATCTTAATTTTCTCATTTCGATATTGTCAATATAATTTTACACACGGACTAATAACGCTTGAATTTGATTTTAGTGGACTTTACATTCGTGGACTTAACTTAGTGGACGTTTAAGTAATGGACTTAACAATAGTGTGGGCTTTAGAACTGTGGACGTAAAAATTGTGGACGTAAAAAAAATGGACATAAAGTCCGTGTACCTCCTGGGCGTCTCGACACTTCTTGACAGTCTCAATTAAAGTTTAATTACCATTTTCACTTGACTTGGCAATACCGCGCAAGATGTGGGGTGCTATAAGCGTGGGTAGCCCGCGGCTTTTTACTCGCAATTCGTCAAGTACGCGCTTGTCCGCACAAACCGCGCCAAACTGGTTTGGCATCTTGACAGTGGCGCCACGCCGTTTCGAAGCATTCTCGATATGATTCCAATTGAACTTTCTTGGAGTGGGCGCTTTTCTTTAGCACAAGTCACGGCAACATTTCGTTTAGCGCCCTGTTGCCACTTCTGCCGTCTTAACAAAAATACCAGTATATCAATGGCCAAAAGGCGGAAGCTCGTATCTCTGTTTCCGACGTTGTAAACTTTCTGTCTTTCTTCATTTTTTCATTTGAAAACTATTTTTTGAAAACCGGAATTCCTTGAAACCTTCTTCAATTTTTCTTCTCTGTTAAGTAGTAGAATTCTTTGTATCAATTTCAAGCTGTAAAGCTGGCTTGTGCCTCTTTGACAAATTGAACTAGGAGTGGCAATTTTGAAACAATGCAATAGAGAACTTGGATTCGCACTTTAGCCATATTAGTACACACAAATGAAGTTTTAATTGAAAATATGGCTACCCTAAAAGCGTTTGATTGTGAGAGGAAAATTTTTATTGGATGAATTCTCCGTTTGTCGTTAAAATATCAATAATCAGTCTAATAAGAGTCAGGGACTCTTAGGAATTGGTCGAATTATTTAAAATTGACGAAATGTATCCCAGACCACGTATGAAAAGGACGGTACTTAAGCGCATAAGCACACCAAACCATTATGTCAGTCGGGAAAGTGACGATTTATTTCGACAATTTAGCGTTGCCCGTTTTGATCAAGTCTAAAAGAGATTTAGAACCTCATCGTCTATCTTGTGAAAAAATGAAGTGAGGATTTGTACGACTGTTGGCAACTACATTGTCTTACGAGCGTAACTGCGTAAGATCTGATCGGTTCGCGCGCGCTCCCAAACTGTGCACGGATGCCGCCACATGCGTTTAAATTACACCTGCTTTGCGATGAATCGTTCATCTGCCAATTAAATCTATGGGAAATGATCGATTATCAAGGTGGTGTTCGCAACGAACATTTTAATCGATTCTTTTCCATACTTTTAAATCGGTAGATATCGATCGGAATGTTTGCCACTAATCACCACGCATTCACTCTCGCATATCTGAGAAACTTCGATTGAATTTCCGATGAATTTTGAGACATAATAATGTCTAAAAGTAAGGACACCGAGAGCTGATATTCCTTTTTTGCTGATGGTATGAGAAGATCTTATCCCAGTGCAATAATTGCACTTTGCACCACCGTACGTCTCATTTAATAGGTANGGGGGGGGGGGTATTTGACTGCGAAACGGCCAGGGGGCTTTATCCCTGATCGTCT
Organism: Bemisia tabaci; assembly: GCF_001854935.1. Taxonomy (NCBI): domain Eukaryota; kingdom Metazoa; phylum Arthropoda; class Insecta; order Hemiptera; family Aleyrodidae; genus Bemisia; species Bemisia tabaci. Next base: position 2,913,947 of record NW_017552543.1, read on the forward strand.
TTAAAAGAAAAAAAAAAGCTGCATGTATAGTCCAACATTTTAGTGTGCGTACTGTATAGTTTTTTGTCCCTCATAAATTGGTCCCCTCTGTGATGCTACTACCAATGATTCTCATTTCTGTTGAATGACAGTAAGATACCTGAAATAATATAATAAGCACTGATGCCATTAAAATAAAATATTCCTCAAACAAACTTAAAGTTTAGGGTGTGCTATTAGGGTACTAGAGCTTCACCAAAAATCATGAATCAACCAGACGAATTGCCAGTTCGAGAGAATACCCGGCCTGTCTAAGATATGATTTAAAATGTAACAGCGACGGGACAAAATGTGTTTCAGAAAGAAGGAATCGGAAGTAAGAAAACGCATGGGTGAACACGGATCGACGGAATTGTCTCACGGTCATTGGGAGTCGACTTGCGCATGTGAAACCAAAGCTCCCGGCCCGATGACATCTTTGCCGCGAGCTTTCAGCAGTGCATTCATTTCCAATCACACAAAATTGCAACGTAAAACCAATTTTATTCCCGAAGTTTTCGGTTGTTGTCATGATGAAATATCAGAGAGAATGGATTCGATCAACGTGATTCGATCGGGAAACTAGAACGTGAACAGATTTCAACAAGTCAATCGAAAAACCCGTGAATTAATCGACAACACTGTCAATCGATCGAAGTTTTTCGACCAAATCGATGTGGATCGAATCACTGTCAATCGGTCCACATTTTTATTTTTCGATCATATGTCGACTGAATTTTTTACGATCGGTTCACGTTTTGATTTTCCAATCGATTCAAGTCGATCGAATTTATACCCTTTGAAATATCACCTATCTTTAAAGAGACATCCCCACAACTTTGGAGGACGGGTTTCCTACCTCTCATTATACATGTATACGCACCGGCACACAGTGGATCAAGTCAATTAGAGAGGTCGGATACTAAATTTTTGACTAAAACTGCAAATTTTGATGTTTATTTCGTCACATTTTAAATTTTAAGGGGTGTTTCTAGCAGAAAATTTCACGAGAAATCCGATGTAACCACTTTTATAGAAGAACCTCGAAATTTTGTATAAACAGAGTTATAAGCTTTTACAGTTTCCCAATTTTCTCCAACCTCTCCTATTTACTCGATCCACTGTGCAGCACTTGAAACAACTCCTTTCATCGCTAAAGCAAAAGTCTGAAACAGACCAACCTTTCCTTAATACTTCCATTGTATGTATGATACCTTGCTAATTCCTGGGTGATTTCTTTGAAATGCCCTTGAGAGAGTATAATATTGATGTTGGCTCGATAATCTATTTGATACTGCCGGCAGACTTTATTTAACAGGATTTATTAATACCGTCTCTTTCTCCCACTCAAATTGCTCAAAATATCAATTAAAAGTAATCATGTTTGCACACTTTATTTTAAAGTGCCACTTGTGGAGACACCGAAACAGATAGTATAAAAATGGTTTCTTTAGGAGAGGATTTAAGAGGAAGAGAAGTAGAGCATGTAGAGAGACGGGGAGACGGTAAATAGGAGAAGGAAGGATAGGATAAGAATGACAGATGAATACTTTAATTTTAATATATATACACTTCGTAATAAGGAATGTCTTCCTTCGATAACTACACAACCCGGATATGATTAAAATTATGTGTTTTTACAAAAAAGTTGTTTCTAGGGTCACGCGCATATTTTATTGATTTAGGTATTTTTATCATTTTACATTGGAAAGATAAGAAGGAAATCGTGTGCACCTTATTGGGTGCCCGACTTCTAGGTTTAAAAACGTTCGTGTTGTACTATTGAAGAATCCGAAATATTCATATTTTTGGCTCCAAAGTCAGAGCTCTCTTTCAAAACTGAAGAATATGCGCCAAAAAATTGTCTATTGTCAACAATTTTCGGCCATATTCAGTTTTATCCGTTTTTTTTTATTATTTTTGCTGCGCACCTTAAAAGAAAGAATAAGGGAGAAAAATGAAAGAAGTGAGGAGAAGTTGAAGGAAGAGCCGAAGAACCAGTTTGATTTACGAATGAGACTCAAAGAGATATGACGCGGTGTTGATGATTTCGCTTGGATGCAACGATTCCAGCTGATAGACTATGCTGATGTTGCTTACAATTGGACTACATTTTGCAATTTGGAACTACAAATTCTAGCCCGGTTTAAAAAATGATGAAGTGCCATTAGTTTCATTAGTTTCCCTATGCACATAAGTGTTTTTCCAGAGGAGCCAGAATTTATAGTTCCAAATTGCAAAATGCAGTCAAATTAAACATTGAGGCACTCGCTGATTTTCTTTGACCAAGGGCAATGCATCATTTTCAATTTGAAGTATTTTAGATTAGAGGGGCACAAAAGACTTTCCAACTTTCAGAGACATTTTTTGTGACAATATTTTTTTTAAGGAAACCTCGCCATAGGATATATGATGTAGATCAAAGTTAGAATGAACCAGTTAAAGAGAAGGTATTTTCAGGGCCGGATTAAGGGGATGGCCACATGGGCCGCGGCCCATGGCGGCAAATCTAGGGGGCAGCAAATTTTGCAAATTTCTTAAATGTATGTATAAAAAAAATTAAAAACTCGAAAAGGCAACAAAATCTGTCATTTTCTCGGTATAGTAACTTCTAATTTTGTCGTCTTTCAGTGATACAAGAGACAGCACTTTTAGTTAGTCGAGTTAAGAAAGAAACCTATAACGCAATTTGGACTGGAACGGCGCGACTTACAGAGAAATGATGACGAGGACTTGAGATGAAAAGGAGAAGCCCTCGGCGCGGCGGTCGGCATGTAACGCATATTAGCGCCTACAAGACTGCACGAATACTTCACGCACTGCATAAAACATAGTGCGATCACTGCAGTCAGCTTGAAACGGATAGCGCCTACAAGAATGCATGATTACTCCACGCATTGCGCCAAAGACAGTGCGGTCAGCGTGAAATGCGTAGCGCCTACAAGACTGTCGGAATACTTCACGCATTGCGCTAAACACAGTGCAGTCTGCGCAGCGCGGCGGCGGAAGTTAAAATCATTAAACTACATTTATAGTCCAGTCAATCTAGCATTTTTCTGGGAAAATCTGTATATAGAAGGTTTTTTTGCGGAAACATGTTGCATTAGGCTACCAGAACAACATATCAAAAGTTTACCAAAATCGGCCGTCCGCTAAGGCCGCCATCTTGAAAAAAGGGGGGGCGGGGGGCCAAAATACGCAGCCGGCGACCGGTTTTTGGCTTATATCTTGAATAATATCGATCCTACGGAAAAATGTCACTGAACCTTTTAAAAAGATCATAAAATTTCCTATTAGAAACACTATACATTTATCAAATTGCGACTTCTAGTTTGTGAGATATGGCGGTAGTTTCCTGTGGCTAGGAAAGTCAAATCTTGCGAGAAATCGCGTTTTTTCAACAAAATCTGTAATTATCTTAAAAACGGCGAGTCTGAGGCAAAAAAGTGTTCTCACCGGAATGAAAGAGCATGAAATTTCCATGCTTAAAATGCTTATGAATTCACTAGGGGGTCCGCCCCCGGAGCGCTATGCGGTCCGAACCAACGGCGACTACTACGCGGTGAGGCTCGGCTTGGCCGCGCCATGCATTGTTGCGGTCCAAGATGAAACGGCTTCACTTTTTTGGTAGATTTACCGCGAGGGTAAGTCATATTATCCATTTAAATATGTGCTAATTTCCTTTCATCATGAACCCCCCCCCCCTCCTCCCCCTTTAGGTCATGCATGTTGTATAGTTAACAAATGTCAACGGTCGCGCTTGAAGATAATGTTATTATTTTATGATTTCTTATTCAAACTAAATTTGTCAAGAAATCCTCCTTTTTCAAAGTAACTAAAAGGAAATGAATTAATACAAAATATAGAAAGAGGGAGTTTAAATTCATCCTCTGCTTCCTCTTCGATCAGTGTTTCTGCTTGATTGCTGCATCCCAAGCCGGAACAATGTAGACAAATGTCACTGCATGGTAGACCAGCTCTCTTACAAGAGCAGCGGTTACTGCAGCCTTTCGAACATGTACATGAGATGATGTGTAAAAGTTCTTTGGGGGGGGGGTCAGGCGGGTTGAGCATAGGCACAAGGAGAAGCCTGAGTTCCGAAGATTTCCACCCCCATTCTTTGGGATTCCGTTTTCTTCCTCTCCAGAGTTGAACTTGATAATATACACGTAAGAAGTGTTGTTTGCACGCATCTGAAGTTGGAGGCAACGTTTGCAGTTTCACCTCAGTTTTTGCCTCGCGAAAGCACGATTAAAACATTGAAATCTGCATTTGTTCAAAGCAGTAACTGATTTTTCAGCACCATACAGCAAAAGAACGAGTTGCTCACCCGCTTGACAAAGCTCATCTTGAGTGCAGTCGGTTTCATCAAATTTCTCAGCAATACAAGAGACTTCGCCACATTTTTCCAACAGTTTAATAAATTTGCCTTTGCCCTTGCCACGAAATGCTGAAGTAGTATCACATCCACTGACGACATGGATAAACAGAATGCTCTTCTTCAAATTTACATTCGATGTTCGCAATTGATTTGAGCTAAAAATTTGGGCTGCATATTTGCCCTTACCTGGTTTGAGTAATAGGACGTCGCTTGATGCAGGCGTCAAAGCTATCATTAGAACAAGGAGGTCAATGTCTTCACCAACGATTAGAGTACCTATATTGAGAGAGTATGGCCACCGGTGTTACCACCTCTGATTGGCTCAGCCATCTTAGGCTGAATGGAGCCCTTAGGACCCAAAAATGGCGGACGCCATAAATTAATGTGATGCAAAATGACTCAAATTGTAGTTTTCTTTGCTTATCGTAACGAGAAATTTACCCAAATGCACTATTGCGATTCTTTACATATTTTTAAGGCTAATCGTGTGCAATTTTTGAGAAAAATTATCTTAGATGTAGTAAGGTTGGCAGCAAGTGCGGTTGGTGAAAACCGTCAAAAGTTGGCAATGACCCCCCTCCTATCCACAAAAACCAAAACAAAGCACCGCCATTTTTGGGTCCTAAAAGTCTCTCCATGGGGCCCAGTGGCCATACTCTCTCAATATAGGTACTCTACCAACGATAACAACTTGTTTCTTCGTTCCTCTCGGCAGACTGAGAGCTTCATTTACGATGAGAGTATCCGCATCGTCCTCTGCTTGAGATACTTTAACTTGACTCCCTGTAGTAAAGTGTTTCGATAGCAAGCAAATCAAACGCGCCTCATTCTTTTCATTATAGATAGAAGCAAGTCCTGGGCCACGGATAGAGGAGTGTCCTCACAAAAAATTAAGGCAGGACATTTCTTAAAGCTATAACGTCGTCACCTTTCAACGCTTTTTGTAGAATCTGTTGCGCTTTTTGTTCGTATCCATCAAAAACAATTGAACCTTCAAGACCATCATGCTTTTCAACACATAGGTATTAATAAACGATTCCACCGCTTAAGGTAATAAACGAAGAAATGCTTGTCTTATTCCTATTTCTATATTTTGTATTAATTCATTTCCTTTTAGTTACTTTGAAAAAAGAAGATTTGTTGTTTGACAAATTTAATTTGAATAAGAAAGCATAAAATAATAACATTATCTTCAAGCGCGACCGTTGACATTTGTTAACTATACAACATGCATGACCTAAAGGGGGAGGGGGGGAGGGGGTTCATGATGAAAGGAAATTAGCACATATTTAAATGGATAATATGACTTACCCTCGCGGTAAATCTACCAAAACAGTGAAGCCGTTTCATCTTGGACCGCAACAATTCATGGCGCGGCCAAGCCGAGCCTCACCGCGTAGTAGCCGCCGTTGGTTCGGACCGCATAGCGCTCCGGGGGCGGACCCCCTAGTGAATTCAGAAGCATATTTAGCATGGAAATTTTATGCTCTTTCATTCCGGTGAGAACACTTTTTTCCCTCAGACGCGCCGTTTTTAAGATAATTACAGATTTTGTTGAAAAAACGCGATTTCTCGCAAGATTTGACTTTCCTAGCCACAGGAAACTACCGCCATATCTCACAAACTAGAAGTCGCAATTTGATAAATGTATAGTGTTTCTAATAGGAAATTTTATGATCTTTTTAAAAGGTTCAGTGATATTTTTCCGTAGGATCGATATTATTCAAGATATAAGCCAAAAACCGGTCGCCGGCTGCGTATTTTGGCCCCCCGCCCCCCCTTTTTTCAAGATGGCGGCCTTAGCGGACGGCCGATTTTGGTAAACTTTTGATATGTTGTTCTAGTAGCCTAATGCAACATGTTTCCGCAAAAAAACCTTCTATATATAGATTTTCCCAGATGACCTTTATTTAGAGCTAAATTGACTGGACTATTATGTTTGTTCCTTCATAATTTTTTCGCTCACTTCTTATGAATGGAAGGCCTTGTTCACACAGAGATAGGTTTACGGAACTTAACTTTCGCGCAAAGTTCCGTGAACTTTTGCTAGTAGTGTTGACAGGGCTTTCCCAAAAAATGTGTTCATCACGAGTACAAGCGTCTTATGCACCCCTCCCCCGCTGGCACGTTCATTTGATGGTTTTTATCGAGTTTCAAAACGAATGAGAAGGGGGCGGCAAAATACAGGCGGCCCATGGGCGGCAAGTAGGTAAATCCTGCCCCGGGTATTTTAAGCATTTTGATATATGGTTTCACCAAAATATCACCCAGAACACGAATTTCGGAACGAACAGTACGAAGACCAACTTGTAACTAAGATATTAACGTTAATAGTTCACATTGGCTTCGAGAATTTTGAATATCCCGCTCATATTTTTTTCTGAGAAAGTAGTTGATTGATATCATTTAAGAGGATAATCTGTTGGTAAATTGTAGGCTCCATTTTATTCTAGCGATTTTCAACCACTGAGCGCTAATCTAAAATATATACTTTCATTTTAGCACAAATAAATATCTTCATAAATTTTTAGCGACAGTTCCCGTCGCGCCATATTGGCTTTAGAACGAATGATAGCTCGAGTCAACAACACATTGACTATTTACTGGACGTATTTAAATCAAAAGTATCTATATCCATTTTAACATGGGCCCTAAGACTCTTACGAGTACATTCATGACAGGGCCCATGCCATAAGGAAGTTGGTTTATTTTGATTCAAATACGTCCGCCTGTGCTGCCTCACTGAATCTCCTGCCATATCTCGTATACATTTCTTATCTAAATCCGTTAACCTTCATGCTTTAAAACATCGTATAGAGTTTGAAAATCGATGCCATGATTGTACAGGATCAATCGGTAGTGAGACAAGTTTTGAATGTCGAAACCAAATGTTTCTGATTTTACAGGCAGGTAAATCTCAGGTTGCGTTAGTTTGCAATGTAAAATAATGATTTTCAAGATGACATTTTCATAAAATACTTCGGAGTTACCATATATTCCAAGGGGTTTTCCCTTCCAGAATGAAGGATCCTTATTTAACTTCCTCTAAACACTCTTAACGAGATTTTCCATGAACCTTTTAGAATTTTTGGGTAAGATAGGCGTTGTTCGGCGCGTTGGAGCACATAAAATGGATGCGAGGTTAAAACTGAAAAATTGATTACTGTTTTTTCCGTCTCGTCAATTTATTCCTCTTCTTATTCATTTCTTATTATTTTTTTCCTTCATCTTCCTCCGACACTTTTACGGCAATCTATTTTTCATCTCTTTTTCCACTGATACCAGTTTTTTCTGTCTTTTCTTTGTATCTTTTTTGATAATTTTTCTTGTTTTTGTTACTATTGTTTCTTTTCTTACTGTTCTCCTCCCTTTTTTCCTCTTTTTTTCACATCTTTTCAAAGAGTTTTCATAAATATGAATTTGGCCGTCCAGGAAAAAGTGTGTATCTTCCTCGGGAAGAAAGAAGAAAAAAGACCTCTCAGGGGCCTTAAAAGTACTACGTAAGTTATTTTGAGCGAATTTTTTACCCCCGAGCCGATCTCTCGCGCTCTCTTTGTAAATTCAGTAAATTTAAATTGACCCCTTTATATTTTCCCCTTAAAAACGCAGAAGCTTGAAAATTTTTTGAAAAAAAAAAAATAATAATAAAAATTAGTTCCATTGGGAAGTATTAGCTTCTCTTAAAGTGGACGAAGCTTAGGTAAGCCTGAGCCTGAATCCTCTCCCTCCCAGGTGGTTATAACGTGATACTTAAGCAGCCCCCACACATGCGCTGTTTATAAAAATAAGCTGATTTTTATGTAAAAAAGAACTAACACAATAATTATCAAAAATTCTGATGAAATGACAAAATGCGTTTGCGTGATTACAACGTCGATTTGAAAAATATACTGTTATTAGACAAATTATATTTGTTTAAGATAGAGAAAAATGAGAGTTTAATTGATATGCACAATTGCTCCACTCACATCGCCTTACAGGCATGTCATCAAGGCCTTGCGAGACGAAGGACTAATTAAGAAAATAGCTCGAAAGCCAATTTTAAATTATGCAAAATCGCGAGAAAGCTGAGTCGCCCGGCCCGCGCGATTCGGCGACCGTTTCCGTTTTCTTTTTCGCTCGGCCCACACACATTTTTTAGAGCAAATTTGGTCGATGCGCAAAAAAGAGAAAAATCAATAAAAGGAACTAAAAGTTAAGTGGTTGTGGGCGATTTGGACCCGATGCCAACTTTGATCTACTCGATCTCTACCGGGTACGTTCGTTGACCTTCGTTCGTGACGTTGCCTTATTGCACGGGTAAATCTCAATAGATTTCCTGGATCTTATGTAATTCATAGATTTGAGCAGCCTCTTAAATTTTCTTTTTTTCTTTTTCACTAGAGAGTCTGGACCTCCTCCCCTCGTGACTGAAAAATGTCTCTACTAAAAAGTCATTTTCATGATTTTCAGGAATGTTCTATCTTTGACCCCCCCCCCCCCCAANCCCCCCCCGAAAGTTCAGTTTGACAAACCGAGTATTCGGGATGATATGGAGCACTGAACGTTCGGTTCACTGAACCGGTTTTTTTTTCAGTGTAAAACAAAGTATTTTTCTCAAGAGACGATCGAAAAATTTCTCCTCTTGAAAATTTTGCCTCCGTGAACAAGACTGCCGTGCTAAGAAGAGCGCCGTATGAGCTTTCAGGCGTTGCTAAGTTTCCTTCGATAAAAACCGAATTTACTGGAAAGAATTTGAATATTTTCCGCTAAAATTGTCAGACAATTTTTTACGTAATTTAATCCAAAATCTCTAAAAAAATTCAAAGAAAAGTGTACATGAATGCCGTCAAAAATACATTTTATATCAAAGGAAATTTGGCAACTCTCGAATGCTCATACGGCGTTTATCCTTAGCACGGCCGGCAGAAGAGGCCCCTCTGCCTTCTCCCGTGGCCGGTCACAAATGCGAATAAACAATAATCCACGTTCAGAGCTTTGATACTAATCTGGGTTGGTTTGCTCAGGGCCCTGAGGGCACATCGACCGGAAAGGCAAAGGCGCGGGGACGAGAAGGCGGAAAAGACAAGGAAGAAAAGTGATCCGTCGAGGCAGGTTTCTTGACCATCGAGTTAGGTCGCGAGAGGCATGCGCGTGGCGCGCAAGCTCGCGCTCAACAGCGGGTCGATTGTTGAATCGTTATCGAATGACCTTGATCGATAAAAAGCATTGCTAAGATAGGGATTTATCGATCGAGTTCAATCGATAACGATTCAACAATCGACCCGCTGGGAAGATAGATGGGCACTGCTGCCGTGCTGAGGAAGAACGTTGTATGAGCCTTCAGACGTTGCCAAGTTCCCTCCGATAAAAACCGAATTTCCTGGGATATTTGTAAATATTTCCCCCCGAAATTTTCACACAATTTTGTGCGCAATTTAATCTAAAATAACTGAAAATTTTAGGGAATAATATGCACGAATTTCGTCAAAAATGCATGATTTATCAAGGGATATTTGACAACTCTCGAGTGTTCATACGGCGTTCTTCCTTAGCACGGCAGAGACTGGTCGGCACTGGTCAGCCTAGGAGGGTAAGCCACATCCGCGGAAAACAGGAGGCGCGATCAGTCACCGTACAGTGGCTCAAGCCGAGCATGATGTGGAAACTTTATAATTCCATGTTTTTTTAATATAAAACATAGAATTTTAAAAGCGGTCCTCTGGTTTTCTCCTAAAATGATCGTTTCCAAGCACCACTTGTAGTTGAAATGTTACAAAATAAGTATCAAAGTTTGCAGTTTCAAGAAAAAATTTCATGTCCAGCATCAAAATTTTTATATTGAATTGTTGCGCTGCGCTAAAGGTGTGTTGCCAGCTGGTCAAGGGTCAATTAAAGCGCTGCTCAAAATGATCTACATTGCCTCACGAAGGAAGAATGCCGTACAACAGTAACAAAAAACATTCATTCGACCCACGAACATTGAAAGTTTGCGAAATTTCCTCGGATAAAATGTTCATTTTTGACGAAAGTTATGAATATATTTCTTGAAATTTTCTGAAAATTTAGAATATTTTAATGCATCCAAAAGTGGAAGAAAAACATTGACAAGTTGCCGGGGAAATTAGTGTTTTATCACAGGTTTTGGCTTGAGAAAGTTTATTTTGGCAGTACAGCAGTACAAATTTTGAACTTTTTACTAGTCTTGGCTGCCCTCTTACCCCAGCTTTATCAAATAATTTCATCTCGCCACATAATCGTAACTGCTCATCATACGCTACTGTGTGCATGTGCATGGTTCATGGACTAGAGTGATCGGGGCGCCTTCAAATTTTTCATATGCAACACGCGTCTCCATGGAGTACGAATAGTTGTATTACGACGATATTATGGATCTCATTGAATGCATTGCTTCATTGCACTGGTTTATTCTCTTTGTTGACATGTGATATCAGAAAAAGGAGCCTTGCCCTGTCTTATTCAACCTGAATGTCAGAAATTGAATTGAAATATTTCATATGAATGTTTCATCAAGTTGTTCGGTTCAACTTTAATTGTTTGATCTTATTTTTTACTTTATGAGGCGCAATTACATCAGTTGATGTTACCCGGGGATTAAGACTGTTGTTGCATACTACGATGTAGCGATCAGTTGTGATACGGCGTTGCAAAGTTTATACGAAGTATCCCAGACCACGGTTAATTTCGGTCGGATGATTTTTGATAATGGATAGTTGAATAGGGAATGGGCCCTAGGAATTGGAATTTTGTAGTTTCGAGGTCATTCAGCTCATTTGGGGTTCATTCTCTATTTAAACTTCTGGTCCCAGACATCGACCGACCTAAAATAATCGGGGAAAAAACCAAAGGCATAAGTAGTCTGGGACACTTTGCATATGATTTGCAACGTTTTATTGACTGATGATCGTCAAATCGTAGTGTCAACAACAGTCTTGAGTCCCGCGTAACATAAGTTGATAAAATTATGCCCCCCCCCCCCCCAATAAAAGAGATTAAAGTTGTTTTTTAACCAAACGACTTCAAAATATAAGCATTTTCAATGGTAAAAAAGGCAGACTTTGCAATGCTGTATTGCAAAAAGGAGCGTTGAACTCAAACTAAATTTTTCATTAAAGGATTTTTTCATCACAGAGTCTTGTTTGGGACGGATTTGAACGAAATCCCTGTCTTCCTGAAGAAAGGGCACAAAAAGGTCCTCTTACGAACATGCCCTTTTCTGAGAATATTCTTGAAAAAGTATGATAAATTTTTACAAATTGAAACGAAAAGCCGTAGGTGAGTTTTCTTTGAACAAAATAAAACGTGAGTAGAAATTCGCAACATCGCAATTGGAGATGCGACTTTAGCAATCCGCATTCGCTGAATAATCCATCTTAATATGTCAATGTCAAATATTCTATCCATCACGTAATCGTTGTTTCAATTTTGCAAATTTTTGAGTAACGCCATTCAGATTTATTATTGAGAGGTTACGATAGTAGGTTGAGGCCGATCTCGAGTGCTTTCGTGTACTTGAAAAGAAATGCTGTCGGTAGAAGTTGAAGGCCGCAATTTTATGGCCGAGACAGAAAATTACGGCTAGAACAAGATGAATCGTTTTTTACTTTTAATTTATGTAATTTTTGAGAAATGCATCGAAGGATGTCCATAAATGAACTTGTTGAAAAAGTTTTAATTTCAGCATCAATTTATTTTTAATTTTATGTTTTTTAATTTTTGTTCTTTTTATTTTTTATCTTTAATATTATTATTTTTAAAGCGTGCGTCTAGAGAGATATGTAATGTTGACTTATTTTCAATGGTACTAGGAGCCATAGAGGAAGATATTTCGACGGTGAAAGTCGGCAATCACATAATTCGTTTGCGGTGTCTGAAAATCTCCGCCTCTACGTCATTTTTTTGAAAGAGAACACATTGACATTGATTCTTGAAGTTTTTGCAGAATTTTCTTCGCATTGAGAGGAAAAATTAAGGCAGTTTTAAAGAATTGCCGTTGAGTAGTTTTCCGTTAAAAAAATAAAGTATGACAGGAAGTCTGCGACGTCGCAAACCAAGTTATGTGATTGCCGACTTGCACCGTCGATTTGCTCAATTATTATGTGCGAATATATTTCATTAGATTGCATACCAGTTATTCTAGTTATCGTGAGTGTTGAAAATTGTAATGAAACGTTTTGGATGACCACCATCAAAACGCACGCACGTTACCGACCTTGGGCTGGATAGTGCCATTAGTTTTTTGTTGATTATTTTTAGCTTGTAATCTTGGGTTTATGAATGATCTCAATGGATTCAACCGGAAATAGCACGTACTGAAGAGCGTCTTCAATTGTCCCGCCGCAACTGTCCAGGTCCACCCTCTTTCTAAAATCTGTTCTCTTGCTCATTTATCAATACCTAATGCGAGAAGTTGACCGAGGTGTCCTATAAACCAACTAGTTGAGTAGTTCATTATAGGAACAAAAAGTACCATTAGCACTAAAATTCATCCTAATTTCTCGCGGAAAAAATCTAATTTTACACTGAATGCATTTGGAGTAACTGGTGCAATCATGGGAGTGACCACACCCATTGATTCCTTTGATCAAGATTATTATTATAATTATGTTGATGCATATATTTTTCTTTCTTTTTGGTTAATCGTGGAAACTTCAACGTTGACCACGAGAGACCTTAAGATTTTTTCGAGGTTTCAATACGATTTTCCTTATTTCTGAGCGACGTCAAATGGCAATTTTTCCCAGTTTTTCTAAGGTTTAAACCCTCCGAAAACCAGGAAAAACTGCGTCGATTTGCCAGAACAATTGGCTCACTCCAAGAAAATTTACGATAGATTTTAACACCTTACATCAAAATGTGCCTCCAAAGTCTCGCGCTGTAAACTGGTTTGTTGTAATTATTATTCCTGCAGGTGAGTATGAGATGATGAGTGACACATTTTGAATAAGAAGTAGAAGAAGTTGAATGAGAAAAAGGATAAGAAAAAGATAAAGAAAAAGTATAAAATACACTTTTGGACATTTTTATAAATTATTTGTTAAAATGTGAAAAACGACAGTTTTATTATCCATGCATGTACCATTTTCATAAAACTATAAAAAAGCACACTTCACTGTTCGGCAACTCCAACATCAGAGAGTCCTGATGACGGTTTTATCTCAGTTTTCTCATCAAGTGACAACATTAAATTTTAAGTCGAACATGACAAACCTCCCAACACGGGATTAAGAAGATCAAAGTTAAGCGCATTGAAGTCTGATGCGCCAATTTTGAGTGTAGCACGCTCGGTAAAATTTCTGTTGATGATAAGGTAACCTGGAGAGGACACTCAACTTGAGAGCTAAAACACGTGTTAAGAGGTTTAAGTCGAGAGCTCATGCAGTATGCTGCTTTTCTCTACGCATTCGTATTCTCGGTCAAGATCTGTATGCTGTCAAGAAATCCAAAAGAGACACATTTTCTTGTAATTAAGTTTTTAGTGTATTTTCCGAAGGAAATACACTATTGCATTCTCCCATGATGTCGGACCCAGACCTGAGACATTGTGAAGAGCACCGATCACGGGTCGTAGATCACGAAAATATATGCTATTCAAATTCATGTGTATATATATATGTATGTATATATGTATGTATATATGTATGTATGTATGTATGTATGTATGTATGTATTTCCGCCTTTTGAAGATTTTTCGATTTTTGAGTGGTTATATCTTTCTTACGTTGAAAGATATTTTGACCAATTTTTTTGCATTTTGTAGAGACTCATTAGGACTACTATTCTGCGAAAAAAAATTGAAATTTGAGGCAATAGATTTTGAGGGGTGGGGCTCGAAAATGGGGGGAGGTCAAATCTTGTCCACTCGATAACTCGAGCGAAAATGAATATTTTGAGCTGAAATTTTTACGGGTGGTAGTTCTCCCCTAGGACTGGTTTGGTATTGAATTTGAGCTAAATCGGCCGAGCCGTTTAAAAATGGCGAGCTTTGAAAGTTTTAGGCGAGGGGTGCGCGGCATGAGGGGAGCCGGCCGGAGCAGGGCCGCACAGTGGGTCGGGGGAGAAAGTTTTTGGACAAGCTGATCGTCGCACAGTGGGTCAGGGGAGAGAAGTTTTTGGACAAACTTTTCGTCGCACAGTGGGTCAGGGGAAGGAAGATTCTGGACAAATTGTTCGTCGCACAGTGGGTCAGGTTAAATGATCTGTTCTTGAACAAAATCTCACCATTTAACCGTCACAACCTTTCGCAGCGCGTTCGCTGGCAACGTACGCAACTACTATCTTGTGCTCAAGAAATTAATTCATTCCCTTACAGATTGATCCCCCCCCCCTTCGGAAAATACACTCTTCCCGCGGTGGACGCGCGGGTCGCTTAAGAAGACAGAACAACTGGAATGGACACTCAAACTAAAAAGCGCGCGCGAAGCGCGCGTCCTGGGGGGGCTTGGGGGGGCGAAGCCCCCCCAAAAAACCGGCGCGGAGCGAAGCGGAGCGCCGGTTTTTTTAGATTTAAATTAAGAAGTTTTTAAACTAGACAAATTATGAAAAACCTCGAGGAGAATTATCTTGAAAATCATCGATGTACCACAAAATTTGGAGTCATAGAGGAGAGGTACGTAGGTACTTATGCTGATTACTGATCTTACTATATTTTCATTCAAACTGAGTCTTATATGTGGGTAAAATATTAATTTTACATTGATTTAATCAGCATTGTCTGAAAATACGTGCATTAAGTTAGCTGTTTGGGCGGATCTCCATGACAGTTTCAATTGGCTAAGAAAAAGGCAATTTTTTTTTCTAGTGATGTGTTGTAGCTGGACGGATTTTGCAAAAATGAAACCGAAATTAGAAACTACAATGCTGCTGAAATAGTATTTTTTTGGACTTATTCATCGTTTTCTCCAAAAAAATGTAAAAATATATATAATTTTCATGGCATCTTCAAGCTAAAATGAACGTTGGCAATATAGAACTATCCCGATATAGAATTTTATTTATTAAAACATGAACCAACAAAATCTTAGTTTATTTGATAAAAGTATTCAAACCAACAGGTGACATGTAGGTATCACAGGTTTCCAGGATTTTTTAATTCAGACACGAGACACAGTTCCTTATTTATGATTTTTCATTTTTTAATTTGTTTGTCATCCAAAATACTTATCCGACGACCTCTATTCAAAGAGACGAGCAAGGTTTATTTGTGGAGCTTGACACACTGAAAATCAAATAAAACCGCAAGCGCGAGAGAATTGTCACACGGTGTCGGAAGAAAGGGATTAAAAGTCACTTTCACTTGCTTACTAAAGTCCTTGAGCCTCTTTCATTTTAAGATCGAGCATGTATGGTGGATTAATGAATTAAATACTGGCATTACAGATAAGTCCCGTACCAATCGTAATTAATGGTTATTTCTAAAAATACCGTGAAAAGCCCTCGTTATCTGCCACGGCGAGTTTTCCATGTGATGAAGAGTAAAGCTAAAAACAAGGACCGGAAAAAGCCGAAAATTACCGGAAATAGCCGAATGATTGTCTGAGGACAGGGCCGGATTCACCTACTTGCCGCTCATGGGCCACCTATATTTTGCCGCCCCCTTCTCATTCGTTTTGAAACTCGATAAAAACCATCAAATGAACGTGCCAGCGGGGGAGGGGTGCATAAGACGCTTGTACTCGTGTTGAACACATTTTTTGGGAAAGCCCTGTCAACACTACTAGCAAAAGTTCACGGAACTTTGCGCGAAAGTTAAGTTTCGTAAACCTATCTGTGTGTGGACAAGACCTTACATTCATAAGAAATGAACGAAAAAATCATGAAAGAACAAACATAAATGCTCAACATCCATAATCTGAGTGTGTTGTTTAAGGAGCCAATATGAAAATTCTCACATTGCTGCGTGTTAGAGCATGTGGTAAAAAGAGTTTATAGTGTACTGCACGAATTCGCGGTGAACGCTCAATCCAAGTGTTCGAAAGTGGTACTTTGGATCGATACAGTCAAATCATTTTTGATTGACTTTCGAGGTGACACAAGAAAAACTCGGAAAACTTGATTGCTGATTTAACAAATAAATTGTTAAAAAATAAGTCCGACATGTTCCAAAAGTGCATTTTACAGTAAGGTTTATGTGGTTAAATTAGAATTTTTTCATTGTAAAATCTACATTGAAACACGTCGGATACTTTTTTTAACTACAAAATTGTTAAATCAGGTATTCCATTTTTTCCGAGAAAATGTATATATAAGTCCGAAGTCAAAAATGGATCATTAATAACCGCATCGCAAACGAAGATTTCAAATACTCTGTTCCGAATTTTAAGGCAAGTTATCATGATCGTATTTTAGCTTAAAACCGGAGAATATGTGATCAATGTTATTAAATGTATAATTTAAGAATAAAAATTTGTTTTAAAAAAAATTACATTCTATTCATCAACGAGTTGGTGAGAAAATATATGTACTTACGGAATGCTTTACAACAATTAATTTTTGTCTGATGAGGTTATTTTATCTTTTTCTTTCCCCGCGTTTTTTCGACGAAAAGTGTACGATCTTTGGCATTCGGGTCGACGACACAGATTATTAGTGTGTTTTTGTCTGTGGAACAGTTTAGGCATGCAATTTTAAGAACTAATAATGACATTCATGAGACTACGTGTTCGATGAATCACTGCTATAATTCGTCGCTTGTCTGATGAAAGGTGTAACTACACGTTGAGATGAGCCTGGAAAAGCAGTGAGTTTCATGGACGACAGGTTTCATCGCGAAGCGTAAGTATGTCCTTTTGTTGAGAGGGCGACAAATTTGGTATCGGTCGAACATTTCGTTGTTTCCCAGCGGAGGGAACGTAACAACGAGTATATTCTAATGTTGCAAATTAGATCAAATCAATTGAACGTTTACAAAAATAGGAAAACGAAAAAAAAAACCTAATATTTTTTTTTATTTTTGCATAAAGTCGAAAGGAAAATCGGTTAAATTTTTCCATCAGAAATACCCAACAGTTTTATGGTGAAAATACAATGCACTACTAGACAAGGTATGAAAATAAGTAATACGGCACATATATCCCACGCAAAACACGCGTTAATCGTATCGAACAATTTCAAAATTAATTCGTAAGTGTGAAATAAAGGTGCGTAATTTACATTTTTAATCAGTAAATTCAAACTTCCCGCTCGCGATAAAAACACGAGGTAAAGAACTACAGATTGATTTCACACGAATTCCTTTCCTCCTCTATAGGAAGAATTTTTAATTTCGTGAAAATGAAGTTTTATGCAGTAGACAGACAGGAACATTTTTCCATCGAAAACATATCCCGAAACTAGTACACTTTAGTGTTTTAGTGAAAGTATACTTTAGTGCCCTGTTTTGCTTCGGTTTTTCGGTAAGCACGGAGGTGTAAATTGACATAAATAACAGTCATTTTACAACTTACGAGTTGAATTTGGAAATATATAATGTGTCTTTATCATATTATACGTACAGTGTCTACACAGTATCACGCAGGGGGTTTTAGAAGAAAGTATCGACCGTGAATTTCTTTTGAACGAATTGTAATATAAAAAACGCCAAAACACTTGTTCAATTTTTCAAGGAGGACCCATTTTCCGCACATTCGCACTTTCGGGTCCCCCAGAAAGCGTTCCGGCACTTTTCGATATTTAAATATGTTCAAAAGATATTCAAGGTTGATACTTTCTTTCGAAACACCCTGTATATTTTGGTTCTTAAAAACCCTGTCTAGTAGTCAACTTCCGGGTGGAATCATGGGCGAAACACTGAACGTTTAGTTCCCACGATCGAACTTTTTCGAGTGCATTGACAAAGCCATTCAACTAACTATGAGCAGTGACTAGTCTTCTAACTATGATCAGTGGCTAGACAAAAGCCCGTAATCTCAACGAATTTAACGCTGTTTCAATACATGCAAAATGAACTATATGAGACCAGATACTAGTGGGAGATCATTTTCTTCAAAATTATCAAGCAACGAGAAAGTTCGAATTCCACAGTATGAATGTAGTGTGTCAATTTGCATGGATTCACCTTCACTTAAAAATGTAGTCAAAATGACCTTACGCGAGCAAAAAAATTATCCAGAGGCCCCTTTTAAAATACGCATAACGCTAAAAATCGAGTTTTTGCCTCTCTCATCTCCCCGTAACGCACTCGTAACGCAAGCTTATACCCGTTCTTAACAATTCTCCGTGGATCTCTTTTTGACCCCTTCCCCCAATTAGTAAAATCACTGGCACCCCGTAACTTTTTCGTCATTTGAGAACAAAAATTAATAGAGATGAGGATAAACGAAGAAACTGAAGGTAAAAAGAGTGGTTTGAGCATTTTTTAGATCCTTGAAATTTTTTGAATGTGCGAGTCTGAAAACCTAAGAGAGGATTCTCACTTCTGAGCAAATTAAATTAAGAATTACACTATTTTTGCAACGTGCCGATGAAATCAAATGCCAGAAACAGCTTATGCGTCATGCCATACGAAGCGTACTTTTCAAACACAGCAACAAATATACGAGGTGTTGTTTATGACTCGGTACAAAATCAGCGTTCAAGCAGCGTAGTCAACCTCGTGTTGACTCAGTCTTCACTCATCTACAGAAAATTTCCCCATAAAAGTTATTAAAAATAAGATTTTATGGTGAAAATTGGCAACAACCGCGGTATTCCCGCAAAGGCGCACCCAAGCTCCGTGCAAAACCCACGCGATATTTTGGTGGGAGGAGAAAGTAGCCATCGCGGGGGGGGGGGGGCGAAGCGGGACAGTAGCGGATAAATCAAGATTCCTGTGTCTGTTTCAAAATAATAACAACAAGGAAAAGGGGGGGGGGCATATCCTTGACAACTTGGGTTGAAATGGGCAACTAACTGCTCATACACCTTGAAAATCTTCCGTGCTTACGATTGTCACAGGTACAATTGAACGTATTTATGCAAAAACGAAGTATGCCTCACCCAAACCCTGCGTACACAGTTCCTTTCAGCATAAATACGAGCAATTGTTTTCCTCTGCTTTTCCAGTCGACTTCCCTGAGCTTTGTGCAGCCACCCACTATTAAATGTGCTAATTCTTCGACGACTTGAGGTTTTCCTATTATTGTCACACAATTTGTCAGGGTCACAGTTAGGATGGAGTAACGATAGTGCCAATTTTTGAGAAATAGGCGGAATTTTTGACTTGGGAATCATTCTCCGGGCAAATTTGTCCACCAGTTCTGACAACCATCGGTTCGGTCTTCAGAGATTAGGAGAGAAGCACAAAATTAGCCGATAGATAATGCCTGAACTGCGATAGTTCACTACACGTAATGCATCTTCCGCGAAAGGGGCGGCACAGTTTGGGAATCGACGGAATAAAAGTTAATCATATCACATTAATGATGGTATGAGTAACATAAAACAGGTGACGTCAACACTTTGTCTATACACCGAGCAGAGGGTGCGCCTTAAGAAAGTGTTATTTGTAAAAATAAATCAAGAGATAATGTGTTGTCATAGAATGAACAGCCAGTGATAGACTTTCGTTTTTATTTATGTGCCTATATATAATAGCTAAATTAAGTGCTAAAATAAAAAAAATTCCGGATATAGGGTAGCTAAAATATTCCTAAAATCGTAATTGTATTTTTTTTATTGGGCCCTTTTAATAATACCATTCAACAACTGGCAAGTGTTTGATTTTTTGACTGTACACAATTCTAATAATTCTTCATTCCTCTTTAATTTCAAAATAAATGGAATAAAACGAATCCATTTTCAAATAGTGCCTTTTATAAGGAAATTAGGGAGCAACGACCGCTGACCGCTTCGCTATTCGACCCTCTGATGCGCTTCGCGCTTCCGCTTACCCTTATGATTTTATATTACATTTGAACGGAGTTAAACAGAAAGGAACCAAGCCACATCGGGATCGAACCGAGAAAAAGATGTTTAAAGTTTGACTCCTGCATAAGACTCAATGTAAAAGATAAAACTTCAAGTTCAATTTCTACAAAATTTGCTCCAACAAAAACTTTGAATTTATGGCGATAGATAGTAGAGCAGTGGTTGAGTTCAAAACCACTCATAACTAAATTTTTTCCAAAATGTGGGTTGGTTCCTTTCTGCTTAACTCAGTCCATTTTATAGTGCGTGATAGAGTACAATACGTAAAAATAATACAATTGTAGGTTGGTATAGAGCATGTCATTAAAAGTGGGAAGAGGGCATAAAATCTGTCACTTGATCATTCTTTTTCGGACACCTATTTGAGAACATGTTTAAAAGCTCTTTTCCATTGAACGTCTTTCGCCTCTGTCATGCAGTGATTTTTAGGTTTTGAAAGAGCGCATATTGCATCTTTTAAAACATGATTGGAAGAGAGTAAAGTAGGTCAAGTAGATGCATAAATTACATTTTATTCAACCAGATGCATTTCGGCCCATGGGACCATCTTCAGTAATATACATATCGGAGCACAGCATACAAGCAAATATATATGCAAAATCGAAAGGCATGGAATTAAGAATAAAACTACGGGTACTAACTACATTTAGTGCCTTTCGATTTTGCTTGTATGCTGTGTTCCCATATGTATACTACTGAAGATGGCCCCATGGGCCGAAATGCATCTGGTTGAATAAAATGTAATTTATGCATCTACTTGGCCTACCTTACTCTCTTCCAATCAGTGATTTTTAAAAAAATTAATGCATAGTGAAAATTGATCAGATCCTCTATGATAAAACGAATATAATTCCCTTATGGATGACCGAACCATCCGATTCATTCTACTGAGTTCCAAGGATAGGATCTCATGAGGCGTTTTAAACTAGTCATTCCATATTGTTGAATTCCTTTCCATTACTCTATGCCTCGCTATAGATGCATAATAAAATTATACAGTACATAGAGTCGTAATGCCAATGGGAAAGCTGGCACCAGCTTTAAGCATTTACCAGGTCCCGAATCCCGAGACTCCTTTGTCACGCCGCACACTGGATCGAGTCAATTGGAGAGGTCGGACAAAATTTGGAAACTTTAAACGCTTTTAACTCCGTTTATACAAAATTTTGAGGTTTTAAAAGTGAGTCAATTGGATGCATCGTAAAATTGTCCTCTATGAACACCCCTTCAAATTAAAAATGTGGCGAAATAAACGTTTAAATTTGCAATTTTAGTGAAAAATCTCATGCCCGACCTCTCTCATTGACTCGATCCACTGTGCGCCGGGTCTTTTTTTTGATACGATTATTTTCGATACACGGGGGCGTGACTATCTGATGTAAACAAAGAGGATAGAAATTACAACGTATTCTACATCGCCATTTTGGATCGAAAATGTTTCGAAAAAGTAACCGAGGCTCGGCACACACCGGGCTCGGAACTCCTCGACCCGAACATTGCGCAGGGCGCTAGCTCTCCAATTCACATTACGACTCTCTCTACTCTATGAATATGCTCTACGATGATGATGGACGAAACGGCATATTAGCAAAGCGCATGCAGAGGAATTTTCTCGAAGTAACCACAGCAAATACTCTTTGTCTTTCACACTTTAAAACCCAGAATCTGCTACGTTTATTTTTTTGCCTCCAGTCTAACCTAGATCAATGACACCTGATTGGCATCTTGTCAGCCGCGAATTGCGATTAAGTATTAGTAGCCGAAGGCACGCTGTTGAACTATTCCTATTCCACTCAGATACGAGGGAAATAGAGACAATTTATACAACATTTGACACTTGGCTCAACTCAAAGCACTTAAGATTAGGCCATGAAAAACTTCTAGCCATCTACTCAAGGAGTGTTCCACTGTTCCATGCACCGTTATTCGTTTGATCTCCATTATCGCGGTAGCCAAACATTATAACAAAGTAATGCATATCGCAGTCGTTAGTATGAACGCTATTGAAAGATGAAATCGCTATTTTCGTCTTGAAAGCCACTTTTACATAAATACGGCCTACTCCAGATTGATTTGGGAAAAATGGCATTTATTGGATGAATTTTCAGAGTAAATGTGAAGCAAGATCTCCTCATGTTATCCTGTTGACTCTAACTTTCCAGCTGTACAAATCACTCATGAACTAATTCTAGGCAATGACTACAACAATGGCGTAACGTGTTTTGCGATGTCGATGTATCAATTGATCTGCCATTTGAACCAATGGAAAAGGATCGATAAATAGGGTGACTGCAACGAGCACCTTAATAATCGATCCTTTATCACAACATCGAATGGGGAAATATCGATTATCCGTCATTGGACTGAAATCGAAGCAAATAACTCCGAGGCTTATTATTGGCGCGACATGTAGTTGACTCAAAATCACGCTGAAACCTCTCTATTCAATCGCTAGCTACTGTGATCTTTGGATAACCGTATTGCATCATAGAGGTGCACAGCACTTCATAACTGCCGTTCAAAAAGCTCAATGATAGGAGGAATTATCACACGCGGCCAGATGAACAGAATCAGAGGCGGATCCAGCAATTTGGCATAACCGGATTGCCTCCATTTAAAACTATGCTAAATAATCGATTCTTGTCGGAGCACCTGGTCCCTCCTAGAATCGATACATTTCCATAAGTTTAAATGGAGGAAATCCGGTGTTGCCAAATCGCTGGATCCGCCAATGAACAGAATCAATGGATGGACACGATCGAATATGGTGTGGACTATTTATCATGCTTCTCTAAAGATGGTAGATAAATGTTTGATTGTTGAGGAATCAGGTATAAAAAAACTGAATTTATTGTTAGGTGAGAGAAATCATGTATCATTTTGGATGACGTCGTTGTCAGTGTTTTCCAAAAAGCAGAATTCCCGTTCTTTGTGAAAAACGGAACTCATTATTCCAAAAAATCTCATTACACTGTAGGTGGTAATCTATAGTTTTTGACCACTAAAAGGTGGATCTACCTATGCATCGTATGACTCTTACATTTGAAAAAAGTATAATTTTTTCTGAAATGGTTCCGCGTCCTCAAGATGTTTGTGTTTTGGATATATTATAAAAATTGGATGCGTTCCTGCATTCTCTATACAGTGATTTCGTTTTTGGTTTTTTGTTTTTTTTTTGTTCTAAAAGTAATTTTTCTTTAACATTCTTAGTGCTATATGCGTGTTTCTTGTACCTGCAGATATTCCTAAGTCACAAAAAGTTCTTTTACAATAAATTTGTGATAAAAAATTTTTACCCTCCAATCCCCCTCACCGCATAAAACGTATCTTTGTTATTTTAATGATAAGCCGCACATCTTATTACATGGCAATGGAAATCAGAAAAAAACGTGGATAGCTGACTGAATGCAAATCGAGGCAGACCAATGACCAGAGGAGGGGGCAGATGGCAAGGTCTCGCAGTCTCCGCCGCGCCGCCACGATTTTGGCGTAAAAAGTTGAAAGAGCAAGGTGAAAGGTTACTTACACAACGTGTTACTAGTGAGAGCATCGGTGGTATTCTCCACAGCAGTCAGTGGCCGGCAATAGATGAAACACCACACGCACACACAGAAACACCAGCGTAATTTCACTGACCCCATAGTTCCAATACTACTCACGAGGTCCGAAAACAAATAGGACCCACAGATGCACGAGGGTTGAGGTTAGGTATTCTAGGTAAAAATCAGGTCGAGTAAAATGTGAGCACAAACGACACCCATAGTGATGGAGTAGCAGTATTTAGTTCTCATTTACGCTGAAATTTACAACTCGGCGTAAATTTAGGCTGAAATCCCACATGTGGTCGATCCAATTGCTTCTAAAAAAGATTAATACCTTTTTGTTACTAGTTTCTGCTGGCACAACAAAAAAAGTCAATTTGATCAATTATCAAACTTCACCAAGTATCTCTGAGGGTTTAATTGTGGAAAATATGGCACAGGAGATGATATTTCACTAGATCGTAGCTATTTTACGATATAAGATCAAATATACGTTCCCGGAAAAGGGTCGAAAATTATTTGGCAATCAACCCAGTTATTGAAAGCACAACATAAATCTAGTATAACACATCGTATATATTAATCTTTACGAAGTATTTGTAGAATGTATGGCACGGTTCACTAAGACCTAGTTCATTTAAAAATATATAAAGTCGAATTTTTATTTATTCGATAATTTATTTACTCTTCGAGAGAGGAAGGTGGGGATTTTTTTTTTGGCATCGGAATGGGAGCCTCCGTTAGGCAGCGGCATGAAACCCGACGGTGGGAATGAACGAGATGAGACGAGGCTCGAAGATCACTGTCGGAAGAAACTTGTCGCGAGTGAGGAAACTTTAAAAATTCGCGAGTCCAGGGGCGGGGNTGGGGGGTGGGGGTAAAGTTGGGGGTGCTCGGCGGCGGAGCTCGGCGCACGATCGCGGAGGAGGACTTGAGGGAACCGCGCCGAATCTGAACTGACCGGGGCTGGAGGACCGGAGTCGACCAGGGCAGGTCAAGAATTTGCATCGCCCGACGCCGCTGATGCCGATGCTGCGACGCGACGCCGACGCTCGCGAACACTCGCCGACACTCGCGCTTCTTGCGGATCGCTCGCACTCGCGCTTCGCGGACGCCAAACTCCGGGCCCGTGCCCGTGAGAGGCTCCGCCACGCTCGCGCTGCTGCCAAATGGCCCTATTAATCAACAATTTTGCTGTGCTAAGGAAGAACCACACATGAGCCCTCAGACGATGCCAGATTTTCGTCAATAAAACGATGATTTACTAATAAAAATCGAGAATATTTTTCCTCAATTTTTTTCAGATAATTTTGTTCGCAATTTTATCTAAAACATCTGAAAATTTCAAACAATACGCATAATTTTCTTCAAAAATACACGCTTTATCCGAGGTAATTTGGCAACTCTCGAATGTTCATAGGGCGTTCTTCCATAGCATGGCAAAATTCATGTATACTGCGTATATTTCAAAGCAAATTCCTTTAAATTTTCAAAGGAATATTCACAATTGCTCTCTTGTAAAATATTAAAGTGCCCAATCCAATTGGGGAGTAGCCGCTGTCTCCTTTAAACGGTCAAATTTAATCACCTTAAATTTCGTTTTTTTTTTAAACTTTTCCCAAAATTTGGGGACTTGCCAACGTAATGTTGAACTAATTTTGACCTTACTGAGATAATGTGGAGGCAAATCTAGGGGAAATTGCCTTTTTTCGCGGGAAAATTGAATGACCTTTGAATTGACGTATTTGGGGCTCCGAGCCCCCCCTTAAAATTACAGCGAAGTGATTTATGCAATTTTTACTTAAAAGCGGACACAATTTGGTAAATTTTCCCGTTTTATTTTTTTCTTTACGATAATTTGAACCGGAGTTATGATTTTTTGAAAATAGGTCAAATTTGACCTTTGACCTATCATAACTCGGTCAAAAATTAAGATATTGATCTGCGGTTTGTGCCAAAATTCTTAGTTTTTTATGTTCTTTCGAATGATGTATCACAAGATAGGGGTTGCCATTTGAAAAAAAAAGTTGGGGGCCCCCCGCGCCCCCCCCCCTGAGGGGGGACCAAAATTTTGACCCCCCAAAAGATGGTCCCCTTTGAGATAGGAACATTCCCAAAGTTTCATTACCCTAGCTTAATTCGTTCAAAAGTTAGCAGGGGTGGGACGGACTTTTGGTACACCCTGTATATATTGAAGGAGTTATAACTGTGCGCTAATGCTTCACTCGTACTGCGAGGATCGTTTGTTCAAGTATTCGTGTGCGATGCGTGTAGATTTGCAATTTAAGCATCTCTTCCTGTACTTCTTCCTATGCTTAATTTCGCGAGAACCACGATGCTGCCCCTGGTTTTCCTTAAAATGGAGTTCGAAGCTCACAAAAAGTTCTCGAGTTGAGACCGTAATGGTAGGTTCCCTCGCATTCTGTGAGAGCCCGCCTTCATAACCACCTATATTCAAATTCTCCATGCACAGATAGGGAGCGAAAACGTTGGCAGGGTTGTAACTTTAAGCGAGGTCTTCGAGTGCCAATCGTTTACTCTGCAGCTACGGAGAGCCTGCCAATTAAATCGCTATCAGTGGATGGAGAGTTTGACTGGATGTAAGATGTAGATGTGAATTCTCTCGCAAACCCGAGGATCCTCTCCAATGTATCCTCAAATTTGAAAGGTTATTTGAGCTTCCTTGCGTTTCTTCTGAAATTTTACACGGCGAAACGTACTTGAATCGAATTTACCCACAGCATACAGAAACTTCAATTTGCCGTCCTAAAGAAAGACGCGAGGTATAGGGTGTAAAAATTTTGTGCAGAGCTGATAGGATGAAACCCTCAAAATGATTACATGATGAAATTTTACAATTAGTTATTCTTATCAATGTGAAGATGCTTTTGAACCCCTAAAAAAGAGTGAGATACGTCAAAACCAATGTTACTTAAATATTAGAGCCAAACACAGAGCGAAGCGGCGCGGCGCGCGGCGTGCTGCTAGCGCGGTACGCGCATTGGCGCCTACAAACCTAACAGGGATACTTCACGCATTGCGCAATGCTTGAAGTATCCCTGTTAGGTTTGAAGGCGCCGATGCGCGTGTCGCGCTGGTCACCCTAGCCCGCCGCGCCGCAGCGCTTCAAGCAACTAGATCGCAACAGAGGTGTTGTACAGTATCATACAGAATTGAAGGCTCTCCAATGTATCAAGAACAGGCATCCTTTAAGAGTACGGAGCTTTCCTCGCAAAATAAATCAAGATACTACGGCACAAAAAGAGAGCGGTAGTCCACAAACTCACTAAGTCTTAGCAGTTAGCACCTGTATTTAATAAGTTTAGCATAATTTTTGAATTTCATTTGAAAAAAAATTGACTCGATTTATGCTTAAACTGCTTAAACATGGTGCTGTCCTTGGTCATTTAATTCGCGCCATCCCTGTGCATCTACAAAACTTTGAAATATGCCATATTTAACAAAGTAATTGATCTTAATGAGTTATTCCCCTCACATAGCCACGACACCAGGCATAATTTCATAACTCCAGAAAAGTTCACCTACTCTATTTCAAAAACAAATATAAGACCAGCATCAATTCAACTACTTAATGCCCTTCCCTCCGAGATGAGAAAAACACTTAAGAGGGGTTAAAGAAACGTCTTCTTTCTAAAACTCGTCTTGGAGAATGCATTTTACCATGTTGACGACCTCTCAAATCTTTAGCCTTTATTCATCGCTTCTTAGTCATTTTCTTATTTTGCTCTTGGTCATTTTCTTATTTTGCTCTGTCATTTTCTTATTTTGTTCTTACATTGCCTAATTTAAATCATTTGTACGATTTGTATCTGATTCATTTGTACGACTTGTACGATCCCTTAAAGGGAGTTCATGTTCCAACTTTAAAATAAATAAATAAATTTATTTTTCATGGCCACTTGTAACCGATCATGTATCTTCAAGTCTCAAATTCACTTCACATAAATTCAATTGATCATACGTCTGTAAAATTAAATTTCTTGGAGACACCGAAGTTTTTGGGGAAAGGTAGCCGCAGGCTGGCGCTCTACAGCCCGCCCACCCCATGATTCCGCCACTGATTTCAAGGCAAGCGGGCGATTTTTTTTATTTCAGAGAGTCCGGCAACCATTCGTTTAGTTTGCCAGACTTCGAGCAGAAATTTGCCCACATGGAACTAACCCATGAGGAAAACGCGGAAAGGAATATGCTGGAAACCAAGACTCGATTTAAATAAAAGCGTTATTTAAAACCGTTCCAGCAAAAAAATGAGGACTTAGATAAGTTCAAATTAACGCTATTCACAATTTTTACATAACACCACTTTTAATAGGCAAAATAAGTCCGAAGTGAAAACCGAAGGATTAATAATTTTTTTAAACCTACTGCATCCTCTGAAATTTTGTACCAGGTTCACATAGATTGGCAACTTGTGAACCTGAGCAAATTTGAATCCTTGCAACAAGACTATTAGAGCAGAGGTAGAAACATACATACATAAAGTCGCTTTTATAGCGCTGCCTCGCGCTCTGCGACGCCCAATCACCATTGCCCCCTATCCTCCCAGAGATCATCAGGCAAGAAAGGCATCAGAGGTAGAAACATGGTGATTAAACAGATTCGATCTGTTTTTGTTTATCTATAATTGCGTAAATCAAAATACGATTCTGGACTACATTTAGCAATCAGGAACTACAATTTCTTGCTCAGTTTCGGAACAACGTATGTATCATTAACTTTTCTATGCACATACGTGTTTTTACGGATGAGCCAGAACTTATAGTTCTTAATTGCAAGATGTGGTCCAATTGACATTCTTATTTTACAAGATAGGAATAACCTAAATATTTTAAGGCATGTCCTTGCTGATCGTTTCTAAGATTGCGTATTTCCTTTTTTACTGTGTGGGGACATAAATGTCATCGCTTCATAGACTACCATGAAATCCCTAATTCCAAAATCTGAACATTATCAATCGATCAATTGACCATCGAATCTTTCTTCAAATTGCTCTGTGACTAATTGGACTCAGGAAGCATCTGAAGTTATGGATCTCGTCAACTTTCGTGATTTATGGCTCCCATCTAGCAACTATGGATAGAGGGCGCAGGCGATTCGCGGAGCAGAACCAGAGCCAGTTGTGCGTCCATGGACACCAAATTCGGCTAGAAAATTGTTCGATTTCAATCTGCGTAAGCGGGGAATCTAGACTCAGGAGACAACAGCCTGGCAAATGTGTGCGTACCTGCGTATGGCCTGCGGGCGTGCCCAACACAAATACCTTACCTTCGCGTCGCCGCACAGTGGTACGAGCCGTAGAGAGAAGTTGGGCAAGACGATTTTTACTCAAATTGTAAATTTTGATCTTCATCTCGCCGCAATTTTAATTTTCATAGGTGCTGTTCGAAGGAAATTTTGCTCGAGAAACCGAAGAACCCTTGTTAAACCTCCTTGATTCATAGTAAGGAAGATATGTCGAAGGCAATTCGTCAAATCAGGCATTTTATCAAATGCCTAGGCCGGTAGTCAAATTTTGACAGTTTATGGAATTCGGTAAATTCATGGCGAGGAGTTAACGGGTTTTAAATATTTTGGGAAGAATACCTCTTCAAATCCGCGAACTCACCTTGTTCCTCCCTTTTCACATGCCTTTTGTACTTTTAGATGTTAACATTTTTAAAAAAAAAAAAAAAATTGTTTTATGACGTGCTGTAAATTTCATGATAAATGTGTATTCAGGATCTTAAAATCGTTTAAACTACTATTTTATACTGCATATTTTCACAGAGAATTCTCTCTTACAGGAGTAACGCATTATTATGCCTAAAATGGAGAATTTGCACACATAATTTGTATTGCTTCATCTGAGAGTGCCTAATGAGCTGAGTTCGCTGTATTTTTCATAATTTTTTTCTGGCATGGGAAGTGGGATTTAAAAGTGAGAAAATGTGCCGCCTTATGACGTCATCTGGTGGCATTTTCCATTTAAACACATGTATTTTAGCAGGTTAGGTTATTTTGTCATATTTTCTCCAATAATTGTTCAATTTAAAAACCAAGGATATCCTCGTGCTCGGTTTTCCTAGCAGTATCATTTTAAAGATGAACTTCTCAAAATTTAAGACACCTGCAAATTTTCTATCAGGGTAAAAAAATCAAAATTTCAATCCACATACACACATATAAGTCGCTTTACAGCACTTTCTCGCGCTCTACGACTCCTAACCTCCACTGCTCTCTTTCAAATCACAAATCTTGGGGCATTGAGCACCAAAAAATCAAAATTCCAATCTAAGTTAGAATATTTGACCAATTGCCTAGGCATTTGACGAAATGCCTGATTTGACTATTTGCATTCGACGGATATAAGCTTGTAAAGTTTTGACATGGTGTCTGAGCTCTCTCATTGGCTCGTTTCACTGTGCGTCGTGGTCGTTGCCGGTCGCCGCACCACCGGTCGTCCATCGTCGCCGTTGATCGCCAATAAAAAATCGCGACGAATCGCCAGCCGCGGTGGAGGCCAACTTTTGGGGACAGCTCTCCCCGCCCTCAGCTTCTCAGTGGTGCGTA
The DNA here is from genome assembly GCF_001854935.1 of Bemisia tabaci. Taxonomy (NCBI): domain Eukaryota; kingdom Metazoa; phylum Arthropoda; class Insecta; order Hemiptera; family Aleyrodidae; genus Bemisia; species Bemisia tabaci. Next base: position 2,944,364 of record NW_017552543.1, read on the forward strand.
GCTTTCCTTTTTCTTTTTCCTTTTCTAACGTGTTGGCTGCGTTCAGAGATTATATATTTTAGACACCCAGCACAGAGGTGATAAAGAATAAAATAGAAAAGAACATATAATATTTAACCATATAACTAAGTATATTTAACTATAATTAACTATAAATAACATAGTAGCACCGAAATTTTGAAGTTCTTCAAGCAATTATATTTAAAAATTGAAGGTTTCCTGGTCCCCCCGGTTCCGACGTAAATAGCCTGGTTGCTGATCATCGTAAATTAAAATAATTAACTAACTATATTTATACAGGGTGATCCAAAAGTCCCTTCCACCCCCTCTAACTTTTTACCTAATTGAGGTAAAGATTTGAAACTTGGGGGATGTTCCTAGGTCAAAGGGAGCTACTTTTTGGCCCCCCTAAAATTTTCAGGGGGGCCCCCCTTGGGGGGGCAACGGCCCCCAACTTTTAATTTTCAAATGGGAACACCCCCTTTGTGATAGCTCGTTTGAAAGAGCATAAAAAAAGAAAACTTTTCGCGCAAACCCGAAATCAATATCTCAAACCGTTTCAAAATGGCGGCCGGTTTAAGTTCAAAATGGCCGAAAATTCACACCGGTTATTTGTTGATGGATTTGCGCGAATATCGGTATGTAGAGGTATTTTGACACGAGAAAAACGAATTTGACGTTAGATTTTCAAAAAAACCGAAATTTCCAAAATGGCCGCCGATTAAAGTTCAAAATGACGAAAAATTGATTTTTTAGAAATCTAAGTTCAAATTTGTTTATCTTATGCCAAAATACTCTCAAATTCCAAGTTTAAGGCAAATCCATCAGCAAAAAACCGAGGTGACAATTTTCGGCCATTTTAAACTTTAACCGGCGGCCATTTTGGAAATTTCGGTTTTTTTGAAAATCTAACGTCAAATTCGTTTTTCTCGTGTCAAAATACCCCTATATACCGATTTTCGCGCAAATCCATCGACAAATAACCGGTGTGAATTTTCGGCCATTTTGAACTTTAACCGGCCGCCATTTTGAAACGGTTTGAGATATTGACTTCGGGTTTGCGCGAAAAGTTTTCTTTTTTTATGCTCTTTTGAACGAGCTATCACAAAGGGGGTCTTCCCATTTGAAAATTAAAAGTTGGGGGCCGTTGCTCCCCCAAGGGGGGCCCCCTGAAAATTTTAGGGGGGCCAAAAAGTAGCTCCCTTTGACCTAGGAATATCCCCCAAGTTTCAAATCTTCACCTCAATTAGGTAAAAAGTTAGAGGGGGTGGAAGGGACTTTTGGATCACCCTGTATATAAATGCATAACAATAATCGAGAGCAAACTCTAACTAAACTTACAATACCTTGCATGTAAAATCTGACATTAAGTATGCATCTGACACATTTTTCTCCGTGCTATATGGCAAAATCATGTCAAAATTCTTTTTTATGAGCGCCGAGAAAATCGGATTGCTGATTTAACAATCCAGAATGCAGTACACTGTAAATCAAGAATCCTGTTGGGCTGGAACACCTATGCCGCCATAAGAGAATCAAAACTTTTTTTTCAACGAAGAATTGAATGTATTCGTTGAGAAAAAGAGCACCTTAACATGATCCGCATACCGTGCAAGTGTCTATTGTGCAGGACAGTAGAATAGTGCCAGGTTTGATATTTTCTGTTGTACACACAGTGACGTAAGTGCCCGAAGAATCAAACTTCTGAGTGACACTTGGACAGCATTTTGCAATTTGGAACTATAAATTCTAGTCCGGTTTAAAAACAACGTATGTGAAATTAGTTTTCATATGCACATGAGTGTTTTTCTAGAAGAGCCAGAATTTATAGTTCCAAATTGCAAAATGCAGTCCACTTGATTCACATTTCCCCGGACCAACGTGTCAACGATAAATGATTGAATCGGGTTATGAACTCATCACTAAAATTAAATTCCCAAGGGTTTTAGAAAAAAATACGACAGTTTTACAGTAGTGAATGAAATTAGAGCAGTGTTAGCTGGTAATAATGAAAATATATATAAAAATAATATTTAAAACAATGATTTTTTCGAGGTAGGTATCATGATACCAGTTTTCAAGGCATTGGAGAAGGTATTTAGTGTTTTCTGACGTGCGTGAGTTAACGCTGATAATCAGAGAGTTAATTCCACGCAAAATACATTTTATACATTTTTTATTTTTATTATTTTTATTCTATATCCACAGAGGATATCGAGGAACAAAATGACGTCTAAAAAAAATGGTGCACTTTTCTGGGATGGAATCATACCATTTTAGCAAGCACTTTTCGAGGCTAATGAACGAGGAGGATAGTGCGATATCGCGCTGATAATTACCCATTCTGTAAAGAGGGCTATAAAAGGATTTAGTAGAATTTGCTAGACTTGTGATAAGTGTTGTATATTACCTTGTGAATCGAATGTTTTTTCCATCGTTTCCGCTTTTATCTCAAATCAAGTGCTCATGTTGCCTCCACAATCGATTAATTACTGTGGTTTATGACAATGGAGAATGAAAAAAATATTTTAAGCCCACCACTATGAGATGTAATGTATCACGCCAAAAACGGAGGAACATATAGCAGGATACTCACTTCAAAAGAAATGACTCTCCTCTAAAATCTTCTCTTCATTTTTGCTCTTTGAAATTTTCTCCCTCTCTCCCCGCTCTCCTCGTCCTGGGAATCTTATAAATCTCTCCAAGTTCTGTACGTATTAATGGCTAATATTTTGTCAAAACACCTTTAAAATAAACCGATTAACCAAACAACCATATCCATTTTACCATACATACTTTTGATGTTTCATTATTTTTATAAAATATGTCGTGTGAAAGTATTTTTTTAAGTTTTCGTCAACTGTTTTTAAGCGTTTTATCTGAGTCGGATTTAATACTTCTTTGCAAATTTCATTTTTTCTGATAAAATTTTCGTTGTTCTCACCTTTCTCAACTCTATGATACTCGTGAGTTTTCTCCTGACCCATGCATCTCTGGGAAATTAACGCAAAATTTTTCAAAACCTCATGTGAATAGCGTTAAAACGAGAGAAAAACTCCCCAAAACGCTTTTTATTATGTGCTAATATTTCAACGGTAATGTTGGGTATATTACGGTAATATAACGGTAATACTATTTTCCGTTTTGTTTCCTTTTTATTAAACCAAAATTAATTTTATGCGAATCAAGCTTCAAATTCGCTGCATCGTTTAAACATCGCCCTAGTCTCTGAACCTTTGCAATTAAAGGGCTTTTTTTCATCCGAACCACATTGGACCGCAACGGAACGCATCACTCTATTATCCCGTTCCATTGGCGCGTTCCAGTGCGTTCCATGTGTTGCAGTAGGACGCTTGGACCATTCTTCCGAGGTAGGTTGAGGTTGGTTCAGGCTGGTTGAACCAGCCCGAACCGCTACCATCGCGTTCCATGCGTTCCACGGATAAAAAAGCCCTCAGATACATATAATAATACCCTTAAGATACCCTTTAAATGTGGTAAAAACCAAGCCGAGACCGTCAAAAGAAATGACGCGTAGTCCTAGTTTTGCGGCAATTTTAGTGTCGCGCAAGCCGGGGAAGGAAGCGCGGTCGAGTGTCGAGTGATCTTTACAGTGTGATGCGCCTTCAATCCAGTTATATAGCGGCAATTTGCCTATTCTCATGGTCTAGAAGTTATCGCAAATAACTCTCGCATTGCGTTTGGTGCAATACGAGTAGTATTCATGCAGTCTTGTAGGCGCTAATGTGCGCGTGACGCCGACCGCACTGTTTGGCGCAATGCGAGAAGTATTCCTACAGTCTTGCAGGCGCTGATATGAGTTTGACACGGCTCGCAACGCACCGTGTTCGGCGCGATTATTCGACTCGCGTTAGGATAATCGCGGCATTGAAAAATGGGGCTTAAATGGCTCATGTTGTGTTTCGACGCCTTATGAGCAGTCCAAAGTTGCCTCGTTTCTTCCGATAAAACATTTTTTCTGAGAAAAGTTAGACAAGTTTTTTTATGTTCGCTTTTTTAGATTGAATGGACCATTAAACAAGTTAAACATTTAAGCACTCTGATACATGACTCTTCAACAGAATTTCACGCACAACACGATCCGCGCAACGAAAACTACTGAAATCAACTTCTAGCTAAGGTATTAACAATTTTATTGTCCATTGGTTACGGGAACTGAATTCAAAGTGAGTACAGCTTGAGCTTAGCGTCAAAATTGATGTTGCCATATTTTTATACTACTGAGGCTGTCAGTGACGTTTGGCGTGAAATTTAACCCTAGTAAATTTTTCTTCCTTCCATGAGCGGAAAGGTTGAATTTATTCATATAAGACGTTATTACCACGGTTAGGAGTTGATGTAGAATTAGGATATCCTCGTTGCCTATTGGTGCTAACACCGCGAGCCTGCAATCTTGGGATCGAAGGATTGCAGAAATTTTCCAGCTTTTTGTTTACTCATTTGTTTCAATGGACCACTAGACAAGGTACGAATTTAAGCAATCTGATACATGTTTCTTAACCAGAATTTCACGTAGAACACGATTCACACTACAAAAATTACCGAAATCAACTTCTAACGAAGATATTAACGTTTTTATTTCGCACTGATTACGAGGAATTTGAACTGCCCGCTCACAAGAAACTCAAAGCTCTACGTAGTCAAATCGCGCACTACAACGGTTTCAGCAAGCTTCTCAATCGAGCAATGTTCATTTTCCATCATGTGTTGTTCAAACTATTGGTAATTTGCTATAGCTGAGCCAAAATGTCAAGATTGGAGTTGAAGATTTTTACACCGCAGAGACTGTCATGATAAACATTTAGCGCGCGATTTGAATCACGCAGAGCATTGAGTTTTCATGAGCGGGTGGTTTGAATTCACGCATCAAGAATCATTAAATATCTTCGTCAGGAGTTGATTTTGGTAATTTTCGTTGTGCGTATCGTGTTCTACGTGAAATTTTGGTCAGAAACATGTATCAGAATGCTGAAATTCGTACCTTGTCTAGTGGTCCATTCCTTTAAATGAGAAAGAAGCTAACTTTATTGCTTGAAATATATACAGAATATTCTTCCGAAGAAGAAGAAAAATTATGATAATTTTAAATACATTGGGTTGAGTGTGGCAGAGAGTCTGCTTCTGCAACGCTGCAAAAGGAGATCCGTGGCTTCGCACTTTTATCATCGCATTGTTTATATCTCGTTCAAAGATCTCCGAACTTCCTTTTGGGCGAATATGGATTATTAACATAAAATTTTGAGGTACGCTTCCGCCGAAAATCCATCACCCAGGGCGATTTGCACGACAACAACCACATCGGGCAGCCGAACTATCAGCTGACCGAAAAAAAATCCCGCGGGAAAAACTGAAACCGCGCATTTCTCGGCGGGATTAACGAGATAACCGATCTTTTCAAGGGTGCAAGGGGGGCCGAGCCCGCCGGCCAATCCCTTTATTTTTCCCGCTATCGGTGGACCAAAATGGTCAAGCCGGTACCACCCGCGCACGATCGGCCCAGCGGTTCGCGTTGAATTTTGGCACAAAGGATGTGGCTGACGGAATTATATATTGAGAAAAATTTAATAAGTTTGTTAAAAGTTGATAATTGTTTCGTTATTCCCTTAGGTTCAAATCTACGACTAAGTATGTTCTAATTTCAGTAATTCAGTTTTTGAACTGATACAACCAAGATGGATTGATAATGAGGCCGGCTAAAGCTGTGGAGTCATGCTGAATATTTCCTGAATTGATCTTGACCATCGTTAATGACGCGCGAGCCGATCAATTAAATCATCAGCTCTAGGCATTGAATGGGGAACGAATTTGCGAAAAGGTACCGGTCATCTTTCTCTTTTGATGAGGAGACGGTGTCAAATATTTGAATTTTACACTGCCTCGAATTAAAAATTCGCTCGAAGAACGCTTTGATGAACGATCGACACCCTAGTCAATTGTGTGAAGAAAAAGAGCTGAAGGTTTTGCCAGCTCATTTGTAATGTCATTCGATGAACGATAATGAGGAGCATCTTAGAGGCTCTATAAGGAACCGTTACACACGTGTTTAAATTGCGGTTGTATGAATCGTGGGTGCGGGATTCTATATCATTCGCATACTATTCGGCTCATACAATAGCAGTCTACACACTAATCACTAGTAAAAAATTTGATTAATCTTGTTTATCTTATAATTAAAATTAAATCTACAAATTATCGAGAAAAATACTCAGCCTTTGAATGCGGGATAGATTTGATGACATCGTCTCGAACTTCCATTCTCTCTACATTTTTACTTCATTTCAACTGTTTTTCTAATCCCTGGTAAAAATTGGCGATAGGAGCTGCGTTTCAAAATACCATAGGAGTTCTTATAGCCGACTGAAGAAGGCGATAGAAAATCCTATAGCTGGCTGTAGAAAGTGGAAAACATTATACAGCCGGGCTACAGTTCCTATCGCCAGGCTTTACACTGTATCGCCTGGCTGTTGCTGTTTCGCCATCGGCTGTAAAAGGCTATAAGAAATTGTGTAGAAATTCGTGTGCTTTGTAAATCCTTAAGTTTGTACGTCCTTAAGTTAGTTGTCCTTAGTTAGTCGTCCTTAGTTGTTTGTCCTTAAGTTATTCACCTTAATATTTACAAAACGCACATTATATTTTCCTTTACTACATATTTTTTTCATCAATTAAAATGAGAATAATCCATACAGAATGTGCGAACATTTCAAAGTCATGAGTTGAAAAACACTGACTCCACGAGATTAAATATTAGAGCCTAACACAAAGCGGAGCGGCTGCACACTGGCGCCTTCGAACCTAACAGGGATACTTCACGCATTGCGCAATGCGTGAAGTATCCCTGTTAGGTTTGTAGGCGCGAATGCGCGTTTCGCGCTGGCTGCCCGCCCGCCGCACCGCGCCGCAGCGTACCACGGCGCTTGAGGCAACTATTTCACACCAGAGGTATTACACAGTATCATGCGAATTGCATTTGCAGGCGCTCCAACATGTTAGGAATGGCAGGCATCCTTCAAAAGTACGGAGCTTTCCTCGCAAAATAAATCAAGATACTACAGCCCAAAAAGAGAGCGGTAGTCCAAAAACTCACTAAGTGCTAGCATTCGTAATTGGTAACGTTTAGCATACACTTTATCGCCAGGCTGTTGCTTAATCGCCATCGGCTATAAAAGGCTATAAGAAATTGTACAGCCAGCTACAGAAGCTATCGGAAATCTTACAGCCGGCTTTAGGTCTATGGTATTTTGGAACACAGATTCTACTGCCAATTTTTACCAGGGATTTTTGACGTAGAATTGATACTTACTCTCCCATTCATATTCTGTTTAAAGTTATTTGACATTATAGATATATTTTTAATAATTTATCTAATAACATAATAACGCATGCCTTATAAACGTGGTCTCGGGTTCCGTTTTAGGGCTGAGACGCAAATCGGGGTATGGTGTGGCCTTAAACCGGCAGGTAAAAAAATCGACGTAAAAAAGTTGGGTTACGTGACTTACATGGAAAAAAAGGTTTAATTCAAAGTCGCAAGACCGTAACCTAACCCTTTTTTGCGGCCCCTGCCTGCCGGTTTGGGGTCGTAACTGTGCGTGGGTTTGAGTTTCAGCCCCAAACCGGCAGGTTTGTGAGACACAAAGAATAGCTAACGCCAATTAGACTAAAATTTGCAATTAGGAACTACAATTACTGGCTCAGTTTGGAAACAACGTATGCACTATTAGTTTCCCTACGCCTAAAAAAGGTTTTAAGGGATGAGTCGCATAACGTGGTTTCTAATTGCAAAATTTATAGTTCAATTAATCTACCCGTCTTGTTTTTCTGACGCAAACTTTCTTTCCTCCGTGTTACCGGTCGTTAGTCACCGACGTGAACCGTTTGTCTGGACTGAAAAGTGGCAAGAACACACACACAAAAAAAAAAGAAAGAAAAAAAACCGTAGCGCTGATCCCTAACACTTCAGGTTAAAAATCGCCAACTACATGCATTAGTGCTGCATGTGCCCTAGAGCCTTAGGGTGCCCTAAAACTGTAGGGCTGGACCCTCAGGCGGGAGGGCTCATGCAGCACTACTACCTGTAGTTGGCTCTATTTTACTTAAAGTGTTAGGGCTCAGCGCTAGATTTTTTTTTTTTTTTTTTTTTTTTTTTTTTTTTTTTTTTTTTTTTTTTTTGTGTTCATGCCATTTTTCAGTCCAGAAAAACGGTTCAAGTCGGAGACTAACGACGGGTAACACGGAAGAAAGTAAGTTTGCGTCAGAAACACAAGACGGGTAGATTAATTGAACTATACATTTTGCAATTAGAAACCACGTTATGCGACTCATCTGTCAAAACCACTTTTAGGCGTAGGGAAACTAATGTTGCATACGTTGTTTCCAAACCGAGCCAGTAATCGTAGTTCCTAATTGCAAAATTAGGGCTCAGCACTAAGTTGTTTTTTCCGTGAATCCTAGAGGTTATAAGGGTAGTGCGGAAACTTTCGATCGCCCTGTATATTGTCTCCGGGCCGAAGAGGTGTTAAAAAATGTCTGAATTTGCAACTTTTAAGGCATAAAGAGGAAGCACGTGCGTGGATGAATGTGTGAGTGAGGCTGACTAGACTGTGAACACAAATTAAGTAATCCGTAAAATCGGTGAGAGCCGTTGACGCGCGCCGCGACGCGACGACGTATGTGCGGTCGTCCGCGGATGATGGCGCGCCGTGCCGCGCGGGGGGCGTTAATGAACGCATGCAAACTCAGTAGCGCGCGCCACGGTGTGACACCCCCCACCCCTCGCCCCGGCACCGATGAAAGACAACTAAATTATACACATAATCTCGTCCACAATGCGACCACCTAGCTGCGTTGCCGTTTATTCGGAAATAAACACGTGTGGATGCCGGACACCTATGCGTAAATTCCGCACTCACGGGGCCTACTCGGCCGTGCTGAGGAAAAACGCCATATGAGCCTTCAAGCGTTGCTAAATTTCCATTGGCAAATCGCCAATTTTCAAGAATTTTTTTTTTTAATATTTGGACGTATTTATGCTAAAAGGAACTATGTTTCACGCAAACCACGCATTATATAACAATAATATTAATTTGTCAAATTAAAGTTAGATTAAAATAATCTAATCTTTAAAAAGACAAATAACTAAACAAAATTATGTCAATTACACTGATAAAATGATTAAATTAATTATCTTTGTCTTTACTATACACAATTTATAACAGCGGTATTTATTAATCGACCAAAAGTTAAAAATTAATAAAGTTCGTCAGGGGCACATAGTTCCTTTTGACATAAACACGTCCATTTGTCCACCAATTTCTCAGATAATTTTATTTGTAATTTGTTACAAAACGTCTCGAAAATTCAAGGAAAAATATCTGTAATTTTCCTCAATAATAAACATTTAATCAAAGGAAATGTGGTAAATCTCGAATGTTCATACGACACCGAGCCTACTCTGCCGTATTAAGGAAAAACGCCGTATGAGCCCTCAGGCGTTGCCAAATTGCCCTTGGAAAATCACCAATTTTCAATAATTTTTTTTAAATATTTGTCCACCGATTTCTCAGATAATTTTACTTATAATTTGATCTAAAACGTCTTGAAAATTCAAGGAAAAATATCTATAATTTTCCTCAATAATAAACATTTTATCGGAGGAACTCTCAAATGTGCATACGACTTTTTTTCCTTAGCACGGCAGTATTAACGCTGGATTATCGACGGTCACAACCCGAGATGGATAATTTCATGACTTATATTCGCGTGAAATGTTTTGAAACATCAAGGGATGCATTCAGGAGGCCAAGAAACGCCTAGCAACAGAGATTCTAGATTTTGGATTTTTTTACCCCAAGCCTAAAACAATTACACGTTGAAAATGTTTTCGTTTGGATTAGAGGTTAGGTTGGCGCTTTTCTCTCTAAACTACCCTTTTTACCCCCCCCCCTCCGTGTAAAGCACCTCAGTAGGGAAGCGTAATACTGCTTCATCAACAGGAAGACCATTTGAGACGCCACCGGATCTCCAAAGGTTCGATTAATAGTTCAAATAAAATTAAGATGTTTCAAATCTTGCGAAATTTATTTAAGCCTTTTGAAATTTTACTTCCCATCTCTAGACACAACTCAGGTGAACATTAGGTAAAACAGATTTGCGTCAGAGACAAAAGACGGGTAGGTAACTAGGCGATTCCCTACCTACCTTTTTTAAATGACCTATACATACGCCGGTTTAGGGTTGCAATATACCGCGGTTTGTGTCTCGGGCCCAAATTGGCAGGTGTGGGATGCAAATAAGTTAGATTGCACCAATTGACCCCCTTGTCTTAACTGAGCGAAGCAAACTCGTTTCTTCTGTTTATGTGTGTCCGGAGACGATAAATTGTAGAAAGCCTAAACGGAGAATCTGAACATCGTATATAATCAGGTAAGACAGAAATTCGATTCAGAGGTCAACATTCACGGACCTTATTTTTAAAGCAAAATAATCCAATATAATTCCGTGGAATGGACCACTAGACAAGGTACGAATTTCAGCATTTTGATACATGTAATGTAACTAAAATTTCACGTAGAACACGATGCGCACATAGAAAATTACCGAAATTAACTCCTTACGAAGATATTTAATGATTCTTGATGCGTGAATTCAAACCACCCGCTCATGAAAACTCAATGCTCTACGTGATTCACATCGCGCGCTAAACGTTATCGTGACAGTTTCTGCGATGTAAACATCTGGCAACCTCAATCTTGACGCTTTGGCTCAGCTATAGCAAATTGCTAATAGTTTGAACAACACATGGTGGAAAATGAACATTGCTCGGTTGAGAGGCTTGCTGAAACCGTTGTAGTGCGCGATTTGACTCGCGTAGAGCTTTGAGTTTCTTGTGAGCGGGCAGTTCGAATTCCTTGTAGCGCCAATGTGAAATAAAAACGTTAATATCTTTGTTAGGAGTTGGTTTCAGTAATTTTCGTTGTGTGAATCGTGTTCTACGTGAAATTCTGGTTAAGAAACATGTATCAGATTGCTTAAATTTGTACCTTGTCTAGTGGTCCATTGCGGAAATAACATATTGCGTTAGAGACACAAGACGGATGGGTAAATTAATGTTGCATAACTTGTTGACGTCTCCTTTCAAACTGTTTAAGGCCCTGCAGGGCCATGGCTCGCATCTGAGGGTGTAGACCCTTGGCTGATTAAAGGGGCGTAATGTGATATTTCCTGGTAGGGCATCCCCTACGTCAAGAGGGGGATCAGATAATTTTGGCAAAGCAGCACAAATTTACGCTATTTTGAGGTTCAAAGTTTATTAATCGTACAGAGCACTGTTAATCGTACAAAATTGCAAAATTGAACTTATTGAAGTAACCGACAGACATCTGGAATTAAAGAAAACATAAACAATTAAAGCCACTGGACGTATCCAAGCACCATTATTTTCAAAAGAATCGAGCCAGTGCTACGGTTTACACGAGCTTAGGACGTGGGTCTGCAAATCCATCCTAAAAACGAATCAGGCAGGAACCTGAAAAAAGAAGAAAGAACGAGTATCAACACAGCCGAAGACAGGAAAGACTTATTCGGGCCTCTTTTCTAACATTTCTCCCGAATCTGAGTGAAACCTCATTGCCAGCACATAGCAGAGCATTGAGAGCTCACGCTTCGCGTCATCGCGCCTTCAATTTTTGAGATGCACCACAAACGTCCATCAAGTACGAATAGTTGTATCTCTGCGCCGTCGTAAACGCGCATACTTTCCCTCCCTCTATTTCCATATTGTGTTGGTTTCCGTTTGTCTTATCCGTAATGGTGCCTCAAGCACTACGTGAGTAACATAACCGAAGGCAGGAAAGATGTGTTTGGGCCTCTTTTTCAACTTTTCTCCCGAATCTGAGTGACACCTCATTGCCAGCACATAGCAGAGTATTGAGAGCTCACGCTTTGCGTCGTCACGCCTTCAATTTTTGAGATGCAGCACGGACGTCCATCAAGTACGAATAGTCGTATCTCTGCGCCGTCGTTAACGCGTATACTTTCCCTCGCTTTATTTCCATTGTGTTGTGTTATTTTCATCTATTTAATAAGAAGTCTAGTTGGACTCGAAGGTAATTGCTGTGAATGTTACGTAAGTCAAGTAAAGTCTAACGAAATTAATTTCAGTCTTTAATTTGAAAGAAGCGTGATAATTGACTCAATATCATCCCGTAAAATTAGAACAGAATGTTCACAGATTCAACATTGAAAAAAATGATGTGAGCAGTTTAGTCCATTTTCGTAGCAAAAATCAGGGGATTAGAATATGCACTGGATTTGAATTGGACATATTTCTACAAAACAGAAGTATATGCAGGTGGGAAAGATGGGGTGTGCGCGTTAGTCGAGGGTCGTAAATATGAATGGGATTTATAAAGCGCCATAGACGAAGCCGCCTCCGTGGTCGCCGGTTGGTGGCTCTAAATCATGAGCCCCATCCACAACAATCAAAACACATGCATACGGCTTACCCCCCTCCATACCCCCTCATCCCTCATTTCCCTTATACAGTTTTCTCGCAGTCCCATTTGACAGAATATGTCAATTTTCGCTTTTCCAATTCAGCAAACGGAACCATGGGTCAAGTGTATGCGGAACTCATGAGCCGACGGCATGTGCCGGGAGCGTTTTGGAGAAGGCTCATGAGTTAATGACACCTACGGGCGACCACGACGGCAGCTTCGTCTCTGGTCTTTCATACTGCGTGCTTAAGGAGGAACGCCGTATGAGCCTTCAAACGTTGCCAAGTTTCCTTCGATAAAAACCGAATTAACAGGAGAAATTGTGAATATTTTTTTCCAAAATTTTCAGACAATTTTAAACGCAATTTAATATAAAAAATCTGAAAATTTCAAGGAAAAATACGTACGAATGTCGTCAAAAAGACTTGTTTTATCAAGGGAAATTTGGCAACTCTCGAATGCTCACACGGCGTTCTTTCTTAGCACGTATAATCCCCATTTATTCTTACGGCCCCCGACTTACGAGCACACCCCATCTTCCCCACATGCACATAGTTCTATTTGGTAGAAATATGTCCAATCATAATATCCTTTACACTGAAAAGTACAAATTTTTAAATCAAAATGAAAAAAACACAAGAAATGCTGCATATTATGAAAAATTACTAAATTCTGTAGAAAAATTAGTGCTTGCTACTGTGTCCAGGCTGAGAATATAACTAGACTTTCAGTTTCTGTAGAATTATCCAGCCGGGCGCATAGTCAATACCATCAATACCGACCCGACCTTTTTTATTATCAGAATTGTCGTGAGAAGCATTCAACGAAAACTGCACCGGAGATTTCTAAAGAAGTATAATTTTTAACCTTTAAATGACGATTTTTCAACATTTTGGAGGACTTCCTCGAAAATATGCACGATTGCTTCTAAAAACTTCATATTGTGACATCATAGTGCATGGTGAATGAGTCTCTATGACAACGAATTCTTCACGATTCATGCCACTTTTGAAGCTTAAAATGTGGCTTAACACCATCTCAACAACTTAACACTTGACGTGACCATGCGAATGAGGGCGAAATATTTAGACCGTCCTTGGCACTTTTAAAGTCTCTTCGGATGGGGATTAACAACGCACACATACGAAGATGATCACTCAGGTTTTTCAAGGGCGATGAAGGCTCGAACGCCGAAAAAAAATATCGGTGTATTTACTAAGAAAAGGGTAAAATTACCAAGAATTCAGGGTTCTATTTGATCCCAGTTTTTTCTTGGTAAAATTACCATTTATGGAATTGGTAATTTTACCGAGAAATCTCGGTAAAATTATTGAACTTTCTCAGTAATTTTACTGGACCTTGGTAAAAACGCAAATATTTTTTATCGACTGTGGTAGAATTACCGAGATAAAATGGCAAATTTACCGGGAATTGATCACCAATAAAAATATATTTTTCACAATAATGCACAATAATGCATATTTTAACCTGGAAAAAGTAAAAATACCGGTTTTTAGGTAAGCTTACCAGTCTGTCTTGGTAAAATTACCAATAATTAGTAAACAAAGTGAGATGGTAAAAGTACCAACGAACTTTGGTAAAAACGCCGAGAATTTTTTTTCAGTGAAGGGAGTGAAACGCACTCTGCTGGATCACACCGCGAGATTTTGTTTAACATAGATGGCCAGAGAGCTAAACTGCTGTGCTGAGGAAAAATATCGTATGAACATTCGGAAATGCCAGATTTCTCGTGATAAAATATTTATTTTAGAGGAAAGTTATGCGTATCTATACTTGAAAGCTTCTGATCCTTATATTAAATTGTGAATAAAATCCTCTGAAAAAGTAAAAACAAATTCGCAAATTTGCAGGTGTCTGAAATTCGATGAATTTCGTGTTTAAGTAGAAACTACTGAGTGAAATAATCACGAGGATACCCTTGGTACTTGAATTGAACAATTATTGGAGAAGATATGACAGAATGAGCTAACCTGCTAAAATGTGTGTATTTAATTGGGAAATGTCGCCAGATGACGTCACTAGGCGGTGCATTTTCTCACCTTTAAGTAAATTTTTATACTATTTCCCGTATCAGAAAGAATTATAAAAAAACTGTGAAATCGGCTCTTTCAGCACCTGCAGATAAAGCAATAAAAAATTTGCATGCAAATTCTCCATTTTCCTTAAATTCACATTTTATCAAGAAAAATTTAGTGATGCCTGAGGGCTCATGCATGTATTTTGCCATAGCAGGGCAGTAAAAAGGAACATGTTTTCCTCTGCACAGTTTTAGCAATTTTCTTCTATTGATGGAGTCTAAATTGACAACACCGGGCTGTGGCGAGGCACGATTTTCTCAACAATGACTATTGTCGGTACGCTCAATGTTTAAAGGTAATTATGCATTTTCTCCTCTTCCTTTTCCTCTTTTGAGGAGAACAATCCGATTAAATCATAAACTTTTGAGAGCAGCCCACCACCCTCCGCACCGCCCAGTGTAACACCGTCACCAAACCATCTATAATTAGATAACGAAGTGTTATAGAAAAGCTCGCGCCACCGGTTCGTCCTCCTTGTATTCCTATTCTTCTGATTCTACTTATTTTCTTCTTGTTCTGCTTCTTCTGCCTCAGCGAATGTAGGTAATAATTGATACATCTCCGAATGTTGAGCTCCGGAGGCTCCGTGACCTCCACCTCTCACTTCAAAAACGTATTGTTCTACGAGTTGTTAATAATCACATAATTCTCTTTCAGTTAATCGGTCGAATTTGACCTCTACACTTTTAAACGACTAAGGCGTTGAGACAAACCCAAGTTCATCGGTAACTTTTTGCGTACCACTCGAGTGTCAATGACATAGCTGAGATCGGCCATCATTTGCCGGTAATGACTCAACTTGTGTAAATTCTAAGATTTTAATAGACCAATGGACAGGTCAAGAAAATAAGCACTGTACTGCCGTGCTAAGGAAGAACGCCGTATGAGCCTTCAGGCGTTACCAAGTGTGCTTCAATAAAAACTGAATTTACTGGAAAAATTGTGAATATTTTTTCTAAAATGTTCATACGCAATTTTGTTCGCAAATTAATCTAAAATATCTGAAAATGTTAAAAAAAAATGTGCATGAATATCGCCAAAAATACATGTTTTACCGAGGGAAATTTGGCAACTCTCGAATGTTCATACGGCGTTCTTCCTTAGCACGGCAGTATAGCACACATTTCCTCAATAAACTTCACACAAAACTCGTTGAAAGTGTATCCAAAATTTTATTTTACTCATATGTGACACAGTAAAATTTGTAGTTTACAATATAATCTGTAGATTCCAACAACCCGCTTGCGAAAAAAACATAATTGAGGAACTTGAAGGACAAGACGTAGTTGTGCAGTTTTTGAATAAATTGAGATATTAATGGTTTCAAGTAAAATTAGTCTCAATGCATATTCTGTGAAAAAATTGCTCTCAAATTCTAATTTTTAAGCATCAAAAAGTCACTTTGAACTTTCTTGCCGCCATAAGGATCCTTGTAATTTCGGAACCTCAACATGTATATCTCGAAATAGTAAAAACTGCTCTTGTGCGTCTTGTCCTCCATGCCCCTTAACTATTGTAAGTAAAAGGAGGCTTTGAAACCAATCTACATACATGAGGCGAATATCAAGAACTTTGTTACACACACATCTCATACCTCTTCTGATACAAGGTATCTTCTATTTTCTCCAAAAACAAAATTAGTATACTTGAGAAAATTCCTCCATCGTTTAATTTATCAAAATTACCACAGTATTCGATATGTCTCGAGTAGACTCCAGTTTGTTTGCGAACAAGGATTATATTATTAGCGTACTGAGGCAAAGTCGTCATTCTTTAACTAATAAGTCGAATTTGGAAAGTTTTAATGTGTCCAACGCATTCTGCGTTAAAGGATATAGAACAAATTTGCAGAGTCGTTCCGATTTCCTATACTTTTTTAATTGGGCCATTCATAAAAGTATAACAGACTTTTGAAAGATATCCAAATTCTGGAAATCCCATGTTCCTCAACTTGATTTTCCAATTTTTTTAGCTTCATCTACACATATGCTCTGAGATAAGTCTACCTCTTCAATGCAGTTACTCACATAATACTCATACTACGCGTTACGAGGGCGTAGTGAATACCGGAAGCCCTAACGCGTGTCATTGTTCAAGTCAAACTGACGATAACATGATATTTTCCATAATTTCCGCACATGGATTTGTCTACAATGAAAAGAATGATAATTTGTTTAGAGCAAACAGTCAGAGTCTGGTCTGACATTGGAAATTGGTGTATTGACTCGACAACTCGTCGTTCCCCAGACAAAAGAACGTAACTGCGTTCCAACGCTGCCAAATTTCCAGTTTTATTTTGTATCTACATATCGACGGTGAAACTACCAAACCACGTATCTTGGTTTGCGACGTCGCAGACTTCCTGTCATACTTTATTTTTTAAATGAAAAACTACTTAACATCCAGTCTTGAAAATTTCTGTGATTTTTCCTCTTTGTGCGGAGAAAATTCCGTGAAAATTTCAAGGAATGATATTGATTTGGTCTACTTCAAAAAAATAAAATGTGAACGTAGATTTTTAAACACCGCAAACGAGATATGTGGTTTGGTAGTTTCACTGTCGATATATATTCTAGGCAACCGTTGGGCATCTGTAATGGGAAATTTCACACATTTTGAGTGTGAATATACGATAAAATTAAGAGCACTAATCTTTCACCAAAATCGAAAAGCCAAATTCTTTTAAAAATTGGATTTTTCCCCGTAAATATTGCAACCTAGGAGTGGAGTTACGTTCCTTCATCAGGAAAACAACAAACAGTTGGGCCAGAAATCTGTCAGAACGTGGTAGTCTATTAAAATCCGTGAAAACATGTAATGCACACAACTCGACTTCCTCACCGTCAAAAACTCCTGTAAAAAATATTTTGTAATATTTTTTTCACCTTACAGACTAAAAAAGCTTATGCTCAGTTTCATGAAAACCCAATTAATAAGAATGTATTTATGTGAATCGTACGATTCAACGGGTAATTATGGCCAGTGGTATGCCAGGAGAGGATTTGGTAGGTCTAGAATCTAGAACTCCTCAACCCCATGACTGGAACATACCTCCGAAAAGTCAGTTTTCGTGATTTTATGGAATTTATCACCTTTGCACCCCCCTCCCCACGCCGTGAGACATACTTGACCGTAGACCCTCACTCCCCCACGAAAGTTTTTTGGTTACACTAGTGGTCATACTCCATCCGTCATATCTCAGACATTGAATATCCAAAATTAGACGATTTTCCTGAGTTGAATATTTCGTGTTTGTTCTTTATGATTGAAAAATAATGCTCATATTAGCTATACAAATAACAGGATCTGTTTAGATGTTAAGTTTAATCGTCGAGTGTTAATCGAATTGGACGTATTTCTGCCAAACGGAACTATGTGCATTAAGACATGAGCCCCGAGACCCATAAGAATATATGCATGACTGGGCTCACGTCATAATGCACATAGTTCCGTTTGACAGAGAGACGTCCAGTTACAACCTTTTAAGGTAAACTTGGTTAAGTGCGCCATCTACAGCGCTACTTCATCGGTGGCTTTCCCGCCTTGAGGTCCAGTTACACGATCAAATTGAGCCATCGAACTGAAGCTCTGATTGGTGGAAAAAGACCTGAGGTGAGGATGCGACCAATGAGAGGCCCAATTTGATGGCTCAATTTGATCGTGTAACTGGACCTTTAGTTTCAACAAAAATAATACTCATGTAGCAACCACAGTGTGATTCACAAGACTGGAAGTAAAATATCCATAGAAAGCAACAACCTGGTAAAAGGCGTCGTTAACAACTGCTCCTCTTTTGGCGAAATATTTGTGAGCGAGAGAAAAATCTGCAATATTATCGTATTCATTTCAGATTAAAGATTCAGCCCAAATATAACGCGAGCATGGATGTGGAAATGCAGAATCCCATAAAGACTTGGCGATTTTAGGATTTTTTTCTCAACTTCGAAAAAACAATCAATTAACGATTCTACGATATGCAGAAATGACTTAAGTGGGTGAGTTGCAGTAAAAGTCTTCATCCTCAACTTAAACTCGAGTACGCATTCTATGAGGACAAAAAAATAATTTCACAGCTTTCACGCCAAAGTGGTCAGGACAGGGTGTTTAACTGTTTAACATCTGTTGTAGAACAATAACAAACCTTGGAGTTTCGTCAACCGGCACAGAGGCAATACAGTTCAGGTGCTACACCCAAATTACCATTCACTACAAGAGCTCAATTATTTTTACGTTGAATCAGAGATTTTAATGGTGCGTTGCGTTGACTAAGGAACTTCTCAGTGAGGAACCTAAGGGGTGAAGGGTGGGAATCGGTACTTGCCTTGCAGGGCTTTAATAGGAAAAAGTGGTCAAGCCTAGTCTTGAGTAAGTCTTCCACTTTAGAGAGTGTCCATAAATTATGTCACGCACTTTTTCGGGATTTTGATCCTCCATCCCCCTTACACTGCTTCGTCACGTAGCCTTGGACCCCCCTTAAAAATTAAGCAACGCTTGACAACTCCCTCTCCTTAAGATCCCAAAAGTTGTCATAAAACGTTGAATGTATAACTCGATAAAATTTGAAGTATTTTTAATGATAGTGTGAGAAACCACGTCGAATGGTTGAGCATGACACATTCTGGAATTCGTTTATTTTTTATGAGTAAAGAGGGTTGCTTGGTGCGTAACGATGGCAATGACTTTCTCCCCTCCCTGTAACGCAGCGTAACGCAGGCTCAATATTCCTTCCCTCTTAGCGCCTTAAGTAATTAATGAAAGCTCTCTTATAAAGGTCAGAAAAAAACAAATAATAATATTCTCCAATAAAATGACAATTTCAGCTAATTTCTTGTAATTCTGCATTACTGCATCTATTAGGTATGACTTGACAAGATTAGCCTGGATACATGAAATTACAAAATTTTATTTCAGCTACTTTAAAAGCTTTCTCTGTTATTTCTAGAAAAATCGGGGGGGGGGGAATGTCAGGCCACACTGGAAAAAAACACATTGGATCTAGAGTCCAGACTCTTAAGAACATGGACAAGAAAAAGTACTCTTGATTCAATCCGAATCTAGCTCACATCAAGAGCCAAGCCTCTTAATTCAAGCGGATTTCGTTTTGATTCAAACAAAAATCCGATTGAATCAAGAGTATTTTTTCTTGTCAATGTTTTCAAGAGTCTGGACTCTAGATCCAATATGTTTTTTTTCCAGTGCAGTTTTATTTTCCGAAAAGATCCTCAGTGAGTTTGAAAATGGCTCATCATCGCGCTAATAATTCCGTTGAATTGGACATCCTAGCCGGGACGGTCTTATAGCAATCCGCGCGAAATCTATACCGTATTCATTTCGAGTGGGCATTATTATTTTAATTTTCAGCGTTGAATAGATCGATGCTCACCGTAGGCGTGCATCTTCTCACGTCCATCACGACGCCGACAATACGTGCAAAGCCGTCATGCAAACCCGGCGTCAAAATTAATGAGTTCACTACAAAAGCTCGCAGATCTCATCATCGCATTGATGAGAACAAAGAGCAGGAGCACGCCGCAAGATTCGAAACGTAAAAGATAATTTACGAACGGAGAGAATTTGCAGTTCAAACAGTTGTTCAAATCACAAAAAAGAATTAACGCTTTGCAGTAATAGGACGTTTATGGGGAGAGTTAAGACAGGGGGGCGCTCGCCATACCCCTACGCTAGGGTTTCGAGCATTTTTTCTTCTCCTTACTTTTGTCTACTATCTCAAAAATTATTAATGATATTAGTATTCGGTGCAGGGATAATATTGCGTTACGTCTCGTAACTCTTTTTAAACGTGTCACAGGGAGACCTAAAATTTCTACCTTTTATGAGGGGTTGTTATGGGGATGATGCCAATGTCTCTTTCTTTTGGAACCTCAAAAATAAAAGAATAAATGTGTGATGCTTAGAACGCAGAACAAATCGGCTGCCACATTCAACTTCCTGTTCATGGCACGCTGGTTTAGAAAACTCTCAAATTAGTGGCAGTTCCCTAATTAATTTCGGTGCAAAAATAATACCGCTAACTTGAGATTGCTTTAAGGCAAAAAAAAAAAAAAAAAAAAAAAAAAAAAAAATAGCAAACATCATTAAGTCCTTGAATGTAAAGGTTGTTTTACGCAATTTGATAAATAATGCGTGGATCGACAAAACTGTGTGTGACAGATATTGATTTCATTCTAGAAAACGCCGAGTGAAAAAAAATTGTTACGACAAACTGGTACTGGTACTGGTTGTTGGTACTTTTTCATGCGGAATTAAAAGGCGTTTAATACGGAGCCTGGTGCGTTTTGCTGTCTCGTCTTGCTCAGCCAAAACTTACACCACATGACTACAAACTTGTATTCTTATGATGTAAAATGGACCACTAAGCATGATCGAAACCTTACATTTGTACTTCTATGCAAGCGTTGAGAAACTGAAGTCCATCTCACCACCGTAAACCTTTTTTTTTATGATTGAAAGATTTTTTCCGATGTACGAATTTTTTACTCGCGAGGCGACAAATGGACGCATTTCTGTCAAACGGAACTGTGTGCATTATGACGTGAGCCCTGTTACGCATATATCCTTATGGGCCTCTCAGGGCTCATGTCTTGATGCATATAGTTCTGTTTGGCAGAAACACGTCCGAATACATTGTATCAATGAAGGAAAAACAATTTTGCAAAACCTGACTCGGGGAATTTTCCGAACATACTTTGATCCTCAGTGTTCACTTTGATTTACGTCTTTTTTATGTGTATTTCTTGAACCAACGGACTTTAAGTAATGCGAAACAAAAGCTATTTTCTTGCTCTTCAGATGATTTCACACATTTCCATTTCAATTAGGTTCGTCCTTGTGTTTACATTTTGTCTTGTGTTTGAAATAGTTGCTTGTTTTTAAATAGTTTTCATTGCGAATTTTAATGATGCACAGTGGAGCCAAGGAGGTGATCATCGCACACTCAACAGTATGCCGAAAAGTTGATTGTTTACGTCACTTGTGACGACGTCCCGGTGGCTAAGCACCCGGAAAATCCCACGAGTCCAACAGTCTGTCCACCGACGGTGGACAACATGAACTACTCTAAATTAGGAGAGTTTTTCCCACCATTAAAATGATAGACCTTACACACAATTTAAACAACGATGCCAATGTCCATTTCAACTTCAACTCATTTTTACGTAGGTTTCACAAATGAATTTGAAGACGTCTATGCAAATCGATGCTTCCGTCATGGGAATAAATGAATTTTTATGAATGATTACTATCGTTTATTTTTTTTATTTTTGGCACAGAAAAGTTGATGGAAAGTGAGATAGAGGCAAGTTGACGTAACATTATTCGCAATTAAAGAAACAGGAATAACCATTGTTGAACCATTGTTGGTTGGTTGGAGGTGAGGATTCCCTGTCGAAATTTTTATATTTAAGGGATAACTGATTATCCTCGTTCTATTTAGTTTTAAATTCTAGTACATAGTTTTTTTAAGAATTTAAAAGAAATAAAGAAAAGAAACAAGATAACCGTGTAGGTAGTGCCTAACAAAGTGATTTCTCAAAGAATAAAGTGAGAGGCAAAATTCTGAAAACCTATATACTGACTACCAAACGCAATGTCAGTGTTCTATAAATTGCGTCACACTGAAATGAAGGCGTTGTTAATTTCTTAGCCATAACCGTATCATCGTTCCACACCACGTCATACATAAATGCTTCTTCGACATGAAGATTCTGATCGATTTACTTGGTTTCATCCTTACCCCAAACGCACAAGGTTTTATTGCAACTTTTGGACATCCTACACGCAAGTAAAACTTGCCACATTCTTACCTTATTTGGACTGTATAATAAGTTCAGATTCAATAGAACTTCAGGAAAATTACGAAAATTTGAATGACAAAACATCAACTAATTTTATTTACATTATTTCTCATCCACAAAAATGAAAAGTAAGCTTTACAATTGAATAATTCACCTGCAGTAATATCTGTAAAGAACACGAAATGGACCTCAACCGAAAAGTTGCTTTGGTAAAAATATAGTTATTGGACAAACGTCCGTATATTGAGAGCAATTTTCTTGTGAATGAGCAGTATCATATTTATCAACGGGTTCGTATGCTTCTCCTTTCTGATACCTGCAAAATAAAGAAAATAATTTCAAGCTAGGAAAAATGTAAAGGATTGCCAATGTTCTACCTCAGTTAATGGGTCAGTTGCGCTGGTCACAGAATCGTGTGTGGAAAAAACTAAGGGTATCACTACCGCGGTGGATGACGTCAAAAATCCAACTTTAAAACATGAATCTTTGACCATCGCTACTGATCTGTTTCACCGGAGAGAATTTGATCCGTATGTATCACAATGGAACTAGAAATGATCGTATTAGCAACATTACTACATTTTCATCGCATATTTATCCTTTTAAAGAAAGTAGTGAAAGCTGAGTGGAATTTTTTCTTAGAATGTGAATAGGAGTTATTTTGAAGTAGCAAAAAAATATTCACACAAAAATGACTTCATCTATCATCGATCCGTTGAATGAACACGCAAAACAGTTGGAGTCAATAAGACTATGTCATATTGGAACGACATGAGTTTTACCTGATATTAACAGAATTTTCGCATTAAAAGATAGGATCTCATTTTAAATCAAATGCAATGTGATGTTTGTGAGTATCGTTTAGTATAGTGTGTCATGAACAGAGCAGAGAGATCCGGAATAATTATATCAGAGTGTAATTGAAAATTAAAAATGAGAGAAGAAATATAGCTCACGTAAAGATTACTTGAAACAATTTTTCTATCAGTGTCAAATTTTTGTCTTCCTTCAGTCTTGTCTCACATAGAAAACGGTTAACACAATTTTCTCCGTCGTAGCCTAGCCTACGAAAAGAAAAGAAAATTAATGTTAATGTCACGTGTGCTACTTGTATCTTTGTTAAGTATGTGCAATGTGCGGTTTTCTTTGGGTTCTTTCGTGCATGTATTTTTCCGCTCTTTTTTAAATGCCTGTGGCATGATTTTTGATTTAAGTATCGAACGTACATAAGAACAGTACTCAAGAATAAGTTCAATGGATTGCTACCACAGTTTTAAAACGGCAACTGTTTAATTGACATCGATTCGTTCGAGACTCTAGAAATTATTTTTCAATACAATTTTCATTTAAATCTTTAATGATTCATTTATCTTTCTTTTAGAAGAATATTTGAGGAATTGAATCAATTTAGAGGTCGGAGGGCAGTGTTTGTTTGTCGTTGTTAGACTAACGTCTTTCGATTTCCGTTCCACGTTCAGATTGCCTGCACTCGCTAGTATAGGCAACTGTTGAAACACCAATTCAGAGCTCATACTGTGCCATCGCACATGATTTTGTGTTTTTCACTTGACCCTAATTCGCAGGTTCTACCAATTTCATGATATTTTTAAAACATTCGTTCGAGGCGATTCAAACATCAATTTTAAAAGTCTTGCAGAGAACTCGCATCAATATTAAGTACAGCCATCTTTGCTCCTAAAAAACATGTGAGTGAATCATGTGGCTTGCCTCGTTGATAAACATGAATCTTATTTTAAAAATATTTGACGGGTAAGCATAGTCATTTTACTAATCCTTTGTTTTCTTTATCAGGGACTATGTGATTGACTTACTTACTTTCTTTTTCGCCCGATGAATTTTTCGGTTCGTCCCCCCCGCCCTCCTTCGTGACGCAACACAGTCAGCTGATCACCGGCAAGATATCGCACTGACTAGTATCGCGACGCGTCGCCGGCGATAATACGTGGAATTTTAACGTCAGTTTTTAGCTTCGGTTTTTGTTTTTATTTTCGTTGTTAGTTATTAATTACCTGATGATGACTTCCACAGAAGTCGAAATGGCCAGGGTTTAAGTTTAAATAGTGACAACCGAAAAATTCATCGGGCGAAAAAGAAAGTAAGTAAGTCAATCAATAGTCATTTTATGTCAAATTGCCTAGGGTTTTCCAACTTAACACGTACCCCAAAATTGATTTTTTAATTTGCGGTAAAGTAATATCGTACTTTTTGAATGTACTCACTTATCAATAAAAACAGCAATTTTTGGATAAAGAGAGCGTTTGTCACGCCTGTGCTGCGTTCTGGTACCAGCAAGGATATTCCCAATATTTGAAGGCACTTCATATGCTATACCCAAACTTATACCAAAGGTCAGTTGTTGGTTAGAACCAAGTATCGTCATTAAAAAACAGTACACCAGCTGAATAACAATCAAATTAACGGATCTTAAATACATAATATAAAAGAGCCTTGCACAAAAAGGGCTAAAATTCGCCCGTTTTCGGGCCCTCGAAATTGGGGTCGGTGTGAGGTATTTTTTCATCTATAGGGTGACCCTTTACACATAATAAAATTTCAGATTGAGTATACGCACCGTTTTTGAANTGTCTGCAATAAAATGACATCGGAATTCGATAAAGTACGTGGCAGAGCTAAAGCTATGTCTTGTCTCATCATGCCAACGTAGCGAAAAGTAGTTTCGACGGCAAGATTGGAGCTCAATATAACTCCAATTAAAAATTTTGGTTTTTCTCTGACTTTTATATTTCTCCTCACAATAAAGGACCCAAATTTATATCATCGAGGGATTGCGAGTAAAATAGTTACTTTCAGCATGAATACCAACGTCCATTTGAAACTAACTTCATCGGAAACACAAATTGTTGAGAAAAGGCACATTTTTTGGGAGGGGTAAGGGAAAATTCTAAGAAATATTTAAAAATGTCCTAAAATCGACCAGATATTACCAAAATCAATCGAATAAATAGGATTGACCGAAAAAGGGTGCAATTTTAAATGAAACTGTGGAGGCAATCGGACCGCGCTAAACAGAAAGGAACCAAGCCACATCCGCTAATGCAAAATTTATTTGGAAAATCCAACTTTTTATATGAAAACGTTTGTGCGAATTTTCCCCATAGTACGAAGCAAATTTCTATAAATTTTCAAAGGAATCCGCACACAAATCTCTCGTAAAGAATTAAATTGTCCAGTTAAATTTGGCAATAGCTGATTTGGCTTGGTTCCTTTCCTAAACGCGGTCCAATTATCTTTCTCTACCTTCTCCAAATGAAGTCCCTGATCGCTGAATGTATATTTTAAGTATTCCATACTAAGTCCTAGAAGATAACGTTTACAGAACACCACACTCACCTGAACTGAAGCTCCCTCGGGTAGATTTAGGTACCTTTTCACTCGCCGTTTCGGCTGCCGAGTGTCAGCTTTCCCAGGCTGATCTGCTGTAAGAGCAGTCTCAGATAGATCTTCAACGGGGCTGAGTAGGAACTGAAGAACCACAACGAAAATACACCCCAATATGACGCAGAAAGTGAGGTATCCGTTCATGTTGTGTCATGATACTCGTAGTCCTGACAGGAAGGGGGCGGAAATCACGGAAATTTCGATACAAAACCGCATGGTTAGGGTAAGAGGCTTTGACTGACTGACCGCCCAGAGCTGTGAAACTTGCTCTATTTTCAGGGAGGTGTTAATTAGTTTACCGAACGTTAGTTTTTTCTCGAAACAATACCACGAGGCCGTTGCACCTTGCGCCGCACAATGATGAGCTATTCGAAGACGCACTGGAAAAAAAAAAAAAAACACATTGGATCTAAAGTCCAGACTCTTAAAAACACCGACAAGAAAAAATACTCTTGATTCAATCAGATTTAAGCTTAAATCAAGAACCAAGCCTCTTAATTTGAGCGGATTTCCTTTTGATTTAAGCTTGAATCTGATTGAATCAAGAGTCCTTTTTCTGGTCAATGTTTTCAAGAGTCTGGACTCTAGATCCAATGTGTTTTTTTTTTTCCAGTGCGCCGGGCATGAAATTTCTTACTATTACTGTAAATTTGAATTTTTATTCTAACATATATTAATGGGAGGTTCCGTGAGGCAATTTTAAGGAAAAATCAATGGAGCTACTTTTAAATCTCTTCGTTTTGTATTAACAAAGATATTAGAGTTTTAGGTGTCAACACTATGTCCGACCTTTCCAATTGACGCTTATCACTGTGCGCCGGTCACCTCCGCGCAATTCTAAGACAAAAGGAACAGGAGACAAGTCTCCGGAGACATTGCACTCCAACTGGATCACCATTGGTTATGTTGCGTGATTGAATGTCCTGACGACATGCATGAAAGTATAGAACGGTAGATTTTGTCAATGTCCTCACTTTTGCGTCTAAGCGTCTATTTCAAAGTCCTAAAAGTACCCCAATCATGAAGGGACCATGTTTGTCACATTGGGTGTAATGATGTAAATTTCTGAGATTTTCCTGGGAAGCATTTTCTAATAAGCCAATCAATGGGTATTGTGTAGGCTAAAAGAGGGCGTTAAGTTGTATTGATATCATCAAAAAACCATCTGTTTCAAGCATTATTTTTAATAAGCAAACTTTAAATTGAGAACAATGGTTTAATATATTTTAGCGTTTTAATAATATATCATTTTTTTAAACTCTCCTCTAAGCGGTGAGAAGCGCCCTCGATGGTTTGAGCGATAACTATTGAGACACAATCGTCAGGGGGTTGCATACCCAAAATGATGAAGGCAATTTTTCGCTCGTACCAGTAATACGTTGTGCCTGTAAATAGCCCTCACAATGTTTAATTTTGGTCCGTGGCTACAGAATACCTATTATTTGTTCGAGAAGTATGGTCCTCAAAAGATTTTGACTTATTGAAAAAGTACGTAAAGGGAGGTCGGGCTCATTGCCTTAAACATAAACTCAATGCCTCAGTTTTTGAGAGAGACAAAATTATACTTCAATCGTATTAAACAAGTTCATTTAAATATTCTGAGTGACGCATCGCATCGGACCGCACAATCTGCAAAAAGATATTTGGGAGCTCTCGCGGTTTCAGTTGGACAAAAATTGAATAGTCGTAACTAGTGTTGCACCGAACAGCGAATCTCTTTGAGGAAAAATATTGTGCTCGAATGAGTTTGTGCCCACTGTAGTGAGATTCTCAGTTTTTGATTGGAATCTTACGCAGGTTGGCTGAACAATTACAACCTTTCTGACAAAAATTGTGTAGAATTCCTGCATTTTCTGATGTTTTCCTTCCTTTTTGCTGAATAAAATTTTTTTAAAATTAAGTAGCTGATCTCAGGTTGGTTGCCCTCTTCAAAATACTTCAACCCTAGCACTCCCTACTATTTTTATGTCTATAGTATTGATTCATTTTCTTTTCAGTCATATTTAATATCTCGTATTCAATGTTTCAGAATCTTCGTTTCCGTTTTATTTTATCAAAGGAGGATAAACCAACACTATTGCTTGAATTTTTCATAGAATATGCTTCTCGCTGAAAAGTGAAAACAAGCACGACTTTAAAAAACAATAGTCATATATTTTTCTCTAGAAGAAAATATTATAACTAACAGGAAGTCTGCAGCGTTGCAAACCGAGATACGCGTTTTTGCAGTTTCAACTTCGGTGTCCTTTTCAGTGACGTCATGTCTTTTGGTATCATGCAGTCTAATAATAAACAATATAAACGTTACAGTCATAAGAAGTCATTTATTTACACATTTGAAAAATATTGTGTTAATACGGCAAATATTCCATTAACCTTAGTATAAATGAAAATATTTCCTTTACTATCATTTTTAATTTAAAACCATGATCATCATTATTTGAAAGCCCATGCATGCACAAATGTGAGTTCTGCATTTATTTTAGATATTGGCAGTATATATAACAGCCGACAGAAGTTTTAGCCGAATAGATCGGGTTCAACTTTCATTCATTGGCATTTTTAGCACTTCCAAAGCTTTAGGAGCTTTAGGATGAGCTTTCCGGAAAAGGGCCCACGGCAAAAATCACGTTCTGAGAAAAATGCATTTGCAGTTTTACCAATGGTCGTTTATTCAGTCAATAGTCTTTGACTTTGATCCAAGCGTCCAATTTCCGATGTGAGTCATTCACAGTCAGTGGCCAGAAATTGACAGTGAAAACTTCAAAAAGGCATTGTTCTCAGAACGCGCTTTTTACCATGGATTATTTTGTCGCAAAGCTCACCATTTGTATTTCTTTTTTGCGAGTAGACCGCAGATTATACGTTGCGTTTCTTCCACTTGAGCCAGATTCCATTCGAGGCGGATATCAACATACTCGTAGGGGCGAACTGCACCGGAACATCCGTTTTTTGCGATGGTTCGATATCATAACGCATTATCAAAGAGGCGATGGCCGCTTTCATTTCCATACGAGCAAACCGCAGTCCTGGAAGAATTACAATAACTAAGAATTTAAACGAATCTTAAAAAAAGAGAAAAAAGAAGATAAAAAGAAAAAGAAATGCATGCTCATTAAGTAGAATGTGGATTTAGAGGATATGCATTAAATGTGCTTGCTGTCGGGGAGACCTCAATAATTGCGTGTTGCATACGCACATCCATGGAGCTCAAATAGTTGCATTCAAACGTTTTCATGCAGTTGGCCTAGTTTTGCGTTGTATAAGACACATACTGAGGATGTTTTGTTCACTTCCGGCTTCCCCGTTTTTGCCGATGAAGTTAACTATTACTGATTTTTATTGCATATAAAATTGTCAATTTTCCGGAAAACACTTTGATTGCTAAAATGTATAAAAAAGTTGCCCTTTTAAAATGCGGACCGCATGCCCAATACTTTCCGACCTGAAAATGATAAGTTTAGCGAGGCCATTTCATGGACATAGCATATTTGTTTTCACGGAAGAATTAAAAAGAAGTCCACTTAGAAATATGCATCATTCTACAGTTAGTTCAGAGCCCGATGAGGCAGAATCCATGGATCATGGATAGTACAGCAGTACTATATGTGAACGAGGCTCCTTCTCTTACCTATACATGACCGTGGTCCATCACCGAATGGGAAGTAGGTGCCTGGAACTATCTTATTCTTGTTTTCATCACTGAATCGATCCGGGTCAAAGCGTTCAGGGTTCGGAAAATATTTTGGATCCATGTGAAAAGCGTAAATTGGGAGCAGCAACCGCGCATTTTTCTTGATCGTATATGATCCGTCAGGCAACTCGTATGGTTCCTGGCATACTCGCTCCAACCAACCCACATTCGGATACACACGAAGAGTCTCTGTGAATTAAATCAACATGGTTAATCTTTTGAGTCATGGAAACTTTTGAGATGCAGCGCTTTTTCAAGATGTAGTTCCGTTTTAGTATAATCTGTCCTCTGTTCTTTTTTTATCATGGATATTATATCAACTTTTATGAAAAATAAATCAAAAATTGATGACCAAAGTGCGAAACCACGCATCTTCATATGTGATGTCGCAGATTTCCTGTCATACTTTACTTTTATTTATTTATTTTTTTTTTGTGTGGAAAAGTCAACTTAATTTCTTGGGAACTTCCTCGATTTGTTTTCTCTATTAGCAGAAAATTTTGGATAAATTTCAAGCCGTACAGATGACTTGTTTTTCCTCGAAAACATAAAATAATAGCAGAGATTTTGAAATACCGCAATGAAGATGCGTGGTTTCGTACTTGAGCCATCGAAATACAAAAATACAAACAACATTTTTAATGAAGTCCATGAGTTCCAGTTGGTATCAATGATTTTCTTTCGAATAGAAAAATATTTAATTATAAGCGGTCTTTGTAATAGATGTAGCCAGAGCAATATCGAGCACTTTTCTGGGGATGGCTTTTGGTCTCTATTTTCCTAGAGGAATTCTGGGACTTTTTACTATAGAGATAGATTTTGAGGGACCTCTCCTGTACAATTTTAGAAAATTGACCTGCATTGGATACATTTTAAGGTTGATCTCACATAAAATTTTGACCGTGCTCAGAATTTTGATTTTCTTACCGTCTATCACGCACTGTATGTAAGTCATGTCTTTTAAGGAGTCGTAGGTCATAGTCCCACCGTGTCTCTGCAGCACCTCTCTGACCTCCGCCCTGCACTTTTCCATGACCTCAGGATGTAAGGCCAAGTTGTAGAAGACGAACGACAACGTACCAGATGTCGTCTCAAAACCACCAACGAAAAACACGAACGCATGAGAGGCTACGACTGAATCCGTCATCAACGGCTCTGAGACAAAGGAAACATTAGAATACAAACACTGTGAACTGTACGCATTCACGTAAATTGCCCCGATCTAAATTGGAATTATAGGGGAGAAAATTATTGACAGTTTAAGACTGATTACAAAGGTGAGATACAGATGAATCTACCACCACCACAAAAGATTCTGTTGTCAATTAAGTGTTTTTGACTCTCTTGGAGAATGTGCTATTTTCTATATGTTTATTTTTTTTTATTATTTTTTTTTTTTTTTTAGCAAAATGTAATCTCATAAGGAAAATTTTTCTGAACAAGTTCATATGTACGAAACCTTTGAGGAAACCTATCTGTAGAGCTGTCGCGTAAGCTTCGGGATTTTCTGCCTCTGGGATTTTCGAAGCCCCTTTCTCGGTAGGCAATTTTTCCGACAGTTCCTACAGTAAAAATTGCCTACCCAGCAAGAGGATTTGAAAATATGAAACTTTTTTAAAGCTCTGTTGCGTCGAAATGACGCGTTTCTGGAAAATGTTGTGTACTATTTGGAAACCTTTATTTTTTGAGCTCTTTCACGTGCTGTAATTCGTTTTCGAAAATATCATCTACCAAAATATTTATCGCAATTTTAAAATTCGGGAACGCTCGTGACGTCATTTTCCAAAAACGTAGGTCCTTGAAAACATAAAAAATGAACAGTACGCTAAAAAATACCGCCATGGCCACAGTTTCAGCCACAGTTTCAGCCACTTACGACAAGATAACGAGGAGTTACATCAATTTGAAAGAAAAGAGTCGCAACTTTGGAAGCGCATAGCTCACTTATGAAGCGTTTTCGGGCATATGTGCATAGGGAAAAATAGTCATATTATGAGCCGAAAAATCGATCCTGAAAGTTAAACCCATTAACCTCCGGTCACCCTGTATAACTGACCTGCAACAAGTTGGAGAAATGGAGCTGGATCCACACCCTTTCGTGGGGAAAACTAAGTCAAGAAATTCCAAAAATTATAGTTTATTATAGTATACTTGTATACGTTATAGATCCCTCGGCGTGACCTCAACTTAATTAAAGTTAAAATAATTTGAATCTAATTGTTATTTTTGGAATTTCTCGGCTTCCTTTTTCGCACAAAATGGTGTGGACCCAGCATTAGTTCTTCACCCTGTTATATACTGTTTCGGACCATCCTCTTTTTTTAGTGTTTATTCTCGTTTAACCTTTTGTTACATGAGTCCGTTACCGATTTCAGAGAAAAAAATCTGCATTGTACAGTGTTTTTATAGGATTATAGGAACAGATAAAGTCAAAGTTTATATTTTTTCGTCGAAAGTTTGGAGATCAGACCTCTAATCCTTCCCAGAAACCGTACGTTGCTTTTGCGCAATTTAATGCCTCAGAGGACCAAAGCCAAAAAAATGTGTTGCTTTCATGCATCGCTATGCAACAAAGGGTTAACTGGATTGCATTTTGCAAAAAGGAACCACTAGCATTGCAATGTTGCTAAGAGATTGTGCAACTTCTTTTGTCTTGGAGGAATAACTCGATTATCCATTAATAGTTTCTATTTTAGTCGCTAAAAACTGTAAATTTAAGACAAAAATTACCATCTAAATTTCATAGTTTTTCACGATTTCCGCAATTTTATTGCAAAAGACGAAGTTGCACAATCTTAGCACCATTGCAATGCCAGTGGTTCCTTTTTGCAAAATGCAATCCAACTGACCTGCTTGACTATTATCTTTCTTGAGAGCCTCCTGCTCCTCGTGCTGGAGGTTGATGAGATGCTGCATGAGATCATTGCGGGTGTGCTGGTTCTTGGCCCGCATCTTGGTGCACTCCCTGACGAGCGAGAAGAAGAAGTCGTCGACGGACTTGTCGATCCTCTTCCACTTGAGGAAGCGAACGAGGTTGAGGCCCATCGAGCGGAGGAGACTCCGGAGGAAGAAGATGTGCGACTCCCGGAGGACGGTTTCGGTGGTCTTGCGGAATTCGGACTCGGGATCTTGGATGGCGTCGCAGCGGAGCCCAAAGGCGCACGTCCCGATGACGTCCATGGCGAACTTCTTCATGACGTCCTTGACTTCGAACTCGGTGCCGGACTCGATGAGCCGGTCCAGGTGCCCCGTCAGCACCTTCTCGCACTCCATCATCAGCGGCCACATCGCTTTCATCTTGGCCCCGGAGAAGATCGGCGTCAGCTTCTGTCTGATCGCCCTCCATCTGTCCCATTCAAATATGGTCCGCGTTTAACAGAAAGGAACCAAGCCACATCGGGATCGAACCGAGAAAAAGAGGTTTAAAGTTTGGTTCCTGCATAAGACTCAATGTAAAAGATAAACTTCAAGTTCAATTTCTGCAAAATTTGCTCCAAAAAAAACTTTGAATTTTTGGCGATAGATAGTAGAGCATTGGTTGAGTTCAAAACCACTCATAACTTAATTTTTTCCAAAATGTAGGTTGGTTCCTTTCTGCTTAACTAAGTCCATATATTCCCCAATCAGGGGCGGATCCAGCAATTCAGCAACAACGGATGCCCTCCATTTAAACCTATGTCAAATAATCGATTCTTGTCGGAGCACCCGGCCCCTCCAAGAATCGATACATTTTCATAGGTTTAAATGGGTAAAAACAGTGTTGCCAATTTGCTGGATCCGCCAATACCCCAATCAGGAGAGTTGAACATTCGGCGTATTTCTGCCAAACAGAACTATGTGCATTATGACCTGTGCCTTGTTAAGCATATGTATATTTTTACGGGTCTCAGGACTCATGTCTTAATACACATAGTTCCGTTCGGCAGAAATAAGTCCTATTCTGCCGTACTAAGGAAAAGCGTCGTATGAGCATTCGAGAGTTGTCAAGTTTCCTTCGATAAAATGTTTATTTTGTAGGAAAATTATCAATATTTTTCCTTGAAATTTTCAGACTTTTTAGATTAAATTATGAACAGAATCATCTGAGAAATTGGAAGAAAAATATGCACAAATTTTCTTGAAAATTAGTGAATTTTTGCGGGGCATTTGGCAACGCCTGAAGGCTCATACGGCGTTTTTCCTTAGCACGGCAGCACTGCAGTCCGCGAGCTAGACAAAATTTAGTGACAAAGTACTCGTAACACAAATTTTAACCTCTTATAAAGTGGACGCATTTCTGCCAAACGGAACTAGAGGCAGGTGGGAAATACGGGGTGTGCTCGTTAGTTGAGGACCGTAAGAGTGCATGGGAATCATAAAACGCCAGTGACGTCAGCGGCAACGAAGCCGACTCCGTTGTCGGCTTTAACTTATGAACCCTGTCCACAACGCTCTTTTCCCATTCCCACGGCTCATGAATGCCGCATTCAGTTAGCACATAGTTCCGTTTGGTGGAAAGTAAAATCCCGCTTTTTCATTTCTCCAGAAGGAATCACGCCCTTTTTTACATGGTTTCTAATGCAGCTCTCTAGAGCACATCCCATCTTTCCTACTCGTCTTAAGTTCCGTTTGGCAGAAATACGTCCAATTTTGATAGCCTCACATGTATTGATACAGGAAATGAATGTCTGCCACCATGTAGGGTGTGCTGATTTGTAGCAGACAACCATTTTCCATGTCTGTGCAGATTTTAATGGTCGAAACTTGTGTCACGAATTTGTCACAAAATATCATCTGGCTCTCAGACTATTGGATTGTGGCACATACGGAAAAAATGGACCGCGTCAAGCAGAAAAGGAACCAAACCACATCAGCAATTGCCATTTGGGAAATTTTATTTCTTACATGAAAACGGTTGTGTGGATTTTTGTGCAAATTTCCGTGAATTTCCTGCATAGTACGAGGCAGGTTTTTTACAGGAATCCGCACAAACGCTCGCTTGTGAAAAATGTAATTTGCCCAGTTAAATGTGGCAATAGCTTATGTGGCTTGGTTCCTTTCTGCTAAACGCCCTGGTAAAAATTGGCAGTAGAATCTATGCTCCAAAATACCATGAGATTTCCAATAGCTTCTGTAGCCGGCTGTACAATTTCTTATAGCCTTTTATAGCCGATGGCACCTAAGCAACAGCCAGACGATAAAGTTTATGCTAAACGTCACTAAATACGGATACTAGGACTTAGTGAGTTTTTGGACTACCGCTCTCTTTTTGTGCCGTAGTATCTTGATTTAATTTGCGAGGAAAGCTCCGTACTTTTGAAGGATGCCTGTCATTCTTAATATGTTGGAGCGCCTTCAATTTCTTATGATACTGTGCAATACCTCTGGTGTGAAATAGTTGCTTCAGACGCCGTGGCACACTGCGGCGGGCGGGCAGAGAGCGCGAAACGCGCATTGGCGCCTACAAACCTAACAGGGATACTTCACGCATTGCGCAATGCGTGAAGTATCCCTGTTAGGTTTGTAGGCGCCGCGCCAGTGCGTCGCCGCTCCGCTTTGTGCTAGGCTCTAACATTTAATCTTGCGGAGTCAGCGTTTTTCAACTCATGATTTTGAAATGTTTGCACACTCTGTATGGATTATTCTTATTTTAATTGATGAAAAAAATATGTGTTAAAGGAAAAAATAGCATGTGTTTTATAAATATTAAGGTAGTTCCGTATCAAATTTAATGATTCCCAAAACACACAAATTTCTACACAATTTCTCATAGCCTTTTATAGCCAATGGCGATAAAAAGTAAAGCCCGGCGATAGGAACTATAGCCCGACTGTATCCTTTTTAATAGCTTCGTATAGCCCTTATTAAAAAGCTTTAGCATATAGCTTTATGAAAAATCTGGGAAAATTCCTCGGAGCTTAGTTCACTCCATACTTTCAAGAAATGTATTTAAGAAAGTACATGTAGATGCATCGCCATGTGCGGAAAGAGTTTAAAAACTTTTCTCGTTTAAAGTTTGATACATACTGACGGACAACAGCGTGGATACTCAAAAATTCTCATGAAACTTTCTAAAATTTAGGTTGTGTCAATTAAAGGATCGACTGTCTTATCAATCGACAAAGATCTGAAGAACTATATCTCAAAAAGAAACAATGAATACAGATTTGATAGACTGCGGGCTGATTCTCAAAATCGATAGACAAAGCGATAGTCAAAGAAGACAAACTGAAAATGAAGCGATCCTACTAGTGGAAGTCTTCCGATCAGATCGCCGAAAATCGACCGAAAGTTGCAACTAAAGTTGCAACGAATACCAACATTGTTTTAACTTGTTGCAACTTTTACATTAAAAAATGCTACTTGGGTAGGTTAGTCTATAACAACCACCCGCTTTGGCCAATAGGATCGCTCCATGTTTTTTATGTCTTCTTTATCTACGGCCATAACTAGCAATTTCAATAATCAGTCCACTGATAAGCTCATGCACGAAGCGGAAAAGCATGCTGAAAACATTACATACCTTTCCCCTTCTAGATTGAAGATGTGAGCATTGAGGGGGTCCAACCCTTCGTCGATATCAAAGCCATGATCCACGAAATGCGAGAAGTCTTTGATGAGGATGCGACGAAGCAGCTCCGGATCTCGCACGAGGAGGTACGGCCGTGACATTTTGTAAAATCCTCCGATTGGATGTGGTGCCAGCTCATTGTAAAACTTCTGCAGGGTCAGAGACTTTTGGATGGGGTAAAAAACGCAGTCCCGAGGGAAAGGGATGTAAGGCAACCGCGATCCCTCTCTACTCCAAGTTGTGTAGCTTCTGTAGTAGTGAATCACCAGGTAAACGAGGAACGCAATCAGCGAAAAGCAGGCGCTTAGCAAAAGTTCGTGGAAAACCATTGTGTCGCACGAATGGAGTTTAAAGTTGGAAAAGTCCTCTAGAGGACCGCAACATTAGAATAGAAACTGTTTTTTCCTTCTAAGTTTTATTAGAAAATAAATGCACGGACATGGACACAGCTGCAAAGTGTTTCACGGGACTAAATGAAACGCACAAGAAACGAAACCCAGACGTCTGAGTAATGAGTGGATGTCAATATCTGCTAGTGTAACCAGGGAAAATTAAGGGACTTTGGACCCCCTTTCGCTACACGGAAAAAATTGAATTGCTTATTTAACAATTCAATTGCTAAAAAAGTGACTGCAAAGTTTCAATGTACATTTTACAACCAAAAATGCTACTTTAACAACCTCCGTGATTAAATTAGCTTACAACAGTGGCTAAGGTAGCATTTTTTTGTTATAAAATCTACGTTGAAACGTTGCAATCACTTTGTTCAGCAATTAGGAATGGAATTTGCAGAATTGAATTTGATTTAGAATTTGTTTAAAATTAATAAATCAGCAATTTAATTTTTTCCGTGCAATTTTCCCCCAAAAATGTTCGTTTTTGTGATCCAAAGGTTTACAGAATGGACCTCCCTCTTCTATGAAAAATGTTTGGCCATTTATTAGAACCCCTTCTCGCTATCCTTCTTTAAAGAGCTCTGGGAATACTCTCTGTGCCTATCACCAACTGGTGGAAAAGCTTTAATTCTTAACAAGACATTTTGCAGTTTAAGCTTATGAAATCAGTGCTCTTGTTATTCCTACTTTTATTGTTAACTTTTATCTCAGTTGAGGATGGGCACAGTCATTAGTTCCAAACGTGTTTTCACTCTTTCCCTGTATGTTTCATGTGCCCGGACTTTTAAACTCGATTTTAACTTTGAATTTAATTGTTGAACGCGAGGGTTACCGCCCAGTATTCTTGGTTTATCACTTTTTCACTGAATCTTTCGGGAGGTTAATCCTCGATACTCACGAAATCTTTGATGTTCACGCACCAACTTCAGATCTAGATGTATTCGAGGGTGACAAAATAAACTCACGCTTAGTGTATTCAGGAAATAAGTTCTTTTCACCGATTAATCGCACGATCAAGTTGCAACATACTTAAGCCCCGTGCGCATACTTGTCGATCAAGACGTAAGTCGCTTGATTGGCTCTTAACATGAAGTAGGATTGCCAGCTCGAATTGAATATTTATAGGCACGACTACTTGAAAATAGACGCCCGGAGAGCGGAGGTTATGACGGGCAACCTATCAACAAGGTAGATAATTAATTGTAGATAAACAAAGGTAAAATAAAAGGTAAGTACATGAATAATATTCCATTAGATAACGCACTGGCAGATTCTCTGACGCGCGGGAGATATTTACGTAGGGAGATCACTTGAATATTTTTGTCATTAGGGACATTTTTCTCAGTTTTGGAAGTATGGTACCCACCAAGACCTCACGATGGAATGCTGAACTTGCGATGTCAAAAAAAGAGGGATAAGAAAATAAAAAATAAAGAATATCAAACAGACCGTTAAAAATAACTTCATGCACATCGGAGGAAAGAATCTTGAACTATGTTACGGTGCGTTAGAAATGAGGGGTTGGGAGGAGATCTTAGCGCACAAACATAAATACGCAAAATTGGAAGTAATTTGTGCGAAAAAATCCTTATAAATTAATAATTTATGGGCAAAAAACGATGAAGTGGGAAAGGTCCCTGATCATCGTAGAGAATATAATGATGGGCAGGCACCTGACTTACCTACTAGAAAGCCCTTATATGCGAATTCAGTGATATTATTGCGTATTTTAACGGTGAAACTATGAGCCCTCATTGCTGTGTCTCTAATTTTTGCTACGATTTCAAATTTTTAAAATGGTGTTAATTCATTTTCTGCCTTAAATATATGGAGCAAAAGATCTGAGAAAATCTCCCATAGTTTCGGTAGAAATTATGATTGGCTCGCTCTTTGTGATCCACGTGAATTTCACTAACGCTTTATTTCAATGACAATGTTTTAAAAATTATGTATTTATATTAAAAAAAGTATCACTACTGGATATTTTTGTATGAAATTTCTGAAGATTTCGGTATGAGGTTCAAGGAAGAATCAAGCAACATCTTAAAAAGTTCGTATAGTTGGTTTCCTTTCATTATAGTTCGAGTAGAAAGGACATTTTCAACGTCGATAACTGGACTATTGAATTTTATACCTTCATCAGCGATTTGTCATTTAATTTATGGACAGAGGTACTCTTAGCCCCTATCTCCTCCCGTATTTTATCTGTATTTTATTGCATTCGCCATACCTCTGTCATATGTAACCGATGCAAAGCAACAACGCCTTTCCCTTCATCCGCCTTATCACAGAACTACGTTTTGAAGATACAGCGCGTAACTTAAGTGCATTCCTTTTGTGAATAACATGAGGCAAAACACATCAATATGTTACTACATTTACCCACAGTCATGTAACAGAATCGTACGCGGGGTGATACTTGTGTGTTTAAAAGTAACATAGGTACACATTCTGCAGTAGTGTTACATTCCTTTAAATGTAATACATCGTTTCGCATACAAAAATTGCATTGGAGTAGATTTACCGGAGGTGTCGTTGGACAACCCCTTTGTTGCGGTTTTTGCCTTGAGCTAGGGACTCAGACAAAATCCGCTCTGATTTTTCTACGTATCAATGGACTGTTCTTGAAAACAAAATTTACCATTACCTATCTCCTCCGAGAGTAATATGACAAATATCTACGGCCAAGGTGTTAAAAAAACATATCGACTGCAGTGGCGTGGCGTGAATGATCGATTATCGATATTTTCCCATTTGAATCCATGGTAAAGAATCGATTACTAAGGTGTTCGCTGCGAACACCCTATTTATCGATCCTTTTCCATAGGTTTAAATGGCATAACAATCGATATATCACAAAGCACGCCACGCCACTGATCGGCTGGTTTTGAAACCGAAAATTAGGGGTATTTTTCTGTCCGTCATCTTCATTGGTGTCACAGTGCCAAATGCAGTGCGTTGCGAAAACTATAAAAGCTAAAATGTAGGAATTTAGATATGCCAAACCGCAAGGTACGGATCAATCATCATTTGGACTTATTTCTGTCAAAAGGAACTATGTGCATTAAGACATGAACTCTGAGTCCCATAGGCATACATGCATAACAGGGCTCACGTCATATTGCACATAGTTCCGTTTGACAGAAATACGTCCATTTAAGGGAGAAAGTGCTTAAAATACAGTATTGTCCTCCGTTTTTATAATTACTTCCCTTTTAAGCTTTTAAGGGCGCCATGCACATGGCACGCTTTACTACGATCGCTAAGAACTCAACTGTTCGATATCTGCGGCTCGATTTTTGAATCGTTATCAAATTATCCTAATCGACGAATCCCTATCTTAGCAATGCTTTTTATTTACCATGGTCATTTGATATCAATTCACAAATCGAGCCGCTGTATCGAGTCCCATTCTGCCGTCCTGAGGAAAAACACCGTATGAGCTTTCAGGCGTTGCCGAATTTCCCCTGGCAAATCACCAATTTACAGGAAAATTTGTGGATATTTTCCCGCCAATTTCTCGGATAATTTTGTTTGTAATTTGGTCTGCAGTGTCTCGTCAGTTCGTGCGTCTACCGCTATCAGTTTGTGATAAATAATTGGACTGCATTTTGCAATTTGGAACAATAAATTCTGGCTCATCTGAAAAAACACTTAAGTGCACAGGGAAACTAATGGCGCATACGTTGTTTTTAAACCGGGCCAGAATTTGTAGTTCGTAATTGCAGAATGTAGTCCAATTCTTGAGAGCCGATTCCTCACCGATGTAATCGCGATAATCAACCGATAAAATTGCTATCTATCACAATCACTGCTACTTTGGGAGTCAGAAAAGTGATTCTATCACTAAAATTAATTTAATGGAAAGTTTTCTCCTGTTCGT
Organism: Bemisia tabaci; assembly: GCF_001854935.1. Lineage (NCBI taxonomy): Eukaryota > Metazoa > Arthropoda > Insecta > Hemiptera > Aleyrodidae > Bemisia > Bemisia tabaci. The sequence continues at coordinate 2,984,734 of NW_017552543.1, forward strand.
TTTAATGCATTTTTCCCCAAAACTCTTTAGTATCATTAGATAAGTTCGAATGACGTCTTTTTAAAATGTACTTGATACTCAAAATATCCAGAGTACACCCCTGTCTGGAAGCCTCCCTTTCCCTGCGTGATACACGCGTGATAAGTTCTTTTTAACAAGTAATAATCTCAATGAATAACTGAAGAGAAAAGATAAAGGGTAATATAACACCGTTAGTTAAAAAGTTCAAAATATTTAAGTGCATACTGCTCGTTACGAGTGGCAACTCATAGAGAAAATTACCACCTCAATTTTCCGGGAGAAAGACCAAAGCAATCAACAGTGTCATGGAGTTTCTGCCTAAAATGCTCAAAAAGTTCCTGCGTGAACCGCTAAACTGTTTAAGAAATAAGCAATCGCATGATAAGATCCCTTATAAAAATTTCGGTTGAAAAAGTTCAGAATCAAGAGATGAAAAATAAAGGAGTGTTTATAACTTTCAATGGACTTAGTAAATTAAACTCCTCACTCGAGAAAAAACAAAAATGAGCGATGTTCAAATCTACCAATACGAATAAGCTGATGATGGTGGTGGTGAGGTATGTGCAGCTCCCGTAAGAATGGAGAATTTGCATGCAAGTTTTTTATTGCATCACCTGAAAGCGCTCAAAGAGCTGATTTCACGGTATTTTTTATAATTTTTTTCTGATATGGGAAATGGTATAAAAATAGATTTAAAAGTGAGAAAATGCACCGCCTATAGTGACGTCATCTGGCGGCATTTCCCATTGAAACACACGTATTTTAGCAGATTAGATAATTTTGTCATATCTTCTCCAATAATTGTTCAATTCTTAAACCAAGGGTATCTTCGTGTTCATTTCACTCAGTAGTTTCCACTCAAACACAAAATTTATCAAATTTCAGACACCTCCAAATTCTCCATTGGGTCCAAGACGGAATCTAGTCATATTTTCATTTTTGTCAAGAATGGCGGAGTTTTTGATCCAGTCCCCCGGGATGCTGGGTGGGGGTGGGGATCAAAGAAAAATTAACTTTTGGGCGTTTTGAACGGTTGCAGGTGGGTTCAACTTCTTTTATATGAAATAGTATGTAACAAGACAGAGTTGATAAATGAAAAATTTTGCTTTTGCGCATTTCCTGCTTTTTATTTTCGTTAGTGCATGTACATTTCAGACTACGAGTCCATCCTCAGAAATATTAAGTTGCACTGTTATGCGCATTATTCGTTTTGAACAGTGCATGTTCATTTCGGACTACGAGTTCATCCTCAGAAATATTGAGTTGCACTATTTTTACGACTAGTTTTTAACAGCCAAAACATGTTTTTTCAATGAATTTTCCCGTTAATTTTGTGATAGTAGTGGTGTGGATGGTCTTGTAGTCCGAAATGTATCTACTGACCAAAATGAAAATCAACTAGCGTACAAAGGCAAGATATTTCATTTACTAATGCTATTTATTAATTAACATGCAAAATGCGTTAATCCAGTCATAAAAAGACCTTTCTTTCAAATGATATTGATAATCGGTTAATTTTTGACAAAGTCATGACTCATAGAATTTTTTGAATGATTATAAGTTGGAATTTTTCAATTTTTCGATAAGAAGTGTCGCCAAAATTGTGATAAAAATATGTTACGCCCTTGTTTAACTCCTTAAAATCAGCTGAAGCGCATGCTTGGGGAAACGATCAGACGCGCGCAGAATATTTTGCTCATAAATACTTAGCTCCTTTCTCAAATAATTGATACACGCAAAGGGGAAAAAAGAATAAGATGAACAAAAAATATATATTTTTTTTCATATTTATTCATTAATTTTTCATAACGTTTAAGCATAGACTTTTTTACATACAATAAATTTAACCGAGGTAAAAACGATCAGAATAAAGGTAAATCATTAGTTTGTTGTATCGGTAAACCGCGTTGTCAGTGAAACTAGTGCCTGATCTGAGTATCACACTGAAAATATTATAATGTAGACCCATTTTGTCTCCTAAGTCGGAAAATCTTTGAGACTCTTAATAAGGATACCTGCCAAAGCCTCCAGGCGAGCTAAATCATTTTCAGTGGGGCCTGGAGAGTTTAGTCAAGGTCATGTGTTTTGATTGGCATTTGACAGCAAAATCATTATGTGATCAGCAAAGTTGACATTCCCTCAAATGTGATCAAGCAGTTTTTACTCTGTCAGAATAATTAGCATATGTCAATCAGGAACGCTTGTAGGAACTCTTTTTTTCTTTTAAATCTCCTCCCCCTTGTTTCTATCTCTCTATGCACCTTCCCTACACTTCTTTTATCCATCATCACATGTAATTATTGTACTCAAGCTAAGAACCGTATAATAAGAAATCTATGTTTGGTAGGAAGGTTTTGATGCAAACTTAATCAAAGTATGATGAAACGCACATGTATTGATACATATAAATTTGTTGTTAAACGGTTTTTGGTGGTTTTCTAGTATCACATGGAATCAAATGTAAGTATAATTTTAAATAGGAAAAAACACAAAAATACGTTTGAAATTGTCTCATAGAGACAAATATTTATTAGGTCTTTTAACCTTAGCCTCTCTTGCGTTTTTAAGAAGAACATGATAAATTGAAGATTGAGAGGATGATTAGGTAAAAATTTTGATGTTGGTAAATATAACCGCGTAAATCAACTAAAAAAAAGGAACTAATAATACGCATTTTGGTCTGAGTAAGATTTGAACCCGCGATAACGTCACCTAGACTTTAAGACAAAAATTTTGAAAAATTGTGACCCAAACATGCTCTATTACACAACAAGTGTTCGTCATGTTTTACAAATGGACGGTATTTGTAACAAGAAAATGTAATTTATAGCTTTTGATTCTTTGAGGAATGACGTAGCATCTATCGATTTCTTGATAGGAAGAAATTATTTTACGATCAAAAGCGAAAAATAGTTTTGACAAATTGTAGAGCTCTTGTGCCTATGGTTTTGGACATGATTTCGTTTGAGTACGAAGATTGGAGATGTGTGACTCCCGTAGTTTTCCCCCTCAATTTCTTTGCGAAGTTTACCAATGTCGTATTTTTACTCCAACCCAATTTTTAGAGGAAGAATCCTTGAAAATTACGTTGTAGTCCGGTGAGATCTCATTACTTCAATCAGAATGTGTGATTTTTTAATGCAGCGATCATCAAATTCTTACATCGCTGCAAGCACAATTTTTTGCGACAAAGAGAAATTCCCTGCACGGGAAGATAGTCATTTCTTCTTCCATGTTTGGTTGAGAGGAAATAAAAATTTGAAGGCACGATACTTCAAGCGTCAAATTTCTTCATTTCGTTTGTAATGGAATCACGATGAGTGGCTCGTGAGTTTTGGGATTATCAGCGTAAATTGTCCACGTACGTTTCACGCAATCAAAAACACCTGTAAACAAATAATACTGGTGTTATTCACCTACCTATGGATTCAAGATACCTAGAAGCTTTTTTGGAGACATTCATGTGTAGACCTGTAATAGTTAACTAGGGGGCTATGCCCCCTGGCCGCTACAAGGCCCAACCCCTAGAGGGCGCTTCGCGTTCTCTTAGGCCCGCGTCGACAAAAGAACGACCAAAAAAATGAAAAGATTTTCATATCCGACTCTCATTTATATCCCTCTAGTCCCAATTTATATGCCCATTTATATCCCCAATATCCCTCTACCCGGGAGCAATTGGACCAATAAGAATCGAATGTTATTTGAACCTTTAGAGTACTCGACATATTACTCATATTTATTATATTACAGCGTCATGTAGAGAGGAAATGATGAAAAAAAGCTTTTGGACCCATTTCCAAGCTCACCTGTTGCGATGGTTCTGACATATCCTGAATCACAGTAGACGGGAAGTTCGGCATCGGATTGGTCTCCGAGCATTTGCAAAACGTCCTCACATTTCTTCGGACTCACAAACTGGTTTAGGGCGTCCAGTCTGTGCTCGCTGCTATCAATTATTCTCCCACCAGCCTCTTCAATGTTTTTCAAACGCAAATACCTGAGGAAAAAATAAAACTTTCAAATTTAAAGTTGTTTTATGAAAGGGAGAAAGAAAAAATAAAAAAAAGAATCAAGCTTAACAGTAAATGAAACTAACTGATGCAGTGTCCATACCCGGATCTACCCGGTAAGTAGTCTCGGTAGTTGCCTACTGGGGTGGTACATTTTGTAGAGGAAACTAGGAAAATACTGAGTAGCTGAATACAAATTGTAAAAATGCAGAAGTGAGGAAACAAGATACAAAGTACCGTTTATCATGCTTTAAATTCAAACAAACTGTTTTTCTCGTTTGCATGGAGAGTTTGTCTTGATGTAGAGGTGGACTCTCAGGATAGCGTGGGATATTCCCTCCATTTTGGCCTCAACTTGAGAGCTTTTTTTGAGCTTGGGAGCTGATTTCAGAGAAAACCAGTAGCACCATCGTGTTTCTCGCGATTTTTTCTATTAGAGCCAACAGTCAAATTGCAAATTCCTCACACATGCAACATCTTCATTCTGTAGTGAGAGCGCTTCCATGACGCTGTAGCGTATGAAAAAATTGCAAATCTAAGCTTAAAATTACAAAAATGGAGAATTTTTCTCTTCGATCTATAAAATTGTCCGTTTGCTGATTGGCGGGTATTGTTCGTTTCCATCGAGATGCGTATCACGCTGATTGCATCGTGTTTGGCGCAACGCGTGAAGTATTCATGCAGTCTTGTAGGCGCTAATATGCGTTCCGAGCCGCCTTAGCAGACCGTACTGTGTTTGGCGCAATGCGTGAAGTATTCCCACGGTCTTGTAGGCGTTAATAGGCGTACCTTGTCGACCGCAAACCGCACTGTGTTTGGAGCTGTTATTCAAACAAGCGGAGTTAAGCAGTTCTCATCTTGCTTGGATCTTTGTGCCGATGCGCGAAGGCACCTACAAGACTGCATGCGCACTTCACGCAGTGCGTCTATACCAAGGTGCGCGCTTCATCATATTTGTAATTCATCGGTGTCAGACCTGCCACCCGCGGTGTGCAACATGTCTGACCAGTGTACTGCCGTGCTGAGGAAAAACGCCGTATACGCCTTCAGGCGTTGCCACATTTACTTCAATAACCAACGAATTTACTCGGAACATTCTGAATATTTTCCCCCCAATTTTTTAGACAATTTCCTTCCCAATTCAATCTAAAATATCGAAAAATTTTAAGGAAAAATACGCATAACTTTCTTTAAAAATACATGTTTTATTCGGGAAAATTTGGCAATGTTCGAATGTTCATACGACGTTCTTCCTTAGCACGGCTGTGTGTACCGCGCGTGACAAACACCAGCGTACACACACAAAAAAAATGTAGTGCTAAAAATAGTGGTGTGTCTCCCCCTGCAAATAAGGAGACCTCGTCTTCATACCCCAGCATCCCACTGTGTAAGTATGGACTTTGGCGATATAGCATAAACTTCTTTTTTTTCTGTATGCTACAAGTCAGGAGGAAAAGAGCGTACTTGTTGGTGTGGAAGATGTGCTCTCCAGGACTAGCAGTGAGGATATCCAAAGGTGACTCAGAGGCGTCATTGAGAGCTGGGCCGATCTCGGCATTGTGGAATAACCTGTCACCCTCCTGATTCAGGAAAGTCATGTTCACGCTGATCCCGTCTGCAGAACCACTCCCGTGATCCCTCAGGATCTGTTGCGCCTGCATCAAGTTCTCCGCCGCTAGGAGCGCCCGCGTCAAGAAATACCGAGCTGCAACAGAGAACCGAAAAAAACGAAAATGTTGATTTATTCAGTTATTCAAATATCACGCGGGAAAATTGCTGCTGAAACGACTTATGAAAAAGGTTCCCCGAATCCCTATTTGAAGCTAAATAAAACCCTCAAACCTACCACTGGAGCTGGGGAACTTTTGCAGATCCTCCTCAGTAGGGTATCTTTTAATGCACCCCCCCCCCCCCTCACAAGAAGTGCCTCCTTCCAACAGCTTCTATAGCCGTCAACACAATTTCTTATAGCCTTTTCTAGCCGACGGCGATTAAGCAACAGCCTGGCGATAAAGTGTATGCTAAACCTTACTAATTACGGATGCTAGGACTTAGTGAGTTTTTGGACTACCACTCTCTTTTTGGGCCGCAGTATCTTGATTTATGTATTTTGCGAGGAAAGCTCCGTACTTTTGAAGGATGCCTGTCATCCGAATATGTTGGAGCGCCTTCAATTTCGTATGACACTGTGCAATACCTCTGGTGTGACATAGTTGCTTCAAGCGCCGTGGTACGCTGCGGCGCGGCGCGGCGGGCGGGCAGCTAGCGCGAAACGCGCATTGGCGCCTACAAACCTAACAGGGATACTTCACGCATTGCGCAATGCGTGAAGTATCCCTGTTAGGTTTGTAGGCGCCAGTGCGCAGCCGCTCCGCTATAGCCCGGCTGTATATATAACTTTTTATTGCTTCATGTAGCCCGGTCGTATGATTTTTTCCACTTTCTACAGGCAGCTATATGATTTTCTATCGCCTTCTTCAGTCGGCTATAAGAACTCCTATGGTATTTTGAAACGCAGCAACTATCGCCAATTTTTACCAGGATACTGAAAAAAAGGTGATTGGCTCAAGCATGATGATTCTTGAACTTGCCGCCACGAATTTTTTTTATCTTGATTTAAGCTGAATCTTTCTTGATACAAGAAAAATAATGCTTGGGTTAAGGAAAAAATTACTTTTCTTTAAGCAGAAAAATTCTTGATTTAAAAAAAAATATTTCTCGGCGTCTTCAAGGTTCTTTTTTTCAGTGTAGGTAAGACCTCGTCTAGTGGCTTATTGAATGAAAGATTCAGAGACATTCATTCTGGAAGATTTCAGTAAGAACTTACGTGTTTTTCCAGATACCAAATGTTTTGGATTGATTATGTTGATGGAATAGATAAAACCGTGATGGTTATAGCTCATCGTGAAGCCAGGGAGATGGCCAGCGTAACAGAGCGAGGTGAACTTCTCTTCCTTGACTTTCCAACGGCCCTGAGGCTCCTCTGAGATCACGTGAGCAGAAACCAGGTAAAAATGGTTAAGGACGTAGTGTAGCGCATCCTCGTTGTGACTTAAAACTTCCTGCAATCAATAAAATAATTTAAATCTCATGAAAAAACAGATTGCGCCCCGAAATAATTTTAGAGACAAACTTGTGTGTTTCGCTTTGAAAGACTCTCGAGGTGTCTTTCAATCTCGATGGACTACGAGACAAGGTACGAAGTTAAGCATTCTGATATATGATTTTTTCACCAAAATGTAACGTGAAACACGATTCGTGCAACAAAAATTACTGAAATTGACTCCTAACCAAGATATTCAATATTTCTTGACTCGTGATTTCAAACCTCCCGCTTATGAAAACGTAATGGTCTACGTACTTCAGATCGCAAACTAAACATTACCGTGACAGTCTCTGCGATACAAAAATATGGCAATCTCAATCTTGACGCTTTAGCTCAGCTGTAGCAAATTGTTTACGCTTTGAACAATAAAGGGTGGGACATTAACTATGTTTGATCGATAAGCCTGCCAAAACCATTGTGGTGCGCTATTTATCAGAATGCTTCAATTCGTACCTTGTCTAATAGTCTATTCTCACAATGCCATTTTCAAACATTTTATAAATGGACGTTCTTAAATCAAAAGGCCGTATTTTTATTTGACTTGAGCCCTGTCGTGCATACGATTTCATGAGCATTAAGGCCCAGGTCACGAGGGCGATAGCTTTTTTTTTTTTTTTTTTTAAATAGTCCAAATGAAACTCATTGTTGACTCAACGAGAATCCTCATTCGAGAACTATACATTGAAATATCCATCGATCCAATAGAGAATTTCTCCCCTTGGGTGATAATATCTTAAAATTTCCACTTTTTTTCATCCTTGTAATGCACATGTAAGTATTGAAAACTTAAAGTAAAATAATGATGATCGACGTTCTTAAGTAATGTAATTTTATGTACTTACATTGTTAGGTTGATTGACACAGATGGACGAGCATCCAACAGGAGCCTGACGAACTTCGGGAGTTTCACCTCGTCTTTGACTCACCACATTAGGAACTATGTCCTCCATGTGTAGCAAAAATAACTAGAAAAAAGGGGGAAGAGATAGAGCTTCGATTAGAAATGGAAGAGGCATCTTAATTCAGCAATATTAAAGAATAAATCTGAATGTTTATGACATACTAAAATATCGCGTTTGACTCACTGAAACCGCTTTACGTCTCAGGCGTTACGTATAAGGCATCACTCTTATGATTTTATGTTATAGATTTCTGCCTAACGGAACTAGGTATATGGACGAGCGAGAAAGATGGGGTGTGCTCTAGAAAGCTGCATAAGAAACAATGTTAAAGTGGGCATGATTCCCTTTGGAGAAATGGAAAGGCAGGATTTCACATTCTGCCAAACGGGATGTGCCATGTGAATGCGGCACTCATGAGCTATGGGTATGTGACAAGAGCGTTGTGGGCAGGGCTAATGAGTTAAAGAACCCTTATCAGGGCGACCGCGGCGGCGCACAGTGCGGCATGCTTATGGACGATGCGGACAAAAATTGGTAAAAGACACTTAACTATAAATAATGAAGTTAGTAGCATACATTATATTTTCCTCGCACATAAATATTTTTTTATCAATTTAAATGAAAGTAATCCATGCAGAGTGCGCAAAACTTTAAAAATCATGAGTTGAAAAACGCTGATCATGCGAATTTAAATAATAAAGCCTGGCATAAGGCAGAGTGACGCGACGTGCTGCACTGCTACCAGCACGAAGCGCGCACTGGCGCCTACAAACCTAAGGGGATACTACACGCATTGCGCAATGCTTGAAGTATCCCCTTAGGTTTGTAGGCGCCAATGCGCGTTGCGTGCTGGCCGCCCGCCCGCCACGCGGCGCGCGGCGGGGCGGCTTCGTCGCCGCTGACGTCACTAGCGCTTTATAATTCCCATTCATTCTTACGGCCCTTCACTAACAAGCAAACCCCTTCTTTCCCATCTGGCTCTGTTTCCGTTTGGCAGAAATACGTCTAAATAGTCTGTTGACATTCAAACGTGCATGCATAAGGACATAGGTGCATGCTGGACTGGCACGGCCAATCTGTAGCTGAACAAGCTACAGAGAACTATTGCTAGTCAAGAATTATTAGTCAAGAACTATTGCTAGAAATTGAATTTTAGAGCTCTATCTCATGATTACATGACCATAGAATTCTAGGTTTTTTTTTATATGAGAATAAACAAAAAAATACTTGTACGATTTCTGCAAGAGGCAATGCTAACACCTATATTTTGAATGCCATTCCATTCATTTTTCTGAATTTGGACGCACATGGGGGCAGTATCTATAATCGTTCATTTAACAGTTCATTTTCTCCGAAGGCATCACATAGTTTATTTTGAGATTAAGAGAGGTATAAGAAGATCCATAACATAGCATAATTTAAAAACTAAAACCTAAATCTTGAGTAAAAGTCTACCATTATACTTCTGGAAATAGATGCCTGTAGGGGATTAAAGTGATTTGTATCCACGAAAAATTGAAAAAATTCAAACGAAAACGCAGGTTTTGAAAATTTCGCTACGTTTGTTTTTACCTTGAAGTCTGTGAAAATAGAAGATTTCATTTTTCGTAGTGGAAAATTTTTGTCATCTCTTCCATGGATCTATTTTCGAAGTCATTCTGTGATTGTTTTTGAAATTGTCCTTCTCATGAGCTATCGTTGAGGATCTCTTTAAACCTCCATTAATCACAAAATAAACCATACGGGGCCTCCTGTATTGGAAGAGGCTGTTTAAGGAACGACTGCATTAAGATTATATATTCATTTTATTTTATTTTTAAGATTTTTTTATTACTTTTTAAGATTATACGAGCTACCTTCTCTTTACTTTCCTCATTCTTTCCCTTGCGCAACTTACCTTATGGAAAGGGACTCCAGCTCCCTCTGCTGTGCCTTTGATTTCATCCACATACTGTGGAAAATGTTCCACGCAGTGATTGAGAGTCTCCTCGTAAACGCGTTTCCCATCAGGAGTTTCGTATACGGGCAGAACTTCTTGGTTCAGGGGATCGTAAATGGACAGAAAGCTGTGGATCAAACTGGCAAATGTCCGGCCCTGAGAACACAAAAAGAACCATTTAATAACTTAGTAATTTAACTATGATATAGTCAAGGTTGGTCACGGCTGAGAGGGATTCATAAAATGGCTGTATTTTACTCACATTCTTTGGTTTAAGCCGCTATAAAGGTCACCATGAGGGTAAACGGTCATACACACGCAAAAACTAAAGTAGGCGCCTCTCCTCCCCCCACCGGGAGCAATGAAGAGGGATGAATAAAGAATAAGAAGAGGAAAAATAAGAGAATGGAGAAGAGGGCGAAGGAGAGAATGAATATTTTACATTGAACGCAAAAGCCGAAACTGGGACAGGCAAACTTTAATGTGTAAGCACCGTTTACCGCAAGCATTACTCTGATGGCCCAGGAATTGCGAGGAGCCTTCAGTTTATCGTATAGGCAACCGGGATAGTCAATAGTTGCATCCTTGGAATATCATTACCGAATATAGCATCGATTCGTGTTACTAGCAGTCATTTTTTCACCCCTTTCTATCAATCCGTCCTTAGCACTATATCACAACTATACAGCAAAATTCACTAATTAATGTGCTATCACAATGCATGTTACTTTTAAAATACGGTAAAACAACAAAGTTATCAATCGAATTAAAGTTAATAAAACTTAAAAGTTCAGCAGTCAGTGGTTAAAGTATCACTAATCGTGTATTATAAAAAATTACAGGAAGGTATTACGGCCAAACTGATTGTACAGATTCAATCAGTAGATAGCAACACCTTTACGAACAATTAACAAAATTTTGTTCAGTGTCACACAGAACTTTTCTTCTCTATATTCTACCCTTATCCTTTCTTTTCCTCTATTACGTCTTCATGTCATGTTTCTGATTGATTGCGTTTTTCCTTCTTTTGTTTTTTTATTATTTTTTTATCTTTCATATTTACCTCCTTTTTATTTCCCCTCCACTTTCCTCCTCATATATTTATCTTTCTTCTTTTAATTTGATTTCCTTCCCTCTTCTTCTATTTTCTTTTTTCTGTCTGTTTTCCTCCTTCTATTCTTTTCTCCTCTTCTCCTCTTCTCCTCTTCTTCTTTTCTATTTTTTAAAAAATTCTGTCGTCCCAAAAATGTGATGGAGGAGACAATAATTGCACCCCTGGAGAAGCCCCATAAAACGACCAATTATTAGTAGAGGTATTGGAGGTATCTTTTTATCGATTGATCGCGCCATTGTTGTGTGGATAGTTTGCTCAGATGTCGCCAGGTACGTATTAGGAATTAATGACGTAAATTAATGATGCAGTTGAGGTGCTTCAGTGGACGTTCTCTACATTGAACGTTGACTTTAGTATAGTCATTTTCCTCTTTTCCCCCTCTTTTTTTATTTGTTGTGTCATCATTCAGACTTCGAACGGTGTTGGAATGAACAGTGTGAAATAATGCTATATCTATGATATCAAAAATTAAGAACAAATATGAACTCTATAGAGGAAATATCCGTCAGATATATATCTACTTAGCATAATGTCGATGCACTTAATTTGGGTAAATTTAAATAACTCGGCTATCACAAATATCCTTTAAAATAAAAAAAAAAAAAAGTATAAGCAACTTATTTAGAATCCCTCTGCTGGCAAGCAGAATGATTTCAAAAGAATTATTTTCCAAAATTTGCCAGGAAAGCAGATGTATGTATCATGGCTTCGTCTCTTTTCAGACTCATGACCCAGCGCAGATTTTAAAATGTTTTCTCTTTCCTCTCTGTTTATTGTATAGGGCAAGGCATGGTTAAATAAGTATATGTATAACTTCGAAAGAATTCTTGTTTACATGAGTTCTACATTGTATATGACCATGATAGGTACTCACAATATCGAATCCAATTTCATAATGAGTCCCTCTAGTGTGTAGGATTGGTATGCATTCTCGGCGCCCCAGTGACGTGTGTTTTGGTATGCTGTCCATGTTGTTTCGTGTCTCTGCTCAGTGTTCCGTAAAATTTTCCTGAAACAAAAAATTAATGAATGCACTCCTTTGATAATGAAAATAATGAAATGAATGCACTCTTTTGAAAAGCACACCGTGCTGTTTGGTCAAGGGTCGATTGCACATCATACCAGAATTGTGTTTTGATGGCTGATTCCTTTACATTTAAACAACTTTATTAAATTAGTCTTTAGTAGAATTCAACAGTATAACTTTAAAAATATACCCTTGCAAAGGGTTTCAACGACTTGCCTCTACAAAAAACACATACTACACAGTGACGAGGGGTATTGATAGATTATCGATATTTCCCCATTTGAAGCTATGGTATAGAATCGATTATGAGGGTACCTGTAGCGCGCGAACACCCTGTTTATATCGATCTTTTTCCATAGTTTTAAATGGCAAATCAATCAGTATAGCGAAAAGCTCGCCAAGCCACTGAGATTAGAAAAGAAACGGTTTTGCAGGTTTTCAAAATATCAAGTTCGGTCCTTGCAGATCTACCTCAAAGTGTGTCAAAATCAGAAAATGTGCCCTATTTCTTTTGTATCTGTTCTAATGGCATAACAATCTAACAGCTTTGAAGTGTCCATTTTCAAAGTTATTTTGATGAATTTTACTTTAGACTCCTCAAAGTCATTTTCTTTACGATGTAATGTTGAGAATCTCCCAAAACATCCCTTATTATTATGGGTAATGTAAAGGAACCATATGAGGCCTCCCAAATAAAGGAAACTTTTAAGGGACAACTATAAATACGTCCCTCTGTATATTACTTCCAAACCATTAATGGGTTTTAGATCTTTGGGGGAGTGTCATTTACCAGTTTGAGAAGCATTATGGATCAATCATCAAAACACGATTCTATGAGATGCGCAACTGACTCGTAATGCGGAATAGTTTATAATAAAGAGATTTTCCATCACCATTTGTAACTCTCAATTTGAGTCCCCTCTTCATCTGTTACAAATACAGACGAGTATTGATACCGCGGATGCTCCGATGCGTACCTACGCTTATTCAAAACGTCACGACGATCTGGATGGCTTTGATGCTGAGGAAGCATTGTTAAACTAATCAAATAAAAGAAAATTAGGACGCATTGGAATTGTGGCCTTGAGGGGGCGGAAAATTCCACGCCAGGATTTTCGCGAATTTCGTCTCAGAAGGGCCATGAGTGATGAAATTCAGTATACATATCGTCGCCCCTCTGACGTAATGACATATTTTGATTTCGGCATGAGCCCTGCTTTACATTTAAATCCATGTTATCCGGGGCTCATGTTGGATTAGAGATACGCCATTACGTCATAGGAACGACGATATAGAGCGCGAAAGAAACTTGGTAATAACGTCGCCATGAGCGGCGTATTTCGATTTCCACTTGAGCCGTGCTCTCCATATAACACCATTCTTTCCGGGGCTCATGTCGGAAAAGAGATGCGCCCTTTCGTCTGAGGAGCGACGATAAATCAGCGTCAGTTCTGCACGCGTCCACGATCTGAATACAAAGCGCAGTTGTTTGGCGATGCGCTAAATAGAATGCGCAACTGACTCTTCTCCGCAGCAGCAATAATTACCGTTGCAGTAATTAGGCAGGTGTCCGAACATTCCGTGTTGTGGGAGTATTTATGAAAAGCTAGCTATTTTTATCGAGAGACCACACTCAAGAAATAACTCCAGCCGTTGAGAAGTCGTGCTTACGGGCTTTATAGACATACCGTTCGCGTTCCGGGCTCAGAGGCCGAAAGTTCCGGGCGTAGCACCTGGAGCAATCATAGCAACGATTCCAGCACCCGTTACCTTCAGCCTCTGAGCCCGGAACGGACGGTATGTCTGTATAGCCCGTAACTTTTTTTTCAGTGCGTGTTATTTTATTCCATTTAAATTAAAGGTGCACGTACCAATCATTGTGCATCAAAAGTGTGTTTGGAAATTACCTACCGGTCATTTATTTTGTACTCAATTTAGGGTAACTTAAGTACTTACCAACCTAACCTTTTACCAACTGTTTTCCTTTTTACAGCTTTTTTTGAGTTATGATTTTATTGTATTAATTAGGATTAATCTGGCTTCCAAATTGCAACGCACATAGAACACTTCCATCGAGTTTCTTACATTTCCACACTTTTCTTTTTAACATCTAAGTATTTTTTTTCTTCTTTTTTCTCCGTTTTTAATGCATAGAATCTACCCTAAAAGCTAGTTTTGAATAATTTTAAAAGCTACCCTGCAAGACTGCACAGAATAATGAGATGCTCATGCTGGAAAGATGCTCCAGTTTTGACATTATTGGTTGCTTTTTTGAGTATCAATTATTCCTCTATGTATCCCATATCATGCTTGTTTGAACATTATACTATTTCAGAGGAAAGGGGTTCTTCTTAAAAGAAATTTCAACAAATAATTGGTAAAACCGCTTTGAAAGCTGCAAGCATTTATTGATAAGCATTTAAAGTTCCTGCATTATGTTTGACCTCTCTCATTAACCCGATCCTTTGTGCAAAATTGTGAAATTGGCAGAGAAGGGCGACACTTAACTTGAAAGCACTGTTTTCATTGGTTCTCTGGAGGAGTAATGTCACTTACTGCACGTCTTGCGTGAAACTACGTCATTTTTTGCACATACGGCTTTCTCATATGTCTTGTTGTTATACAATTCAGATGAATATTGCTGTTTTAGCTATTTCATCTGAAAGAGATTAAACGAATTTTGAAGGAAACTCGATTTCGAATGTCGCACTTCCTGCTCTCTTCGCTATTACATCAGTCTGAACTCTGAAGTCCTTCCGCTCCAATCTGCTGTCACGATTGCATCCACGAAGTATGAAGGCGAATAGTACTCCAAAATATATACGTTCAAAATCTATCGACGCCACTGTCGGTGCTGCTCTCATGATTAATTTCACAAGTTCATGAGATGTGGGAGCTGATCAAGAGAAACCATGCCTCCGGGGAAACTCATAGGGCATGTTGATAATTCAGTGTCTTTAGGTACTTTAAATTATTCTCAGGGAAGTTGTTCCTAGACATTAAAATGAAAGGAAATATAAAAACTAATTTTGTGCACTTGTAAATAATCTGCGCGCGATGTCCGACATAATTTTGTATCCCTAGAGCTCATAAATTATGTGATGTACTTTTACGACATTTTTGACCCACCCCCCTCTCCGCCATAGAGTACCTTTAGAATGAATAAGGACATGTCGGTAATATTAAGATTAGGTCATTGAGCATTTAGGAGTCAATATATATGAATTCAAATTATTCGAAGTGATTCATTATAGCAATTTGTACAACCCGTCGTTTTTGAAGCATTTATTTGACTTATTTTTTTGCATAAACCTACTCATTTTTGCGGAAGAACGGTCTTTTACGAGCATTCTTGTTCATCTTGGTTTGATATTGGAATCTGATGATTGGGAGTGACATTTTTGGGTCACAAGATTGGCTGCCTTTTTGGGCCCTATGGTTAATCCATAGTACTTACGTTTCCGTACCCGCTCTACGTAGGTACTCTACTCTACTTCCCCCTATAGCTGTGCGTAATTTATGAACGGATCCTTAGAGCTCCATGAAACCCAAAATGGTTGAGTCAACCAGCGGGCTGATTGTTGAAGTTGTTAGGCAAAGCTATAGACAAAGAAGGCTTAGGGACTATGGAGCAATCCTATTGGTTAAAAGGATTGGTTCCTGTGGGCTAAGGAATCAAATGATGGACTAACTATTAGATCTCTCGTGGGATACCGCTAGTTAATCTATTACCTACTTCTTTGTCCATTGCAACCACCCGCTTCCACCAATAGGATTCTTTCATGTCTCTCTTGTCTCCTTTGTCTATAGCTTTGTCTATCAATTTCAACAATCAGCTCGCTGAGGTTAATCTTCCAGTGGTCATCCACTCTTTAAATGGCACTCTACTCTATATCAGTCGCTTCCTTGCAGAGATGAGCCGGTGGGATGTGACCCTCCGATGTCACGGTCAACAGGGCATACGCGCATTTGATTTCATTGTGCTTTTTCGCACTATCATTAGATCGACATGGGCACGTGGGTAATCCCAGCAGCCTCCTTGGACCCCGTGCGATGCTGGCAAAGATCCTCTTCCCGGCCTTGCGGACCAAAGACCTCGCGGTCGATATCTCTGCCCGGACCATCTGAGCTCTCATGTTGTGTGAAATATTTCCGTAAAGAGTAACAGAACCTAGGACGAACCCGACAGAGATCTGGCAATCCTTATTAAGTTATCCTTATTGACCCGGTCAACAGACTATCATCCTTTGCGTCGGGTCATGCTCATTCACGCCGGCGTCGCGGTCAGTATGCTCACGATCTGATTAGGTATTATTCGCGGATTCGGCCATTGAAACTCCTGCAAGGTCCTAGGATTTGCCGTTTCAATAGTCAATCCTTCGCAGAATTTTGTGATTGATACTGTAAGATAATGTCACTGGTTTCCTCTAGCCAGGCTGAAGATTCTTGAACAGTTTCAAAAGATGAAACCACATCAGTGGTTAAAGCTGTCGTTAAACTGAGAGATTCAATTTCTATATTTCTTCACATTTCCGGTGCAGATAAGAGGAAGATCTTAGTCAGGTGATAACTTTCAGCTAATAATTGGACGTACCTATTTCTATCAAACGGAACTATGTGCATTAAGACATGAGCCCTGAGACCCATAAGAATATGTGCATAACAGGGCTCACGTCATAATGCACATGGTTCCGTTTGGCTGAAATACGTCCAATCAGCACATGGTCTCAGCAGATCTGCCTATGTGTCAGTCTGCATCGATGGTCAAACTACCAAACCACGTATATCGGTTTGCGACGTCTCTGACTTCCTGCCATACTAAATATTTGAATTGAAGCCGCAACGTCAATTCTTGAAAATTTTCATAATTTCTCTATTCAGGGTAAGGAAAATTCTGCGGCAACTTCAAGGAGTGATGTTGATTTTTTCTCCTTTTAAAAATAAAACGGGATCCCAGATTTTTGAACATCGCAAACGAGATACGTTGGAGTGTCACCGTCGTTATGGTTACTTAGAACACATAAAACGGTTCATTACAAAATCACTTTATAATACACCTTTTGACCGTCATTCCTGATCTTCAAAGTGGACCCGGGCCTAAACTTTCTAACATCATTTTATGGGGGATATATCACTATTTGGAAAGTCTGCTTTAAAAAGTATCGATGAAGTAAGTGGGTCAAACGTCGGTATGGTACTTACAAGGACACGTAGCTTTGTGCTCGTATACTATGATGGTGATATCGTTTGCGTGATACTTTCTCTACTTATTTCACTCGCGCGAGAGGGAACGATGGCCTACTAGTGATAAAAAAATAATAATAAAATAAATAAATACCAAATTGGGCGAAAAAATACAACGGTTCGATGGAAACTCACTCTCACTGATATAAAGTAGTTTCGACTGTAAAACAGGCGGTAGGTATACTCTTCGAATGTTGACCTAGGAATGATAGTGCGTCGAATGAGTTTTGAGTTAACTCAAGTGTTGCCTTCAATGTTGATTAGTGTGTTCGATCATGGGAAGATAAGCCAACTTTTCACATGGATCTTGACGTACGGCCTACTTTCAGTTGTACGACTCGCCTATTTGCCACTTAAGCGAAGTTTGAATTTAAAATTCACGGTTACGAGGAAACTTTTTTCAAGCGCCACGTACATTTTCTTTTAAATTTAATTTATAAAAATTCTCAAGAAATTTAGTTTTTGATGTAAACGGAAGTAGATACCTCAATAACCATGTTTCACCGTCCGCATTATTTACGTGTCTAAAACTGAGCGCCATGGTATTGATGATAGACATTTTAACAGGGAAAATCAGGAAGAAACACTTTAAAGCAATAGGTTATTGCAAGGCACTGCCTGGATGATAGGTATATTTTTTCGAATTCTACACGAATATGATTGCGAAATCTCTGCCTAAAATTTGCTAATTTTTCCGTGTAATCAGGGACAGAATCAGTGGAATTTTCAGTCGACAATTTCCAACAGTTTCCCATCAAAAGTTCTAGTCACGTCCTCTTGTCTCAGTAATAAAATGATGTGTACCTATATCGTCACCTTCCGGCCAAAGTATCACAAGCGCCATGCAAATGCCGCCATTTTATTTTGTTACAGAGAAATTGTTGGTTGAATCTGTGAAATTTTACTAAATTTTATAGACAGTACAAAGAAAATTCAGCGAAATTTTCGGACAGGTTCGTTGAACAATTTCTCTGCAAAAAAATAAAATTGCGGCGCAAATTTTGAAGCGTCGCATAGTGCTTGTGATACTTTGGCCGGAAAGTGACGATATAGTGTCTGAGAGCATTGCACTTATTCCCGTAGACATGTATTGAGGAAAAGTCCGAGAACAGTGTTTCCTTGAAACGGAACAAAAAATTCTGTGACCATATCATGAAGTTTAAATTTTTTTTCTTTCTAGTTGTGTGTCTTGTTTTAAGTATCAAGAACACGTGCGACGTGAGTCTCTATGATACAATGCCCCGAGCAAAAATGCGCAGAGAACTCATTCATTAATGTGTAGCGGGCGCACCCGCGGTGCTCGGAATGGATAATTTCGTATATTGTTCATCCGTCGAAGGTAGCGATGCAGCCGTCTGCTCTATTATCCGTGC
Source organism: Bemisia tabaci (assembly GCF_001854935.1). Taxonomy (NCBI): domain Eukaryota; kingdom Metazoa; phylum Arthropoda; class Insecta; order Hemiptera; family Aleyrodidae; genus Bemisia; species Bemisia tabaci. Next base: position 3,003,470 of record NW_017552543.1, read on the forward strand.
ACTAATGGAGACAGGAACACATTGTTTTTTCATCCTCGCCTTATTCTCAAGAAATAACCTTCTGAAAATATGAAGACTATCTGTGGATAGCTCTAATTTGGACCGCGTTTAGGGAACCAAGCAACATCACACTACGGGAAAAAAAAAACACATTGAATCTAGAGTGCAGCTAGACTCTTAAAAACATCGACAAGAAAAAATACTCTTGATTCAATCGGATTTTTGCTTAAATCAAGAACCAAGCCTCTTAATTTGAGCGGATTTCCTTTTGATTTAAGTCAAAATCTGATTGAATCAAGAGTATTTTTTCTTGTCAATTTTTTCAAGCGTCTAGACTCTAGATCCGATGTGTTTTTTTCCAGTGCAGCTATTGCCAAATTTAACTGGGTGATTTAATTTTTTACGAAAGAACGTTTGTGCGGATTCCTTTAAAAATTTTAAGGAATTTGCTTCCGCTATGCATAAAATTCACTGAAATTTGCACAAAAATCCGCACAACCGTTTTCATACAAAAATTATTTTGATGGCTCAAGCTTCCTTATCTGGACAGCATAAAGCAGAAGGGCACCAAGCCACATCAGCTATTGGCAAATTTAATTGGGCGATTTAATTTTTTACGAAACAACGTTTGAGCAGATTTCATTGATAATGTTAAGGAATTTGCTTCTTGCTATGGAGAAAATTCACTGAAACTTGCACGATAATCCGCACAACTATTTTTGCGTTAAAAATTAAATCACCCGATTAAATTTGGCAACAGCTGATGTGACTTGATTCCTTTCTGTTTAACGCGGTCAATTTAAAAGTGCGCTGACCGATAAGGTCGGCTTGATGACATTGGTCAACGGGATTAGTTGCATTAGTCATCGAATCGTGTTTTGATGGATTCAGCTTTGGTAAGCAGGCCATTTTCCGCAAAAGCTCATAAGTTCCGCTTCATTGCATTTGCCACATCTGTTCCGTCTTACAAAGGAAGACTTTGGCTGACACTGAGGAGTCTCTCGGTCCAATCCAGTTTCGTCCTTACCTTGGAAACTCATTGCAGAGTGCAGACACTCCCCCGAGGTAAAAATGTTTTATGTATGCTCGTCTGCATTTATAGGTTAGTATTTCACGAGCGAACTGGCGTCCGCCATCGTGAGAAATGACCACGCCAATGCTGCTGCAAATACGATCATCGACTCTGCAAATTCAATGTCAAGGCTGCGTTGCCGAGAGTGGAAAAAATCCGCCGGTTTTAATGTGTTACGATGTAGAGGAAGCCTGACGCATTTGACCGATTGGCAACACTGGTCGGAGAAAGGTATTCCTGAAGGTCATTCCCGAACGCCGAACGGTATACACCCAGAATACATGTGAGTAAAGGGTCTAATTTAAAGCCTAACGCCGAATAAAAAATGCTATTAAATCTGCCCGCACTTGCAATTTCTACGGAAGTCTGATTCAAAAATTCTATAGAGGAAAACTAGTAACTATAAAAACTTGAATGGAAAAAAAACATGTACCAACTAGTTATGCAAAACGATGCTCTTTTCTCACAATTCTTCTACACAGGTGTCTCATGTTCCAGGAACAAGAGGCTCTGAGTCTATTCAGTACAAATTTCACTCTTTTTTAACACCTTGTCTGTCTGGTAGAGTTAGGAGAAAAAGTTGGCCTCTTGAAATTTTCAGTTAATTTCCCCTGATTAATATAACTACACTGAAAACACTGAACCCAACAATATATTCGGTCCAGCACCAAGGACTGAACAAAATGTAATCATCTAGGGAATTTTTTTTCTCGTTCAAGTCGTGCTCAAAAATTTTACTGATCCATCCTTCTCTCAATAATACTTTCAAACAGTGAAACAGATAGGGAGTTAACAAGAATAAACATTTTGAGGGAACAGATGCAGTTCTCTTTCCTGCCTCGCATACATTTTGACTGATCAATTTTAAGGTAGGAAGACTTTCAATTATTGTTGCACTAAGTACCTACTTTTTCTAGCTTTTTGGCATCCTACTTTCGTTAAAAAGTACCTCTAACGCGTTACCAAGCTCTGCTTCTCTTGAATGAGTTAACGTAAATTGATCCCCTCTCTCTCCTCGTCCCATTTTCTTGAGCTTTTTTGTGGCTGAATAGACCTCTTCTCCCGAAAGGAGGCAAATTTTTAAAAGTGGATTCGTGCGTTGACCTAAACTCGCAAAGCGCCCCTAGTTAGTGAAAAATTCGACGAACAATCATTTTAACTCCTACATGCAACTATTCGGGCTCTGTGGATGTCCGTGTTGCATACTCACAGAATTGAAGGCATTTTGCTTGTCCAGGCACTTACCGACTACCCCGCGGCGCCATTAGCGAAATGCTCGCAAACTCGAACCATTTCTCTTAATCCAATGGGCGCGTCATTTAATGTATTTGATTGCGTGGGCGGAACAAAGATTTTTTTGGATACACGGACTTCCACTTTTTTGAAAAGGAAATCATGTTCAACCTCTCTGAAAGACTCGTATCATTTTGCGATGGGCTTTACCTACTCCAAAAACAAGTCAGAGTGCCTTCAATTCTTCATTGATACTTTAAGAAAATATCCTGGGCATTGATAGCTAAGTTGCTCTACAAATCAAGCTCAGAACATCGCGATATCAAAACAAAATGATACAACGCCTTTAGGCACTTGTTCGTGCCGAAGTAGTTAATAATATTAGTAATATTCGTAGTATTAACGAGGCATTAAAATACAAACCCTCTTACATGCGATGAACCTAATATTGCCACCAAAATTCTGAAACTCTTCACCTCTCTTAATTTAAAAATCTAAATTTTCGTTTATACTCCTATATATTTTCAAAATTACCTGTAAAGACGTTAATAGCCTAAGTCGCTGAATGTCTCAAAATTATAATAACTAACTAACTAACTAAAAGCGCCCTGTCGCTTTGTGTCCTCGCAGTTAAGACCACTATTGGCGCCGCGCTGCGGGGGTGACGGTGAGTGCCTGGACTGGACAAGCAAAACGCCTTCAATTCGGTGCGTATGCAACACGGACATCCACGGAACTCGAATAGTTGCATCTAGGAGTGAAAATGAGTGTTCGTCGCATTTTTCACTAAGGGCGCTTTTTTAAGGTGCTCTGCACTGTAACTTCATACTAGCGTTGCCTGTTGAGCCGATGAAGTGAAGTATTGCTGATTTTTATCGTGACACTGTCGATGTTCCGAATTACGTTTTGGTTGTTTAAATACATAAACGTAGCCTCGGTGATAATGGAAAAAAACGGATTTTGCGACACAAACTACGGAAAAGGACAATGGTAGCCAAAGATAGCCTCGGTGATAATGGAAAAAAACGGATTTTGCGACACAAACTACGGAAAAGGACAATGGTTTTTGGGACATGGAATGTACAGGGCATTTCTAATAAATTGACAGAGGTTGTATCGGAGGTAAAAAAGTATAATGTAGATGTCGCCGTGTTAACAGAAACGAAAAAGAAAGGCACAGGATCAGAAAACTTAGGATGTTATGATCTGTTCTATAGTGGTGTCAGTAAAGATCAACGCGCACAGCAAGGAGTCGCCATACTTATCCGGAAAAGTTTGCGTCCGTCTATAACTACTTGGGAAGCAGTAGACCAGCGGATCATCAGAATGCATCTTACACTGCATGGTCACAAGGTGGCCCTGTTAGGAGTATATGGTGTGAATGATGATGCTCCCGTCAATCTAAAGGATCAGTTCTTTGAGCAACTCAACGACGAGGTTCTGAGGGTTGGAAGGACAAGGGAGGTCATTATCATGGGAGATTTGAATGGTAGAACCGGACGAAGGAATGGTTCTAAAGTTGTTGGACCTTTCGGTGAAGAGGCGATGAATGACAACGGTGCACGCATCATTGATATGTGTGAACAAAACGAGTTGAAAATACTGAACGGATTCTACCAACATCGAGATATCCATAAGTACACATGGGTTCAGCAAACTCGGGGGCTGAAGTCAATCATCGACTACGCGGTCACCAGGCAAACGAGTACCATGAAGGTTCAACAAGTAAGAGTTTGCCGGGGGTTCTCCTGTGGTAGTGATCACCATTTTCTCAAGGCGGAGATTGCATTTCCGGTTAAGTATGGGCTGCAGAGGAATACCTTGCAACATCAGAAGTGCCAGCCACAAGGAACGAAGATCGAACAAGTGCGCTACAACATCGATAGCTTACAGCATGAAAGCGTGAAAGCGCTCTACAGGAAGCGGCTGGATGAGAAACTGGGAGTAGAAACTTTCGATACTGCAGAAGAGATGTACCAGTTCATCAAAAGTTGCATACATTCAGCTGCGAAGGAAGCCCTGGGTATGTGTAATGAGAGCAAGGATGTACAGAAACCCTACTGGTGGGACAAAGAGGTAGAGGAGGTAATTGAAGAAAAGCGTAGGAAGTACCATGACTATCTGGCTTCTAGGACTGCAGACACCCGCGGCGCGTATAGGAAAGCCCAGGCGAGGGTTCGTCTTTTAATCACCAGGAAGAAAAACGAGTCTTGGGAGACCAACTGCTCAAGGATTGACACATACCTGGGGGGAAGGAAGAGTGCTGAGAGCTGGAAGCTGATCAAAGGCCTAAGAAGGGACATGAAACGGGACATTATATCTCCGATAACCATCTCACAGCTTGACGAACATTTTAATAAATTATTGACGGAAGGACGACCAGAGTTTCAAACGGGGAATGCTGAAAATATAGTCGAGGATCACTCAATGGAAGTTCGAGTTGAGGAGGTGGTCAAAGCAATCAGGGAATTGATGAATGGAAGAGCTCCTGGGCCAGGAAACATTCCAGCCGAGTTAATTAAATGTGGGACTGGCAAGTTGGTTAACCATCTCAGGGATTTGCTGCAGAAGTGCATTGACGGTAATGACATCCCGAAAGAATGGAAAGAGGCCTGGATAACAGCGTCGCATAAAAAAGGAAGGAAGGATGACTGTGGGAACTACAGAGGGTTAGCGGTGACAGGAACGATAAGTAAAATTTATGGAAAAGTGTTGAAAGCGAAGATCGAAGAGGAGTGGACCCCGTTCGAGGCGGAGGAGCAAGCAGGTTTTAGGGCTGGTCGGTCTACCGCTGATCATCTGTTCTGTGTTACCCAGTTAACCGAAAAGAAGAGAATTGTTGGCCAGGAGCTTCATTTAGTGTTTTTGGATATTGAAAAGGCTTATGATAGTATTCCTCTTGTGAAACTCTGGGAAGTCCTAGAAGAAACTGGTTTTAGTAAAGGACTTATTGGGGCAGTCAAGCAGTTTTATCGGGGGGCTTTTGCTAGAATTAAGTGCCAAGGAAGGCTTTCAGACGGTTTTTTTGTCACCAAGGGGCTTAAGCAGGGATGTTGTCTGTCACCGACGCTGTTTAAGATATATCTAGAGCACGTTCTGAAGGAATGGAAAAGAAAGTGTGCCGGCATGGGCGTCCCTCTAAATGACCAAGAAACACTGTTCACGCTATGCTTTGCTGACGACCAGGTAGTCATAAGTCAAGATCACGATGACGCGGAGTATATGACCCGGAAATTGGTGGAGGAGTACCGCAAATGGGGCCTCGAGGTTAGTGTCCGTAAGACAAAAAAGATGTCAGTCGGAGGTGCTCAGCAAAGCATAGTCCTGGAGGATGGTCAACATATAGAAAGTTGCGAACAATACAAGTACCTGGGGGTGAACCTGACTTCGGATGGGAAGCTGGATCAGGCCATTCGGGACCGTAATCTTCTAGGAAGGAAAGCCATCGCCATGCTTAATGGGATCCTTTGGGACCAAAGGATTTCCAAAGACAACAAGAAGAGGATTTATAACTCGGTTGTCAAGCCTATTATCACCTATGGCAGTGAAGTGTGGCAGTTGAAGAAGCGGACCCAAGAAATGCTCAAGGCGACCGAGATGGATTTCTGGCGAAGATCGGCTGGAATCTCGAGGAGAGAACGTGTCAGGAATGAACGTGTCCGAGAGATAATGGGCGTTGAGGGGACGATTGTGCACGATATCATGACCAAGCAATTGGTATGGTATGGGCATGTGCAGAGAATGGCTGATACCAGGTTGCCGAAGAAGGTGTTGGAGTGGGTCCCCCCAGGTAGGCGACGGAGAGGGCGTCCAGCCAAACGGTGGGTAGAGGGCATCCATGAAGAGATGGAGAGATGCCACCTTCCGGAGGATCTCTACCATGACAGATTCCTGTGGAGAATAGGCGTCGCAGAGCGCCCTAGCGCGCCGTAAAAGCGGCTCATACATACATAAATACATAAACGTTTGTCATTCTAAAATGTGGGCTATGACCCCTACCTTCTCTGATCTAAGAACAAAAAAGGCGAGAAAGTTGTCCCATGGTCACTTTAAAGCTTAGGCTGGGTTAGGTGGATTTCGTGAGGCTTTAAAAATATCAGGGGGCGACCCGAGACATCTTCACGACTTCGACAGGAGTTGAGGGGCGAATGACCCCGGAAAGCAACAAAAGTAAAACTGAAAAGCTGCATCTATTTGTTAATGAGACCTTACTTATTTTTATTTTTAAAAAAAATTAAGGAATTTTAAAGGCTTAAATTTGATTGAATTTGACAAATCTTCAGACACATCACCACGCTCGAAAAAAAAATTCTTGAGAATCGGTCTGATAGATATCTCTGATAGATACCGGAGCTCACTAGTTCAAGAAGCCGCTTCTTTTTTAAATATACAGATGAGGACTGTGGGCTAAAACACCATCTAATGATAGCATAACTGTGGCGTCGTTACACTGCTTTCCTCTGAGGTTATTTGGTGTACACGAAAAAAAGAATGAAAACTTTCGGAAAGGAATTAGTGAACTGAATCAGGTTAAAGCATGCCGCTCGATAAGAGGGTTACCGTAGGTTTCGACCTTTCACCCATTCGACTCTTCAGTTAAGAGCTACACGCGAAATTCATAAGAAATAAATTATCTACCCCCCTCCCCCTTTTCTATCTAATTTTAAATACTTTCCAGCAATCTACATTTAAATCGGCATACTTTTCATATGCTGCGGTTAGTTTAAGTCGGTAATCGTTGAGACTGGATTGTTCGGTAATGCATTTTGTTACATAATTTTATGAATGAACAGTTTTTAAGGCTATTCAAATTGATCAATTGGACATCCGATCTAAGCAGTGTCCTATATTATTCGACCACTGACTCTCATGGCAACACTGATGAGAATTTCGAGAGCCCGCCATGCCAATTAAGTTGTTACTTTGATCATTTCAATTATTATTTTTATAATTCCATAACATCGCTTTGAAAAATGATAATTAAAAAGTTTAAAATTGCAAGAGAGGAAAAATCAGGAAAGTGGCGAATTGTTTGTATTTGTTGTGGCGAGGGAAAAAACTGGTAGGCAAAATATAAGTGGATAGAAATAAAGGAAGCAGGAGGATAAGGAAGAAAGGGGGAAAGGAGGTGAAGAAATAGGGAGGAAAAAAGAGAAAGAGCAGGAAGAGGAAGATGAATCAGGTAGCAAGAAATGCACGAAATTTAATTGTTAATTTAGATCCCATAAAAACAGCGGTCATCCTTTCACTCAGCACAACTCTTTGTCGACGACCGATAAGGAAGGCTGCCTTTTTTGCAGCCTTGCAGCAAAACAATATACCTGATTGATCTGAAGGAGCATAAAGTTTTAGATCTGCCTGAAGGTAAAAATCCGAATCCTCCTACGCGATCCTTATAGATTAGCAAAAAATTATGAGATATGTTCCAACGTCAAGTTTTTACGTTAGGTAATGATATAGATATAACGCCCACTGAAAAAAAGTATGCATGATGTCATCCACTTCGATAGTGTATCCTACAGAATATTTTTACCTTGGGTTCGTGAATCAGATATGCATGCATTCAACTGATTGCTTCACATAAATCAGTGATTAAACGAAGGTAGGAAAGGCCATGAGGTGCATACTGTCACAGAGTGTGACCGTTAAACCGTTTTTGCCAGCGGACGACATGAGCATCGCCGTTAACATAAGGCGGTCAAACTAGGGATTTGGGGAGATCATTTGCTGCTGATTGATGAGCTGCAACTGTCAGAAAAAGACTTTTTAACAGGTAAAACTGACTTCCTCCTGTGCACTTCGTCACCTTCGGGAATGAATATCACGGACGCAAAAATGTCAACTTTGAAGGAGGGACAAAAAACTGATTTGCCATGGCAAGAAATGCTATATTATCCGACTTTGATTTGAAGTTCATTCTTCGATTGTAAGGTAATGAAAGCACAGAGAAGGTGGGATAGGTTTTCTACATTGTCGATGACACTTATGATTCGTGAGTTTGACCTCATTGGGCTCTGCGGTTCAGCTTATCTGAGAAAGCAGAAAAAACATCAAATAACTTTCCACTGTTGCCGATTTGGCGCTCGTTTTTACCATTTTTTCAAGTGTTCAGTTGTTTTTATTAGACAAAAAAAAACCGTGGTTTTTTGTCGGCATAAGTATCTGTGGAATCCAAGATCATTGAAAACTCGATCTCAGTAAGAAAAGCGCTTGTGATAGTCTTACTGTTGTATAACGGGACGATTTGAACCACTTTCAATCCATGAGCAAAAAAGGAGGTAAAACACATGAGAAAATTGTGGAAGTTTTGAACTTATTCTCCGATGGAGCAGCTTTTCTGCGGACGAACTTCCGAAAGTTTACAGGCCGCCTCTTCTTTTCCTCCGGATTTAACTATTCGGTGGAAAAATCAAGTGCGGTTTATTCGACGGGGAAATCTGTACGTCTAACTTGTTTCATCCTAAACTTGTATCGGATGATAAGGTTTTAAAATTTTTCAGGCGCAAATTTTTAATCTATCTTTCCAACGCACCATAGTGAGGGGGGAAGGGGCTATGTTGATGTCTCGCACATGCAGGCTATACAGGCTGCAATATACTCAAAGACCAGCCTATTTCGGATTTCGGGCATCTTAATTTTTCCTTCCTAAGTTTATCCTTTCCCATCCATCTCAATGTTCGCTTTTCACCTTCACTTGTTCTTCTCCTGCCCCTTTATACCCTTTACTCTGACCTGCTCTCGTCCCTTGATCTGAAATATAGTGTTCAGTGTATGGATATCACATGATTTTTGCAGTATACTGGAGTTACTCCCAGGGTATCGATGATTCTTTCTGTTCCATAAAAAACCTACTTTGTCTACACTTGTTGGTAGGTTCCAATCTCTTAATTGGAGTATATGCCATACAACCCGAAGAGGAATATAAAGAGGAAAATGAAGACGGAGAAGAAGAAGAATAAGTAGAAGGAGAAGAGAGGAAAGAAGGAAAAGGCGGATAAAGAGGATAAGGAGAGGATGAAGGGAAAGGAAACAGGAGAAGAAGAAGTAGAATAATAAGATGATGGGGAAAGAGGAGAGTGAGAAAAAAGAGAGTGAGGAAGAGAATCAGAAGAAGGAGAAGAATAAAAAGATGGAGAGTGAGGAAAATGAGAAGAAAGAGAAGGAAGAGGAAGAGGAGGAGAAGGAGAAGGGGCAGAAGAAGAGTAAGACTAAGAATAAGGAGAAGAACATTGAGAATAAGGAATGAGAGGAAGGAAAAGAGGGCGAAGAAAGATTTTAAGGATGAACCTGGAAATCACCACGGGCTAATATAGCACAAGCAGTGGCGTGGCGTGAATTGCGATGTATCGATTGTTATGCCATTTAAACCTATGGTAAAGAATCGATTTTTAAGGTGTTCGCTGCGAGCACCCGGTTTATCGATCTTTTTCCAAAGATTTAAATGGCATATCTATCGATATATCGCAAAGTACGCCACGCCACTGAGCACAAGATCTAGGATTCATTTTTATTTACGCGGCAAAAGCATCCCGAAGTAAGCTCGTCGGGATCGCCATCGGTTGCAGTGATATCAATGCCGTGGGCCCGCGTTTGCACCTGACTCTCGGTCCATTTGCTCTTGGCGGTAAAAAAAAAAAAAAAAAAAAAAAAAAAAAAAAAAAAAGCGCGGGGATCGTGTTTTGTTTACCCTCCGTGCAGAAAATGAATGGACACACAATTGCAAACCTCCTTGACACTAACCTTCGCCCTGTCGTTCACTCTCCGCGCCGCGCCGCGACGCCTCATCTGCCGCGTCAAGCAAGAACCGCGAACTTACACCGAGTCTCAATGCGAGTTACGCGGTTTCTGCAATAGCGATTCCTCCGCGTCGCGTCTGCAACACTGTTGCTCCTCCGTTTAAACTCATTAGAAGTATCGATTCTACTTGAGATAGTAAGCTTCGATAAATATCCTAATATCCTTCGATTAATATTGTTTTACCTGCGTTCGGATGAGCGAGGCCCAGTATTGCCAGCTTGCATAAAATGGATAAGTTTCTTAAGTTGATCAATGTATTTAGGATCGTGTTTTATCAGAAATTGTAGATCAGCAGAAAATAGTTAGATCCGTCCGAACACCATGTTTTCACTTCCAATATGAATACTGAGAAAAAAACTCCGGCCGTGGGAGCCATACTCACACGCTATACGGACATACCGTCCCCGTCCGGGCTCGGGGGGGGGAGGGGCTCAAATTCTGGAAATAGCACTCGGAGCAATTGAAGCTACGGCTCAAGCACCCGGAACTTTCGGCCGCTGAGTCCGGAACGGACTGTATGTCTATATGGCCCTTTAGTTTGTTTTCAGTGAACGGAAATTGTCTTCTTAAATTTGGCAATAGGTGATGTTGCTTGGTTCCTTTATGCTAAAAAACGCGGTCCATTTTTTTCGTTTCTTTGGTGTCCAAGAATCCAACTTCTGCGCGTTTGCACACTAAAGTCGAGTAACGAACTTGATTAGGTTACAGCTCTGACCTGTAACAGTTCATAGTCAAAACAAACACGTTTCTATGAGCCGCACACCTGTCGTATCTGAAAGTTAAAAGTGCGCTCGTACTTCCCAGAAATGGATCACTGGATATGGTTGCAACTTAACACACCAACGCATGGCTCATCGTCCAAATCATATCTAAAAGAACCGCGAGTCTGAAAATTTACACAGCCAACACAAATATGAAGTGTACTCTGAATGAAAGAGTTGGGTGCCGGTTTTATAATGCCGAAAAAAACATTTAAAGAGCTGAAAAATCGCGTAGGAAGCTTTGACAAAGGTAAAGATGAACTTGAATACTAACCCAAAGGAATCTCAGACCTTTCTTTCTATCTGTCTTTGAGGACTATGTATGTGATATCTTCAATTCAGAAACGTACCTTAACTTATTCCATTGATACGCCTAATTACGTACTGCGCGACAACAAAAACTTAACCTACTTGAATTTAATATCATATTAAAATAATTTCAAAATTGCAAAACTCGCCAAAATAAGATGGGTGCAAGTGAAATCATTCAATAAATGTTGGTCTTTTGGCGCGTAGAAATCCCTTGAATGACACGGATCACACAAATTTCTCATCCCTGAGTTAGATACGGAAAATTTCAATCTACAGGTCCGTCGTTTTTCCGTCAAAAATTGTACTGAAAACCTATACAGGGTGACTTCTAACCACACATGGTGATTCATTTCCAGGAAGTCTTTCTCTGACCGTTCTCTCTATCTATAGGTGGTTGTACAGTGTACACTGAAAAAAAAACCTTTGTTAAGTATACCACGATAGGATTTCTCATTAAATCAATGGAATATCTCTTCGAAGCAACCTTTGAAAAAGCCTTTCTTTGGAATAGTAGGAATACTGTTGGAAACGATGAGATTTCCTCTGGTCTTAATGAGAAATTCCTGCTGTCCCGGCATTTCAAACAGGAATTCCTTTTGATCCAACGAGAATTTTTTTCAGTATACGCAACCAGAAACTCTCCCAGACAAGCTTCCTCGACATCCCCCTCTACTGCCTTAACCTAACTTTTCCGGAAAACTGAGATCCCCAAGTCGACACTCCGTATCCTGACGGGACTACTGTCGCTCATTCACACTCCTCTATTATTTTGCTAGACACCACTAATCATCCTCATCAACAAAATGAGATCCTAATTGTTTTAATTGCCATGCAACTATTTTTTTTTTTCTATGTCTATGCAATCTCTTGAAGAAATAATTAACACCTGTCCTCTTTACCTCCTGGAGAGATGGAGGATGCCGCTAATTCGGGCGACTGATCAAAAGTTAACTTGTCGATCAAAAAGACTCACTAATAACTTCGGTACAACAATTATAAACAATATTATAACACGAAAATGGAAAAATTCCAGCAATATTCGTAATGATAAGAATGAAGAGGATTCGTTTTTTAATAAAAAAAAAAAAACCCAGTTCCATTTTTTTAGCCGTCTTGGCCTCTTTTCGCACCTTTTTTTTGGAGAGTAAAGGTGAGACAAAATTTTACCACCGCTGCACAATAATTATAGTCTTACAGAAGTCTTTAGAATCGATTTTAATGAAAAAATCAATTTATTAATAAAAGAAAGAATATATTTTAGTGACTAAGCGCGCTTTTCTGTCAGACATTTTCCTGTTTAATAATTTAAAAAAATGTTTCAAAATAAGTATACCTATGATTATGATGATAAAGAAATATTTCAATTCTGACAAATAGGAACATGTGATTCGATAACCTTACTTCCTCGTTTACAATGCTATGCACAATTACTTGTATAAGCAGTAGACGAAACTAAAAGTAATTGAAAAACACTAAAACAAATATTGATGCCATGATTTGTATTCCGACGATTTTTTCAAATACAAGCGGAATGTACCTACTATCCTTAAAAAACTTACGCTGAAACTTAAATGACCCATAATTGATTCCACGCTTGACCTAAAATGTTGGAAAATGTTTTGCTGCTAATCAGTGCTATTGTTTAGATGAAATTTTTTCCTTCTGGAGCGACAGTGCTTTGTACTAGATAATTTTTGAATAGCTTTGATGACATTGTCAAGGCTAAAATTATTACAGCTATTGAACGATAGCATAAGAGTATTGACCTATTTATTTTTTTAGTATCACTCCCAGTAAAACAATACCGATGTGACCGATTTACAAAAGGCCATATGAGAATTAGGAATTTCAATTAGGAGTAACTGCATGAATTCAAAATGGAAGTACCAAAGAGAACGACGATTCTTTACATTTCAATTCATTTGAATTCATTTTAAGGTTCTAACAAAACATAAAAAATAACCGTCCCATTCTGTTACTTTGGGGAAAAAAGTGACTCGATGTAAGTGGCCATATTCTTGAACTTGCCGCCAAGAGAAAATTTGCCATGAATTAAGCAGACATAATGTTTTCATTAAGAAGGAAGTAACTTGTATCAATCAGAAATTTACTAGAGTAATTTTATTGTCTATTCCGAGAAAAATCTTTTTTACGGAAATTTCAAGTTTTTTTTGGTCTGAAAAAAAGTTATCGGCTACTTACGGCGGAAATAACTACACAAATACAGAGTCGTGGCTAAGAGGCAAAAAAAACAAAACAAAAAAAAACAAACAAAAAAAAACCACCAATTAGAATCTTGAAAGAATCGAGACTGCCTTTTAAAGTTGATAAATAAGTTATAATAGAAACCACAAAAACGTCACGTTTCCAATGAAAGTAAGGCAAATAAAACGAGAGGCGAATACGCGGAGGTGCGTAAGAAAAAGTCACTTTAAAACTGAAGAAAGATCAACTCATAATGTACTGATTGGTCACTCACCGAGTTTCAGGGCTTTCAGTGACGGAGGGGTGGCGCCTGGTTGGGTCGGATCCGGCGTGAAAATCAGCGATTGCGTAAACTCACTGCCTGGTCGCGACTAAACGAGGAATGCTTGCAAACGCGCGGAAAAGTGGCTCTCCACTCGCCACTGGTAGAGAGGTGGAGTGGGGGTGGATCTCAAGCTTCACTAATTTTATTAGTAGAAGCTCTAGCGGTGCGAACTATCGCCCCCTCCTCCCCCTACCCTCTACCGCCGGCTTCAGAAGCAGATTTCCGTGCTGGAATTCGCCTCGAATTCCAGATTCATTCTGTGCTGGCAAAGCCATTATACCGTCTTAAGCCAGGATTTTCCTGAATGATAACAATCTGAACTTTTGCTGCTGCCGATAAGTTTTGAATATTTTTATTCAAAACTTGTACTTGTATAAGTAATGGGGGGTGTACGGCAATCTTCCCGTGTTAGAGTTTGTTTCACATTTTTAATTCGTTTTATGCTTGCGGCGCTATTATACCATTTTGAGTCAGGATTTATTTTTAATGTAGCAAGCTCTACCTGGTGGCAATACATTTTAAAAACTTGTTTTAAAAACTTGTAGAATATAAGATGTGGGTAGGTACTCATTTGAATCAGTGAGAACAAAAACACACCAACTCGAAAAAATGAAAAAATCAAGACACACACACTAAACTGCACAGTAGGTGAAGGAGTTAGTCTAAGAAAAAGATTTTTGGTTTCGAGGGTCTAAAGGACTCTTGAAATGTCCAAACTGGAACAGATGCGCTAACTTCAATTACTTTTGTGAAAATTGACTGTCTTTAATGAAAATTAAGCATTTTCGAGTTACAGGGTTAGTGTGTTTTTGTTCTCACTGATTCATTTAAAAAACCCTCAAACATGCACAAAACAAATGAGGAATCCTTTAATGTGGATTTTTACGTAAAATGTACTTAGGCTTGCCTGGCAGGTTTTTATTTGATTTTTCCCCGTAACAGTTTTAAAATTTGCGCAATTTTTGACGTTTCACACCGCGATGTAAAATCATATTACGTCATAAACTTTTTGATACAAACATTCTAGTTCCCTAACAATTGATTAAAGACTTTCCGCACATAGCTATTTCGCCTTCAATTTCTGAGGTAGGCCAGAAAATATACCTCGTGCAACAATGAGTATCTATTTGAGTATTTTAATCTTATGCTTCCTCTCAGGAAATTGCGATGTTCAAACCGTACCTGAAGGCTTTGATTCTAGCTCTATTTTTCTATTGCAGTTTCTTTAATTGATGAGAAACGCATAATATTATTATAATTATTTGCTGTCAAACGTCTTACAGGAAGCAGAGCCTCTCTAGCGTGAGTGGGTACAGAAAACGCCACTGCGCGGAAACAGTGATTAGAAATTTTGCAAACCTGATGTCACACTCTTGGCTCACTATATCAAAGGGACAAACAGATCTAGGTAAACAATATGTGATGCAGATTGATTGGGTTTCCTTGCAACTGAGCAAACTAGAACGGACATCGGCAAACTTGATATTTGTAACACTTCAGTATTAGCACTTCGATAAAGTGATACTCACGGAATGTTTTCTCGCTTATCATCCCGCGATAGATGTAAACAAATAATCCAACCTATTAAATACTAATTAATTGCTAAGATTCGATTGCTAAGCTGTAGCTATACGTGTGAAATTTATTTACGTAGGTATAATTAACCATTGCTCTGCCCGCAGATTTTGGAGGCATTATTGATACTTTACATGGAGAGAAAAAACTTCGGTCTAAACGCCAAATTTCATACTTCATGACCCATTGGAGGTTTTTGATTCTCTGAACATTGCAGTCATTGAAACTGTTCTTTGTTCCGATGTATAATAGTAAAACCGGAACTTCACATGGAAGCAGGTAGGCATGATACTCATTTTTTTCCACGGATAATTTTGTAGACTCAACGTTGATTTTGCAGTCAAATGACAACTCATGGAGGGAGGCATTACCTTTCTCTTCAAAGCGTCGTTTTTCAATATTGGCTGGGCCGATTTTGGATTTCTATGTGTCTATTTAATTTAATTTAATTTGAAAATTGTTTTCCAGGTGCCAGTTAAAATGAACCGAGCTTGGCAGAACTGCGCGCGCCAAAGTCCGATCCGAGAAGAACAGATTTGCAGTCTTTACTCGTTCATATGACTAAATGTCAAGTGTAACGCTTAAAGTCCATTTTCGTGCACGTTCAAGTTCTTTTTCCTCGAATTTTAAAATTTTCAAGGAAAATTTTCGAATCCAGCTGAGGTGAGAGCTGTTTGTTGGAGTCAAAACTATAGGGACTCTCGACTCATTTTTTCCCGAAAATGCGACTTGGTGTGCATTTCCGTTAGATTCGCGGTCCAGCGGTCCTGGTGGGAAACATTTGAACAGGATATTGATGTAGAAAGTTCGAAACTTTGTATCTCCATTTGCAACTTTGCAGACTTCCTGTTAACCTTTATTTTTTCTTTGGAAAACTAGTAAACTTGATTTCTTGAAAACTTCCTTGATTTTTCTTCTTATTTTTCTTCTATTCCATTGAGATCTATACTGTCGTGCTAAGGAAAAACGCCGCATAAACCTTCGTCAGTTGCCAAATTTCCTTTGATATAACACGAATTTTTGGGTAAACTTGTGAATATTTTCCATTCAATTTCTCAGAGAATTTTCATTGTAATTAGGTTGATACTATCGGAAAATTTCAAGAGAAATTATTCCTAACTCTCCGCAGAAATAAACTTTTTATTGGAGAAAATTTGGCAACTTTCGAATGTTCATACGGCGTTTTTCACTAAAGCACGGCATTATAATTGACATGCTTCTCCTCGAAAAAATAAAACAGGAGTAGAGATTTTGAAACGCCGCAATAGGAATACGTGGTTCCGTACTTAGAAGCTATCGATATTTAAAATTTAGAGCATTCATGGACCTTTAGAATTGATGTTGACCATCAGCAATAATAATGGCGCACCTAAGTACCTGTTTCCCGCGCCGGTTTATTATTCGCACCAACCCGGTTTGTTTGTCAGAGAGGCAAGACGCGTTGCATCTTACATAAACTTTTACGTGAGGAGATTCTCGGAAGGTTTTTTTCGTTATTTCGATGGGCAATTTATGGGACAAAACTGCTCAATTTTGTCGAATTGTGACGTAAGACAAGCAAGTCTGGAGGGAAAGACGACGGATTTGAGGTTTTATTTGACAGTTTGACTGACGAACTTACGTGCCGAGCCGCACGAAGCGTGCTTATGCCCCGTACAGTGCTTAATATGGGTCGTTCTACGGAAGAACACCGTATGAACCTACAGACGCTGCAAAACTCCCTTTGATAAATTGAAAGTTTTCAAGGAATCTTTTGAAAATTTACCTGCTAATTTTTTCAATGAATTGTATTCGCAATTGTATATGAAGTGTCTAAAAATTTCAAGGGAAAATATTCAGAAATTTTCTTTAAAATAAAAATTATATGGAGAGGTGTTTTTTAGATTTTCTAGAAATTAGTAGATTTTCCAATAGTCAGAGGCGGATCCAGCAAGTTGGCAACACCGGATTTCTTCCATTTAAACCTATGCTAAATAATCGATTCTTGTCGGAACACCTGGCCCCCTATGCATCGATACATTTTCATAGGTTTAAGTGTAGGAAATTCGGTGTTACCAAATTGCTGGATCCGCCAATGCCAATAGTATTTTAACGGTTTTTCTACTTAATGTGTTCCTAATACTTTTTGTAAATTTTACAACAAAAATTACCAAAAAAGGATTTTCAAAAACATACATTTTAATCGTTAGGTGGGAATTGGTCCTCTAAAAATGCGCGAGTTTTAAGACTTCGGTTTTCAAATTCGTTACAACCAGAAAAACTAGGGCACATAATGTGACTAAGGGCAATTTCCAAAAAAAAAAACCGGGTTCGATTGTATCAATGTGGGTTAAAAAAAAGAGATGAAAGAACCTCCTCCAGTGCCTACTCGATTATCGAAATCAATCGATAAGTGTCGGATGATCAATTCTAGCTGTCTGTAGAATCTTCATCTCTTTGTACCTAGGAAAATTATGTGCTCATGAAAATTTATGGATACGTACGCAGCTAGAGTGTGGCGTTTGCGTGTGACCGTGGTTTTCAAAGAAAAAAAGAAACAACGTTATAGTCTAAAATCTATCTGATAAACATCCTCTGCAAGACGAGAAGAAGTTAATGAATAGCGCAAGAAGACACTGATTTCTTCCTTAGTAAAAAAAGAAATGAAAAAAATGCTGAAAAAGACCATACAGTCGCAATTTTACATTCCTAGTTTTAACAAGTAACATGAGTCTTCATACTTGAATTTCAAATTGCTGTGCCTAGACTAAAGATAATTTTATTCATGGGAAATTTTAAACAGGAAAAGAAAGAAAATTAGCAATGACGTAACATTTTTCACGCAGAAACCCATCGCACATCATGGATGGAACATTTTACAAAGACAGCAAATGCAATGATATAACATTTTTTTGCATGCAAAAATCTTCAGGTTACGTCAGCCGAAATAGATCGCTGAGAAACTCGGTTTGTCCTTTAAAATTTCATGTAATCTTTGTGTTAAAAAAATGATGATTACGTTACGTTCATACAAAAAACGAGAAAAAAAATGAAGTCCTTACAGAATGTATTTCTCCTAAGTTGGCATCGCGGCGCAGCGCCGGCATTCTCTTCTTGATGCAACTATTTTAACTTAATGGACGTGCGTATTGCATAGCAAAAAAATGAAGGCACCGTGACATTTCTTATTACGCATGCATCGTCACGTGTGATAAATGAGTATTTCTGTTCAGATATACTGCTCCGTAACTACTAAAGGAAGTACTTAAACGTATGAAATCAGGGCTTAAAAGACCCATTATCCCACTTTTGACATCCCTTTCCTGCCGGCTGACCTCTAACCGAACATATAGGGAATTATTTAATTGTTATAGGTAGGGAATATTTGACGATAGCGGGAACGTCATTGATTTAGTTGTAGAGTCATCAAAAATGATGGGAAAATTATGTAGAAAAAGCAAACAGTCGTCGTGGGAAATTTTGTCTTGTGACTATGCAAAGCAATCCGCAAAAAATATGGAACATTTTCATTATCTACACGTCACCGACAGAAAAAATGATTTCATGCCAGTTACGTGTAACTTAAACATTTAATCTTAAAGCCTGCCGATTATGATTTACGGGTCAAATTCCTATTTTGGTTCTTTATTTTATTTATTTGTCATTTGTCTTTAAAAAAAGAAGGATAAGCATTAATCCTGATTTCACAGGTGCTGAGGGAAGGTCCAGTTTTCCCCACATCGTTGCTTTTTGTAACTGTAATTCTAATCCTCGCGGTTTGATATAAAATTCAACCTGCACAAACCGTCTATAAGGAGAGGAGAGCGTTCTTAAATTACCTACGTTACGCACTTTTTCGGCATTTTAAACCCCCCCCCCCCTCCTTGTAACGCTATTGTGACGTAGGTGGCATCACAACACCTAAAAACAAAATGACGTAAAAGACCTAAACTTTAATTGATTATTTATTTATTATTAATTTACTTTTCATTGATTTTAATTTACATTTCTTCTTACTATCTTATCTTATCTTACTATAGTAAAAAAAAATAAGGCCTTTTTTGTGTGTACGTCCGTGTCATTTCGCATTCTCATTGGTCTTTCATTAACCAATCAGAAAACGTCATTGAAAATCCCCGGGAAATTTAAATGTATTCTTCCGTAAAGGAATTATTGATAGGTAGACAGGTATAAAAATGGGATGTATTTCTTCTAATAACCAGGATAAAAGGNGGAGCCCTCTAGTTTAATAAAATAAAAATAATAATCAATAAGACGTCAAAAATAAAAATCTTAGTATTCCAAAATTGGTAAAACTATTACTACCTATGCCATTTTCAACCACCTGAATTTCCCCCTAATCCCACCCCCCCTCAGAGTAACCCCTCATTAGGGGTTGTTCATGAATTATAAAAATCGTTTTATATTTTTCAAGAACGAGGTTGAATTTCCTCCACCGACAACCCCCTACGATCTAAACATCGGTCATTTTTCTTCACCTTCTCTCATTTCATACAGGCGTGGTAATCGTTCTAAAAACGCACGCAAATGAGAGCACACTCGAAAGAGGACGAACTCGAAGTAAAGCTCGCGGCCAAAAAGTAAGTGAGTGCCTGGCTACTTAAACTGACCGAAAAATTGCGCCAATGTGAATGACAGGTGAGCACGCGTCGATGAAATACCTACCCCGACTGATGAACCGGAATTCACACGTTCGAATGTTTATGTAACCAATAATTAGCACGTGCGAGATCCAATTAGTAGCTATGAGATTTTTTTTGTTTGGACGATGCCAATGCTGCGAAAGTATTAAGCGTTCCCAGAATTACATCTATAACTGTAACATTGCCTTGACCCACACCAATAGACAGTCGTACAATGCAAAATTAAACTTGAAGAAAGGGCGTTCCGTCAGCATTTTTAAAAACGAGGAGAGATATCACTTTTCCTTGACATTTCCAGTTTTTCCCTGACTTTTAAAAATTCCCTGACATTCCCCGGTTTTCCCAATATTCCCAGACTGGGACAACTCTGATACATCGATGAAAAAGACGGGTGAGAGGGTTAAAATATTTCAATTTTTATTGTCACCGTCTGTTTACTAGCGTCACGCTAAGTACAGTTTGGCAAGAAGAATCTTGATTGGGAAGATACGATGATATCCAGCTCCCTAGGGATACATTCTCTTAAAATCCCTCCGTGATTCATGGCCAGGAACTAAACGACTTACCGTATCGTTTCATCATTATGGAAGAAGATAATTGAACATGTGCGAATTTTTTTGCAAGAATGTTTTAATAAATGAAGTCAAGTCATTCAAATTAAATTCGACGGACTAAGAAATGCTTGTTCTATTGTGGGGCTCTTCATAAATTACGTAACATAATTTTGTGACCGAATGTGACAAGGGGTGGGGGTGTTAAGCCGTATGCGAAACAGTATGTATACCGGATTTCAACTCTTTTCTGTTGCAGTTACTTTTATTGATTTTATTTTCAGTGGCCTTTGAGTATTTTTTTTATTTTTAGTTTTTTTCCATACAAAATCTATCGTAATTTCATTAGCATTTATTGTCCTCGGTATTCATATTTTACTTGTATTATGCAGATTATTCCTTTTCGCAACTATTCTTCTCTTGCATACAAGCATTTTTGAATTTAGCGCTTTAATTTTTCTGATTGAATTTATATTATTAGCCTAGCCAATTTATAAAAGTCTTACAAACATTAGCTTGTAACCCACCTTTTGGCAATAAAACTACTTGGCCATATAAGTGTTCCTATTGCCTGGAATCAAAAGCTCCAGCGAGCGAATAAAAACGCTGAAGTTACTTCATTGCGTTCGCAGATGTTCTGAGTGAGCTTGACATTTCGCGATGATACCACTTTTCGACCACGTGGGAGCCCGTGTTGCCTACATCGAAAATTGTAGGCGAACTGACAATGCGTTCGAGTTACCTCTCCACATTTGGTGGAAGGATACTTTTTGCGTATTTTGATTACCTAAGCGTGATATTTCACGATGATACCACTATTCGACCTCATGGGAGCTTTTGTTGCCTACACTAAAAGTTGAAGGCGAACTAACATGTCGTTAAAGTCACTTCGTCCCGTCCAGTCAATATCTGTTTTATGTGTGTATTCTGTGTTATTTTGTGTGTTAGCGTGTCACTTCATCATACTTTTAGGCCATAGCGTGATATTTCACGATGATACCACTATTCGTCCTCATGGGAGCTTTTGTTGCCTACACTAAAAGTTGAAGGCGAACTAACATGTCACGTTAAAGTCCCTTCGTCCCATCCAGTCAATATCTGTTTTTTGTGTGTATTCTGTGTTATTTTGTGTGTTAGCGTGTCACTTCATCATACTTTTAGGCCACAAGGCAGCCCGTGTTGCCTCCACTAAAAATTGTAGACGAACTACCAAAGTGTTCGAATTACCTTTCATCATTCGGTAATGTGCCGCTATCACACGCTGAATGTAACTTGAATGTGGAAGTCATCGGCCCGATGCCTGAACTTTGCGCGTGTGACGCGCAAAATTCAGCGACGATTCTCATATCAGCGATCGTCGGATTCGTCTGAACTTCGAATAGATTTGATACACATTTGAATGAAAATATCTCGAATTTGCGAAATTTCAGCTATTGAGCGATAACTGTTGACTTCCAGATTCAGCTGCCAAATTCAGCGTGTGATTCCGGCAATAGGATATTTTTCGCGTCCCTGGTAAAAATTGACATCCGTGTTCCAAAATACCATACACCTATAGCCGGCTGTAAGATTTCCAATAGCTTCTATAGCCGGCAACACAATTTCTTATAGCCGACGGCGATTAAGCAACAGCCTGGCGGTAAAGTGTATGCTAAACGTTACTAATTACGGATGCTAGGACTTAGTGAGTTTTTGGACTATATACCGCTCTCTTTTTGGGCCGCAGTATCTTGATTTAATTTGCGAGGGAAGCTCCGTACTTTTGAAGGATGCCTGCCATTCCTGATATGTGGGAGCGCCTTCAATTTCGTATGATACTGTGCAATACCTCTGGAGTGAAATAGTTGCTTCAAGCGCCGCGGTACGCTGCGGCGCGGCGCAGCGGGCGGGCAGCCAGCGCTGAACGCGCATTGGCGCCTACAAACCTAACAGGGATACTTCACGCGTTGCGCAATGCGTGAAGTATCCCTGTTAGGTTTGTAGGCGCCAGTGCGCCGCCGCTCCGCTTTGTGTTAGGATCTAATATTTAATCTCGCGGAGTCAGCGTTTTTCAACTCATGAGTTTGGTATGTTTGCACACTCTGTATGGATTATTCTCATTTTAATTGATGAAAAAAAATATGTAGTAAAGGGAAATATAATGTGCGTTTTGTGAATATTAAGGTGATTCCGTACAAACTTAAGGATTTACAAAGCACAAGAATTTCTACACTATTTCTTATAGCCTTTTATGGCCGATGGCGAAAAAGCAACAGCCAGGCGATAAAGTGTAAAGCCCGGCGATAGGAACTGTAGCCCGGCTGCATAATTTTGTATCGCTTCGTGTAGCCCGGTCGTATGATTTTTTCCACTTTCTACAGCCAGCTATATGATTTTCCATCGCCCTCTTCAGTCGGCTATAAGAACTCCTATGGTATTTTGAAACGCAGCTCCTATCGCCAATTTTTACCAGGGGTTTTCAAAATAAGCGTGGTATTTCACGATGATACCACTATTCGACCTCATAGGAGCTTTTGTTGCCTACACTAAAAGTTGAAGGCGAACTGACATGGCGTCAAAGTCATTCGTCAAGAATTCGATCACACGTTGGAGCTCATATTACTGTGTGAAGCCCTCCAATAAATGCAATATCAACCAACCAAACCAACCTAAAAAATATTCTATTCCGAAGTATCGATTAATATTGCGAGTAAGGGAACAGACTAGGTAAATATGTCGCTCAACACGATTTCTTGACGCTGCTTGGAAAATGTTGTATCAGTAGATCGTTCAGTATCGGATTTAGATTTTCGAATAGAAAGACGTAATATTGATTTGACTCATGAATTTGACGGAGAACTTATTTCCAACGCAAGGTATTTTGAAAAACTACCGCGTCGAATTCGTACGGCGATCATTACCTATTCCGATATCCCCAGCTACCAAGTTTGAAGCAAAAACTATTAGAGAACCGGAAAATACTTGTTTAACGCCATTTTGAGTTGGATCTTCGCCGAGATCCTTTCCTTCAGTTACTAATAACTTTGACCAGCGACCATTTTGTAACGGTCTTTTAGTTATATCTTTATTTTTGCACTAAAAATTCTATTTTTAGTGCGTCCTTCTCAACGATGAAAACCACGAAACTTATCAAGAGCTTCAGCTTAATGGCTTAATCGGCAAAAGAGTTATTGAAATGGCGAAAGCAAAGTAAGAAACTGTGAAAAAATACACACATCTTAAATTTTCAGAAGATTTTCTGACAGATTTTGCATTTTTTTTTTTTTTTTGTTGGATAATTATTATGGAAAGGGATTCCACTTCCGCGTGATTTTTTGTGTCCTTTCAAGGCTGCTCTCTAGATCTTTTCTGCAAAAATGTATGGGAATATTCGCTTGATAAAATTTCAAAATGGCCTTTGAAACTCAGCAATCGATTTACTTAAGTACTCATTTTTAAATTTTCATTGTTGCATATTCATTGCAAGACTTCGCTTCGTGAGTGCAGGACTGCAGAATGCAAGGGCTTGAATATTGTCGGTCCTTCCACCGTACTTAAATATTCTCAGGACTGGTTTCGACTGCGCTTAGGTCCAGCTTAGCGCTTCTGATTGGCAGGTGGTGCGGTTTGGACTCAGATAGACGATGGACGCTCCACCTCTCAGGGAAAGAGCCGACAAGATTCGGCCCCGGGTGCTCTATACTATACACCGCGCACTCTCTTCGCTCCACGAGTGGAGAACTTCAGTTTAGAGCGCGCGAAATTAAAAATGACGCTCCGTTTACTGACTCAGTGTCAGCGTTTTTGCGCCATATCGACCGAGAAATCTGTCGGCAAAGAGTGCCCAAAATTTTACCTGAGGGAAATGGGTCAAAAAGTTCTCTATCAAAAACCCAAAAGACCCCCAAATAAATAACTGAGAAAAATGTTGTGAGTAGAACTAAGTTTTATTGAGTAATTACATCATTTCATACACAACCAGATGATACTTTAAAAAAAAAAAAATTCAAAATGAATCGTTTTAATTATCATAATGAAAGAGAGGAACAAAGTCTGCTTACAGAGCTTGTTAGAGAATACACAATGCACTCGCATTCCATACTTAATTTTTAGAATTTTTGCTCAGGCAATGCTCCCAAGCCTCCACTCTATTGAGAGCAGTCGCCATAAAGAATTCTACTTCATTTACTTACTTTAGAAGCACACACATGTACAAAAACTTGAAAGCTGATAAATTGTGACATTTGTAAAGGAGATAGAGGATGTTTGATTCGAACTCAAGAATATAAAAAAGTATAACATTTAGAATAGCCGGTGATTCACTTTGTTGGGAAAGAACGAATTTAACATATTCGTTGTGTACCTATTTAAAATACTTTAGATTTTTTGCCTTTCATGAGCCCTTGAGCTTGCCTTTATTTTCTTTCAGGTACAACATCAGAGATCCATGAGAGATAGTCTGGATTTCCTTTGTCAATCTGCAAAAGAAAAATTGATTCTCTCTTTAGAAAATCCAATTTTAGAGGCACGCTTAGGTAATAGTGATGTCTTTATCACTCACCATGCCCTTGATGCTAGATGGAGCTTTGCTACTTTGATTTAATCCTGAATTGAACTCATCGGAGAAAATGGTCTTTCCATAATATTTTCTAACTTTGAGATTTATCAGTTATGAGTTTATGAGCCTCCCTCTGAGTACATTAGCCACTATTAAAACAATGTGTTTTTTTTACCTTTAAGAATATTATGCCATGAGAGGAATCTGCCTTGACTGAGTCAACCTCAACTGTGACCTTCTGGACGTTGTGTAGGATAATGCATTTATAAATAAATTTACTTTGAGGAAGGTTGATTGAAAATTAAAAAATATTGAGCAAACTTACCGTGGTTGTGATTACTTTACAAACTTTATATGGATGATTAGCTCTGAAACAAAAGAGCAGAGAGTGACGATAAAATTTACAGAGAGTGACAAACAAGTAAGAAAAAAAGTTAAAAAAAAAAAAAATAAATTACGAAGGTTTTTGGAAAATAAGGGATGTGAGGAGGACAGAGAAAAAAACTAACTAGGATAGTACCTACTGGAAAACAGGCTTCAGATGTAATGATTATTTTGGAAAGTAACACTTCTCAGGCTGCTGCTACATCTAATTCTTTTGCAAAATTCTTTCACAAACTTGGTTTACTTTAGAGTTTTAAAACAAAGAGTTAAAAATTTGCGATCTATCATGGACAGAATTTCTTTAGATGTGAAGGGCTGATCTTCCAAAACATTACCAAACTGTAAGAGTTAGTGATGCTTTTTTATTTTTAAAAAAAAAGAAAAAAAAGGCCATTGATTTTTGCTGCAAAAATTTGCATATATAGTTAATGCGTATGTGCTCTTAAAACTTCTGGATTGAATTTCTTTGTAATTTTCAATTTCTGTGTATAAAAAATAAAGTTCAACTTGATAATACACCGATATAAAATTGAAAAATGGTTATCAAGCTAGAGGGACTTCAAAATACAGTTATGCAAATATAAGGCAACATGGTGTTTAACTGAATAGTAGCATTAGATGAGGATACACGTCGAGAGTAAAGATTAGTTTAGACATGAAAACTGTGACCTAAGAACAAGTGGCACATCCAGTCTTGCTAATGATATGAAAAATTTAAGGTCTTAGAAAAATACTCACTTCACATGTGCAATTAGTTCATCAACAAGGGATGTTCTGGTTTTCATGAGCTGAAAAAAAAAATGATAAAAACACGGTCAATACAATAAAGAACAAAAATTGAAATAAACATGTTATTGAAGTATTTTCAATAGAATTTCAGGAAAATTATGGACACACTTATGTACTTAAACTTTAAAATTAAAGATATTAACAAGGAGTATTTTACATTTTTTCATTGCTTGGAACAACCCTGGTAGCGACATCTCTTAGAAGAGACTTGTGAGAAACTCGTAATACTTTAAAAAGAAAACTTTAAAAGAAATATTGAAATATGTCCTCATACATGTTTGTTTAAATGCTGACAAAGATTGGTGCTTTGTTCTTACAATATGATAAGCTACATCTAATTCTTCTTTTTTTTCGGTTTTAAAATAATTAGAAAATTAAAAGTTTGGTTCTCTCTCCAATTCTGCTGTTAATTTTGGATAGCCTAATTGCAGGTGAAATATATTGTATTGGATGACATTGATAATTTAAAATGATGTGACAGTAGTCCATAAAAGGGCCGTAAAACTCACCAAAAGAAGTTCACTGTCTTCCTGTATTTCACCTTCCCATTTATATCTACAACAAAATAACAGGCATAATTAGAGCAAGATGATAAGTAAAACTTTAATTTTCCATTCAGAATTTTTAAATTAACATAGTAATAGGAAATTCTCTCTTTACAGAATTTTTATCAGCTCTTTTGATATGATTTAAAAAGCTTATGTACATGCATAAACTATGAGAACACGATTCTGCAACTACCTAGTGCAAATGATCCATTCTGTTTGATCATCAGCTACTTACAAGCTTATTAACTTAATTCTTGTCTCATATTTTAATAAAAATTAATGTATCAAAAAAAGGAAGTTCAAGAGTGCAGAGGTTGGTTTTCCTTAAACCAAAACATCACCACTCAGAAAAATTAGGGCTGTGCAATGACTTTGGGGTAGGGAAAAAATATTCATCATCAAGTTCCCTTGCAATGCAATGCATCTGCACTTTCATATTCTCACTCATTCCCCTATAGACACTTTGGTGTCAAAATTGAAATTTCAGACTCATTGGAGATAATTATTTGGTTCAAAACTTGAAGAGTGCATATTCGGAACAGGGCATCCTGTACAAAGGCACCAAGGAACTTCAAAGTAATGCAATGAATCCTAAAAAAGTTCCAACAGAAAAATCTGAGAAACCACTTCACATTTCAAACTTTAAAAAAACCTCACTCAATTTGAGGGGTGGAGAAGGAGATCCTTTTCCAATTGGGTAGATCCTTGAGTCTTATTTTATGAAATTAAAATAAAAATATTAAGAATGAATACTTATGTGCCTAAAAGGAGACACCTACATGGAAAGGATCTTTGGAACAATATTAACACAGGCAGCCAACTGATTCGTCACAACCGATCTGAAAAGCAAAAATAACCACATTAAATAAGCAAGACACTGACATACTGGGCTAAAATAATCGATGTTACCTAATATTTCCTTGCAAAATGCTCAACAACAAGACAATTATAAAAACAAAGAAGTCAAACTGATAGTAATATGCATGGTTAGAGAAGGAGGTGATACAATACTAATAGGTAAACATGATTCTGAGAAATTTTTTTTTAAAAAAAGACAAGAATGGTACAAGAACACTCACCAGCTAATCTTGTGATTGGCAGAGAGTGGCAAACAAGGGGTAAATCTGCGGAGGAGGTAAAATTCAAAGATGTTGATAGTTTTTTAATCTTTTCAACTCATCACTCAGAAACAATGCTGCATGAATTCTAGATAATGATGAGCTGCATTTTACAGCTATATACACTTCTCTAACAACATTTAATGATACTTTCCTATGAAGAAGTGTCTAATTTTTCACCATCTACCTTCCTAAACCTGAATTTCCTGAGCTCAGACAGATATCATGACATCACAAATCCTAACAAAAACTTTTAATTGTTTATGGAAACATAGTCTGGAGTCATAAATTATGACACGTTGTAAAAGTGTCGCAGCGATTTTTGCGTTCGTCCCGCTCGCGAGGGTCGGCAGGGCGGTGAAGACTCAAGACGTCTTCGCAGTTTGAAACGCCTTCAATCCGGCGGAGCTGCAACATGCGTACACCCGAGGTGAAATAGTTGTATGTTACGCCTGCCGTAAACGAACTCAAATATCGATGGTTCATTCTACGCGAAATGGAGCTTATTTACCTCGATTGCGACGTTGCAAACGAGAATTTTATGATTGATTATGGTTCATTCCACGCGAAATGGGGCTTATTTACCTCGATTGAAACGTTGCAAACCACATTTAATGCGTCAATTTTCATCAATATTTTTTTAAAGGATACGCAAAATTTCACTGAAAAATTCACGATAATTTTACGATTGATTATGATTAAAATCACGGGAAATTTCGTCGCGATATTTTATTCAGTCCTATTTTTCTTATTTTCCTTTTACCGAAAAAAAACCACGGTCCCTGATTCTAAATAGTTAGTATTAAGTTGGATACTTCTGTTATTTTTGCTGAATATTAGAAGGGAGTCATAAATAATGACGCGTCGTCAAGAGTCGCCGCGATTTCAGCGTTCGTCCCGCTCGCGAGGGTGGGCAGGGCGGTGAAGACTCAAGACATCTTCGCAGTTTGAAATGCCTTCAATCCGGCGGAGCTGCAACATGCGTACACCCGAGGTGGAATAGTTGTGTGTTACGCCTGCCGTAAACGAACTCAAATATCGATGGTTCATTCCACGCGAAATGGGGCTTATTTACCTCGATTGAAACGTTGCAAACCACACTTAATGCGTCAATTTTCATCAATATTTTTTTAAAGGATACGCAAAATTTCACTGAAAAATTCACGATAATTTTACGATTGATTATGATTAAAATCACGGGAAATTTCGTCGCGATATTTTATTCAGTCCAATTTTTCTTATTTTCTTGTTACCGAAAAAAAACCACGGTCCCTGATTCTAAGTCGTAAGTATTGAGATAGTTACTTTTGTTTTTTATGCTGAAAATTAGAAGGGAGTCATAAATAATGACGCGTCGTCTAAGTGTCGCCGCGATTTCACCGTTCGTCCCGTTCGCGAGGGTCGGCAGGGCGGTGAAGAGTCAAGACATCTTCGCAGTTTGAAACGCCTTCAATCCGGCGGAGCTGCAACATGCATTCACCCGAGGTGGAATAGTTGTATGTTACGCCTGCCGTAAACGAACTCAAATATCGATGGTTCATTCCACGCGAAATGGAGCTTATTTACCTCGATTGCGACGTTGCAAACGAGAATTTTACGATTGATTATGATTCAAATCACGGGAAATTTCGTCGCGATATTATATTTAGTCCTATTTTCCTTATTTTCTTTTTACCGAAAAAAAACCACGGTCCCTGATTCTAAATCGTAGGTATTAGGATAGTTACTTTTGTTTTTTATGGTGAAAATTAGAAGTATTGTTTGACAAGGTAATTTGGTGGTTCTGGGTACTAACAAATAAGGAAAAATTCTCACTTCTAAACTAGAGTTTGGGTCAGATCTCCTGATGTAGTTCAAATAAATTTACAGATTACACATGTTTGTTTTGGGACTGATTCATCTCATAAGATGAAAATTTAAAATAGTTATTGATTGTAGCATGAGATCTTTGAAAAATGTATACACTTAAATGTGAGAGATTCATTCTTTCTGCTTGAATTATTGGTCACATAGCAGAGAAAGAGAACCCAGGTGAAGAAGTTGTTCTCATTCTGTTTAAAGGTACACTTTAAAGATCTTACAGCTTCTTCGGATTGAGAAGCACGAAATGTAGGTATTCAAAGTAGAAAATTCTACTTACTTGGCTAATTTTTTTGCATTCTCTTCATTGTCTATTGTGACAAAGGCCATTGAATACTGTCCTGCAGCATTTGTGGACATTGTGGTGACAGTTTGATTGAAAGCAGCTGGAAGTAAAAAATATGCCAGAGAAGGAATTCCGATGGCACAAACAGCTTTGAGACTTGGTTGTATCTGAAAAAAGGAAATTATCCTGTTAACATCCTTATTGAATCAAGTTTTGGATGTTTGTCATTTTTTAAAATTAGATAATGACAACATTCAGAATTTTTTTGTTTACAGCTAATGTCCTGCTTTCTTGTAGCGACTGTTCATTCGGAAGACTTTGACTCTACTGAAGTTAGAGCTACAAAAGAGTATTTTAGGGGTAAAAATTATGCGGCTAAAACCAAAGTTGGTGTAATGTGTCAAGGGTTTTACAAAAAATGTACGACCTAGAAACCTGATAAATGTCAAAAAAAGACTGGAAGTAAATCCATAAGCAAGTGACGAGTAATAGGGCTTTTTTTTTTTCTGAACTGCAGAGAATTGCTACAGGACGCATCACTTTTTTATCCCGTTCCACTGGCGTGTTTCAGTGCATTCCATGTGTTCCGAAAGAACGCTTGGAACGCTCTTCCGAGGTGAGTTGAGGTTGGTCGAGGCCGCAGTTAGGCCCGTTGAACCAGCCCAAACCGCTACCATCGCATTCCATGTGTTCCACGGAAAAAAAAAGCCCGTATCTCGACTACTCAACTACTTAAGGTGATTCGTCAAGCTCAAAAGAAATGGTCGAACTGGCATGCGATATATCGCATCTTTAGATCAAAAATCTCGGCAGATTTTGAATTTTCAGTAAAAAAAAGGACAATAGCCCCTGCGCATGAGCCTAAAGAATCATTCTAAACCCAAAAATCGGCAAAATTCAGAGAAATGAAAGCAGGGTAGTTTTTGGAAAAAAACCTCGCATTCGATTCAGCTATCGATTTCGGTATCAAATGCGAGGTTTTTTTCCAAACACTATCCTGCTTTCATTTCTCTGAATTTTGCCGATTTTTGGGTTTAGAATGATTCTTCAGGCTCATGTGCAGGGGCTATTGTCCTTTTTTTTACTGAGAATTCAAAATCTGCCGAGATTTTTGACCTGAAAGATGCGATATATCGCATGCCAGTTCGACCACATCACTTGAGCTTGACGAATCACCTTAAGGAGGTACTGATGAACGCACCGACTATGGAATAAAGGGTCTTGGTGAAAAAGATTTAGAGAGCATTTTCGGAAACCAAATAGAGGAGGCTTTCAAAACTTACTCCGTACAACATTGAGTGCTTTACAGGGTTTATTGGAATGGACACAGTTCACTACCTTCGTAAACGAAAAACAAAGAAAATCAATACTGGAGCAGCACTTGTGAGATAAATACAAGTTCAAGATATATTCAAACAAGATATTATAATAATTTAAAATGTTCCAAAATCTTATA
Organism: Bemisia tabaci; assembly: GCF_001854935.1. Lineage (NCBI taxonomy): Eukaryota > Metazoa > Arthropoda > Insecta > Hemiptera > Aleyrodidae > Bemisia > Bemisia tabaci. The sequence continues at coordinate 3,034,922 of NW_017552543.1, forward strand.
AAACACTCGTCTCTACAAAAAAAACCATAAAAAAACACGCAGAAAACGTCAAGAAATTAACCTTACTTAAAAAGCGTGATGACAATGTAAACAAAATAATAAACCGGTGTCTTGCCGTTGAGTGTTGATATCAACAACGGTGCTAAGGTTATGTGTATTGGTACAGCCAAAATTATTAGTGATAAGAAAACTTTCAACAGAAACTTCTCCGTAATTTGTTACCCTGTTTCTTCTACTGCTACTTCGTACACATTCATGTTTTCATGGAACTTTCTAACATCCTTAGAATCATCACTCACCTTGTTATTTTTCTCCTACAGGAGAACGGTGCCTTAGGTTTGTGATAAGTGTTACGCTGGGATCCCTGGCGATGATCTCTCCCACAGCCACAATTTTCTTGATTTAATCTTATGACATTGCCGTGAAGGACTCCTCTCATGTTCGCTCATTCGTAGTACTCTCTGTTTTAAAAAATGGCACCTGCTCCAGTCGTGAATGGTATTTCTCCGAAGGAAGGCCCTCCCGGAACGCGGGTCACAATCCGTGGTCAGCATCTTGGAAAAACTCCGAATGATCTGATTGGTAAGCTGCTTTATCATCGGTGGACAATAATAAGTTGCTATGCATAACACCTGTCATCTACCTAATTTTATCATTTGGACGTATATGTGCCAAGCGAAACCAGAGATACTCAAGTGGGGAAGAAGGGGTGTGCTCATTTGTCAAGGGCCGCAAGAATGAATGGGAATTAGAAAGCGCCGATGTCAGCGGCAACAAACAAGTGCCGCATTCAGTTATCATGGAGTTTCCTTTGAAAGAATGTAAAATCTAGCTTTTCCATTTCTCCATAGGGAATCGTTCTCACTTTTACGTTATTTCTTATGCAGCTTTCTAGAGCATGTTCCATCTTTCCCACTCATCTATATTGTTTGGTTTGGCAGGAATACGTCCATTTGTTTAGGGCTGGATTTCTAATTCGCTGAACGGGTAAAGGCAAGTTCTCTGCCCTTACTTTTAAGGCCATCTCTCCAGTCTTACCAGAAGGAGCCACTGTTTGTAACATTTGTCCTCTTGCGTCCATTATTTGCTGTCATGGAATACAGCTTAAGTACGTCGACGGTGTCAGTGGGCAATCACATATCTCGTTTGCAGTGTCTGGAAATCTCCGTCTCTATGTTATTTTTTTAAAGGAGAACTAATTGACATCATTCCTTGAAGTGTTTGCAGAATTTTCTTCGCACAGAGAAGAAAAATCACGGCAGTTCTGAAGAAATGCTGATGAGTGGTTTGCTGTTTAAAAAATAGAAAATGACAGGAAGTCTGTGACGTTGCAAACCGAGTTATGTGATTGCCGACTTACACTGTCGATGTGCTTCTCCTTGCACTGTGCAGGTAGTTTTTCTTGTATCATTTTAAGTTCAAACTCCTACCCTCTTGTAGATTACTTAAGTAATTAGCTCTTCTTCAGATTCGAGGGAATATTGAATCGTTGTGTTTTACCCTAAACTTAAAAACAAAACATTATAATTAATTTTTTCTTTTCATTAATTCATCTTTGTTTCCTTTTTTTATTTTCAACAGGTTTAACAATTTGTGGCAGTGACTGTTTGCTGTCTGCGGAATGGAAATCGCCAAACAAAGTTATTGCTAGATCCGGTCCAGGAAAAGGCAGAGGTGAGATAATTGTGGTCACAGGCTCTGGTGGAATTGGCACTTCTTTAGTTCAATTCCGCGGGTATCACGAAACAATTGGCCCATTGAAAGAAAGTGCTGTATGGGTTGAAGAAGCTTCCTTGAACACCCTAACATGGGGCCACCGCTCACTTTCTCCATCAAGTTACCAACTTGAGGATCCTTTGGGTCTGTCAGTTGAAGAAAATGAGTTAGTATTTTACTTTTTTCATTTATCTATATTTTCACTTGTTATGTCAGTTTTGCCTCTCCAGCTCATAGCAAGACATTTCATTCAAATTAAAATTAGTCAGACAAGCAGACATATGTAAATACAGCATGGTAATTAATTGTAAAAAAATCGAGCTACTAGCCAAAAAGAAATTAAACAAGTAATATTTCAAACCACATAGAGATGAGAAATAATAAACGTTTCGACCACTAACAAACTGCAGTCTTGGTCTCGGCGGTCAAAACGTTTGCTTTGTTTTTTGTAAGTTGGTTATTATTTATCATCTCCAAGTAGTTTGAAATATTACTTGTTTAATTTATTTTTGATTTGTAGCTTGATTTTTTTTAAACCAATTACCATGTTCTATGCAGCTTAGCCAGCCAAATTTGGCATTAAAATGTAGGTAAATGCAGCTTGAGTGGCGAGATATTGATGAAAAAAATGAGGTGTAATGTTCGATGAGATTAAAGTGAACAGAACTTCTGTAATAAATCCAGAGCAGTATGCGCATGAAAAATTACCCATCTACAGTCCAAATAAAATGAAGACTTAAAGAGATAGATGCTGTGATGGTTGACATACTTAGCTGAGGGAAAATACCTAATTCTTAACATCTTTTTTTAAGAATATTTATATGCAAAGGAAAGCAATCAAATGAAATGATAAAATAAAATAATGCTAAAATGTAAATCTTTAAACAAAACCTCAGAAAAAAAAGAATACAAAACACCAGCTCAACTTTATTGCATGACTCTCAATTGAGGGGCTTGGAGGACAAGGCGCATAAGTGCAGTTTTTGAAAAAACTGAGATATTAATGATTTCAGTACGTAAAACTAGTCTTAACATATATTCTGTCAAAAATTCGCTCCCAAATTCCAATTTTGGAGTATCACCAAGTCAGTTTGAACTTTCTCTCCGCCACAAGGATCCATGTAATTTCGAAAATTCAAACACATATTTCTCGAAATGGCAAAAACTGCTCTTATGCGCCTTGCCCTCCAAGCCCCTCAATTGATAATTGTAAAATCACCAACACCAATAGTTTTAATTTAAACAGATTTGCTTCGAAAATTTTAAGACTTGAAAACTCAGTTATTTTTTTCTTGATCACTGACTTTTTTTTCATTCTCCCCAAGAATTGGAAAGCATTAAGTTTATATTCTCTTTAACTAATATGCTCTGATAACTTACAGAAAGAAGTTTCCAGAAGAAGATTTACACGAGCTCTTTCCAGAATGCAGCGGGGATTTATCCTCTGAAAATTTTGAGCCTGGTTGGTTTCTGCTAGAACATCATCATGCTACCTCCTTTGATGATCTCAGAGTAGGTCTTTCATTCTTGCGGAGAAAAGTTGAGGGCCAGAAAGAAGGCCAGATCTCTTTCTTGAAGGTAATTTTTATTGCTTTTGTCTGAAAAGAAAAAAAATTGATAATAGGTAAATAAAATTAAAATTACATAACATAACTTACCCGTATCAATCTTCCGTTCAAGTTTTAGAAAGGTAGATTAATCCAGCAAAATCTAAAAACTTCATCTTAGCTTTTTTCTTAAATGAAAAATTGTGGAACATATAGCTTATATGAATCAGAAAAAGTAATAAAGTAATGAAAGGAATCAGGTTATGAAGGAGAGCTTTTTTTTTAGTCAAAAATCCTTTCCTTCCACAGAAACTAAGGAGTAGGAAGTGTTGAATACAAATGATTTTTTCTTTTTCTTTTCTGCCCTTGGTAATTGATAGCATTTTCTTAGTAGAAGTATCATTAATTCAGCAAACACTCATTGATCTTCGTATCTGTTTCCACCCTTACTTTCATAAAGTAAATAAATGTCTCTTAAGGGTATTTCATCCAACAAATACATATTTTTACCCACTAAAAAGTTTCATGTGAGTGTAGTTTTCTTTTATGAATTAAGGTAACCCGTGAATAATTGGATTTATTTTTCCAGTCAAATATTGGATCAGTAATGGAGCAGTTGGATACCCTTTTCATATTGAAGGAAAAATTTGAAGCTGATTTGAAAGCAAGAGACATTGACCCTACCATCAAAGTTGAAAAAGCAATTGAAGGTATCTTTCATATTTCTCTTTTTTCATAATCTGAACGGAAAGTGACACATCAACAATACCTGTAGAAAGAACATATTCAAATTTTCTGCCTTAGATTAAGTTTTCTAAAGTAGACGCAGATTGAGAGCACTCAGAGGTGAGCATGCTCAATGGCACATTTTGATACCTTTTACACATACATCCCTGCGGTAGTATTTGTGATCTCGAGTATTAGAACTTGCTCACAGTTACAGAAACTAAGTTTATCTTCAGTCCTGATGATACATTATCAATTTTGCAAGTATGAAAAATCATCTGCTATAGTGTCACACTGCGGAGTTCGATAAACTAAGGAAGAAACCACGTCTGTAAATTTCAAAGTTTATAGGGTTGGCTCCTCTTTTCTGAAAGATTGTAAGGTTATTAAGGTACATAGGTAATTTTTTTTCATTTTTGTTTTTAATAAATGTTTGGGTCAAATCATATCCACCACTTATCTCATTGCCTTTTACTTCTAAAATTGTATATCTTACTTGAAAGGAGGGGAGCTCTTTCTCTCTATCAAAACACCTAATATTTTATTATCATTTGTAAATTTGATCCATCAAAATGTTTCTCAATCAGTTAGTTAACAATGGCAAACTAATGGAAAAAATACTTGGGCCGTATCATCTTACTGTTAGTACATTGTAATTCTTTTTGTTTCAGAATCAATCAGTGAAGCTGAAAAATTATTTCATGATGTTCTTGCGCGAAGAGAAAAAGCAGATGCCACTCGCAATGCCTTAAATGTCATGCAGCGGTTTAAATTCCTCTTCTACTTGCCTGGAAGTATTGAGCGGAATGTGAAAAAAGGAGAAATAGATGTTGTCATCAACGATTATGATAGAGCTCTTAACCTTTTTGGTAAAACTGATGTTGCAGTTTTTAAGAAAGTTCTAGCCGAAGTTGAACTTAAAATCAGTGAATTGCGAGAAATGCTGTGGAAGAAGCTGGAAGATATGAGCATTGGCCTTGACCAGCAAAAGAAGACAATTCGTAACCTAGTAAATTTGGAAATTGCAGATGACCCTGGATGGAAAGCAATCACAGTGCACTCAAATTTTCTCAATGAGCAGTTGATTGCCTGTAAAACAGAACATTTGAAGGCTGAAAGTGCAGATATGGATGGCTCATCCAAACACTTAGACTCCCATCATAAACACAAGCACAAAAGAGCTGCCAGTGGGACATACAATGTTGAGCTTCTAAACAGAACTCCTCAACCCGTTCTCTGTGTAGAAGAACTCACCGAAATACTATCTCAAAGATTCCCGGACCTGTGGAAACTTGGGCAGTCATATTTTAGTGGAGAGTTTCAAATAAAAATAGATCCAGGTCGTCCACAAGAGTTCAAAGGAATTGTGCTCTCTATCATTAGCCTCGTGTGCACTCTGTTAAGGTCTGCTTTACTTCCACACACCGTAGATAAAAATCAGCAGTGGCCTCAACACCATAAAACCTCAGACTCTGTCTCTACGTGGCTTCCTCATTGTTTGCGGTACATACGTGCCGCGTACTCAACATTAATTGCCTTAGATCTACCAAGTGATGCTTTAAATATCTTCTCCTCTTTAGTCTTTGATCTAAGGTTACACTGCATGAGTACTCTCCTTTGTCAAGCGGCAGAGCAAATAAAAACGCTCGGTTTGAAGGAAAATTGGCAGATAGAGTTTGACCAAAATGGAGGCATTACTCAGCTTCCCAGTATGTTTGAAAATTTAGTTGCAGAAGTCATGCAATTAGTGAAAGACTCTGTTATAATAGCAGAGCAGCGAGAAACACCTCTTCTAGACAACCCAGCTGCTAAAAAAGATCTAAATAGACTCGTGTTGAAATTATTACTGAATTTTGTGGAGGCATTAGATAATCTTGGACTGACCAATGAAGATGGTGATCATACGCTCGGTGTTTCGCAGCTCATCGGTTCTTCATCTCAGAGTCGGGATAAAGACTCTTTTGGAGCAGTGTATGAACAGAAACTGCTTTGTACTCTAAGCAATTGTCGACATACGCGCTTGACAATTTTTCCACGTTTCATTAATCTATTTGAACGTCATGGATTCCCTCGCCTTAGTGAACCATTTGAAGAAGCAGAAATGGCATTTAAACACTTAGAAAAAAGGATTTTAGATACATATATAGAACAAAAGAGCGACCCATTAGTTGGAACAATTGAGCCTTCTATGTACATCGGCAATTTTGACTGGGATACATGTCTTCCGCCTACTGATATCCGTCCCTATGCCAAAGAGATAATCTTTTCTAATATTATCACCGTACATTCTGAGGTGAGCATTTATATTCTCTTCACAGTATCATTATTTTCTCTTCCTCTAAGGAGTCCAATGACAATAGGAGCTAGTAATTGTTAAGATACAATGATACACTCTGAGTCAAATACAACATTGACAAAGTATAGGTCACTTGGAAAAGATGAAAGTAAATAATGTATCTAGGTCACTGTGGCTTTGACAAAAAGAAAAAAGAAAAAAAAAAACTTATCCGTTCCTTTTTGTTTGTTTTCACATATTGATGGCGAAAGCTGCACAAAATATCTCTAAGCGGTATTGCAAAGCTTTTGCCTTACCTATTCAATTTTTGGAAGAAAAGTCAATGAACATCACTTTGGAATTTTTATTGATTTTTCCTCATCATGTGTAAAACCTGTAACAATTTTAAAAGAAAATATGCATCGGTTTCTCTTCCAAAATAGTGGAATTTTCTTGGAAAACTCTGAAAGTGTACCTGAAGCTCTTTTTAAGTATTGTACAAGGTCGGCCTTTTAACCTGTTTCATCTCTCTCTCTTTTTTCCTAAAAAATAATATAATAATTCCATTGGGTTTCTACATGCAACTTGAAGAATTTAAGAAAAACTCAGTCTATTAGGTCAGTAATGCTACGATTTTCTGTATGTTTTCTCAGGTTTACAAAGTGATTCCATCCCTGGTGTATCCTGTGATCTCTCAAATTGTTGAAATAGTAGCTGAAGAACTGTCGCGGCTAATGTCCTGTGTAACCAAATTTAGTATTGCTGGGAACCAGCAAGCCAGAATAGACATTATGGCCATCCAGCAAACCTTGCAACACTTTTCAACAAAAAATGCTGTGTGAGTTTTGATCACTTACAAGCTTTTTATCTTCTCTTAATCGTGGCCCTGAATACTAGACCAATTTTCAAGAAAATTGCTCAAATGTAGTTTATAACATTTAATTGTATAACATACGAAACGGACCCTCTCTCATTCATTGCAGGACGAAGTAGCATCTTGAATTAAAACAGCACAATAAAGGGAGGTTCTGGGGGGAGGGTCCATAATGGTTTAGGAGTGCTTGTGTTACTGAATAGCCATTGTCTCAACAAGTGGCAGCGAAGCTGTGAGTGTTGCCACCTCCTGCTGGTCCAGATAAGGTGAATAGAAGGAATAAACTCACCCATAGGTACTTCATGGACCCTCCCTACAAACCCTTCTCAATTGCTGTTTAATGAGGGAGGCTCATGAAAAAAGGAAAGAAAAATGGTGTTATGTTTGAAATTTATTATTCATTTAAAATTTTTCTCCATTTACTTTTTTCTGGAAGACGTGTTATTCTTTTGAGTGTGACTTCAAGAAAGCTTAAATGACTCCGAGCTTAACGTTTCTTTCTCCTCTTTGACTAACAATAAGTCAATGCACACTTCCCCATTCTTGATTTACTCCATAACATATTCTTTGTCATTATTGATATTTTTTTCTCTTCCTCCCAGATTGTACTTCAATGAGGCTCTTGAAACCATTCCTCCACTTGATGATCCATTTGATTTGAAGTAAGTCTTTTTTCTTTTCAATATATATGTACATCCTCTTAATTTTTCTGGAACATTTTTATAATGGAACTGCTAGGTCAAGAATAAACATAAACCAAAACTGTTGCAACTAAAAATATTGAGAAGGTACCATATATCTCAGTAATAATAGGTGGAAAAATATTTCTTTGCCTTCACTCCTTACAGTGCAGTATCCATCGACTTCCATGATGGAAAATTGTCTTTTATTTAGGAAATGGAAATTAGTCGCAACTCAGAGTTAAATCTACGTACAAATTACTGTGAGGCAAGTCCTGTTATCTCCATCATAATGGGCCTTTTGCAAACTTTTGCTAGAGCAAGAATAAGAGTTGTTCCTTATAGAAAATTGGTCAAAAATCGTGCATCGGCTAAGTCTGGAATGCACTCTTAACTTCACAATTTGTGTAAGGAATTTGAGTTTTTTGGAGCTTCCCGCTTCAGAAACGATACCACGGCACAGGTGAACATTTCGTTAGAGGAGTCGTTCCATTCAATCCTTGCGCACTAAAATTCTTTGCAATACTCAACAACCCAAGCTATTAAGACGGATCTTTATCAACGGGAGCAAAACGTGAATGTAAACTCGCCAGGCTGTTAACAAATGGTTAAAATTTTGTCCGGGCACATGAGTCTTGGCCAGTTGTGGCGGATTGGCATCGACTATGTTGAATACTGTGCAGTACCCTACTGCACAGAGGTCGGAAGGAACGACTCCTCTATCAAAATGTTCACCTATACCGTAGCATCTTTTTGAAGCAGGAAGCTCAAAAAAGCGTGAACTTCTTACGCAGAATGTGAAGTTAGAAGTGCATTTCAGACTTTGCGGATGCGCTCATCGTGATTTTTGAGCCCTTATCTATAAGAAACAACCCTTATTTTTGCTCTAGCAACAGGCAGGGTTTGCAACAGGCCTATTAGGACTGAGGTATTGTCTCAATGTGTATTTTTGTAGATGAGTTTGAGTAAAATCACTTTCATGGTCCTTTTGAGGTTGTAGTTTTTATGCAATCTATATTTAGACGGATTTAACTAAGATTAGCTTAACTGCATTTCATGTGGCTTAATTTTCTCTTACGTTTTATTTTTTCAAAAGAGAACTACATTTCTCAACTTACTTCAAAGTTATTGCAAATTTACCCTAGATCATGAAAAAAATACCGGCACTATTTTAAGATTCTGTGTTGCTCAGTTTTCAATTTAAAAAATACAACCTAAAAAAAAATAGGCAAACAAAGTTAAGCTAGTTCCAGTTAAGTACGTACAAATATACTTTATTGTCAAAAATCAATGTTTCAAAACCTCAGGTTTGATCTCTTTAGAAAAAAATTTATGTAGGAGGCTGAGGCTTTCAAAATTTGTCGAACTCAGCAGGATAACCTTACATTTAGCCACAATTTGCGCATCCTGAAAGTTACTTCCTCCAATCTCAGATGTTTTATGGGAGCACAGGAAATTCAAAGTGAGCCTCATCTCATCAAAGCTAATTTTATTCACTGCCCAAGCAGAAATTTCATAAGTTTTAGCATCGAAGCATCTCTTTCAATTATCATTATAGGAATGTAAGTTCTTGTATATTGATTCTTTTAATTGTAACTTCTGTTTTTTTCATTTGCAGAGTTGTCGATGAAGTTCTGAAAAAGTTCACCACAAGAAATAAATTACAACTAAAGTGTTTCAACAATCCTTCCTAAATCAAGAAAGTGCTGATTGTAAGTCAATTCCCTCACACTTTTTTTCTTTTTAATGGTGCATATAATCTGTGGTATCAGGTGTTGAAATAGGTAAGTGAAAAATAGGACCTGGGTCACTTTATTTTTTTACTAAATTGTGCTGTCTCAGGAATGTTTTCAGTATAATTTTTTACTGATTTGTCAAAATGAATAGTGTCTCTGATGTTTTACAGGGAGATGAAGTGCACTTTACCATCTTCCATGATGTAAGATCAAGTTCAAAAATTAAAGTTGGACCGATTTAAGTGGAGTCAGACTAACAGCATTTTGTGTTGCCCAATTTTCTCTCATATTTTATTTTTTAAAATAAAACCAAATTGCTTAACGAATTTAAACTTCCTGCAAATACCTATTTAGCCTAAATTGTAACTAAATACTCACAACATTTCAAATATCAGTGTTCCTTAGTTTACTGAAAAAAAAATTAAGAGAAAATTAGGCAACGTCTAATGTAGTTAGACTAATTCCTTGTCACTCTGTCTAGTCAATATCTAAGGCTCTATCCAAATTCATCAAAGTTTGAGAGAAAAAGAGCACTTGCCAACACGTCATGAAAATTCCAAAAACTTTAATGTCTCCTCTAACAACGCTTCATTTTAGCCATCTGAGGAGTCTCTAATTTCAATTTGCTGTGATTAATTTTCTTTAGGCTTGTAAGCGTGTAAAAGTGGTTACTTAGGTGCATTCATCAGTAGAAATCTTAATTTTTTAGAATACGGATTTACTACCCTAAATGTAATTTTTAGAAAGTCTTTCATCAGATTCTGCAGGAGTTTTAATTAAAAAGAAAGAATTTTTTCTCCTTCTTGTTACTTGCTGCCAGTTTTTCAGGTCTTTCGTTTACTTTACTGCTCCTCGTGTCAAAGTTAGTAGTTGTAATATTTTACAAACTCCCAAAGACATTATCCTATTTTTGTTGCTGGCACAATTGCATATATTTTCCACTATATTCTACCAGTGCTAAAATTTGAATCCTCATTTTACATTTTGTATATTTATTACCTATTTTATATTTAACCAAAGTACTCTGAAAAAAAAAAAATCAATAAATACTTAATTCACATATCTATAATTTGTTAATTTATTTTCGCTTCAAGTTCATATTACAAACTAAAATAGAAAATATCTTGGGCTCTTCTCTGAGTCTATAATATGACTGCCCATAATATTAATACTAAGAATATTAATTTTGAAAAGTATTGAGTGCAATTTTAAAATATTAAATTTCAAATACTCCCCTTTTGTAGGACTGTTCCTACCATCATCAACAACTAATGCCTCCTTGCCTTCAATCACTAATTAATGAGAAAAATCAACGATGTCAGGAAAATACCATCTGAGAGAAGAATGTTTACTTTATTTGTGGTGCCCATTAGAAGTTTATTTACTTATATTTTTAATTCAAGCCAAACAGGTTTAAAATTGATGACTGACATGGGGCTGTAATTAAGTTAGTAAAGTCCCAGAAATAAGCCACAAGGTATGTTAGGCACTTAGAAGGAGGGAGAGGTCTAGAGGTGCCTGACAATGGAAGAGGATGACTCTTGTAAACCCAAAATAAGGCTGCATGGAAAATTGTACAGTTTCAGAATATAGGAAGTATTGGAGGGAGCCCAAATTACAAATAATAAATTGTAACTTGTTACTCTGAAGAGAAACACTGTTAGAACATTGGAATGTTGTCACATTCAATTTAATGAAATATTTATTATTGAGAAAGAAAAAAAAAAAAAACGATGAATATTTTTGTACTGACAATGTAATGATTTCTCTCTTTATTTCAATATTGAAACTCGAAAAGGAAACTGTGTGAAAACACAAATTAGGACCACGAAATAAAAAGTCATAGAATAATTTGAATGTTCATTTAAAATTTCTTTATCATGAAAAACCAGTAATGGAAATATAAAACCATCTGTAATTATACACAAACTCTTTTCCGTATGCAAGTCTATTTAGCCACTATAGAATTTTAAATATCCCACTGTTTTAGTAAAAAAAAAACTTGATCCAATATCGATCCCCCTCATCCCCTTTATTCCTATTCCCAACCATGATACAAACTTGCCGTTATAGGTTGGCTGCACGGCTGATGTGCATGGATTACAGTTTGCAATACAGAATTAATACATATCTCTGACTCATTTCACGACTTATCAATGGTTAAGGAGCAATAGGAAAAAACTAAAAATATCAGCTTGCGTACATATTTTATACTGTAGAATGATAGGCACTGTCCCTAACTCATTTTCGCCAAAATTGTAGTTAGGTGGTCCTCTTCTTCAGCCATCGTTTTGTGCCTTTAATTTTGCTAAGCAGATAAGTGTTTTTATCGGTGAGCCAGAGATAATAGTTCCTTTTTCCAAAATGAAGTCTAAGTATTCATAGTTTTGACGCATGCTAGGTACCTATCCAAAAATGCCCGTGACTTTGCCAGTGTTTTTCGTATCAAGTTTAGTGATATTCACTATTTGCTTCATCTGCTCCTCCATTGCTTTGGAGATTGCAGCCACCTTCGCCTTAGCCTCAGGGCCCAGATCTTTGTAACTTGTTAGCAGTTTCTTGAGGAACGCATTCACGTCGTTCTTAGCGGTTTCACCCATTTGGTCTAAACTTTTACTTTCAATATTTCCTGAAGTGCATTCACATACAACCTGGAACAGTCATAAAAAATCAAGTTATTTTCCCCCTCCCCACTCAGGATTTTATGCGATTTTAGGGACTTAAAAAAGGTCAATGACCAGTCTTGGGCACTTTTCGTGCCCCATAACTATGTGGTATTTGAAAAGAAAAAGTCAGATAATCACCAAAATAAACGAGAGAAAAAAAAATAAAAGTTATATCTAAATAAAAAATATGTAAATATAATAAAAGTAAGATGAAACGGTTATTCCCAAAGAAGAAAACCCACACGTAGCTCCGTTATGCGTGCATAATGCCGAAGAATCACAGACGTCCGCATGGTATGCAGGAGATAATCTGAGAGTTTAAGCTTCAGAGACTATATGTCGACAGGGCCGGATTAAGGGGGTAGCCACATGGTCCGCGGCCCATGGCGGCAAATCAAAGAGGCGGCACATTTTGCAATTTTTTTAAATGTAGGTATAAAAAAAATCGGATTTAGAAAAAAATTAGAAACAAAATCTCTCATTTTCTGAGAGTATAGTAATTTTTAATTTTGTCGTCTTTCGGTGATACAAGAGACAGCACCTTTAATTAATCGAGTTAAGAGAGACCAAACACGCAATTTGGCCAGGAACGGCGCGACTGAGAGAGAAATGATGACGAGGACTTGAGATGTAAAGGAGAAGCCCTCGGCGCGGCAGTCGGCATGTAACACATATTAGCGCCTACGTGCCTTCAAGACTGCACGAATACTTCACGCATTGCATCAAACACAGTGCGGTCAGCGGGTCAGCGTGAAACGGATAGCGCCTACAAGAATGCATGAATACTTCACGCATTGCGCCAAACACACAGTGCGGTCAGCGTGAAACGCATAGCGCCTACAAGACTGCGTGAATACTTCACGCGTTGCGTCAAACACAAGGCGTTCAGCAGCGGTCGTCGGCGTGAAACTCATAGCGCTTACAAAACTGTCGGAATACTTCACGCATTGCTCCAAACACGGTGCGGTCTGTGCGGTGCGGCGACGGAAGTTAAAATCAATAAACCACATTTATGTTTGCTCTTTCATAATTTTTTCGTTCATTTCTTATGAATGGAAGGCCTTGTCCACGCAGAGATAGGTTTACGAAACTTAACGTTCGCGCAAAGTTCGGTGAATTTTTGCTACTAGTGTTGACAGGGCTTTCCCAAAAGATGCTTCCAACACGAGTAAACGCGTCTTATGCACCCCACCCCCGCTGGCACGTTCACTTGATGCTTTTTATTGATGCTTCAAAACCAATGCGAAGGGGGCGGCAAAATACAGGCGGCCCATGGGCGGTAAGTAGGTAAATCCGGCCCTGTATGTCGACGGTGAGACTACCAGACCGCGTATCTCGTTTGCGGTGTTTAACAATCTCCGCTCACATTTTATTTTTTTGAAGTAAACCAGCTCAATATCATTTCTTGAAATTTTCACAAAAGAAAGGAAAATTTTAGATAAATTCTGCTCAGAGTTTTCTCCGCGCGAAGAGAAAAAATCACGGAAGTTTTCGAGAATGGACATTGAGTAGTTTTCCATTTTAAAAAAAAAAGTGTGAAAGGAAGTTTGCGACGTCGCAAACCGAGAAACGTGGTTTGGTAGTTTCACGATAGATGTGTTACAAAAATAAAATACACAGCGATAAATGTGAAATAACTATGCGTATTATTAACAGCTTGTCAAGCAGATTTTTGGCGCGCAAGTAAGAGCCAAAGGAAGGGCACTTACCGTTGCTACAAAGGTTGCAAGGAGAAGAAGGAGCAGGCTGCTGCGGTTGAAAACCATGTTTTTATCGTATTTTGACGAATGAGTAACGAATTCACACAACCTGCGTTACAGAATGTTCAATGAGGTGGATACTATTGTAAAGGCACATTAACATTTATACCTGCTATTATCTCCTAACTATGACCCTTGAACTGCAAGTTTCGTAATATACGCAAAATTAGAGACCAGTATATTTATTGTGTTGCTCTAAGAAATCATCGAATGGATCGTGTATTGAATAAATCGTGTAATCATGATAAAGGAACATTTTTCCAGATTTTACTACTGGAAATATCATTTATCAATTCATCTCCTACATTTTTTCAAATGTTAATGTAGCAACTTGGCTTTGGTGTGTAACCCCAGCGCATATTCAAATACAGATAAAACCGCTCACCGAGGGTCAAGGCCCATTTAATCTCACGTCCGTCAGTTCTGAGTTACTACCAAAAAAATAAACAAAACATGATAAAAACATAACATTAAATTCAGATATAAAATTATGTAAGCATATGTATGCACTATTCAAAATCAACTATCAAGGTAGCGAGCGCAGTAAACGCTCGTAATTATTTGCAAGTATACATTGTGAACTCAAACATCCCGCTCAAAAAAAAACCTGAAAAATTGGAGGAAAAGTATTCTCAAGTTTCCCAAAAAAATTTAATATTCTATCAAACGAAATCCGATATTGTCCGTTGTCATTTCCAGAACGGAGAGACAATAACGAGAGAACTTCATGGTTTGACCGCCGCGCAGTGGAACAAGTCCATGGGGAAGTTGGACAAAAAAGCTTCTTACTCAGTTAATATAAAAGACTGAGGTTTTAAAAGTCGTTCCTCTGGTTTCTCTCAAAATTTTTCGCCTGAAAATAATTTATTTAAACCCTTCAACCCCTTAAAATGTACTTGAAAAAAACTCCGGGCGTGGAAGCCGCACTTACGGACTATACAGCCGTACTGTCCGTGTCACAAGCTCAGAGGCAGGAAGTTTCGGACGTAGCTTCTGGAGTAGTCGAAGCTACGGCTCCAGTACCCGGAACTGTCGGCTTCTGCACCCAGAACGGACGGTATGTCCGTATAGTCCGTAACTTCTTTTCCAGTGTGACGATTTAAACATCAAAATTTGCAGTTTCGGTCTTAAATGCCACGTCCGACCTCTGCAAAAGAATCGATCCACCGTGCGACGCACAGTGGATGCAGTCAATAGAAGGAGTTGGGCAAATTTTTGAAACTTAAAGGGCTTAAAACTCAGCTTGTACAACTTTTGAGGTTCTGAAAGTAGTATCATTGGTTTTCTCGTGAAATTTTCTTCTCTGCATAACTCCCTAGAATTTAAAATGTGTCGAAATAAACATCAAAATTTGCAACTTTAGTTAAACAATTTATGTCCGACCTCTCTAATGGAGATGTTGCAATGCATGTGTGAGGAATTTGCGATTTGACTGTTGATTTTAATGTAAAAATTCGTGAGAAACAAGATAGTGCCACTAGTTTTATCTGAAATCAACTCTCAGGCTCAAAAAAAAGCTCTCAAGTTGAGGCCAAAATGGAGGGGATACCCCACCCTACCCTGAGAGTCCACCTCTACATCAAGACGAACTCTCCATGAAAAGATAGGGAGCAAATACATCAGCAGTGATGCCGTGTTTTCAGTTTGAGAGTCCCTAAATGAAGTGGCAGCCCTGTCAATGTATTTGCTCCCTATCTTTGCATGGAGAGTTTGTCTTGATGTAGAGGTGGACTCTCAGGGTAGGGTGGGATATCCCCTCCATTTTGGCCTCAACTTGAGAGCTTTTTTTGAGCTTGGGAGTTGATTTCAGAGAAAACCAGTGGCATCATCGTGTTTCTCGCGAACTTTTACATATGAATCAACAGTCAAATCGCAAATTCCTCACACATGCAACATCTCCATTGACTCGATCCACCGTGCGGCGCACAGTGGATTGAGTCAATTAGAGAGGTCGGACATGAAATTTTTGACTGAAACTACAAATTTTGATGTTTATTTCGTCACATTTTAAATTTCATGGGGTACCCCCGGAAGAAAATTTCACGAGGAAACCAATGGAACCACTCTTAGAACCTCAAAGTTTCGTATAAACGGAGTTATGAGCCTTTGAAGTTTCCTAATTTTGTCCGACCTCTCCTATTGACTCGATCCACCGTGCGGCGTTACGTTGAATCGAATCGGAGTAACGTGTGTCAATAGCGTCATTGGCCCGTTACGTTGCCGGGCGGGGTGACGTAACGCGAGGAGGGAGGAGGATGCGTCGATCGAGAAATCGGAGATCCTCTTCCAGACCGGAGAGGTTTATGAAAAACACATACTTAACGTGCCGGCCCCGAAAATGGATGGCGTTGCCATCCCTCGGTGTGAAGCGAGCGATCCGCGTGGAGGAGACGTGTTTTTCGGGGGCGATATTGTGCGGGCGCATCGAAAAAAGCTCCGGAGACAGGGTCGTGATGGTAGTGTTTGCCACTGTCGGCGTCGAGCGATGATGCGCGGAATCTGGTGACGCGTCGCCCGCCGCGCTTCACTGCTCAGAATTAGCCGCGTTCTTTACGTAAGCTGCCAAATCTGGGGGCTCAGTATTGGAAATCGATCGATGGGTTATCGAGTTTATTGACCTTGAGCCGGTAAAGGGGAAAACTCTAGTATTGAAGGGCTTTGAACGTGATGAGGAGGATTGAATCGGTCATTTTCAAAAAGACTTAAGCGCCGTGTACGAAAATGCAAGAAAAACAGTGGAAATTGCATTAAACGCCCCGTTTAAAATCGTAGATTGGTTAAAAATGTCATCAATTAGTTCATTGCTTTAATATTTTAGAGCTCTGAGATTTAGAACGGATCAATTGAGATGGTGATTACCGTTTTTCTCGTAGATTCACTTTTTGCGCTCAAGTATTTTTGAGAATGACCGATTCAACTGTAAATCAGGGTCAGCTCGAGTATCTCGTAAGACAGTTGCAAGGCTGTGAGTAATCAGGACTGATAGTGCGGTTAGAATTCGGGTCAATCTATTCGATCAAAAAATATATTTTTTAACCAGCTACTTACGTCGATGAAATTGAATATTGTTTTTCCTTGAATCGATAAAATTTTGCCATTTTTTGGCTATTTTTGTAAATTTTATCTTATTTTATTTATATCCAATCGTTAAACTTACAGTTCCGGAAGAGAGACTATACACAGACGTACAAAAATCGATGTTCACCCTTTAATCGATTTGGTTCAAATCGATTTTCATCGATTATTTTTTGCAGAGAAATCTTTCGTATCTCCGACTAAACCACGTATCCATCAGTAAACCACGTATCTCCCCACGATGTTTCAAAATTTCCGCTCCTATTTTATTTCTTCAGGGAGAAACAAGTCAACTTCATACCTCGAAATTTATTACGGAATTTTCTGCATAAGGGATCAATTTTTCCAGAAAATTACGCTGACCATGTTTTCCAAAGAAGAAACATGAAGAATGACATAGATTTTGCAACGTCGCAAACGGAGATACGTGGTTTTGTACTTTTGACCATCGCCCTGCGTGTGATTGGACGACGTTTAGCAAAAAGGAACCAAGCCACATCAGCTATTGCCAAATTTAACCGGGAAATTTGATTTTCTACAAGAGAATGTTTGTACGGATTCCTTTGAAAACTTTAAGTAATTTGCTTCGTACAATGCAGAAAGTTCACTGAAAGCTCAAAAATCCGTACAATCATTTTCATGTAAACAATTAAATTGCCCAATCAAATTTGGCAATAGCTGATGTGACTTAGTTCCTTTTTGCCTAAAGCGGTCCAATTCGTCGTCTCCCGCACAAAAGAACTTAACTCCATTCCAAGGTTGCCACATTGACTTATACAATTTACTTTATTTCACACAAAACCCGTGCATTTTAGTCCAAAATTTTTCTGATTTTTGCAAGGAATCTGAGGAAAAATTAGTGACATTTTCAGTTTGAAATGCCCAAAATTCTCTCGATTACGCGCGATTTGCGGGGGGGGGGTAACGTTCTTTCGTGAGGGAGACAACGAATTGGACTACCTATAAATTCTGGCTCATCTGAAAAAACACTTATGTGCATAGGGAAACTAATGGCACATACGTTGTTTTTAAACCGGGCCGGAATTTTAAGCTCCAAATTGCAAAATGCAGTCCGATTGTATACTCATCTTTTCAGAGCCTTTTTGATTCTGTATTTTGAAACTTGACAACAATGCCACCTTGTTTTAACCCCCCAATCGCACGGCCGAACAAGACTTTCTCATCGGATTGGGACGAGCGGCGGCGTTCCCTCAGCTCTCGATGTGTGCTTTTTCGACACAAGAGCCCCTTTAGATTCTTTACAACTTGTATCGATTTGTAAAGATTTGCGTAACAAGACTGGTATTTATCTTTCGTGAAGCATGTGACACTTATCCACGACGGGACGGAGCCCACTCAGCCCTCGGAGCGCCAGGAAGTGACTCGATATATTTCCTGGAACATTGATGACTTATAGTTTTATTTGGCCTTCAAAACCAACTTATCATCTCTGGAAGATGATGGGGCATTTTATCAGGAGGTCGATGTATTTTCATGTCCTCGAATGTCCCCTAACTTCGTATAGAAACTCGTCGAATGATCGTATTCTAAGAGCTCACCGAAAATCTATATAGTAAAAAAGTTTTTTGTTTTTTTTTTTAATTTTCAAGAGACAAATTATTAGAGAATAGCTAAAAGCTTTAATAGCTTTTATGTTTGGTTTCAAAATCAAACACGGAATAAAATCATTTTCAACATATTTTTGAAACCTCCAAATTTAAAGGTACTTTTAAAGTGTATTTGGTAATTTTTTACGTGCATTTTATGAATATGCTCTTACAATGTTTAAGAAGTTTTTTTTGAACGATTGACAAAATCAGCGCATCCATCATGATTTAATAATGAAGATCCACAAGAAAATCTAAAATTGTACTCAACATCTCCCATGAGCAGCTCTCTAATTTGTAATACAAGATGCTTCCCTCTCACTAAACGCTGCCTAGTTATTGCGGTAAGTTTCTTTAAAAGTAAATTTTCAATTTAGTCGCAGTTAATTATTCTCTGTCACGCCCGAGGAGTGAATTTTTACATACTGATGAGCTACAAATAAAAATGAACGAAATGATACGTCGTAAATGAACAGCTCACCCTCTCTAGGCAACGCAGTAAGGCGTATGGTGGAGAATTTTTAAAATACATATCAAATCATTTTAGGTAGGTGGTCAAGAAGTCCTTAAGGGCCGTTCATACAATACAATGTAGTACCTACTTAAATTGAAATTTTTACCTTACCTCCTTCTTCTAGTACTTAACGCACACGTAATATAGATCCGCCCCCTCACAAAAAAAAGGAAAAAGAAAGAAGAAAAAGAAAAAAAATTATGGCACGTTGATGATGAATTTATCATGAAAATTGCCACCTCTTCTTGATTTTTCATCTACGTAACGCGATCTTGAACTTCCATCCATCCCCCCGTCACTCATCGTATCGTAGGCTCAGACCCCCCTCCCCCCTTTCCATGAAGCTTTGCGTATTTGTAAACACACTTTTATAAAATAATTATTTGCCATATCATAAACTTTAGTATCAAAAACTATGTATAAAGTGAAGTAAATGATGCGCTACCCCAAATCTGAGGTGAGATTCGGATTCCTCGTCAAAAACTACATTAAATTCACCCTTCACACGCTGTAGTTGTGAAAGAATTAGCGTGTAGTCACATGCGCGAACTAATTTCATGAGATGTGCGTGGGTGGTCGGCTGGAGTAGGTCAGTAGGGGAAGAAGAAGGAAACAATGGAAAGAATCTCGAGAGCGCGACCAAATCCCCCAAGCGCCAGGCGCCACGGCAGATTCCTCGCAGCAGTGGCGGCACTATTGGTTAGAGGCGTCAAGGTCGAACTAGCCAGACTGAGTGGCGACGCGATCTTATCTCTCGGCCGGAGAGAGGGGTGGTGAAGGGGGAGACTGATGATGGTTCAGAATTCAACCAGTAGATGGCGTACGCGTCTACTTTTCCTCATTAACGGCGTTGATACTTTCTCTGGTGTTGCGATACATCTATAGTTTTTCACTTCTTAATTTTTTTACCAATGAAGCTGAGGACATATTTCTTCGTTTTTATTTTTGCCCCGAATGCAAGAGTCGTAGGTCAGTGGAAATGGAAACTGCATCGCCGGCCAATCAGAAACTCCATGACGAACCTTAGTGCGGTCGTGATTTATTTTAAGTATGTTTCAGCGAGTGCATCAAACTAATTATTTTAAGTCTAGATCGTCATCTTATGGCCAAAGTAACACAAGCGCCACGCGACGTTCAAACAATTCCGGCGCTATTTCATTTATTTTCGGAGAACTTTTTCAAGGAAACCGTCCGAAAATTTCACCGCATTTTCTTTAAGCTACCGATAAAATTCAGTGACATTTTCAAACAGATTCAAACATCAGTTTCTCTTTAAAAATAGAATGGCGGCAGAAAATTTTAAACGTCGCATGGCGCTTGTGATACTTTTGCTAGGGCTGACGAGATATTGTAAGCAGAATGACTCTTGTGTTCCTGACAATCAGTGCTTTTTTCTCTAATAATGGAGCCTCTTATTATCAGGGTATTTTCGGTTTTTGTAGCTAGTTGAGCTAATTCACTTCAATTGCAATTTCCTTTAACCCGTCAAATATGTATATTACATGCAGCCTCTCCAGGCAATAATTTTAATTATTTCTTGTTTGAATATTGATTATGCAGTAATAGTTTTTGAGTGTAATATCCTTTCGTTGTATCGCTGCTATTTGTCTTATCTCCTCTCGCATTGATTCGCTCGGCGCTGGTGAGGCGGTTGGTGTTTGAAATCAAAACGCCTTCAGTTGTGTGCGTATGCAACACGGACATCCATGGAGCTTGAATAGTTGCATCCAGGCGTTATGATGAACTTCGTTTGCTTTACCCACGTCGCACGTGACACTGAACGCAACTGAAACTTGATTGCTTCTCTTCACCCTAACTTTATTCCGGCTTTACATTATGATATGCTGAATGATAAAGTTGACAGAAAAATTGCCTCTCAATAAATAAGTAGATAGGAATGATGTATAATGAATCAATGCACAAAAATAAGAGAAAATAAAGTATTTTATTTCAGTTCATTCAGTATTACCATTTTACACACGTGTTCTTACAAATCTGAACTCATCATCCTGATTTCTATTAATTTCGCCCAATGTTTTAACTATTGTCCATGTTACGCATGTTTCAATGAACCAGAATATCCCATGCACCTTCAGGTTCCGAACAACAAGATCTAATGCCATCAAAGTTTATGCCTGTCGGATATGTAAATGGGGGTGGGGGAGGGAGGAGGAGGCGGTAGAGTTGAAATTGCGTTTCAATTTCATGAGCAAATTGGGCAGGAAGTTTACTGTTTTTACTGTCAATTTAATCAAAATTCGGTAAATGAAACTTGTGCTTGAAAAAAAAAATTAAAGAAAGTAATAAAAGTATAACATCCGAGACATTTAAAAGAAGTAAAAATATATTGTAAAAGAAATAATATCACAATTTTCTGAACCGTGCAAAGTGATCGTCGCTAGTAGGATCTTGTTGAAAATCGTTCCTTGGGAATCAAAAAACTGAAATTTAATGCAAATATTCGTGAAGTTTTTCGCAAAAACTTTCTTTCGGCAAATTAAGCGACGATTTGTAAAAAGTGCAAAATCTATGATTGAACGATAATGTTTTAACAAGTTAGAAAACTGATAAATTTGTATTTGTCCTTCTTTTTTCCGAGACATTCGTAGACAATGGAGTAAAATGTATAGGCGTAAAATATTAAAACATTTTATGCTTCGATCCCCTCTAGGAAGTGCACTGACGCATTTTGTTGTTTATTATTAGGAAGGGCGAAATTTTACAAACATCAGCCTTGAAGCTTTGGTAATGACTCGGTTTCAACGTCATGCGAAGGGAAAGCCATGATGTGACAACGTATTGAACTTACTTACAAACATTTCTAGAGACTTAATACAAAATAAGGAGCTGCTTTACCTACTTGAAAGACTTCGTGGTTCATGAACCAAATTTTCGTTTTGAAACGAGGTAGACGATACGTTTTTGTGTGTAAAATTACATAGTTCGTCGTCGTCGCTCCCAGCCCAAAGAACGTATCTTCATTTCAAAGTTGCAAAATTGATTCAAACTGTTCATATTTTTACCCGTTCAAAATGTTACTGTTTTTTCCTCATGGTTAGGAGACACATAATGGCAATTTTTGCTTCGTAATGCACACAACAGTTTCCACGAGAAAGTAAAAATTGCATGTGGCGATTTTGCAACGCTGAAATTTAGTTACGCTTTTTTGTCTGAGGAACGACGAAAATTGGTACCATTTCAAATTTTCACAACGCTTCAAGAATACCTAACTGCCACAAGCCGCAAGACATAGAAATCAGGGCAACAAGTACGAAACTCAGCCGATGACATGAATGAAAATAAATTATGCGAGAATAAATTAAATACCTATTGAAATAAAGGAAAAATCCGTAAAATTTGTGGCAGTTTATTTTCATATTATGTACATTTGGCAGGTCAGTTTTTGATTTTTCCAGTCTACATAAGTTAAGGCAAAAAAGCAATATCACTTGTTTCTAATGGCAAATCGTTCAACAAGTCCTATCTTCTATACGGTGGCAAATACTCTCTATTTGGTTGTTCCGGTGGAGGACTGATCGTTTGACTGGGTACGGGGGTTGGGAAATTGCCGGTCCCTCCTTGAGAACCAGGTCTGTAAGTGGAGGCGGGGAAGTTACCGACAGAGGGTGGTCCGTAAGTCGGTGCGGGTGTCTGCGATGGGAAATTACCTCCCGTTCCCGGAGTATAACTGGGAGAAGGCGTCTGTGAGGGGAAGTTGCCCGTCGAAGGAGGTCCATACACCGGCCTGGGGGTCTGAGCTGGGAAGCTACCCACCGAGGGAGTTCCGTAGGTAGGGCGCGGTGTTTGCGCAGGGAAGTTACCCGTCGAAGGGGGTCCATAGGTGGGCCTGGGAGTTTGAGAGGGGAAGTTCCCTGTCGGTGGCCGGTAAGTAGATTGGGGCGTTTGGACCGGGAAGTTGCCAACGGATGGTGGGCCGTAAGTTGGCGCCGGCGTTTGGCTCGGGAAGTTGCCTCCTGAAGGCGGGCCGTAGGTGGGTGCGGGGCTTTGAGCTGGGAAGTTGCCTGTTTGGGGTGGACCGTAAGTAGGCGCGGGAGATTGGACAGGGAAGTTTCCTGTGCCGAAGGAGGGTGCGGGGCTCTGAGCAGGGAAATTGCCACCTGATGGAGGGCCATAAGTTGGGGCGGGTGACTGAACCGGGAAGTTGGCGCTGGGACCTTGCGGACCCGTAATAGACGGATAGTTGGCGACGGGGCCTGTTGGACCGGCCTGGCCACCGAACGAGGTTGATGGACCTTGCGGACCGGTTATTGATGGGAAGTTGGCGACCGGACCTGTTGGCCCTGTTTGGCCTCCGTAAGTGGCGGAAGGGCCTTGGGGCCCTGTTTGAGCAGGGAAGTTGGCAACTGGACCTGTTGGTCCTGTTTGACCTCCGTAAGTGGCAGAGGGCCCTTGAGGCCCTGATTGGCCTCCGAATGATGCCGTGGGTCCTTGAGGTCCTACTTGAGCAGGGAAGTTGGCAACAGGACCTGTAGGTCCCTGCTGACCCCCGTAAACTGCATTTGGCCCTTGAGGTCCTACCTGAGCAGGGAAATTGGCCACAGGACCTGAAGGTCCTTGTTGACCTCCATAGACTGCATTAGGTCCTTGTGGTCCGGACTGACTAGGGAAATTGCCTGTTTGTCCCGAGCCTTGTTGTCCATTTTTACTGTAATCATAAATGTTAGCGTTCAATCCGTACAGGCTAGGAGCAGTGCTGCATTCGAATTGGTTCCACCATACGCAAACGAACCATTGCTGGTGGAATATAGTTCCATTTGGACATAAGAAGTCGTACTTGATATTGTTGTGACAAATGTGGAAAACTTGACATCTTGCCTCCGTATCGGCGTAGTAGCCAGGGTATTGCTGGTCAGAGCATTTGAATGAAGTTACGGGGATTTGCGAATAAATAGGATAGTCAGTTCCGGGCTCCCCAGGGATTGCAGAATGATCTCCATGGCCAGATCCATCATCTTGATCACCCTGCCCGCCTCCGAAGTTGCTGGGGGCATTACCACTACCGAAGTTAGTCGGGGAATTCCCAACCCCGAAACTGCTGGGAGCATAATTTCCACCTCCGAAACTGCTGCTAGGTCCAACGCCGCCAGCATTTCCACCTCCAAAGCTGCTTGGTCCTATGCCACCGGCATTTCCACCTCCAAAAGAACTCGGCCCAATGCCGCCAGCATTGCCACCTCCAAAGCTACTGCCACCGTAGTTTCCACCAGCGTTACCACCTCCAACACTGCTAGGTCCGATGCTACCCGCGTTACTACCTCCAACACTGCTAGACCCGATCCCGCCAGCGTTGCCACCTCCAAAGTTACTGCCACCATAGTTTCCACCAGCGTTACCACCTCCAACGCTGCTAGGTCCGATTCCGCCGGCATTGCCAGTTCCGAAGCCAGTTGAAGGTATATTGCCTGATGGAGCGTAGCCTCCAACGCCAGGTATAGACGCTCCAGTAATCCCTGAGGTTCCAGGACTTCCACTGCCGGAGGAGAAGCCTCCAGTTGGTAAGTTTCCAGTTCCGAAGGACGGCACGTTTGATGATGAGGGTGCAGAGGGCACGTAAGTTGTGGTGGGGATGCCGCTAGGGTATCCAGATGTTGGTGAGGGGAAGTTACCAGTAGATGGGAAGTTTCCTGTAGAGGGGAAGGTACTGCCGCTAGGGTAGCTAGGAGTGGAGAATGAAGGCGTGGTGGGGAAACTGCCAGTGCCAGGCGTGCCTGAAGGATAGCCTGCGGTTGGATAGGAAACAGTCGTGGTTACTGGGAAGTTTCCTCCGCCGAAGGATGTTGAAGGATAACCTGCCGCGGGGTAGCCTTGAGTCCCTGGTTGCGAGGTCGGCTGCTGAGTTGGGAAGTTTCCTGTTGACGGGAAGTTTCCTGTTGACGGGAAGCTCCCTGTTGACGGGAAACTTCCTGTTGACGGGTAGTTGCCTGTCGATGGGAAATTGCCTGTTGATGGGAAGCTACCGGTTGACGGGAAGTTACCGCTTGGGAACCCGTTCGATCCAGAGGGTCGGTTGTAATTGTATCCGTTGTCCTGAGTCTGAGGCCTAGAGGTTTGCGTAGGACTGAAGCCTGGAGTTGTGTCGAAGGGTCTTGGGGAACTTGCTACCGGGAATTGATTGCTTGGTCGAGGGTAACTGTATCCATTACTTTGAGCCTGAAACAGTGAGAAAATAATTGATAAAAAATACAGCGGGAACAACCAACGAAAGCAACGCACATCTCACGTGGAGAGTTTTACTGATTGAGCTCTAGAAATAATAATATCACTTCGAAGTAGGACCTCCACACATTTTCAAAATTTTATTGACACCCTTGTGAAAGTAATTTTCTATTTGTGTACATTGGGTGGGAGCAAAGCTTGCTCCAGAAAAATCTTCTCTCCCCTCTTTAGTATACCCTGGTAAAAATTGGCGACAGGAGCTGCGTTTCAAAATACCATAGGAATGCTTATAGCCGGCTAGAGAAGGTGATAGAAAATCATATAGCTGGCTGTAGAAAGCGGAGAAAATCACACAGCTGGGTCATACGAAGCGATGAAAAGTTATACAGCCGGACTATAGTTCCTAACAACGGGATATACAGTTTATCGCCATCGGCTTTAAAAGGCTATAAGAAATTGTGTAGAAATTCGTGTGCTTTGGAAATCATTAAGTTTGATACGGAACCACCTTAATAGGTATTTACAAAACACAATATATTTTCCTTTAATAAATATTTTTTTTCATCAATTAAAATGAGAATAATCCGTACAGGATGTGCAAACATTTCAAAATCATGAGTTGAAAAACGCTGACTCCGCGAGATTAAATATTAGAGCCTAACACAAAGCGGAGCGGCGACGCACTGGCGCCTACAAACCTAACAGGGATACTTCACGCATTGCGCAATGCGTGAAGTATCCCTGTTAGGTTTGTAGGCGCCAATGCGCGTTTCGCGCTGGCTGCCCGCCCGCCGCGCCGCAGGGTGCCACATTGCTTGAAGCAAGTATTTCACACCAGAGGTATTGCACAGTATCACACGAAATTGAAGGCAACATATTAGGAATGGCAGGCATCTTTCAAAAGTACGGAGCTTTCCTCTTAAAATAAATTAAGATACTACGGCCCAGAAAGAGAGCAGTAGTCCAAAAACTCACTAAGTCCTAGCATCCGTAATTAGTAACGTTTCGCATACACTTTATCGCCTGGCTGTTGCTTAATCGCCATCGGCTATAAAAGGCCATAAGTAATTGTGTAGCCGGCTATAGAAGCTATTGGAAATCTTACAGCCGGCTGGAGATCTATGGTATTTTGGAGCACAGATTCTACTGCTAATTTTTACCAGGGTAAAGAGCTTGCGACGTGTGGTTGAAATATTATTTATTAGAATCATGGAAAGTACCGAATATTTCCATCAGGTGGAATGCTTTCATAATGAATCGTCATTCGTAATTGGAACTTTTAGCTCTGGTTTTTACATATTTTGAGGACACCTATATGTAGGGGTAAGTAAATTTATCCGAGGGATTGCAACAACACCATTTTAATTTTAAAAATTTGAATGATAACCAAGGTGTTGTGTGAAATTTTGCACACAACACCTTGGTTATCATTCAACTTTTTTTTAAAAAAAAGTTAATAAATACGCGCGTAAAATAAGAAGAATTTTAACGTTTAAGAATATTACTGGACTTACCAAGGCCACGTGGGAAGCAATTGCAAGGAGTAAAGCTGAAACATAAAAAAGAAAATGCCCCATTAGATATTTCTAAAGATTCTTCCCTTTAGAAAGGGATTTGAAAAAACATACTGACGCAATCACATTTGATAAAATGAAATGTCCTAAAAATGTTTAAATTGACTTTTTATAATGTCAACTACCAACACTGATGTCTCCTTTACTTGCGTAAATTTCAGAATTTTCTGATATGTGCAACGTGTTCTCGTGAAATCGACAACATTTTGCAATTAGGAACTACAATTTCTGACTCATCCGGAGAAACACTTATGTGCTAAATTGAAACTAATATTACGTACGTTGTTTTCACACTGCGTTGGATATTGTAGTTCCTAATCATTGCAAAGTGTAGTCCAAATTTAATTACAATGAGATAACACGTCGACGGTGAAACTTCCAACTCACGTACCTCGGTTTACGACGTTGCAGACTTCCTGCCATACCTTATCTTTTAAATGGACAACTTCTCAACTTCAATTTTAAAAAAACTTCCGGAATTTGTATGCGAAAATAATGCTGAAAAATCAAAGAAATGAAGTAGGTATGTTCTCCTTCATAAAAGTAAAATTAGAGAGATTTTTAAAACACTGCAAACGAGACACGCGGTTCGGGAGTTTCACAGCCGATTTTCTTTAGTGCTTGGTTACATGGATTGCATTTTGCAAAAAGGAACCAAGATCATTCCAATGTCGCTAAGATTGTACTACCATTTTTAACTTGCAAATGTAAAATGATCGTCTAAACAAGTACTAACTTTACTCCCAATAAACTATAAATTCACGACTGATTCACCTTGGTAAATTTAATTTTTTGCATGATTCAGTCATTTTATTGCAAATAATTTAAGTTGCACAATCCTAGCAACATTGAGTGCTCTTGGTTCCTTTTTGCAAAATGCAATCCATATACTCCGTCTAGAGGTCCATTATAGGTAGAAGATCCGCAAAATGAACGGGTTGCCTATCCTTTCTTGAGCAGGAGAGGCGCGCCTGAAAATGGTTATATTATATTCTGTTTAGAGGTCCATTACAAGTTAAAGATCCACGGAATGAGCGTGTTGCCCATCCTTTCTTGAGCAGGAAGAGCGCGCCTGAAAATGGTTATATTATATTCTGTTTAGAGGTCCATTACAAGTAAAAGATCCACGAAATGAGCGTGTTGCCTATCCTTTCTTGAGCAGGAGAAGTGCGCTTGAAAATGGTCATATTATATTCTGTTTAGAGGTCCATTACAAGTAGAAGATCCACGAAATGAGCGGGTTGCCTATCCTTTCTTGATCAGGAGGAGCGCGCCTGAGGAACTCCCACCCACAAAGCGGCTCTAAATCTGGCGCATCTCGGAGATGGGCGGGCGGCGGGGTTGCTGTCATCGGCGCGCGTGCGGTAGCCGAAGAGTGGCGTTTCGTTACCATAATTACCGTTCGGCGAGCGAGCAATTGGTAAATGGTTTCGCCGCGGTGATGAAACCGGTTTCATAATTTGTAGATGAGAATAATGTCGAATGCCGCTCCGGTGTTTTGAACGGGCCCGGCCGAACATTAGAAACAGCGAAAAAACCCGCTGGAAAAAGCAAAAAAAAAGAAAAACAAATAATAGTGGGAGAAATGAGAGATGCTAATCTGCGGACCAGTTCACGCTATTCTTCTGCCGGTCGGCGAGGCGCGGCGGCTCACACATCGAGGATGAATGGAGGTCGGGAGTTTAACCTAAACCTTGAACTCGGAGCCACCGTTTTGAGAACAAAGCTGCCCATCTTGATTGAAATGACTCAGTTTTATACGCTCTCCGCCGCGATGACCTACTCAAACCTCTCAGAAGCATCTGTTAATCGCTTTTCCACCATGCAGCTTCTAGAGTCCCTTTATACTGAGAGTCAAGACAATGTGAATCCATTTCTGATTGGTCCCCGTATTTTAGGCCTTCACAGTGTCTTAAACGGGAATAAAGATTACATTTTTGCCGATTGCGAAGATTAAAATCTGGAATGGACCAGGGAATTACGGATTTGGCAAACGGAATGAGAGAAGGAACGGAGAAAGGAATTTGAGAATGGGCCGATCAAAGATTACAAAAAACGTTCAATTTCTGTAATCTGTATTCTCGTTTGTGACTCCATGAGGGGGTGTTGTCTTGACTCTCAGTATACAGGGACTCTAGCAGCTTCGAGGGATTCTCTCACTCAGGAATCGATTTCACTTCAACCGTGTAAGACAGCGAACTTTGGTAGGTGTTAATGACGCCATGGACCAAACTGCCGTACTAAGGAAAAACGCCGTATGAACCTTCAGGCGTTGTCATATCTCCTTCGACAAAAAACGAATTTACCGGGAAAGTTGAGAATATTCTTCTTCGACAATTTTAGACTATTTTGTTCGCAATTTAATCGAAAATGTCTGAAGAATTCGAGGAAAGCTATGTATAACTCACCTCAAATATACACGTTTTATCTAAGGAAATTTGGCAACTCTCGAATGTTCATACGGCGTTCTTCCTCAGCACGGCAGCACATGATATAATAATAATTGGACGAATCTCTACAAAACGGATCCGTAGACGAATGGAAATGATGGGGTGTGCTCTAGTAAGCTGCACTAGAAACAATGTTAAAGTGGGCGTGATTCCCTTTGGAGAAATGGAAAGGCGGGATTTTAAATTCTGTCAAACGGAACTATGTGCCTTGTGAATGCGGCACTCGTGAGCCATGGGTATGGAACAAGAACGTTGTGGACAGGGCTCATGAGTTAATAACTCCCGAGGGCGACCGCGTCGGCGGCTTCGTCGCTGCTGACGTCAGCGGCGCTTCATAATTCCCATTCATCCTTACGACCCTCGACTAACGAGCACACAACTTCTTTCCCACATGTCTCTGGTTCCGTTTGGCTGAAATACGTCCACTTTGACGTCTAAAAGATATCCTTGACAAACATGTTACACTTTTTCCTATCGCATTATGCAAAAAATGAGGAAATGTCTTCAGGAGAGGGGGCCGCAGACGATATTTACCCAAAATTTAAGGGAAACGAGTATTTTCTTCCCTTCTCTCATGTTTCATCTCTCTTCGTTCTTTGCCTTTAATCGCGCGAGACTGAAAATTGCTCTAGTAGCTTCACCTCCAGCCCTTGAGCTATTAAGTGATTTTGTAATTTACGAGTGAAGTATGTGATCTGGTTGGTGGGCCACCAATTTTCCTGGCGTTTAATCCAAAATCTCATGGAGACTTTTAGTTGGATTGCATTTTGCAAAAAGGAACCACTAGCATTGCAATGATGCTAAAATTGTGCAACTTCATCTTTTGCAATAAAATTGCGGAAATCGTGAAAAACTATGAAATTTAGATGGTGATTTTTGTCTTAAATTTACAGTTTTTGGAGAGTGAAATAGAAACTATTAGTGGATAATCGGGTTTTTCCTCCAAGACAAAAGAAGTTGCACAATCTTAACAACATTGCAATGCTAGTGGTTCCTTTTTCCAAAATGCAATCCAGTTTTTCTTTGCTAAATCTCGGAGTATCTGTTAGTATGTGATATACGCAGCTTGGGTTCTGAATTGAGCAGTTTTTAGGGTAAATCGAAAGTCTATACTAATGCTTTGAGAAATTCAAACAAATTTGATTTGAAAAAAAAGGGGAAAAAAATTCATGTTAAGTCTTATCGTGCAAAATGTCTGCCAAGTGTTACCAACGTAACGGATAATTACAGCTTTTCAGACGGTAAGGTGGCCTTATTCGAAGCACAAATCGCAGTGAATCGTGAAAGCAGTTGGCATCGCTCGGTTATGGGAGTTCATGAGCTCAATTGAAATTTTTTGTTTTATGGCCTACCTACTTCAAGCCTTGTCTGTTCTTACAAGAGGACTTACTGTCCCATCCGTCCACTAGTAGCCGGAGAAATAGATTTTTACAACCCTACCTTTCACTACCAACTGTGATTCCTCATCTCTTAGAATAATAATTATTCTACGATCGCCGACTCAATGATAAACTCCGCTCAAATTACTTTATGGCTCACGATAAAAGACCCGAGGTTTATTTCACAACGATTAAATTATATTTTTATTCGTTTTGTCGTTCGAATATTTAAAACTTCATTAATTCTTTTTTTTTTAATTTGTTTGTTCGCCGTCCTATCTTTGATTTGCACTCGGCTAATAGGCGATGAATGTCAATATTCGTTCGTCGGGTCAAGGGTTTACTCCGTTGTGGCAACGACGATCCTTTACGGCCGCTACAGCGCGGTGCAGTACCGCGCTTCGCTCCTAACCTATAATTTTCTGGTGTGCACATTAAGCACGTCTGTAAAGGACGGCAATCGACCACCATGCAGCTGCTTCCACAGGAGGAGGACGCTTCGTAATGATCGTTTTGAATTCACGTGGTGACTCGTGAGCAAAACAAAAGAAAACCCAAATCTACTTGAAGAGGAAGGAAGGGTAGTCGATGTAGAGATAGATGCGTAGATAGAGTAACTTTCTGAGGGCAGAGGTGGATCCAGCAATTCGGCAAATCCGGATTCCCTCCATTTAAACTTATGTTAAATAATCGACTCTTGTCGGAGCACCTGGCCTGGCCCCAACAAGAATCGATACATTTCCGTATAGGTTTAAATGAGGGAAAAACAATGTTGCCAATTTGCTAGATCCTCTACTGTCTGGGAATGGCTCGGCCCCCTTTTTTCCAGGATGGGTCTGAGTCTTCCTAAAACCGATAGGGATACACGGGGTTTTCCTTGAAAATATTGGAAAGTTGACCTCTCTTCGATGCATTTTAAGGCAGATTTCGCACAAAATATACCAAGATTGAGATTCAACTCTAGTATAATAATCCTCGAAAAATTCTCAAACTTTTTTCATTTTTTGTGTCGTTTTATCCAATAAAAAGAGGAAATATATAGATTCGATGTTGTTAGTTTTGAAGCCCCCCCCCTCTCACCCGTTAGACCACGTAAGCCAAGCTTAGACCCCCTGCTTTCTAAGGGTCTTACGTAATACCCGAACAGTCCCCCAGGAACGTTGATGTCACTCTATTCTGCCCGAGCTTGCTACATTGGCCAAGTCCCACAACGGCCAATGTGTGAGAAAAAGATCAAGACTGAATTTGTGGTTGTGTGGTGTTGCGGTGTGGGCAAGAATCAACCTTTCCGATTGACCAGGGAGCATTATATCGGGCCAATCTTCAAATGCCACTCACCTCGGACAGGCGCATCCCTTGAACCCCCCCCCCCTCTAAAGCGCCCCTTCCCCCCGATACTAATATCAATACAATAAGTCGTGCTGAGTTTCGGCCGCCTCCGAGATTCATCACTGCGACGCTCTGATTGGTCAACTTTGAACTTTTGTGGTTGTGAGAAACACCGATTTCATCGCTGCCTCGACACGGACAGCGACGCCGATTGTTGGAGAAACTAGTCAAAGTATAGTGAACGTGCTGGTTTTAAAGTCTTTGTTTGACTTTTGGCATCAGTGGTGTGCTGCAGCTCAAAGGCCGATTGTTTGACCATGATCTGCCCGATTTGCGGGCAGATGTACATGTTCACCTAACATGAGTTATTGTGTACCTAAGTCATTCTTGATACGAGTGAATGAGTAGACCACTACGGATCATCAACGAAAAATTTATTGGCCAATTAAGTCGACGATAGTTGACTTTGATGCTCCTTTATTCTCACTTGATTTATTTGCAAGAGTGAACCTTAGCCGCTCCAATTTCGCCTCTTGATTTGAGAGAAGGGAGACGTCTCTTCTCTTTTGTATACAAAATTTTATGTTGATTTTTCAACAAGCAATTTATTAATTCCTCCGGAACAATCTAAACAATGATGCTGACTATGCGTAAAACTACGCCAGTTTCATTATAAATATAGTTCCTCAAAAAATTTGTTTTGAAGGATAAGTTATATTTTCATGTGTCATTATTTGAAGGTAAATTCAAGATGAAAATGTCCATCAGTAGTCATTTTGTGAGAAGTATAGAGCGTTAAATAATGTGTCCAAGCTATTACATTTTTAAGTCATATTTGCAGATTTGTTACGAAAAGAGCCTTCTTTCTACTCTAAGTTTCTCTCAGTCATTGGTAACTCATTTTTGAACTAAAACTGAAGACAGTAATGACTGTAAAACATCACTTTAACGGACTCTGATCCTAAATCTAATATTGCAAGTGCAGATTTTTTTCATCTTTTATGATCCCCTTGCAAGCCGTCTTCATTTTAAACGCGAATCATCCGTGATAAATGCAGACTGTGGGGTATTAGCTACTGCGCTTCCTTTCAAAATGACGCTATTGACCCACTGAACAAACAAAAGTAGCTGTATCGCTTTTACGTGGTTGCTAAATTGCGAAGTATCGAAAGAGTGTATCATGCAACTGAGTATGAAACAATGGGATTCCATCGCAGGATCGGCAACCGAAGAAATGACGCTATTCGGAGGATAGAAAAACCTCCAATTACACGATGATCATCAAGAGTTTCGTGTTGAGGCACGAAAATGGAGCGGTTTTATGGCAGGTATTTTGCGGATCTTGTCGTATGCGGTCTTCCGCAATTTTTCCATTGTTGCGCGAATCCAACGTCCATCGATAAATAACCTCTAATCGGACGTCACATGATGCTCAACCGTGGAAAATGAGGTCAGGTCACTTTTGTTGAAACTCGCCCGTTAATCCATCCCGAATGACTCATATTCTGCCGTGCTAAGGAAGAACGCCGTATAAGCGTTCAGACGGTGTCAAGTTTCCTTCGATAAAAACCAGATTTACTGGGAAAATTGTGAATACTTTTCCACCAAAATTTTCAGACTATTTTGTACGCAATTTAATCTAAAATATCTGAAAATTTGAAAGAAAAATATGCATAAATATCGTCGAAAATACATGTCTTATCGAGGGAAATTTGGCAACTCTCGAATTTTCATATGACGTTCTTCTTTAGCACGGCAGTATTCTTCATCGAACATAATCCGCTTTATCAAAGTCACCTATTATCATTACGCTAATATCTGTTACATCTGGTAAAAGCTCTCACAGAGATCAGCCTTTTACTGATAAGAAGATTTTCACTGCTCTCAGAATTTATCCTTCGTGGCTGTTCATGATATCCGCGACGATGAAAATTGAATTTTTTGGCTCCCCCATCGCCTCCTTATAATGCATCCGTAGCACAGATTTGCACCCCCTAAAAAATGCATGCAACGTTCCGTTCAAACACGCGAATTACAAAGAGACTTAAACGCTTGGAGACAAAAAATTACAAATCTGAAACAGAAGAACTGCATGACATAAATCGGCAGTTTTTTCTCTCTTTTTTCGGATTTTTGTTCTTCTTTCACAATTTCAGGTTCAGCAAAAGGCAGGACAGATTTTGCGAGGGTAGAGGAGCATGTCGACGGTGTAAAGCGGCAATCACATAACTCGGTTTGCGAAGTCGCAGACTTCCTGTCATACTTCATTTTTTAAACGGATAACTACTCAACGGCAATTCTTTGAAACTGCCGTGATTTTTCTTCTCTGTGCGAAGAAAATTCTGCAAAAACTTCAACGAATGATGTCAACTTGTTTTTCTTTAAAAAAAAATAATAGAGAGGTGAAGACTTTCAAACACAGCAAACGAGACACGTGGTTGCGGACTTACGCCGTCGAGATATTTTAAAGCTGTATAGAGCTCAGACTTATTTTGAAAAAGAAAATTTATTTTTAAGTAACACACATTAAAGCGTTATAGTGATTCATGTCCTTTATACTATCTAGAGATTAGTGGGACTTTTACAGACAGTGCCGAACGATTTTGAGTGAACGGCAAAACTTCATAGCCAAGCAGCGGATTATTTTACCTACACTGGAAAAAAAACACATTGGATCTAGAGTCCAGATTCTTGAAAAACATTGACAAGAAAAAATACTCTTGATTCAATCGGATTTTTGCTTGAATTATAACGAAATCCGCTTAAATTAAGAGGCTTGGTTCTTGATTTAAGCTAGATTCTGATTGAATCAAGAGTACTTTTTCTTGTCGATGTTTTTAAGAGTCTGGACTCTAGATCCAGTGTATGGTGCAACATATTTCCAGGTTTTCCAAACCGTGGAGAAGTTTTTTAAGAGCGCGAAGTGTCCAATGGGGGCTGGGCCACGAGGAGGCCTGAAGGAGGCCCCCTTGTAATTATTTAATATCATTAATCAAAAGACGCCAAATCATGCACGGCAGTGACGAAATGCTCTGTCAATTTTGCCGAAGTCACAGATTAGAATCATAGGCAAACACCGAACGCCCGAGCGTTTATCTTGAGATGCATGTGTTAGCGCGGACCCGGGTCTACCGCTTGGACCTTTTAATAACACTTCGCAATGTTTCAATTTGTAGTCGGTAATGAGGCAATAATTACGAGCTCCCGCATAGGAAACACTGTTGCCATACTGGCGTTAAATGAAATTTACTCGATTGAGACAACGCCATATTATTATATCAGCCATTTGGGTCGACACTCTGGGGGTCAAATACTTTCTGTCCTTCCACTGGTGGCTAAATATATTTGGACGAGTTCCGACTGCTGTTTGATTGGCCGTTAGTGCGGCTTGGACTCAGCGAGGAATATTGGACTTTCGTGTAGGTAAGGGTGCTGGGAGTCGGCATAATTCAAACCAAGAACCCTGGATGGCGATCTTTTCACCCAGTGCTGCTGTTTGAAATTTCAAAAAGCACCAAAAAATCCGCTGAAAAACCGTAGAAAATTTTTGATTTTGAAAAACTGACCAATAATCTCAAAATTATCCGCATTAAATACCACAAATACACTAAAAATCCGCGTTTCTCAGAAATATTCGCACTTAGCGTGCACTTTAAAAAGATTTGCAAATTGTCTACAATCCTAAATATACACTTTAATTGTGTAAAATTATCTGCAAAATTGATTGCACGAGATTTTACGGAGCTAACGGCCAAATGGAGACTTAAAATTACGCCTAGATGCAACTATTTGTACTCCTGGGACGTTCATGTTCCATACGAACAAATTTAAAGGTGGCATCATCTTCCTTGCCTGTATTTTTGATTGCTGAGCTATCGCAGACACCAAGACGTACAAAATGACACATAGATGCAACTATTCGCACTCTCAGGACGTTCGTATTGCATATGTACAATATTGAAGGCGTTCTCGCCTGCTAGTTCTCTCTTACGCACCGAGATATTGGGAAGCGAAATCAATTCGGGAGTCTTTGTGGACTAAGTGACTGAGGCCTTTCCTTTTCCATGAACGGTCACTTTTCAGCACTTATCGGTAACGGATTTTTGTGCGTTTTATACTACGGTGCAGCGTTAGTTTAACGTGACTGTATTAGTGGCTGGGGTGGCGGTGATATGTATAGAATCGGCCGCATCAAAAAACATGTTGTTATAAACATAAAATTAACCAGATATTCCATTTTACTGAACCCTCCAAAGAATATCCTCAAATATCCGCAGAATGGCCCGCAAACTCTACGGGTAGAATTTCCCGCGTTGTTTGCCAATAGCATTCTCTGCAATTTGGCATCACGGGCTCTGGGCACTTTACCCCTTGGGACCCNCCCCCCCCCCCCCCCCCCGCTTGAGTGCGAAGTGCTCCTCTCCCTATAGGCAAAAACAGCAGATATGTAGAGACACTCAAGTCGAAATAAGCTTTTCTTGATCAACTAAGCAGTGTTTGTTTTTGTACAGTACATGATTGGAAATTTTATCACGGCGAATCTCGTATAGCAGCGTTTCAATTGAAAGAAACTCGACGATGGACCCATGAGTTACTGTATCGAATTTTCTTCTTGTTTTACATCATTTGGGGACAGTATTCATGGTCTTTTTCGAAATACATTTTTCCTGAGGGAGTCCCTTATGGTTTACGTATTTATCAGGTGAGGTTTAAGGAGGCAAGGTAAGTGATACGAAGGTAGGGTCTGCCCAAGAATATCTTTATTGGGAGAGTATTGCGTGGACACTGAGTGAATTGAGTGTTTTGGAGATCCTTCAGGATCCAAAAAGTACGGGGTTGTTGCCAACCTTTGACGATAATCACCTGCTGCACCTGTTTACAGCTGTGTCCCCAGAGTTAAGAAATTTCGTGAAAGATTATAAGAAGAAATTTCATGAGGAAATTTCAAGA
This sequence comes from Bemisia tabaci, assembly GCF_001854935.1. Classification (NCBI taxonomy): domain Eukaryota; kingdom Metazoa; phylum Arthropoda; class Insecta; order Hemiptera; family Aleyrodidae; genus Bemisia; species Bemisia tabaci. Next base: position 3,071,957 of record NW_017552543.1, read on the forward strand.
GATTTCATGAGAAAATTTCAAGAGATTTCATGAGGAAATTTCAAGAAATTTCATGAAATTTAAGAGATTTCATGGGGAAAAAATAAATTTCACGAAATTTCATTCAATGAAATTTCTTTTAGCAACTCTGTGTGTCACTCAAAGAAGCAATTTCTTTCAACGGTAATGCACAAAATTGGTTTAAAAAATTATTGGCGTACCGATTGTAATGATCAATCGCTCTGAATGATTTGAATTCTTAGGTTGGCTGCTCTTTTTGGCCCACAGATCTCGCTACATGAATCAAATTCCGAACCAATTCTAATCAAAGTAGACCTGTTGATGACTGATGGTCACAATGGTTACATTGTGACAATCCTCTTTGATCAAAATTGGACTGCCGGACGAAACTTTTCTGCTGAGTTTTCATTTTATAACTAAGCGAAGTAACTATTTTAAGACTGATGACTCCCGGCTTTTTGATGGTAATTTAATAGTCTACCGAGACCTTAACTCTATTTGCGGGAGGCATCGGTAAAGGGCTGATAGATTTTCGGAGTTTCACACCTGTCTACACTCTCGCTATGTAAGTGCCCTATTCTGTGCATAAAAGCACTCCAGCGTCCGCACGAGACATTCTGCGCTGCGTGCAGGAAACAGCACCATTTTCTCGCAGTTGGTAAGTAGGGTCACTTGGAAGGGCAGGTAATTTGTAAAATTGAGCCGGATTTGTAAACGAGAGGCACACTTCGTCGCTTGACTGACGAAAGGGCGTAACTACAAATTTAGATGAGCCCGGAGAGGCATCGAATTGAATGGAGGACAGGGTTCACTGCAGAGTGTGGTTATACCCTTATGTCAGGTGAGCGACGACTTGTAAACAGCCCCAGCGCGTGAGTGGCAAGATCGCCGCGTCGAGTCGTGAGAAACCAGTGACACACATTTGGTGTCTGAAACCTGGGCTTTGTCTTTCGGCAAGCAGATGCACCAGCCGCACTAATAATTGTGAGTGCGTTTCGCGCCCTCGCCGCCAGATCGCGCTCAAGATTTTAGAAAAAGGTGCAACTAATTTGGAGATTCACCCACGATCTGGTGTTTGGTCTGCGAAGGAACGACGCCATATCGGGAAACGGTGAGCGACGCTCCTTATAACTCATTGAAGAAACTCCGTCTTTTGTTGGGGTCCTCTCGAGGCAAGGGCACTCGTGCTAAGCTCTTCGAGAGGGCAGCAATCTTGAGGCAGGTTTGACTTTATGCCGCTTAAGGTGCTATGTACTGGTGCAGTCGAGGTAGCGTGCGATATATCGCATCGGGTAAGTAAAAATCTAGGTACACTATAATTTTTAAGCCATAGAAGGGCCGATGACCCCAACGCAAGAGTCTCCCGAATACTTTTTGACAAAGAAATTGCAAAATTGGGAAAAATTAAAGCAGAATTTGACAATATGACAAAAACGTTGCATTCGTTACAAAAATCGTGCGCGGTATCAAATTCAATGTTTATTTTTATAAAAAAAACTTTGCAGCTGAATTATGTTTTCATTCCGCAAAATTTTGCACTTTTTTTGTTCAGGATGAATAGGTGGACTCACACGCTTGGGGTATGCTCCTTTTTTTTCATGCTAAAAAGTCTGAATCTATCAAGATTACTGACTTAAATGATGCAGTATATCATACAAACATTGGCTGATTATTGAAACTGATAGACAAAGCTATAGACAAAATAAAACAGGGAAGAAAAACGATCCTTTGATGACAGCTGAAGGTTTACAACGGACAAGGTAATTAATAGACTAACAAACAACGGTAACATACGAGGAACCCTATAGTCAGTCCATCATATCGCCCCTTAGTATACAGCAACCAGACTTTTCAACCAATAGGATGACTTATTTTCTCTTGTCTTCATTGTCTGTAGCTTGACTTTCAATATCAAGAATCAGCATGCAATTCAATTGCGCCTAGAGCCCCGTACGAATCACCTCAAGTTTTGACAGCCATTTAAAACTTAATGGAGCGGGATCTGATAAGAAATTCTAGGTGTATTTTGAGTCGAGGAATCAAGAAAGAGATGTCTTATTTTCAGGAAATTTTAATCCAAAAATATAGCGCCTGCTTTATTAATTCTCTGTGCAATTTTGACCAAACACAATTACAATTTTTAATACTTGTAAATCACACAATCGTTTTCCTCATACTTTTCAGTGCTTTCTCCTGATTTTCTGCCTGCTTTTTTCAGTAGGTATACCTATTACCATTAGTTCAATATTATCAAATGTTCAGTTTCCTTATAAACGAGTACTGAAAATGTTTATACTTACGTAAAGTTGCTATAATCCTCTTCATTTTCTGGGGTTTGAGATCTGGAAAATAAGAAACAGAGAAAATGCTGTTAAAACTTAAACGTATAAAATGAGAACTTGATGGCAAAATTAAACATATCAAAACTCTACAGAATTGACGGAAAGATTTCCTTGCGTCAGTTTTGTCATGAGGAACTAGGAACTGGACTGTAGCATTTTACTATACGCATCTATAGGAAGCTCATATTAAGAAAGGTGTCGTATTTCCTTCACAGTTTCACTATAATAAAAGAGATAATTCTATACATTTTTATAACATGTGCACAGATATATCGGCAATATTTTTCTTGGAAATTTTAATCCGTTTTTAGTTACGTTTTTCTCCTGCTTTTTTTATATTTATTGCGTATTATACAATAACATATGCAGACTCAGATAGGTCTACATACAATTGCGTTTAACTTTTAATGCATTTACAATTATTTACAGATACTTTTAATTGATTAAAACTGATGTAAGAATTGGACTTTCTCTCCCCTTCATGCAATTGGCAAGCGTTCATTGTTCATTTCTCCACGGCCAAGTTTCGCTATGTCTTGCCATTCGATACATTTGAAGATCATTTCTCGCATAAATAAGACGATGGTCGGGGTTGGCGCCCTGTGTGAAAATCCGCGCGTGCTCGAAAAAGAGCGTCCGTTGGGAATCGATTGTGCAAGTTCTGGGTCAGTGTTAAAACCGCATCGTCTCTGCACTTTTAGGTGAGCCACTAATTCACCCGTTGCCACTTCTGTCAACTATGCGCGGCTATAATTAGTCGTTTCCCAGTCGAAAGGACGCATCTCCGTTCCGAGGTTGTAAAATTGACTCAAATATTTCTTTCTTTTACGTGAGTATGAGTGTGGAAGTCAGAGACGTGCGTGCTTTGCGATATATCGAATGATACACCACTCAAACCTATGAAAAAAATAGATTATCAGAGTGTTCGCAGCAGGCACCTCAGTAATCAATTCTTTACCGTAGCTTCAAATGGCGAGGTATCGATACTCGATCATTCACGCCACACCACCGGTGGAAGTTTTGTCTAAAATCTCTGTGATTCTCACGCGTGGAATTTGGAAATCGAGCAGCGAAATTTTAGGTCAGAAATGCGTAAAGTGTGTAAAAACGAGTAAAAATTCAATTTACAAATGGGGATATTGCAACGGTAAATTGCGGTTATATCATTTTATCTTGAGAACGACGAATTTGAGCAAATGAGGCATGAGTTGAAATAAAGCGGCTACGTGCATATCGACAGCGAAATTGTAAAATCGCGTAACGCGTTTGAGGTGTTACTCGCCACAGAAGAGAAAACCAACACTATTTTCTAAAATTTTCACAGAATGTTTCTTATGCAGAAAGGAAAAATCAGATTCTTCCAGTCATGAAGTTAAGTTTTCTTTCGTTTAAAAAATAACTGATGACAGTATAGTTCAACAGCGCCGCTGTCAGAGTAAGTATTTTAGCAGTTTCGCATTTTTTAAATTTTTTTTTCAATTTTTTAGGTATTGAGAAGATCATCAGCCGAGATGTTCACAAAGCTATTTTTCGTTCTTGTTATTTTATTTTTTATTTTCTTGAATTTACGGATATCTTAACCTTTTTAATGTCATATGAAAAGCAATGTGAAGTAAAATTCGACGGAACTTCAATAGTAATATTGTTTAGATTGCGCAGATTTTTTTTTTAAATTTTTAACTTTTAGAAAGTACATATGGACGTAAATAAATGAGAAATTTTATAAAATTTTTGTATACATTCATGATTTCATTCTTTACTTTTACCTTTCCATTTATTTGTCCTCAACAAGAACTTTGCAATGATCGTTCAAAGAAATGCTACGAATATAACCTGGTTCTCGGCTCAGTAAAGAAGAGAGCCTCATTGAGGTAAGCTTTAATAATGTCATTAAATGTAGCTCAAAATGAGATTTCGCAACGCTGAAAAATCTAGTTGCGCACTTAATGTGTGAACATTAGCCGGCTTACTCGTACACTGAAAAAAAAGTGGAAGTGGGATTGACCATAATGGTATAGTAAAAAAAATATGGTGATAAAAAGCCAAATAATGGTCGATTTAAGCATCTAGATGAAAGTGAGAATCATACTCGATATAAAAATTACCATACCCGGATTGTAAATATCAGTTAGGTGTGTCTGTCCATCGTTTAGGTATTTCTCACCATCAGCTGGGTATTTTTTACCATACGATGAGTTAAAAGTATGGAATAACATGGTAACACTTGCGTTTGATATCTGTAGGCATCTGTATGCGACTGGTCATGGTGTTGGTAGGTTAAATTTACCATACTGGTATAGTCAGCGTGGTGAGAGCTCCCGCTTGACTGCGCTGCGGTCTGTGGTCCGCCATTTTTCGTTTGTCTGTTTGTCAGTTATAAATTTATCACGTTGAGGGTCGGAGTCCGTGGCTGTGTTTTATTGATCCATATTAATCCATGTGAATCCACGCGTAATTTGCCCAAATTTGTGTTCGAATTGTCCCTAAAGCTACCGTCTTCTCTTCGAATCTATCTATATTGATCTGCCACATACATTTTCTGAGATTTTTTCGTTATTCGTATCGACCAATTTCTGGAGGTTAGGGGTTGCTACAATGAATCTGGCTTGCAAAGTGAAGGAATCCTGAAAATTTGAAAACCTTCGCAAAGTTGTTCTGCAATCCAGTGAATATCGGTTCTGTGTAAAGTCATTTCGAAAACATAAAAGTGCGGAAGTAATTTGAAAATAATCGACTAGAAGTGATTTTTGAATACTTCGTTCGTAGGTTTATCTATATTCTTGTTAAAATTTTCGAAGCTCAACATACTCAGATGAAGAGACAAATGTGCGTGGGATTGATGTTTAACTGTAACTTTAAGCAAAATTTGGCAGCTTCTGCCCCACCGTGAACCGTGCGATTGGATTTTCATGTAGTGTCTTTTTGTGGGTATATTTTGAACCATCTATTTATTATATGCAATTAAATTTTCCGTGGATCTGATTTAGTCTGTAAATGATACCTTAACGCGAATAACAAGTATGGTTTTGGTATCATTTACTTGAAATCAGTGAAGCAATTATCTGCTATTTCTCGTTGAAACTGTCTTTAACTGCCATTGATTGTGTATGTAAGGGGAATTTCTAAAAGTAAGATGTAAGTAAAATATCCACGACTTTCATCAAAAGCATTTAATAATATAAGATGAGTGGATTTTAGAATCTACAAGGTTTGTCGCAGCATCTGGATGCTTGAAATTACCATACTACTCAGTCGGGAACGCCACACTGGCACTGTGTCGCATAGTGTCAGCCGTATCGTGTTATTTACCATACCGGTATATTGGTAACTATGCTGCAGCTTCACTGTGTAAAAAATCAAGTAGACAGTATGGTAAATAACACCCAAACTCTGGTAAATCCCACCGATTATTTTTTTCAGTGTAAAATCCTGAGCAAGTCAACTAGCGTGGGTCTCCACCAGACCGACGACAAAAAAAAGAAGAAAACACGAGACCGAGGCATCAGGCGACCAAATTTGGCAACACCAGGCCACACTTTGGACATACGATTGTGAATAGTCCCAGAACAGAGGTATAGAGTTTCAGCCGTTGAGACGTAAGTAGGTGCAAATGGTTGCATCGGTGACTTCCTGACCCCGGGTGCCGCGCACTGCACCACAGACCGCTAATCGCCCAATTGAGACGTGTAGTTTTAAGCATGCGAAACTATTTGCACAGACGACCCCGGCCGTTGGGCGCCATTTTCGAAATTTCAGGTCCTTTGTGCTCGCAAGCCGGCCGCAGTGACAACAGACAACACTTATACCAAACTCCTCGTAATTACTATCGTTGTGTGCGGGCTCGCGGGGGCACGTAGCTTCAAATGGTGTCATGGATGTTCATGGTATTGAGGACTAAAAGTGTTTCTTAATTTCTGTGCTTTGCTCAATTTACGGTAAAATAATTACCAACTTTAACTGTTGAATCTTCCTTTTCATACAGAAAAAAAGTTTCATGCGTTACGTTTACCGAGTCGTTATTGAGTTTACGTTGCTTCTGCCATGAGCCGATAAATGCAGTTTATCTTTATAATGATGACAACTGTAAACAACAATTATTAGTAAACTCGAAGTAAAAGTAGGCATCTGGAAATTTGCTTTAGTGATGGGCTCAAAATCTTTCATAAATTCTGATTGCGAACTTAAGGAAGACTCTCGTAACTCAAGTGTGATAATTCACATTGTCTTTTCACATTGTCATGGCCTCAAATTATTTAATTGATAACGAGAACGTCCTCTTTTCTTACTAAGCGTAGGTCATCAAATACAAGTGAGCTGTTTTTTATATGCCTAACTAGAGCCTAACTTAATTCATTTTGCTTAATTTCCTCTCATGTTTCATACTTTTGACAGAAAACAAAACAAATGATTTACGGCATTGACATTTTCTGCGTATTTTCCCAAATCATACAGAGTATACACAGACAATGTTAAGTCAGGATCTATAGTTTTGCTTCCCGTTAAAAAAATAAAAAGTAGAGAAAATGAAATACTAAATCCCATTAAATCCAACGAAAATCGAGAAAATTGCGTTGCTCTACTTTTCTATGTTTGCGTTAAAGTCTCCTCGAGTACGCATATCACCATATTATACGATTATACGATAATAATCCCGGGGATTTTTGAACACATCTCCTCAAATACAATAATTATCAATTGACTATCAAATAGGACTTGCAAGCTCTGGGGGATGATTATTGAACTTAATAGACAAAGCTATAGACAAAAAAAGACAAAGGGAAAATGTGGCGAACCTATGTTGGTTGAAACGGCTGGTGGTTACAGACTTTGGTAGAAAATGATGGACCAACTAAAGGGTCTTTCGTCGATTGCCGTTTGTTAGTCTATCACTTACCTCTTTTGTGTTCGTCCATTGCCACCGCTTGTTTCTTCCACCAATAAAATCGCTCTATTTTCTTTTTGTCTCCTCTGTCTATCAATTTCAACAATCAGCCCGATAAGAATCCGCTTTAACCCATTATGGTAGTGTGTTACTTTTTCGTAATAACACATTTTGGTGAAGAATCGACTCTGGTGGTGTTCGTTAACCCTTTTCCATAGGTTAAAGGGTCGATCAAACGATAAATCGCATTAAGGCTATGGTAAAGAATCGATTCGTATGGTGTTCGTCAATCCTTTTCCATAGGTTAAAGGGTCGATCGATCGATAAATCGCAAAGCAAACCTCGGCCGCTACCGTATATCCAGTTAAAATTCCTCAACGCAAAATATGAAGCTCCTCAATGTGGCAGCCTGGAGTAAAGTTTTAGATAATAAGTCTCGATGCGGTGGTCGGCGTTTTGACCGGCATCCAGCATCCGTCAATCGTTTGATCTGTTGATTGTGCCGGCCACCCGCAACAAAACAGTAACAACACTGGCACTCGAGAGGATAAATGTGGCCATCCGCCTCGCCACCACCGCACGGTGGGACGAGCTAGTAGAAGATGTTTTACTTGAATTTTTGGCTAAAATTTGAAATTTTGGTGTTTATTTCGTCACAAATTCAATTGCAAGGGGTTTATCTGAGAGGAAATTTCACAAAGACACCAATGGAACCAAATTTATTTTTTTTTGGTTTTATATTTCCGAAAATATAGGCTTTCAAAATTTCGAGATTTTGTCCTACCTCTCCTGTTGAATCGGTCAAGTGTGCGCCACCGACGGGGCAGCGTAAGTATCCGCGTCCGTAAGGAGCCTCATCTGAATAGCAGCCTAGCGTAGCGCCGCCACTGGAGCATTGCCACCAATGATTCGGTCTTTTAAGTAAAAAACCCCTTTTTTTCCAAAGTTGAACTTTGAAGATAGGTAAGAATAAGATTTATATTTAAAGGTCAGTTTCTGTGTCCAATATTGATGGTGACTACGCGTAGTTATTGTAAAACTATCACATGTGATAGTTTTACAATAACTATAGACAACGGTGACACGTTGTGAACCACGGTTGTGAACCAAATCTCATGATAATTTTTAAACCCTTGTACTTTTATGCCCCTGAATTCATAAATGATCTAAAAAAATTGAAATCTCAATTTAAAGAGGGGGATTGAAGGTGTTTCGGCTCCTGCGGTCTGGCCGCGTAACCCTGGATCATCCTGTAAGGTTTTTTATATTGAACTCAGCATAGTATTGAAAGAACTGCAGTCACTCAGGTAAGGTATTTCGCAAAGACTTTTGTCGAAAACTGCTCACTTCAGAATAGAGAACCGAATAGTTCAGAATAGAGTGTTTTATAAGTACCGTACTGTCAACAAATCTACGCGTACAACCTTCAGTCAACGGCTGCGACATTTGGGTCAAAAGCAGAATGCAACTATTCGTGTTCTACGGATGCCCAGGTTGCATGCACGAAAAATTGAAGGCGTTTTGACAATTTGCCCTCAGTCAACGACTGCGACGTTTGGGTCAAAACCAGAATGCAATTCTTCGTGTTCTACGGATGCCCAAGTTGCATGCACGAAAAATTGAAGGCGTTTTGACTATTCGCCCTCGCTCATTCATACACCACGTTCGCTATCACAAAGAGGCAATCTGTTGTTCAGATAAGCAAGCGCTTCTTTAGTCCTAGATGCACTCAATAAAACCATGCAGTGTCGTAATTTTTGTCCCAAAACTGCGGAAAATTTATGACTTTAAATAGTTAAAAATTGCTTTTTTTTTTTTTTTTTACATACAAATAAGCATAATGAAAGTTTGATCAAATCTCCCTTCAATCATCAAAAGCTCAATTCACCAATTTCTGGTTTAATTGTATAGCAAAACCCTGCAAGTATTTAGAATTCACTGTGTTGAAAGTTCTATGAGCTGATTGTTGAAATTGATAGATAAAGCTGTAGACAAAGAAGGCATAAGGAGTATGGAGCGATCTTATTGGTTGACATAGGTGATTTCTATGGACTAGAGGAGAAAATGATATGGACTAACTAAAGGGTCTATCATGAGCTGCTGTATATTATAGTCTATTACCTACCTCATCTGTCCATTACCTATGTACTTCCACCAGTAGGATTCATCCATATCCTGTTTGTCATCTTTGTCTGTCACATTGTCTACCAATTCCAACAATCAGCCCGCAGCGCTCTTGGGTCATAGTGGCACAAATAATTCCAATATCCCACCTCAAAACCCCGATTTGGAATGTCGAAGAAAAAGTAATCGCTGACCCAAAAGCACCACAAAATCCAATCGGCCAGTCCGCCATTTCGGCGCAAAAACTTTACACGGCATTGCGAAAATTCACTTCTCGAATCCGTCAAAATCCATCCTTTCACACGGGAGTGAGAGGAGTCAAGAGTAAGTCCCTATATCAGGTGCAAGGAAGGTTAGCTCGTTTTTAATGTCCAATAAAACCGGGAGTTTATACCCGCGACCGGTCTCACGAGTGGGCCCGAATTGCGATATATCGATTGTTATGCCATTTAAACCCATGAAAAAAGATCGATTATCAGGGTGTTCGCAGCGAACACCTTACTAATCGATTCTTTACCATAGCTTCAAATGGCGAGATATCGATAATCGATTATTCACGCCACGCCACTGCATGCCGGCCAGATGAAGATGTTCCGGGCAGTGGTAAATATCCAATCGCGGGGTGCTCAATGGAGCATTGGCAAATATTGCCTCCTCTGATCACAATTTACGAGCTGTAAAAGCAATCGAGTCGGGCGCATCTTGAAGAGGGTGAGAGGGGGGGGGCAAGGAATTATGAATGTGTGTGTATGTGCAACTGTGGTTGTGATTGTGAGGGCGACCCTCTCACGACTTTTTCGATTGGCGGCCGCAGCGGCGCGGCGCGGCGTTTCGTTGTCTTTAGCCGATTTTAGAGGTCCTCACCTCGGTTGCCAAACGATGACGTCACTATTCTTCCTTAGATGAAAGGTCACTCTTCAATCAGATATAGATTTTAATCTGATGTATATGTTCCGTTGAACTGCTTCCGTTTGAAATTTTAAGTATAAGTAACTGCGGTGTAACTTTGTATCTTCACCCCTGACCCTCAGTGGCGTGGCGTGCTTTGCGATCTATCGATATTTCCCCATTTGAAGCAGTGGTAAATAATCGATTATTAAGGTGTTCGCTGCGAACACCCTGTTTATCGACACTTTTCCATAGGTTTAAATGGCCGATCAATCGATATATCGCAAAGCACGCCACGCCACTGCTGACCCTGTATCGTCGATCCCGGACGAAGGAACGGAGCTTCATTCCGAGGTTGCAAAATCGACTCATACAATTGGATTTTTTACGAGCATGTGCCTGTCCAATTTTCGCTTAAAACTTTTCTGATTTTTGATCGAGATCAGAAGAAAAATCAGTGAAATTTTCAGTCTCAAGTTTTCAGGATTCTGCTGGTAAAAATTCAATTTTGTGAGGAAGTATTCGGCAACATCGGAACATACGGCATACGGTTACGGCCTCCCGCAAAGAAAACGATGTAATAAGACCAGATAAGTGAAAAAGGACCTTTTTCTCCGGGAGAAAACTTTCATTTCCAAAGTTCGGGGAAATTTTTAAAAGTGGTGATTTCGAGTTCTCAACGCTCTTTAGAACCATTTGAAACAATGTTTTAGTTTAAATTTCTCACCCCAGAGGGTGCCAGCTGCTACAATTTCATGTGCATCTTAATTTTTTTTTAAAAAAAACCTTGACTCTCCCATGTAATTTTGAATTTAAACTAAATTTAACATTATTTCTTTCAGAACTTCATAACGTCCTATCTTACCCAAGCTTTCGGAGTCAAATTGTACCAGAATCAAAATTTTCTTACTCCATGCACTGGTACCAACAATCTAAATTTGAATTTTTGGAAACTTAAGGTTCTTTGACCTAGAACTGGTTACAAAAAGTTATGCTTGCTGTAAAAATAATTATTTGGTTTAGTTTTTAATGACATAGCCCCTCCCCCCCCCCCTATTTTCAATCAAAACCCTACACAAAAAGGGCCAAATCAATTCAAAGGAAGGAATTAAGTGAATCCTCTAAGTGACTGGTAAAAAGATACCATAGAAACTTGGGTTAAGTTCGATCCAGATGATTAGAATCAATTTTCCGGTAGTGGGAGCCGGATAAAATTGGCGGCAGAGCGCATTACTGTTTCTGGGGTCAAAGCCGGCGCGGCGCCAGGCCGGTTCGGTTCGGATGACCCGGTTAACCGGGCGCTGTTATAAATACTCCTTTCAGCATCCCAAATTGCCGCCCCCCTCCTCCCCCTCCCTCCCTCCCATCGACTGAGGCAGAGGCTCCGACTTCGGCTCCCAACATTCCAAAACGAGGGTAGAAAGAAAAAAAAAACGGTGCAAACGATGGAAACGGTGCAAAAGCCTCCGCGACGAGCACGAGTTCTTAATATCCGTTGTGCAACGCGGCCGACGCGGCGTTTTGTAATAAGATTGCAATTAAAATCGATTCACTAAACATATTCGGGTCAAAAGTCGAAGTGATCGATGAGCACTTAGCTCACCGCCACCCACCTCACTACTCTTGGCTAGTGGAAAAGCTAGCCCCTCCCCCTCCACCTCCTCTCCGGGCACGGGGAGGGATTCTAGTTTGTTTCGTTGACTTCACGATAACGACTTCGGTCGAAAAGCGCTCGAGGGGACATCGCGCATCAAGTCTGTGATATCGACTATCGAACTTCGATAACTCGAAGCTGAGAGGGGCAGCGATATGAAATAATGAGCGATTTCTCCAAGTTATGGATCTTATTCGATACATCAAACAGGTGAGATTGTATCGAGACCAATCGGTTCCAGTGGCGGACCGTGGATATCGACCGAATATCGACCTTCAATTTTTCCTAATTTGAAGCTAGGCGGATAAAGACTCGATGATCAAAGCGTTCGTTGCGAACACCCTGTTCATCGATCTTTTTCCATATGCTGAAATTAATGGCAGATCAATCGATATATCGCAAAGCACTCCACTCCACTGATTGGTTCATCATGTAAACATAGCCTTTAAGGTCAATTGAGTAATCTGAGGGAACGGGTTTTTGTGATAGATTTTGATACTTATGAGTACAAAATGGCAATGAAGAGTAAAATTGTTGAGGATTTTCTCATTTTCAGATTCTGCAAGTTAAATATTAAAATTTTTGTTTGAGGTTCTGTTCCATTATTTTGATCCAACCGATACATCGAACCACTATCGGATAATCCCGAATGACGGTTTTCTTCAAGTTATTGAGGTTTTAGTATTATCGAAGCTCGACGGTCGTTCCAATCATAGCAAGAAATCAATTTTTTTCAGAGCACGACACAGGAAAATAAACAGGAGATCATTTCAGCTGAATCCTCGGCCTTGTTCACATGAGTGCATTTTAGGCGAATTTGTTCCACGAACTGCGGGCTGATTACTGGAATTGATAGACAAAGCAATAGACACTAAAGACAGTGGGAAAATGGGGCGACTCTATTTGGAAGACGTTTGTGTTTGCTAAAGACAGAGAAAATATGTAATAGATTAACGAGTAGCAACCGACAAAAGACTCTACAAATAATCTATCATTTCCACCTTTAGTCTGTAGGAACCACCCGTTCCAACCAATAGGTATGCTCCACACTCCCTATGTCTTTTTTGTTTATCGCTGTGTCTATCAATTTTAATAATCAGCTCGCTGGGGGGCTCAAGGAACAAGTTGTAAGTAAGTTATAACATGCCTCCGGAAAAAGTTATAGGTAACTTATAACATGCTCCTGGAACAAGTTATAGGTAAGTTATACATATAACATGCTCTTGGAACAAGTTAGCCCACAGTTCCTCGAGTCGCGATGAAGGACAAGGCTCTAGGAGGAGGGGAAAATTTTTCAGAAGGAGAGGCAAAAAAATTTCCAAAATGCCTTAAATTTGGTTAAAATTGCCCCCTGAAAAGAATGGTGTAAGGGGCCGTTCATAAAATACGTAACGCTTTTTGAGGAGGGAGGTCTGAGAGAGCGTTACGCTATTATGTTTTTACGTGTCATAGGATGAGGATATATGTTACTAAAGCGTTACAAGGGAAGGTTGAGGTCTCCATCCTCCTGGAATAACATTAGAACCATGGATTGATAACAATTAGTTCAAATTATTATCAGCCGATGACTAGAAAATAGCCCAAACATTTCACAGTAAAGACAGTTATTTTATGATAAATGGAGTGTGATCACAGATCACAGATATGCTCAACCGCAGTATCATCGAGATATGTCTCGGATTGCAGGACCAAAATGTTATTTTCGATCAGATGCGCTGTTAAATAACAAAACTAGCTGAATATTTCTGGAGGATCGGTCTATCTCGCAGAGCAGATAGCCTTGTTGGATTATCGATTGAGACCGATCTTCGTTACTTTCACTTTCATCCAAGATTTCGCATTTATTATGAAACTGCTATTGTCGAAATTGTCAAACTCAAGTTTTAAGGAGAGCACAATCCTCCGGTATTCGAGAAAAATTAGTAGGATAGAGCCTATTCAGAGTTGCCTTTTTCTTTCATTTATTTATATGATAATTAATATAATATTTTCGAATGTTCTTCCAAATTAGAGAATAGAAAAGAGGAATTTTATTAAACTGAGCTCAGGAAGAGTGGTAATAGCTTCGTTGATGAAATTAAAAATTCGAAAACAAGTAGATATAACATGAAAATCAATTTAAAATTCTGCCCACACTTGTCAACGAGAGCGGTCCGCCGTTGTCACCAAGTTCAATGCCTTCTTGCTAAATGTTGCTCTCTTGGTCTTCAGTATTTTTTTTGTCATCTAAAACGAAAACATTTGTCGGACATTGTGTCAAAATATTGCAGCAGAGTGCATAGTTCAAACTAGACCCTCAAATTCTGATTTTTCGAGGTAGGTTACCCATGGGAACATTTCAGTGGCGTGGCGTGAATAATCGATTATCGATATCTCGCCATTTGAAACTATGGTAAAGAATCGATTACTAAGGTGTTCACTTTGAACACCCTGATAATCGATCTTTTTTCATAGGTTTAAATGGCATAACAATCGATACATCGCAATTCACGCCACGCCACTGGAACATCTTGATTCGAGCCGTCACGTCAATATAGCGGACTTGCATTTTATGACGAGGGCGCTGTCCTCCATCTTTAAGGGTCAGTATTTTGGACACGGATGGACAGATCTGGAATTTCTTGGTCTCAATATGGGTCAAAATTTTAAGAACTTGAAACGGTTTCAAAATTTTGACATGAGCTCCGACTTTTGAGGTGAGGCGACCCTCCTTTTATCTCCCAAGGGGTGCCAGGGAGAGAGACTCGGGGACCATGAAATTCAGATTCCTTGGAGTCAACTCCCTGTTCGTCCCCGGGTTCTCGGATATGGTCCGGCATAAAATAAGCGAGAAAAACGCCTAGCACGGTGGGTCTTGGCCACCCTTTCTGTGGCTAATACTGATTTAGTGACCACGTCATTCAATTTTCGCTACATTCGATGGCCCACCCAGAAAAATTGGAATTTTTGGATTTCGATTGCTTTGCCGCGTTTTCAAAGGGCAGCGCAATTCAGTGGCGATTTATTGAATGACGTTACCACTGAATCAGTCTATATGGATCAAACAGCCAGAAATCTGCACTGATTTTAGATTGAGAGCATGCACGAGAATCATAAAATAATTTTTCGAGGACTTCATAAATCGTCGCTTCTCTGATGTGAGGGCGTATCTATATTCCCACATGAGTCCCGAAAAGAATAGAGTCATACGGAGAACTGGACTCACGTGGAAATTAATATACGTCCTTACGTCAAAGAAAAGACGATATAACCGCATTGCACGCATGCCTGAGTCAACTCATCCATTTGCACGAATTTTTGGAGGTCAGCCTATTGATAAGAAGTTCTTAGAGTTCGTGATTTTATTAACTCGGCCCGGAAATAGTGCGAATAATGATGAACCGGATTTTCTGCTTTTTAAGTTTACCATTAGAATTTATTGTTAGTTCCGAGTTCGTTTTCCTAATTATTCATGAAACTTAGAACACACGGATTCTTTTCATTTTCCTAGTGCTCGAAGACAATCATTATTCTTTTAATTTTCCTAGTGCTCGAAGACAATCATTATTCTTTTAATTTTCCTAGTGCTCGAAGACAATCATTTTCAAGTTAATGAATCAGCTGATGAAAGGAATGTTCGTCAAAATTTATGATTCTCCATGGGGTAGGAAAAAACGTTCCGGAAAATCGTTCAGGAGGAGTGATCATACCATAGGAGGATTAATCTTAGAATTTTCAACCTCTGTTCCTGAACGTACTTTTGACTACAAATTCGTTCTCTTCTTTTAAGGCGGAACTACATCACTCACAAGATTGGTTCTCGAGTCAATAGTTTATAATTACTTTTTTTTTCATTTTCCATTTTTTTTTTTGGTGGGAAGTTTACGCGGCTAGCACCACCTCTTTACAATGGTTTTAATAACGATTCCACACGTTTCGGGACCAGTCAAATCAGAACCTGTGGTTACATCAATCAAATATTTTAATTAAAAATCTAGAAATCCGTTAGAATTTGGCACAAACTACTGAGATCGACCTCAGCTAGTTGATACTCCAATGCGTCAGCCACTCGTAAGTATCCAAAATTGAAAGATAGTAAAGGAAACTTAAGTTCATTCTTTCTTCAAGGAAAATGTCTTTCTAGGAAAAACGCCGTATCAGCCTTCAGACGTTGCCAAATTTCTTCTGATAGAATTCAAATTTTCAAGAAAACTTGCGGATACTTTTCTTTCGATTTTTCAAAGCATTTAATTCGCAATTTAATCTACAGGATTTAAAAATTTCAGGTAAAAATATTAAAAAATTTCGTTAAAAATAAATATTTTAAGAAAGAGAAATTTGGCAACATTCGAGTGTTCATACTACGTTTTTCATTAGCACTGCATTAAGTCAGCAAACCTTTTTCTTAATCCTAAGGTTCCGGTCATCCTGTCCAACGCACACTGGACCGAGTCGATAGTAGAAGTCGGCTAAAATCTAGACTTTTAAAGAGACTTTTAAAGCCTATATTTTTTTAAAATATAAAAAAAAAAAGTTTAAGAGTGATTTCATTGGTTTTTTTGTACAATCTTCTTTCAGAGACACCCCTTGATATTGAATTTGTGACGAAATAAACATCAAAATGTAAAATTTTAGCTAAAAATTGCATGTCCGACCTGTAATACTAGCCCGTTCCACTGCGCCAGTTCCGGTTGATGTAAGCCAAATTTTGACTGAAAAACGGAATATAAGTCTTTTTGGTCATACGAGAGAAACTTATCCAAAGGTAAACACAAACGTGAAAATATTTTACTGTGTCGAAAAACTTTTTGGGAATAAACAAAAAATCATCACGGAAACACCCAAGTAGCACACGCTGAAATACTATGATACCTATAATAATTGTCATTGTATCGGTGTGTATATGGACATTTTATCTACCCACCAATTGAAAAGGCTCCTTTCAAGGAAATTTAATGCAATCAATCGTTAAAATAAGATGCAAGCTTTTTCTTGTACCTTCCTTACGTATGGAACTCATTTTGCTCATCGTTAAATTTCATGTCAGAAAAAATGACAATTTTACCGTCAAACTTATTTTAATACTTTTGTCCCGGTATGGTACTTGGACACGGAAAAAAAGTGTGAGGCATTTTACCCTAAAACTGCGATACTACCCCAATTTTTTGGATGATATGGACATTTCCAACCAATTTTGGTAACGCCGCAACTCAAGCTGGGGTAACTCCACAACATTTCGGATAGTAATCTAATTTATTGGGAGACTATACCACAATTAATTGGGGCACTGTCATAGTTAATTGGTGCACTGCCACAATTAATTGGAAATATCCAAGTTAGGACGCAACCCCTACTTTTTTTCCATGGAAGTATAAAAAGAAAATGTTCAACTTAACAAAAAATAAAACAAAATAAATAAAAAAATAATACGTGAAAAAATACCGCTTACCTTATGAATTATTTGTAAAAACTGTAGACACCAGTAAGGAGATTTCCCGGCAAAACACGGTGAAACTGGAAGGAACCCGCACTTTAGTTGGAAAAGGTAAAACTCACGTTAAGGTAACGATAAAGGTAACTTCAGGAGCCGCGGCGCGGAGATCATGTGCCCGACATCACTCAACCGCTTCGAGATGCATCGCAAATAAATCAAAACGGCGCGGGGCTTTACTGACCCACACTCACGAAATTACTTTTTATATATTTGCGTTTTCTTCTTCGACAAAAGGAGGGGGGTAGTGCGCTGCCCTCGCTGAAAAGCTGGGTGAATCGGCGTTAAAATCGGTGATTGGTGGCGTCGGTCACGTGGTGGGGGTTGTGGTGCAAACGGCGCGAACTTGGGGAGAGAGAGGCCCCCCTCTTTCGGGGGAGGCCCCCCCTCTCTTGGGGGGTCTTGGACGTGTGGGAGGCTGAGAGGGAATTGTTCGGAGTGCAGAGGTCCTCCTCGGTCATCGTTGATGAATCACTTCGAACTCTGCCGAGGATGCGTTCGCTCGGCGGGTGGGAGTCACTGCAGAGCTTCCGAGAAGAAGCGTGGTGGATGGTTCCATTTCGGAGGAATGATAGGAGGGCTTTTGGTTTTGTTTGTGCGGGGAACTTCTGAATTGGGCTCGGGGCCTTTTTTCAGCCCTTGAGATCACGGCTGGTTAAACTGTTCATTAATAGGATCGCATTTAGAGAAAAAGAACCAGCGCGATTACGGTATTGTAAAAATGTTGCTTCTTCATAAGTATCTAAAAATTCTCCCAGAATAGCAAATAGTTTTGGCTTCGCACGAAAAATTGTTAATTTTAAAGGAAAATAATTGTGTAAATTTCAATACTCTACATAAATTTCGTATTTTTCAAAGAAAAGGAGAAGGTGCACAATTTTGAAAACACTGTAATCACGCTGGTTTCTTCTTGCTTAATGCGATCCAATATCCAATAGATCGTGACGAAAGCAACAGAGAACATCAGAAATTCATCGCATTCAGCAAAACGGAACCAACGCGATTTAAGTGTTTTTAAAATCGCACGAATTCCTTTATCCTCTTGAAAATATTTAAAATATCAAAGTGAAGTACAAAAATTAAATTAAAAAAATACGATTAAATTTAATGAAATATTAACATTTACACCCTTTTTTCCCTTTAAAATTACCAATTTTTTGGAGGGAAGTAAAAACTATTTGCTATTTTTAGATAGGTAATTATGAAGAAGCAATATTTTTACAACTCTGTAATTGCGCTGGTTCCTTTTTGCTAAATGTGATTCAAATAATATTTGCCTGCGAGCATTTTTCCACGTGTTTAAGAGTATTTTCTCTTCTTATTCTTTTATCTTTCCTTTTGATCATTTTTTATTCCTGGATTTCTTATTTTTTATTTCTCTTTTCCTTTTTTTTTTTTTTTTTTTTTTTTTTTTTTTTTTTTTTTTTGTCAAGCGAAATTTTATTCAGTAAGTACATATTTACAGAAATCGTAATGTGCGTATCTTATTACTAATTTGCTTAGGTGATGATAGATATAAGTTATATATAGTGATAACATAATGTGTATGATAATAAAAGAGACAAGTAAAGTAAGGAGATAGTTAATAAGATAATAGTATAAGTTTAGGAAATAGGGTCAAGAGTTTACTTCGCGAGACATGCCGGAATTACCATCTGGTATATCTTCGGCTGGGGGTGGGGGTTGGGTGTTGAGTAAAGGTTCTCTTTTCCTTTATACCCTTAATTTTTTTTAACTTTTTCTATTTCTTTTATTTATCCTCCTTTTTGTCTTTTTCTTTCCTTTTTTTAGAGACTACTTAGCAGTGAGAAAGAAAAAACTTCGTAGAAAACCAAGGTACTTTTTGCAATGTACAGCTAAGTAGGTTAATATTAAAAAATGAGTTTAGAGGGGATAGAATAGAGTAAATTTAAACCCCAATGAGCTTAACTGTTCGTTTGACGTTTACACCAGTGACATAAATCAATTATTGTTATGAGGCATTAAGCCTCTTCATGTATAGCGCTAATGAGTTTTGAGGTTGGAGTCTTGTTACAAATACCGTGATGGAAACACAAATAATTATTGCATGTCCCATCATGATCTCTTTTCAGATTAGTGTTATGTGGAAAGAAAGGTATCATACTGTGAAGGTTCGCGAACGCATAAAAGTAATCGCCTCTTGCACACGCGGTCTTCGATGGTCTCGCAGAATAATCCATAAGCAAAAAAAAAAATCGCCTACAGTTTTTATTTAAAAAATTTGTAGATCTTTGTTCAAGAATATATCATCATTATGATAAAAAAAACAGCAACAGATTATGCAGAATCGTTTTTTATGATGGGTTCAGTTAACTTTAGTTGATTACTTACCTTATTTGAAGTTACCAGAATAATTTTTCCTTGTTTTTTTTCAGAATCCAAGTGAAAAATTCGCCGCTTTTGATTTAAATTGTGCAAGATGCAGGATTCTAAAAGGCAGAGGATTAACGCAGAATTACAAATTTTAGAATATAAAAACCCATACCTAATTATTATTACAATTCAATATCAGCTTGACCATGCATACGGGTTATGAACCAATATCAAAGGTTAGAACCATAAAAGAATGTTAAAATCGGTGATATCCCAGATACAATTTTGGAGCAAAAATAGCACAAAACTTCTACTCTTTCAGACTTTTATTCTATCTGTTTAAGTTTGAGCTCGCATGGCAGTTATAACAAATACAAAGCATATATTGGCTAAACTAACTAGAATCGGCATAAAAAACTAGAAAAAACCATTGTCTCCGAAGGAAAAACTAATCTAACAGGAAACTGTTCTCTCGAGAGAGAATATTGTTCTCACACCGTCGAAGAAACTAATCTCTTCGGAGGGAATAGTTTTTCCTCCGGGGAGAATAGTTTTCTTTCTGGATAGAATAGTTTTCTCTCCGGGGAGAATAGTTGTTTCTCCCGAGAGAATAGTTGTCTCTCCCGAGGGAATAGTTTTCTCTCCCTAGAGAAAAGTTCAACACGCAAATAGTCGTGAAAAAGTAATGTGCTTAACATTGAGTCTTATGGAGGAATAAGACTTGGGGCCCCTTTATCTCGGATTAAAGTTGATGCGTATCCATGCTTTCCCGTTAAAGTTGGTCCATACATATAATTGGACGTATTTATGCTAAAAGGAACGATGTGCAAGGGGAAAGATGAGGTGTGCTGAGGTGCTCGTGGTGAGATGGATAAGAAACAGTTGAAAACTGGATAAAGTTTCTTTTGAGAGAATGGAAAAGCGAGATTTGATATTACATCAAAAGGAACTGAGCGCTAACTCGTGAGCCGTGGACATGCGACAAGAGCCGTGTGGACAGGGCTCATGAGTTAATGCTCGACGACGGCGGCTTCTACGCTGCTGACGTCACTGGCGCTTTAAAAATCCCATTCATTTCCAAGGCCCTCAACTAACGAGCACACCCTATTTTCCTTCTTGAACAAAGTTCCATTTAGCATAAATAGTCAAATTATTAATTAAGCCTTCAGGAATATGTGCGCTGAGTGCCGATTGTATTCGAACGGTGCTCTAGCATCTTTAGAAACCGAGTTTAAAACACCAGATCTTTCATTCAGATCCTCAAGAGCAGCTAGCCTCGATCAATCACGAGATGAGTGCCCACAAGAAAAGAAATTTTTGCTATTGTCACGCATACTCTGAGGACGGTATCTCCCAAGGATGCGCCGGCGAATTTCAGCCACGATGCAACAGGACACTTGGATGGAGTGACCTCTTTCTCCCACGATGGTTTCACTTTGTGTCCCCTCTGGAAACTATGGAAACCTGTCGATCGACTCCACAGTTTCCAAAAACTGAATCGGACTTCGTGAGCGAAGATTGAAGATAAAACGAAGGGCTGTAAACTGGAGAGCTCTGACCGACACACCATCATGTGACGTAAGTTCTTATAAAAATATCATAACTCTTGAAGGTTATGTATAATTATTAGCGGCCCCCTGGCCGCTACGCGGCCCAACCCCCAGGAGGGCGCTTTGCGCTCACTCAGGCCCACATCGACAAAAAAACGACCCCAAAAAATGAAAATATTTTCATACCTAACCCTCATTTGTCCAATCCTCCTCCGGTCTGTAGCGATTAGACCAATGAGAATCGAATAAAAAAATCGGCATTTATTTCAAACTTCACACCCCGTCTGTTTCCAAAATTTTTAGTATGCAGCATCTATAATTTGTCCACAATAACGCATTTTGCGTGTTTAGTAAATGAATTAAATAAAGGAGAAAAATTCTTGCCTTTACACGTTTGTTGTTCATTGTTTCAGTGGATTTACATTTCGAAAATCAAGTCCATCCTCAGGACTAAATCACAAAATTACACAGCAAAACACCGGTAGTTGATGAAATTAGTTGATTTCGGTAAGTTTCTTTGCTGAGGATGGACTTCATGTCCGAAATGTACATCCACTGAACCAATAAACAACAAGCGTGTAAAGGCAAGGCTTTTTCTCCTTCATTTAATGTTTTTATCTTTAAAATAACCGTTATTTATGTTAATGACTGAATTTGAAAGTTGATGAAGAGAATGTTGAAATTTGATTTTTTTCATATAAGTCTGTTTTTTACTTTTCCACCATCGGTCTTAATAAAAACTCGTCATTGTCTAAACGTGAATGATTAGAGTATTTGCATATGTGCCAGAATTCTAATAGTATTTAATACATTTAATAATTGCAAAGTCACTTTTACGATCAACAATTCAGTCTTTTCACTGTTGCGTCCAGACCGCCATATTTGAGTTTCCATACGTCTATTGAAAAAGGAATAGATCGAGATAACCAATATTATAAAAACTTTTATTAAAAAGCTATTGTGAGGATAGAGCCGAACGAAGTCACATTCAGAGCGTCCCTCAACCCTCATTTCCGATCATTTCCTCATTCTATCCATTTAGTTTTTACTATAGTTTAAGAAAAATTATTATGACCCTAAGGAGTCCCGTATAATAGTTAAAAGTAAAAAACATCATCGTATTTTCCACTAATAAAAAAAAAATCCGTTGGATTATTTTGTCACAGATTTTACAGACATATCTCATGAACATCCGATCCTCGCTGGTGTATGCTATACGCTACGTTCTCTGTTCCACAAATGTCAAAATAGTCACGTTACAAACTCGTAATTTGAATGAAGGAAGATGACACAATTTAAGGAAGTGAAATTCGTCGTCCGCAAATCGTGAGAGCAGGATATTGACAGTAAGCGTCAGAAGCCCGGACTCGAGCAACCGTTGTAAATTTCGCACATTGTTTTATTCACTCGTTAAACAACTTAGTTGCCTCCGATTGAGATAAATGAAAATAACTAATAGATCCGATGGACTGAAAAAAGTATCACAATCCCGATTATACTTCTTGCTGATTTTGGTACGAGATTCCAGATATAAGAGTAGTTGCACTAGCCAGCACTGGGAAAAAAAACAAAAAATAAAAAAAAAAAAAACACATTGGATCTAGAGTCCAGACTCTTAAAAACATCGACAAGAAAAAATACTCTTGATTCAATCAGATTTAAGCTTAAATCAAAAGGAAATCCGCTCAAATTAAGAGGCTTGGTTCTTGATTTAAGTTTAAATCTGATCGAATCAAGAGTATTTTTTCTTGTCGATGTTTTTAAGAGTATGGACTCCAGATCCAATGTGTTTTTTTTTCCAGTGAGCGGTATCCACCCACACGTTTGGCGAGCTCAACTATACCTCTGACTGGAGCAACTGCTCTTATATCTGGCGCCAAAATTAACCAAGAGTATAGTTGGGATTATGATGATTTGTTTCAATATAATTTTTAATTAATTATATTTTTCAAATTCATTTTTATTAATATATATTTTTTGTGATAATTTTTTTTTAAATCCCGCATTAAAAAAATTTCCAGAAAGATTTCAGTCTCAAGTCTGGGTGGGGGGAGGAATGAGGGAGGGGGGAGGGTTTGGTACGATTTTGACTTCGAATAATTCTACATTTATTCAGACCAATGTACAGACTGACGTTTTCATCAGCGGGTTTACTTTGTTGGCCTCCTCATCACTCTTTCCGCTCTTCAAAACTGTCGTTTATTTTTCTACCCTGGCGTTCGAGTCTTTTCTCTACCTTGAAAGTCTCTCTAATCTCTTGTCTGATCAGCCCCTGAAAACACAGTAACCTGTATCTATAAATTAAGTTGTATCAACATTTTTGGCCCCTCTGCACCTTACCACAGGCTATTAAGAGACATTCGTCTGCAAAGTTTTCAGAGAATACTCTTGATAAGCCGTTTACAAATTTCGCGAAATGTCCTAAAATTATGACCAATCATATTTTAAAAAAGTAGAGTGTGCCAGCAATAGTCATAAGAAAACTGCAACGTCCCAAATTGAGGTAAGTGGTTTTACCTATTTGCTTAAAGACACTTATGGCATATACGTTGTTTCTAAAAAGAACCAGTAATATAAGTTCCCTATTCAAAATGTAGTCCATTTTATAAAGGTGTTACCTTACCTAATTTGGACTACATTTTCCATTTAGGGATAACCACCGTTCCTGGCTCATTCATAAAAGCATACGTGTGGAAAGGGAATCTATTTGTACACTTTTTGTCTCTAATATTAACCATAGTTAGTGTAGTTCCTCATTGCAAAATGTTGCCCATTTTATCGCAATCTTTTCAAGAACGGGTTTAAGAGACAGACCTAATATTATTCAGCATATTTGAGCATATCTCTCAGTTAGGAGGAAGAAGAGACTTCAGATCACATATTTTTCATGATTTTTTGTTTTTATCATAAATCATGTTATCTGAGTGCAGGACTCGACCCTTGACCTAGACTAGAAATTCGAAGATCTGGCAACGATGGTAGTGTACTGTACCGGCCGCATTTTAGTGCGGTGCATGATTACGATTCCTCTCTGATTAAAATATCTACATGCCGGTGCAATTTAACGTGTTCTACACTGATCCTGTGGTGCGGCTAACATTGCAGTGTTATGTCGCCTGGGCATAATCATCAATTCCTCCGTGTATGCATTTAACTTATAAACTATAACCTTAAATTAATCCTTAGGAAGTCCTCATGTAGCCCACATTGTGATTTGTAAGGCTTTTAAGATCGCATCAGTGAAAGAACAGTTTTTACGAATCTTGAGTTCAATTTAAAAGAAAAACTTTAAAATTATATCTGTGCAAGGGATTTTCATGATTTGAAACTTCAAAAAAGGCAAAACATGACACAAAAAATTCCATGATTCTGACAAACCTTAGGAAAAAAAATCTCAATAATCCTGCCTTAAAATTTTTAAAATTTACCACATATTATACTTTGTATTTTACATTTTTTGTAGTTAAAAATCATTGTGATCCCTCTCAACTATCTATCTCCAAAATAATACTAATTCATTTAACCATATGTCTGTATAAATGGACCTTTACATGCTATTTTAAAGGCTTTCTAAAATATAAATTAGGTATGTGAGGCTTTCCTTCGAGAACAGAGCTGTTTTAGATAGGCTATGAATATTAACGTCCCTGGGTGATTTTACAATTGAGCTAAATTCTGTATCAAGGAACTACATGTACTATTTCTGACGCATTTAGAACAACGAATGTACCATCGTGTGTATCGAGGAAATTTTATAGAAAATGAACTGATAGCTCTATTCCTGATTCCCAGTTCAGCTTTTCACTTTTGTCCCTTGCCTTTTCACATTTTTATCCACACGCAGCCATCACTGAAATCTAAACAAACGCACGTTACTCAGAAATGAATGAGTAAAGCATCTAAAACACACTACATGTTTTGTGAAATGAGAAAAACTCGTACCTCGATTTCTGACGATATTGTACAGGTTCCCTGTCATATTTTATTTGTCTATCAACATTCACCCAAGGGATGTGGTACCCAAACACAGCAGCAAAATTGTCTCCTCTCGATTGAAATCGCGGTGCGACTAGTTCTAAGCCAAACACCCCACCTCTCATTTTATCACTCTCCTAATCCTCAGACCATGCGTAGAAGAAACGAATAAGCATCCCAAAAAATATAGATGAAAAGTTAAAGAAAAACAAGCTTACAAATCAATAACGATGCTTTGCATCTCAAGGGTTTACCGCGACACGTTCAGAAAGCGTTCCGACGAATCAGCAGGTAAACGAATTCACTTAAGGCGAAGTTCGTTGAGCGTAAACGACGTAATCCACGTGCGATTTCCACGGGCGTTACGCGGTTCTTCGTCACCAGGACGAAATCCATCGGATGATCCGGAAAACCGGCAGCCGTGCTGTGCACCCACAAGACACGCTGTCAGATGGCTCGTCTGAAAACCTCCGTCGCACAGTAGAGCGAGTCAACAAGAGAGGTTAGACAAAGATAATTAAAACCATTGAGAACCATAGAGAAGGTTATTTTATTTTCTTTTTTTGTATTTAATTATCTTTTATGGTATCAAAAGTATTCAAAATATATGGACCGCGTTAAGTAGAGAGGAACCAAGCGCATCGCCTGTTGCCAAATTTATTTAGATGGCATTTTGCAAAAAGGAACCGAGAGCACACTAATGTTGCTAGGATTGTGCAACTTACAATATTTGAAATAAAATTTCGGAACTCATGCAAACAATTAAATTTCCTAAGATAATTTTTGTATTGAACTTATAGTCTATAAGGAGTAAAGATAAAACTGGTTTTAATGATCAGTTTATATTTACAAGGTAAAGAAATCGCACATTATTGGTGTCATTTGAATGTTTTTGGTTCCTTTCTGCATAATGCAATCCAATTGGACAATTTAATTTTTTACTCCGAAACGGTTGTGCGGAATTTTGCGCAAATTTCAGTGAATGTTCTGCATAGTACGAAGCAAATTTCTCAACATTTTAGAAGGGATTCACACAAACGTTCTCTTGTAAAAATTTAAATTGCCCAATTAAATTTAGCAATAGCCGGTATGGCTTGGTTTCATTCTGCTAAACGTGGCTCATATCTCCCTTATTACGATGAGTAGAGATGTTCAAGTAGTTCCATTTGATTTTCTCGAGAAATTTCCTTATATAATTACTCTTTTAAATTTAACACGTGACGGATCAATCATTAAAATTTCCAATATTAGTCAAATATCGTATGCTCGATCCGTCTCAACGTCGTTTCACTGTGCGTCGAGCGAGAAACCGAAGTATATTCGACAACAAGTCCTCTAGGGACGATTACTGAAGTAAAGCGGTCGGTGCTGGATCGAAATCTAGCGGAACAGTTGCCGAATGACTGGAAAAGCCATTTTTTGCGTGAAACCGCGGTGGGAACTAGGTTTTGAGAACCCAATCGACAGCCAGGCAGATAGATGGAGCTTGGAACGATTAAAATTTGGGAGATGGGATCAGAAGTGCATCTTGCGTCATTTGATCGCAAACTCCCCCCCCCCCCCCCCCNCGCCGCCGCGGGCACCCATCTCCCTCGCCATCCGAAGTGATGCCGCCGCCAGTCATTGTTGTTGGTCAATACGGTATTACTACTTTGCTAGGGAAGAACGCCGTATGAACATACGAGAGTTACCAAATTTTCCTTGATAAAACACGTATTTGTGACGAGATTCATGCACATTTTTCTTTGAAATTTTCAGATATTTTAGGTTAAATTGCGGACGAAATTGTCTGAACATTTTGAGAAAAAATATTCACAATTTTCCTTGTAAATTCGGTTCTTATCGAAGGAAATTTGGCAGCGTCTGAAGGCTCATACGGCGTTCTTCCTTAACACGACAGATTAGCGCCGAAGAGTTTGATGTGAATCAGTAGATTGATTTACTGCCGTGCTAAGGAAGAAGGTCGTATGAGCATCCGAATGTTGCCAGATTTCCCCGGATGGAACATGTATTTTTATTAGGAAAGTTATGAATATTTTCTCACGAAATTTTCAGAAATCTAGACCAAATTGCGAACGAAATTGTCTGAAAATTTTGAAGAAAATTATTCACAATTTCCCTGGTAAATTTTGTTTTCATTGAAGAGAATATGGCAACGTCTGAAGGCTGATACGGCGTTTTTCCTTAGCAGCGGCAGTTTAGCGGCTATGTCGTTCGATATAATGCCATTATATTGTTCCGCCCTTAAAAAGCGCGACAAAACGATCGATATCAAAATCTGCTGACCGATTATTGAAACTTATAGACAAAGCTATATACAAAAAAGACATAAGGCTGATAGAGAATCCTATTGGTTGAAATGGGTGGTTCTCATAGACTAAGGGGGTAAATGATGGACGAACTATCGGGTCTCCTGTGGGTTGCCGTTAGTTTGTCTATTATTTACGTCCTTTGTCCATTGCAACCACCCGCTTCCTCCAGTAGGATCCCTCCATATACTTTTTGTCTTCTTTGTATATTGCTTTGTCTATCAATTTCAATAACTAGCCCCCTGGATGCTTGATGGAACCATCGAATGTATTGAATATCGAGTGATATAGTCGCTAAATCAGTCTAATAGAGCCTGATAAAAGCAAAGTGGGAGCCCGGAGTGGAACTAGGGTTAAACTGGGGAGGCTTTCCCCGCAGAATTTTTTCGGCCCATTTAGTACCTTACGTAAAGTCGATGATGCGGCAACTATCCGCACGTGATGTAACCAATAAGTTCGTCTTTTGAATTTTGATCGAAGAACGTGCTGAAGCTGTGAATATTTATTATGTAAAAATATTCCGTGCATAAATTTCTAATGCAATTTTTATCAGGTGTAGGAGAAACGAGGCAGATCTAGCTGGTCTTTCCGTTGAGGCGTGAAATTAATTACCTGAACTAATTTAATGTCGCTCTGTGTGGTTTAGAGACTGAGCACTATTCTTCCGTCATATCGACACCTTCATCTGCAAAGCATCTTTCATTTCTTTCCTCTTTCAAATAGCATCCTGCATATAGCCTCCTAACGCACAGCTCCACGATGCCCTGATCATCTAGTGTTTCGCAAACTAGTCCTCGTATTTCCTCAAAGAGTTACTATTTATTCACTTTGTTCGCGTTTACTTATTTATTTTTTTACGATTTTATTTTAAGCTCACTGGAAAAAAAACAAATTGGATCTATGAAAACATTGACAAGAAAAAGGACTCTTGATTCAATCAGATTTAAGCTTAAATCAAAAGAAAATCCGCTCAAATTAAGAGGTTTGGCTCTTGATTTAAGCTCAAATCTGACTGAATCAAGAGTATTTTTTCTTGTCGATGTTTTTAAGAGTCTGGACTCTAGATCCAATGTGTTTTTTTCCAGTGCTTCATTGAGAGTATGCCGTATGGAAATTCATATTTCAACTCTAGTGGGTGCTGTATTAAGAGAACACTCACTGATTACTGAGGGGCCGTTCATGAAAAAACATGAGCGCTCTCGGAGAAGAGGGAGAAGGAGGAAAGGTAGCGTTCTTCTTCCCACCTAACCAGAGAAGTCCCTTTTGATGAATTTTTACTTTCAGAACTATGGAAAATCGAAAGCTCTTCGTCAAAAATTTTAGAAATTCGTAAACCATCAAAATTTGATTATACGTCTAGGCATTTCATCTAATGCCAGATATTACTATTAGTCTACACGATAGATAATTTAATCACTTTTAATATAAGAATGCAAAATTCAATTTAATTAGGAGACTGTCTCAGTGCGCACCAAGACATATGTTATCGCAATGTGAACTTAGCGCAATGAGGTGAACAATCACGTATAATGAAGCAGATACTTGCAGTGTTTGAAGGAACTGTGTCAGTGTGTTTTAGCATCTTCAGGGGTAAAGATTGCAGTCTGGATAATGGAAATGTATTGCAGGTTGCATTCGGATGCTTTAGTTCTTATCTTTGCGGTGAGGGCAGGTCAACCAGCAATCCGCAATCTCCACAGGATTATGAGCGACAATTTAAGTGTTCTTACCTAGGGTCTGCGTAGTTGGGGACTCGAAGGAGATGCGAACAATTAATCTAGACAGTTACATCAAGTTATATATTTACGCTGCCGTTCTACAACCGTGGGAGTCTCAGAGAGGGTGCAAAGATAACTTCTGTTCGACGCTACCGCCGACAATTTGCGCGTGAAAACAAGAAATACTCAAAGTAAATTGCGCAAATGATAATGGGCCAGTTTTCTCGCAAACTGTTCTCATGTCTCATCTGAGAATTAGTTATTTTTTTGTACCATGTTCACCCTGTAGATGATTTTTTACGACGTATTTGATTGGCAGAGTGATCAGAGGGATCATATTGTCGATTACCAGACGAAAGGACCTAACTCTATTCCGAAGCTGCAAAATTGACCAAAACAATTTTTTTTTTTTTTTTTTTTTTTTTTTTTTTTTTTTTTTTACACAAGGTACCTGTGTAATGTTCGTCAAAAATCGTTCTGCATTTCGCATGGGATCAGAAGCAAAATCAGTGATATTTTCAGTTAGAAAAGCCTAAGATTCTTCGAGTAAAAATGCAATTTGCTGAGGGAAATTTGGCAACATTGAAATGCAGTTACGTTCTTTCAAGAGGAAAGCAACGATGCATTGGTGGCTAAAGTGTGAAAGCACGTGCCTGAATTGTGTGTCTAAAAATTGCCGCTCACAGTTTATTCTTTTGAAGAGAACCAAGTCAACTATATTACTTAGCATTGGAATTTTTGGAATTTTGGCTTGGACTTTACGCAGAATATTCCGCTAACAGAGAAGAAAAGTCTGTGAAATTTTCTATGAATTACATTGATTGGTTTTCTAAAGCAAAATTAAAGTATGACAGGATGTCTGCAACGTCACATACGGAGATATGTGGTTTCACGTTTTGGTCACAGATATTTCGGTAGGTATATTGAAAAATTGGACAACATTTTGCAATTTGGAACTATAAATTCCAGCCCGGTTTAAAAACAACGTATGTGCCATTAGTTTCCCTTTGCACATAAGAGTTTTTCCAGAAGAGCGAGAATTTATAGTTCCACATTGCAAAATGTAGTCCAATTATCCGTCAAAGCTAGACATTTTCAATGGATAAATAGTTCACTGAATTTTTCTCCGAAGTGTTGAGGAACCATCCTAAAGCCTCCACTGTCCGATTTTAATAATAGAATTTGATCGGATACAACATGCTAACATGTACGTGTAAGGAATGTACGACTTTTTTCCTTAAACAATTTTTGAATCGACGAAGGTGATACGATGAGGACACCCATTGGAGGTACAGCTTGCTCAATCGAAGCGTTTATAATCTCTGAGCTGATGATAGTGTTCCTGATGTGAGGATTAGGAACGCGCTCTGTAACACTGCATAGATCCACTTCCTCGATTCGACTGCCAATAAGTAGTCTTCGTTCCCCAGGAAAAAGGACATAACACCACTCCAAGCTCAAAAAATTGTCTTAAAATTTCAATTTCTCACAGGAGTATTACTTTGCAATTTCCGTCCAAACTTTCACGGATTTTGGCGTGTAATTTGGAGAAAAATCAGCGAAATTTTCAGGAAAACCCCAATAGTTGGACAAACGAAGTTCCATCTGTGAGTGGAGATTTTGCAACCTTGAATTGTGTAGTTACATCAGTGGCGTGCGGTGGGTTCAGTGACAGGGCAAGCTGTAGCGTTCGCCATCCGGGGGGGGGGGGGGGGGGTTAACGTAGTCTCTTTCCCTTCCTCCTCCCCCTAGCCTCCCTAGAAAATTCTTAAAATTTTACTCTATATGCTCTGTTTTTCGGAAGAAATCTGATGGAACGTCTTGAAGAACTGTGGCTTTATTTCTTTCTCTCTTATGATTTCGTTTACTCAACTTGTTTCGATTGTTATTGATCATTGGAGGGCGGCTCCATGCTCTTAACTCCTAATTTTGCTATAAGTATTTTTTGAGTTACTTAAATTTCCCCAAAAATTAGCTTTCTGCATTTAAAACATGACTCAGAATTATCTAATTCATCAGCAATTAGATCCAAGTGAGCGAAATTTTATAGAATTTAAGGGCATTTGCTGCGGAGGAGCAATTACAACCGCGACCGCGACGGAAAGAGGGAGCAAGATAGCGCATCGGAGGCAGAAGCAGCGCGCTGCGGTGACGGGCCAAAAGAGAAGCGAGCTGCGATCGCGCAGCGAAGGGCTCGGACCCGGAACGTACCGCCCTACCCGCCCGCCTTGATTCCGCCGCCGAGCAGTGGCTCTCCGCTCAGCTGATCGCAAGCGATTCTCCAGCGCATGGGTTGGCCCGTGTTCGGGCCGCGCAGCGCGCTGCGCCACCTCCATCCGCCCAGCCGCTTTCCCACTGCTGTGGCTCTACACGTATTTCTGTCTCTCTCTTTTTCTATTTTTAATGCAATTTACTTACTGAACACCTTTTATAAATTATATTTGCTAAAATGTTCAACATGAAATAGGTGTAATTTTCTTCCTTCGTTTGAAATCTTTGGGCAAGCAGTGCTTGCCTTGCTTATCCGGACCGCACGCCACTGAGTTACATTCTTCCCTTAGAAAAACGATGAGGTGTGGTGTGTGAGATTGAGAGCGGTGCTGATTGTAGTGTTAAAAAGCTCAGTTCTACCACCCCATGCTTTTTTGTTGTATGAAAGATTTGAATTTATTTTTATAATAAATCAGAAAATGTATAAAGAAACGCTATTGGAGAGCATCTAAAAAATATGTTCAGAGAACTGATAGCCTCGCAACGTTATTAGTAGCCGTGCAAGAAAAATTTCTGGGGGGGGGGGGATGACTCACGCTTGGAGAGAAGCGGGCCCTTCGGTAAAAACTCTTAAAAGTCGCGAAAAATGACGTTCTTGGGGTGTCCAGACTCCTTGAAATCTGGGGATACAGTCACCATCACCGAGAGTGCAGTTATGTGAACCGAATGGCACGGTTGATACATAAAACATCGTTTTCCGGCTCATATAACTGAACTTTTTTTCTCAGTGTACATACTCACGTAAACAAGCTACGCAGTGGCGTGGCTTGCTGTGCGATATATCGATTGATCGGTCATTTAAACCTATGGAAAAGTATCGATAAACAGGGTGTTCGCAGCAAACACCTTAATAATCGATTATTTACCACAGCTTCAAATGGGGAAATATCGATAGATCGCAAAGCACGCCACGCCACTGAAGCTACGCTTGTTCTGCCGTGCTAAGGGAAAACGCCGTATGAGCTTTCAGGCGCTGCCGAATTTCCTCTGATGAAATAACAATTGATTGGGCAATTGTAAATATTTTTCTTTATATTTTTCAGATTGTCTTGTTTGCAATTGAATCTAAAATATTTGAAAATAAGGAAAAATACGCATAAGTTTTGTTAAAAATACATATTATATCCGGAGAATTTGGCAATGCTCGAATGTTTATACGGCGCACTGTGGATCAAGTCAATAGGAGAGGTCGGACAAAATTTGGAAATTTTAAACGCTTATAACTCCTTTTATACAAACCTTTGAGGTTCTGAGAGTGGTATCATTGGTTTCCTCGTAAAATTTTCTCTCAAAAGCACCCCTTGTAATTTAAAATGTGACGAAATAAACCTCTGAATTTGCAGTTTTAGTCAAAAATTTCATGTCCGACCTCTCTAATTGACTCGATCCACTGTGCGGCGTTCTTCCTTTGCACGGTAGTATTGCAGTCTTAATAGACAAAAGGGATGAAGGTATAATTTCTAAGATTTCGAGAGAAAAAATTTTATGTTTTAAAAATCATGTGCATTGAGTCTCATGGCTGAGCAATGTTGTCACTTGTTATAAAAAAGATTCTCAGGTCATATTTCCCTTCTTTTTTCCTCTTTAGCGTGATTTCTTCTTCTTTTTACCGCCGTGATGATCTTTGTTCTTATGATGTGGTGATGGGTCTGTTGGAGTGAGGACTTGGCGATCCGGCGCTGGTGCTGCACCCCTGCATGTCAGGGTTGCCACGTCGAAGTCCTCATCAGGGCAGGTCGAGGGGTTATCAGCACCCTGTAATCAGCAAATTAGCAATTTACAAAAAATAAAAAAATGTTTTACGTACTTTTCTTTTCCGTGGACAATATTATTGTTGAAAAACCAGCAACCTCTATCGAGATAGATAAAGACGTAAGTACTTTCACGAGCAGCGCAGCGGCAATTTTTGTAAGTTGGTAACACTGTTATACCTCTTGGCATTTTCATTTCTTTTGGAATCGATGTATTTATGTATAAATAAAGTCGCTCCTACAACGCACTCTGGCGTTCTGCGACACCCAAATGCCACACCATATGCCTATCCTCCCAAAGGTTATCAGGCAACTGACACCTCAACATATCTTCGCCAATTCCCTGCCGCCACCCCTTTGCGGGACGTCTCCGTCGCCTCGTGGAAATATAATGGATTTAAATGGAGGAAAAATGGTCCACTTCGCCTTAATGGCGAAGAGAGCAGTAAGTGCGAAATGAAGTTCTCAGAAATCGGGCTCAGAAACGTCGTACCGGAAAATGTAATTGAAAGGAGTCTCCGCTCTCTTTCACATTGCCACTAATCGTCCGGAAGACTCCTGTTTGGATGATTAAAAATCGACTGATTTTATTTCAATTACATAAAAAGGGTATTTTTCATTTTCATTTTCATACTAGGCTACTGTTAGGCGAGACAGCCGTAAGTGCTATCTTCTGCAAGATTTCGTGGTTGCGTTTTGGACACAGAACAAACACATTCTCAAGTTAGAAATTAGTAGAAAAAGGCGGCACTTTACCTGAAAGCACTGTTTTCACGGGCTCTCCGGAGGAATAATGTCATACTGCATGTCTTGCCTGAAACTACGTCACATTTTGCGTACTTACGGCTTTCATTCATTTACGTCTCGTTTTGATACAATTGAGTTTAATTTTGCTGTTGTAGCTATTTCAGTGATTTATCATCAAAGAGATTAGACGAATCTTGGAGGAATCGCGATTTCGAAAATTTGACACTTACTGCTCCCTTCGCTATCGCGGCAGCTGACTGCCAATTCGGACACAGCCGACACACTGCCACAGTCAATGATCATGGACACATCGCCAGACTGCAGACTGCACAGACGGGACTGCTCGTGTGATTACAGCTTAAATGCATGCAGTACTCATAAATTTACTTTTTTTACGTGTAAAAATTATTATTCCGCTTTCATTTTCTTCAACTATCTTTTGACAGGCACGCTACTCTTTTTTAGTGGCATTAAAATGAAATAGTTAATCAATCATTCATTTTCACTGAAACGGCCGGAAATAGCCGAAAATACGCGCATTAATTAGCTTCCAGGACTTCATGTCCACCTACCTTTCGTCCATTAAATAAACGTCCACCGCTCTTTATGTCCACTAAACGTTAAGTCCAGTCTTTTTTAAGTCCACATGATTTAATATCCAACCATGAATATGTCCAAAATTGTCCAAATGGACCACTAGACAAAGTACGAATTCAAGCAATCTGATACATGTTTCTTAACCAGAATTTCACGTAGAACACGATTCGCGCAACGAAAATTACTGAAACCAGCTTCTGATGAAGATATTAACCTTTTTATTTCACATTGGTTACGCGGATTTTGAACTGCCCGCTCACAAGAAACTCAAAGCTCTACGTGAGTCAAATCGCGCACCACAACGGTTTCAGCTAGCCTCTCAATCGATCACTGTTCATAACCCACCATGTGTTGTTCAAATTATAAGCAATTTGCTATAGCTGAGCCCGCAAGCGTCAAAATTGAGGTTGCCAGATTTTTATATCGCAAAGACTGTCATGATAATGTTCAGCGCGCGATGTGAATCACGTAGAGCATTGAGTTTTAATGAGCGGGTGGTTTGAATTCACGCATCAGGAATCATTTAATATCATTGTAAGGAGTTAATTTCGGTAATTTTTGTTGTGCGCATCGTGTTTTACGTGAAATTTTGGTTAAGAAACATGTATCAGAATGCTTAAATTCGTACCTTGTCTAGTGGTCCATTGTGGACATGTTATTTCCACATTTTTTTCTTCTCATTTAAATGACTGGAACCACCTCAAAAATAAATGCATACTACTATTACCTTCATTCTTAAAAATATTTCATTCATGAATCAAGTCATGAAAAAGAACAGACTCTAAGAGCAGATAAAACATATGCTCATGTGTACACTGTATGGATATGATAAGATGAAAACCAAAGCGGGAGCCTAGGAAACCCTCCAATGCCAAATTAAACATTTTTCAGTGACAGATGCAGTCAAAATTGAAAGTCTTCTTTAACTAGTTATTTCGTGCGCCTTCAATCTTGTAGGATACTGTGCAACGCCTCTGACGCGAAAAGCGTAAGTTGCTTAAAGCGTTGCGGCGCGGCAGGCAACCAACGTAACACGCGCCGCGCATAGGCGCCTACAAACCTAACGGGATACTTCACGCGTTGCGCAATGCTAGAAGTATCCCGTTAGGTTTGTAGGCGCCAGTGCGCGTTCCGCGCCGCTAACACGCCGCTCCGCTCTGTGTTAGGCTCTAATATTTAAACTCGTGGAGTCAGCGTTTTACAACTCATGATTTTGAAATGTTTGTACTCTCTGCATTGATTATTCCCCTTTAAACTGATGAAAAGGAAATTTGTAATACTGGAAAATATAATGTGTTTTTTGTAAATATATTAGGGGTTCCGTATCAAATTTAATGATTTCCAAAGCATTCAAATTTATTCTTTAATGTTTTGGGCTTTCATTTTGGGCATCAATTTCATTAAAAAAAAGAATGTACATTTAAGGCATATTTTATATCGGAAATTTCAAGGATAGAAATGAAACCAAGTATTTACCAAAGACAATTTGGAAAGATGAATCAAAAGGAGAAATTAACATTTCATTTAAAATATGAGTTTAGCTTACAACACCTCATTCTCTCTTAATTTTTTCATTTCGATATTGTCAGTATAATTTTACACACGGACTAAAATATGACGCTTGAATTTGATTTTAGTGGACTTTACATTTGTGGACTCAACTTAGTGGACATTTAAGTAATGCACTTAACAATAGTGTGA
This sequence comes from Bemisia tabaci, assembly GCF_001854935.1. Lineage (NCBI taxonomy): Eukaryota > Metazoa > Arthropoda > Insecta > Hemiptera > Aleyrodidae > Bemisia > Bemisia tabaci. The sequence continues at coordinate 3,108,270 of NW_017552543.1, forward strand.
GCTTTAGAACTGTGGACGTAAAAATTGTGGACAAAAAGTCTGTGGACGTAAAAAAAGTGGACATAAAGTCCGGGTACCATTAATTCTAGAAGCAAAAGGTGTTCGATGTTGACTGTATTGTTGATGTGAAAAAACGTGATTATGATGTTGAAATTATGAGGTAAAGAAAGAACTCAACAATAAAATCATAATTTGATTACCGCATTGCTATCCCTTCTCGACAATTTCATTTTCCCGAGTTCAAGACCAGCAACAAAAGTTAGACAGGCACACACAAGAACCTAAAATACAAAGAAGAAAGAGAAGAATCTTGAAAATTTTGTTCGAAAGAAATCACATGCGGAGCTGCGTACTGAATCAAAATGCCTCGACTTAATTATTTTGACCATCAGAAAGAGAAAAGCTACGTATGACAACTAGAACAACAGATGATTACATTTACTTTTATATGTTACTTTTATATTTTAATTTTATATGTTTCGATCCTTGCATATCTGTCTACCTCCCATTGTCCGTAGTTATATTGCTTCAAAGTCTCAGACCAAGATGATTCTGCTCTTGTAAAAAATAAGTTCACATATCCTAGTGTTTTTTTCTCGTGAAGAATGAGTATTTTCGTTGTGAGGAAATAAAAGAGGTTTTTTTCATTTTTTTTTTTTTTAAATATATGTCACATGGTTTTTTTTTATTGAAAAAGTGGGATCCTCCCCCTCTCTCCTTTAATTTAAAACAGACGAAATATTTTCTTAACCTTAAATGATTTACCCAGGAGGGTTGGTGATCTGCGCCAAAATTTAGTATACAACCCCTGGTAAAAATTAACACCAGGTAACTTCAGTGAAATCACCGGCTCTCCTGTCGAAGCGACTTTTGGGTCAATTCGCATTTTATTAGAAAAATCAGCGGTAATGTATACAAAGAGTTTCCTGCGGTTGTTTAGTCCCTTATAGAATCAATAGCAGACCAAAGTGAAGCAGCAACCACGGGAGTTCATCTTTTTGAGCTCAGGGCAAAATCTGTGAAACTCAATGAGAGTGCATTGAACATTCAAGTTCAAGCACATATACTGCGTTCTCGGATTTAGTTTATTCCTTATCTAGCTCAAAGTTTTCCTCATGTATTAAAATATTTAGTCAGCTGCAAAATGTCGCTATCGTTGACGTCAGTTGAATTAGAGACTCTCTCGTAAAATAAACCAAACCCTTTGAACAGCTGCGAAGATTGTGCAGAATTGAGGAATGCTTGTTTTGCAGTTACTACAGTTCAACAAGTGAACTCAGTTCTGTGGCATCGATTGGTTTCTCTTGAACCGACGATAGCACCAAAACAGACTTTAATCTTTTTTTCTTATTTTTGGAGGAATCACTTACTCACCTCTATAGAGCTCGCTAGTGTACTACAATTGGCTCAGCAATTGATTCTGGATGCTATTTCAGTTGATATACCGATTATAAACTTGACTCATGAAGAAATGATTTTGTACTTTTAGGAATGGGAGGAATAGGTCCAATAAAACATGAATGCTTGAATCTTGGACCGGTATCTCAAGAGGACGGGTATAGTTAATTAATTGCAATTCCTGTGTTATTTTTGTAACTTTTGGGGAAATTGAGGCAAAAATTAAAATGCAGACAATGATACACTCCGATAGCTTAGCGGTTGATCAAGACAAAGTTTCACTCAAAATAGGAGTGAAAACCTCCGATTTGTGAGTCACCTTTCTATAAAACGTGACTCTGAACTGACATTGTTCGAAGACACTAAATCACGCGTCAGGCATCCAGTGAACGCGTCGATCGATCCCTCGTTTTGCGGTTTGCGTGTTGGATTTTTGAAGGGGTAAAGTTTTAGAGTTAGATTCTGCGGCAACAAAACTATGCTACAAAACTTGATGGCATTTTGTTTGTTTTTCTTCCTATCTTTGGTTATTTTACAATTTATCCCCAGGAGGAATTTTGAGGATCGTGATTATCTCAAAACTTTGTTTAACAGCATTGTGGATAACCTCATACCCTCTGACTGAATATATTGTTCAAATGGATTTGAACTTAAATTATCAGGCTACTAATGATCAGATAACTGATATTCAAATATGGATAGTCAATTGATGTCCCATATCTCTTTCTGATATATTAACTAATATTAATGTAATATCCTAATATCAAACACTTTATTATAAATTAATCTACCAAGGTCATGCCGGAACATAACTTATTTTTTGATCAATTTTCAAAGGGAAGATTACAATTTGAGACGCGAACAAGTTTCTTGCCAGAGTAAGTCAAAATTGATTTATATAAATAATTAAAGGCCAAAGAAACCGTACCTACAGCCTCACCGATCCAAGAACTCTGGGGCAAACGTGTAAAAATGCCAGTGCCCGCAAGGACTTTTGCAAACTTAAAAATCATAAAGCCTGGAACTGGTGTTGCAAATTAATGCCCCTTTTTTTCAACGTATAGATCCGCCGCTAATCGTAAGTTTTTCAATGATGATTATTACTCGATTTTTCTAATGTTCTTAATCACGTTTCTTTTCCTCCTCATTACAGATAAACTCCACGTTATTTTTTAACCCTAAGGATCCGCCTTCAGCCAAAAGAGTGTGTCAAAATAACACGTAGCAAATGGACGTATTTCTGCCAAACAGAACTACGTGCATTAAGACATGAGTCCTGAGACCCATAATAATGTATGCATAACAGGGCGCACATCAAAATGCATATAACTCCGTTTGGCAGAAATACGTCCACACGGAAAGAAATTAAATGTTGATTTAGCATTTGTACTGTTAAAAAGATGTCCGTCAAGTTTCAAATGCTGATTTTACATTTTAAAAAATGCTAAAGTAACTACGCCCACTGCAAAACGTACAAATTAAAATGTTATGTTAGCATTTTTGTATTGTAAAATCAGCATTAGAAACTTGTCGGACATCTTTTTAACAGTATAAATGCTAAATCAACATTTAATTTTTTTCCGTGCAAATGGTGTTTCCATTTGCATAAAGAGGAACATTATCCTGCACCTGCCAATGCAAGTGCATGCGTTTTCAGATTCTTGAACTTGAGCGATGGAAAGGTACTCCCAGGATGATGAAGGTCGTGCTGGAAGTAAATAAGTTTTCGTGATAAACGAGAGAATTGAAAAATAGTTCATGACGGAATATGGGACGCGCACGCGGCCCTCAACCGCCAGGAGTGCAAATAAGTGCAACGTGTATTGGGCATGTCAGATCTGGCAGCTAATCCTGCAATTGCACGTAAGGATAATGGCAAGTCTCGATTTTCCCGCATGATTTTGCAACTTTGAAATAAATGCCCTCTTTGAAGACACTCTGTTGCTCCTCATTCAAATGCAGTCCAATTGAAGCAGGATTTCAAGTGGGATGACCTCATCCTTACTCACCATTAACCGAAAGTTTATAATTACAAAAAATAAAGGATCGGACCGCCGGAGATCGCCCAAAATCGAAAAATCAGATCCAAACTGTTATCAAATTTTTGAGCAGTAGCTTATCTGACCTTCCGGTTTGAAATTATTCAAAATACATACTGAGAAAGAGTATTCAAAACCGAATAAAGATCGAGTTAGTGTTCTCCACCGTATAAACCAAACGTCTGCTTCAGCCAATAAGTTCATTTTTTCCTACCAAAGCATGTATGCGCTTAAGACGAGTGAGATTCATCCTACAAATGTAAATCTTTTGTGTGAGAGTACAGGTTAGAATTTTTTTAAAAAAGGCGTTTGAAATAATTCATTTCTGTCAAATTTTGTTCAACCTTTATATATTTACACAATTTTTACGGGTTTTCCCCAGTATACCTACTCCCAAAATTTAATGTCTGCCAATTTATTTTCAATTATTTTGACCACCACAGTTTAGGTATTTTTTTCGCCTCGTCAAGAAGTGCTTTTCTACCCTTTTAAACTAATTTGCTTCAAATGCATTACGCGATGCTCATTTCATATCTAGTTCACAATTGGCACAGGCTCATCGACAAAAACTTTTAATTTCTTACAACCAGAACAGACGCAGCATCACTATAAGAGCGTTGATTAAAACAATGTGTTCTTGCGTGCGATTTCTCTGATGCTTCCGTTGCTGTGATGAGTATTGTGTGTGGGTACATCTAAAAATTCCACTAATTAGTCAGACTATGCGTTGCCCTTGACAATATACAGACTACAGTAGGTGTCCCGAAAGCACTACTGAAAGCATGCTTCCAGTTTTTCAGCAATCGGTAAAAGCTATCGACTTGCGGTTTTCGCAGGGCTCTAGATTAAATCCTAGCAGGTTTGCTACGAGGTCTTGTGTGTAGGTCCCAAACTTGAAAATTTCCAAAGATATAATATTATAGAAATAACGTCTAAAGCGAAATTTTGGCATTTTTCCAGCACGTTTTTAGAATCTGGAAGCGGGGAGCTCGAAAACCCTTTTAAACCTGAGGATTCAATTGAGAGCCTTGTATGCGCAAAAACCGTTAGTAATTAGATTTTACCGTTAACTCAAAAACGGGAAGAATTCGGTACTTTCGGGATACCTTATGCAAATTTTCCTCTCCAGTTCGTCGCAGCCGACTCTATACACTCTTTACACCATTCAGTATTTTTAGCGATTTTCGTTTTAACTTTTGACGCAACAGACCCCAGTCGCACGCGTCAACGTTCTTTAGTGATAATTATTCGTTTCAACTATAGCCGCATTAGCCTTAATACATAGGAGAGGTTTTTTGATGCTATTCATTAGTAACACGTGGTAGCGTCAACTGAAAGTTTATTACCACAGTAGTAAGCGTTACCTTATTTGATTAAAAACATGTATGAGGATTATTACTGCCAAAAACCACTTGTCAAACATAAAACTTCCCTTCCCCATTCTGGATACAAATTATCTTACGATATTACTGGAGACATAAATTAACTAGTGTTATTTAGTTATCCTCGTGTTTTAGCCTGCAAAATGACATCAAGTAGAGCCAGTTCTAGATTACTTTTCCCCTTTTGTTGTGTGTAATTCCCTATCCCGCGCATGTAGCAAAAAAGGAAAAGTAATTTGAAACTGGTTCTAGCTATTTGTGGATACAAGCCATACTATAAGTGTTAAGCTGCAAGTTTTTTGAATGGAGCTTTTTTGGTTTTTTAAGAAGAAAAATATCGTACCTTGAAAAAATGTACAATGGTCTCTCCCTGATCTCGATTTTCTCCAAATCACAAAAAATTCCCCGAACTAATTCATGTCTGAAAGGTCTTAACTGCTCATGGATCGTAATCGTCACAGCAAAGAGGTAAGATTGTATCGATATCGATTGGTTCAATATGTTAGCATAGCCTCAAAAGCCAATTGAGTAATCCAAGGGAGCGGTTTTTTGTCATTGATTTTTGATACCTACGAGTACAAAATGGCTATGAAGAGTAAAATTACTAGGAATTTTCTCCTTTTAAGTTTCTCCAACTTAAATCCTAAACTTTTTGTTTGAGGTTCTGTTCTATTGTTTTGAACCAAACGATACATCGAACCACTATCGAATACGATCTATTGTAAACGTTGCTTCCCATGCACCAAGGATTCTCCTTAATTATTGATTATGGTAAACAAACTTCTAGTTCTTTTCTTCTTCCCCTTAATTTAGGCTTAAAGATATGTAAGCACACAGTGTTAAACACAATACTTGGATTGAAATTTCAGAATAAAAAACGGGATGATGCTAGTTTTCTCTGTTAACCACCCATTTGCGACTGGCCGCGGCGGGGTGCTGAGCGGGCGAGACAGAACAACAGCCCATCATCAAACGGTCTCCATTCGAAATTCAACCTTACAAGTCTTTTGAAGGTCCACGCAGAGGTTCTGAAAATAGTATTATAATAAGCTTTTCTGGATTTCGTTCCCAGGAGGCCCTTGAAATTGCCGGTCAGCTCGCAGATGCATTCGTTCTCGAAAAACGGATCCCCGATCAAGATTGTTCCTGTTGCGACGGGAATCCAATTGTTTCTTTGACGCGCGTATACGAGTCCGAACGACTGATGACATTCTTTGATGCAGTCTCTCGCTTCTAGTTGATCAGGATCTGCGTTCGCGGCCACAAGGTAGCCCAACCCTTGATTCTGGAGGAGCTGATTAAATTGCTGCTCCGGTCCTTGCGGAACCTGAGGTTGTTCCATTCCTGATGAACACAAATCAACAATTTGGATAAAATGAGGTAATGAATCTTTACCCACTGCACCTAAAAACATACAAATCCACAGCGTTTGTCCGAAATCACATATCGACGGTGCAAGTCGGCAATCACATAACTCGTTTGCGGTGTCTGAAAATCTCCGCAACTATGTTATTTTTTTAAAGGAGAACAAATGGACATGATTCCTTGAAGTTATTGCAGAATTTTCTTCGCACATAGAAGAAAAATCACGGCAGTTTTAAAGAATTACCGTTGAGTAGTTTTCCGTTTAAAAAATAAAGTATGACAGGAAGTCTGCGACGTCGCAAACCGAGTTATGTGATTGCCGACTTTCACCGTCGATATCTCGTTTGCTGTGTCTGAAAAGCTCCGCCTCTATGTAATTTTTAAAAAAGGAGAACAAATCGACATCATTCCTTGGAGTTTATGCAGAATTTTCTTCACACATAGAAGAAAAATCACCGCAGTTATGAAGTATTGCCGTTGAGTGGTTTTCGGTCCGACGGTCGACGTGACGCATATTAGCGCCTACAAGACCGCGTGAATACTTCACGCATTGCATCAAACACAGTGCAGTCGGCTTGGTCTCCTCAAGACGCATATTAGCGCCTACAAGTCCGTGTGAATACTTCACGCATTGCGTCAAACACAGTGCGGTCGGCTTGGTCGCCTCGAGACGCATACTAGCGCCTACAAGACCGTGTGAATACTTCACGCATTGCATCAAACACAGTGCGGTCGGCTTGGTCGCCTCGAGACGCATATTGGCGCCTACAAGACCGTAGGAATACTTCACGCATTGCACCAAGGAAATTGTATACGTTTATTAAGGCTTTTGATGTTATAGATTTTCTGTCGCATTTCATTTCAAAAAACGAAACCTTCCTTACTTTTTGAAAAAAATCTAGGAATATCAAAGGCTCGAATCTGATCGAATTTGGCAAATCATCAGACGGCATCGCTGTTCTTGAAAAAAAATTCGCGAAAATCGGCATGGTAGATATCCACTGTTTAGATCTCACCGGTACAAGAAATCGCTTTTTTTTAATTATATAGAAGATAGTCCCTTCCTTAGGGTAGGTGCTGTTTAAGGAAAGATTAAGAATACTGCCCACAGCAAACTTATTAGGTAGGTACATTTCGATGGGGGAATTTCAGAAATGCTCATCTCGGTTTGCGGCATTGCAAAGTTCCTGTCATAGTTTCTTTTCTGCATTGAAAATTACTGAACGTCATTTCTAGAAAACTCCGTTGATTTTTCTCCTCTATGTGAAGAATACTCTATGAAAATTTCAAGCCATGATTTAAGTTCGGTCTCGTTTCAAAAAATGAAATAGATGCAGAGATTTTGAAACAACGCAGCATATATACGCATGTTTGAATTTTCATCAACGATTTTGAATGCGTTGGAAACCACATTCATCACACCAATCATGTTTGGAAGCCACTCTAAAAAGCATTAGCGTGGCTCTTGTCGAGCATTTTCAATTTCACTACGGCCGCCGCACTGTGGATCGAGTCAATGAGAGAGGTCGGACACGATTTAAAAACTAAAATGTAGTTGTTTTAAAAGTGGTTCCATCGATTTTCTCGATTTTTCAAATTTTCTATCATAAACACCCCTTAAAATTTAAAATTTGACGAAACTAACTTCGACGTTTGCAGTTTTAGTCCAAAAAAGCAAAAGCAAACTCCTCCATTGACTCGCTCCATTGTGCGCCGGCACGTTTTCCTCAATCACCGGGATTTAGGTTTGCCCGAATTCTAATCGTTAGTATAACTATTTATGTAAGTACTGCAAATTTTACCCATGTTCACCGATCGATATAGTAACTGAATGGGTGAGAGTCAGAAGGGCTTAATTACATGTGCGGCTTCAAAGTTTATCCTGACAACTTTTTTATCTGTATTCATTCACGGGTTCATGTTATGAATAAAAAATTGAGAGAAGTTTTTGCCAAATAACAAAAGACGTACATATAAAATCCATTAAAAAATTAAAAAAGAAAAGCATAACCATTCTTTAATGTATTAATAAAGTTGTTAAATGAAACTTCGCTACGTTTTATGCCAGTAAGCCCCCTGGCTCCCATCTTGTGTGTTAATATTGTCTAAGGACCATTAAACCAAAAAATATTATTGCCTGCTGCAATGCTTCAGAAAACGTTGAAATGCACAAAATCAATTAGAAAAGAAACTAGCGTCTACAGTAAGTTAACATTACAAAATTAGACAGCTTAAACTTCTCGTCTTTGAGGAAAATCATAATCAAGGTAGGTCAAATCGACTGCCTGACAATTTTCAGGAACATTCTCAAAAGTATGGGGAATTTCTCTAAATTCTGGCTGCATTATCAAAATTGAATTGTTATTCTTATGTTACTGGATTCCGTCTAAATGAGGGAAACAGTTGCATGATCTTAGAAACACCTGATGATGATAACAAAATTACACTTTCCATCCTTCAAATTACTAACGTTTAATATGGAAAAACGTTCCTCGTCTTTTAGGCACCGCACGCAATATCCTAAGCTGTTAAAAAAAATCTTGTTCTCAGTGGAAATTATTATTTTTATCGTTAAACACCGAACATAACGACACAAAATTACTTCGGAGACACGTTTTCACTTTAGACTTCGATTTTCCTGAGGAGCGGGAAATTTAAACGATTAAATTTCCAAGCATGAAACAAGCAACTTTCTCGCTTATAAATTGAATTTTTAAATTTTCAGGGTGGGTAGTATATTTTTTACGTGACGCTTGCATATAAATTATTACGATACTAGATTCCTTGCATTGTCTGGTCGTGCATAATTGAATGGCTGAGTGTGAAAAGGGCATTTCTTGCTTGCGGAGTCTTAGAGCCTCCGTTAGCGTTTCATCCACTATAACAAAAGCAATTGCACAGAATTCGTTAATACTTCTACTGAATTTTCTTCATGATTTTAAAATGCTAAAAATTAAAAATTCCAGAAAATTCACTCGATAGTTTCCTCTCTAAAATATAAATTAGCAGTGGTGATTCTAAATCACTGCAACCATGGAATGCTCTTTCTGCACCCAACGCCGCAATTGCTGGACTTAGGTTGAAATGTACGATTTAAATTTACCTTTCGAAAATTGGTATACGAGGAATAACAGTAGCACTGTCTTGCACATCGCTCCATGAAACTCCAACATAGAGACTGTAGGATAACTCGAGCCGTATGCTCACACTCTATACCGAAGATTTAATGATTTTAAGGTGAAATATAAGTCGACCTTTGAATGTGACACAAATGAGTGTCTTTTTTATCGGTATCTGAATATCGCGGAATCTGAAAGTGCGCTCTAGTCTTCTACGTGCGTCAAGTGAGAGCATTACGGAGAGCTAGAAAGAGAGGGAGCGATAAAATATGAAAAGAAAAAATGAATTGGAAAATGGCTACCTCTACATTTCTAGCCCATGCACGTCAGCCAAGGTTGTCATTCCAGTCAATTTTTCGTAGGGGCGTTTGCATGTTATACGTTCTTTTCACTAAAAAAACTTTGAAACAATCAGAAGGAGTTTGTTCACACGTAATAAATTAACGCTACACCGAGGAGCACCCGAAATATCCACTTTCCCGCACTAGGTCGCCCTTTTAAAAATGACTAAATTTCCCGGAAAACTCAGAATCGTTTTTCTCGTCCTAAAAAACCGCCGGATAGCGAATTGTATCCCAATCCGGCGATCAAAATGGAGATGTCAAATTCTCGTTATTCTGAACTTTGACCGGCCATCATTTTGTGACAAATCAACGTTTTTACCTGCGGTTTGCGCAATTTTTTTTATTTTTTTATTTCGAACGATATGTCACAAAAAAGGGTTGCCATTTGGAAACAAAGTTGACCCCACTATTTTTAGAAGGGGCTACCCAAAAATTATGGAGGGGGCGAAAGGTGCCCCCTTTAGACCTAGAAACACCCCACAGTTTCAAAGGAGGAGTATTGCTGAGGGCCTTTTCAGGCCCCGACTGGATTTTGCTGAATGTTACATATTTTCAAAGTACTAGTCCTCGGTAGCCTGTATGCCAAATATTACCGAACGAAGCCGATGCAAAGGTGCAGCAGCGCCTTAAATCCAAAATTCTGGCATCGATAAATAGTTATTTTCGTCGATTTTTTCGACTGATACCACTCTTTCAGCAGATGTTTCCTACGTATTTGTTTGCGTACTTTTCAATTCTGGCCTTAAAAAAGGTCTCCGATGAATTTAAGGGGCCTTACAGTCCAAGTAGGCCGCTAAACACGACATCCCGGTCAGTTTTCACATCATGGGTATCCAGGTACAACTATACTTTTTTGGTATGTTGTATATATTGATAAGAGCTGTTCCGTACATCAATAGAAGAGTTGTACTCCACTTTCTTGAACCTTAAGCGTGGCAATATATCAAATTTTGGCCATTTTGGCTCTTTGGAACGATTTTTCTCTAAAATTTGACAACGTAGAAAGAAGTTTCACTGAACATTTTTTATTCATTTTTTTGCGTTCCTTTCAAATTCGTACGCGGTTTTTGGTTTAAATTGAGTTCTACGTGAGCAAGATTGTAAAAACCCCTACGGACCGTGCGACCTTTTAATATTCATCGGAGGCTTTTTTTAAACGCAAGAAATGGAAAGTACGCAGACAAATTCGTAGAAAAAATCTGCTGGAAGAGTGATATTAGTCGAAAAAGTCGACGAAAATAACTATATTATTCGATGCCAGGATTTCAGGATTTAGGCGTTGCTGCAGCTTTGCGCATGGGCTCTGTTCGGTGAACTATTTGGCATAGAGTCTACCTAGGACTATAGTACTTTAAAAATATGAAACATTCGGCAAAATCCAGGTGGAGCCGGAAAATGCCCTTAACGATACTCCTCCTTTCCATGTCAATTGGGAAATAAGTTACATTCGGGTAAGTGACTCTTGGATATTTCTGTAGATTATACAGGAAGAACGCCAACAATGAGGAAAAATTGCGCGCAGACGCGGGAAATTTGATGAGAGGCTATGCAAACTACGTTATTTCACGCCCAAGAGTGGATTTTAGACTATTTTAGACTGTTTTGATGTATTCATCGTCATTTTCGAGTAATTTTACCAACAGAAAGTATTTTAAATTAAATCGGCTGTATCTTCAGTGTGCAACATATCACTATCCATTCCAAACCTTTGATTTTGGCATCATTGCGGCTACAGTATTCCATAATGCAGAAAGAGTTTTCCGTTCAGAAAACATCTATTGATGTTGTATTTCGCCTTTTTTTTGGGGGGGGGGATGGTTGTGCCTTCATCCAAGGTGGTCTCTAAAAATTAGTGTCTTCAATGAAAATGGTATCTAAAAATGAGAACCTTCACCCGAGGCAAAGTCCAAAAATGGGATGTGCCATCCTGAAATACCCACCCACACTAGAATGCCACTAGAATGGGCCACTAGACAAATTCTGAACTAGAAAAAAAAAAGCGAGTGTTTTCTTTGCACGTTTAAAACGTTAAGTTAGAAGCACATCACGCAACTAGAAGTGTTCGGAAACTCAACTCTTGGACGCGATATCAACAAGTACATATTTAGCATGTATTTTTAAAGCAGGACAAGTGAAGTTAGTTTACTTAAATAACATGTTTTAACTTATATTAATTGTAAACATATATTTTTGGTGCTGATTTTCAGACTTCCTGTCGTGTGATTCATTTTCCTCGTGAAATGTTTAAGAGAAATCATGTTACGTTGAGATCAGTGTTCGAAACTCACTATAAAGTTTTAGGAGCCATGTGGCCCATCAAGCTCAATTTTTAGGGGCCATTGAAGATTTTTTAGGGGCCGAATTGACTTTTTGCCTATATATCACGGCGCATTTTGTAAAAAGTTAGACGCGGAATATTTTAGTTACAGAACTAGTAGCTGTAACTAGTGATTTTCGAAAAATTATCAATCAGAAAAATTCGGATTTTTTTTTTGGGGGGGGGAGGGGGCACTATTCAGGGGCCACGTTGGCTCAGAGCCTACAGTTTTTAGGCGCCATGACCGATTTTTTAGGCGCATTTGGCGAGTTGGCGCCTGTGAGTTCTTCGAACACTGGTTGTGATTTACTTCACACCATGTCTAAGAACTCATTACATTCATTGAAAGCAAGCAATGAGCATGTCAGCACGAGAAATAATCATCAGACGATCTTTCTAATCCAAACGAGAGAAGTCTTGCAAAATATTACTGCAAACCCCACTTTTCAGAGAACCTGAGTTATTTATTAACACGTGGCTTGGATAAAAACTTATGCTGATTGATAAATTTTTTGCTTCATCAAAGATAAATTTTGATGATGCAGAATTGCAAATTTTACACTGTTCCGCACTACCAATATCGAGGATGAAACCATAAAAATGCGTCTTTGTACATCAAAATTTATTTCAAAATTTATTTTCAAAGTAGTCAAAAATTCAACGGAATTTATTAAAATTTTCTTTTACTTTTCGTCTGTGAGTACAGAATATTCTTTGAGGTTATACTTTAAAAAAATTAAAAAAAGAAGAAGAACTTTGGAGACATCGCAGACAAGTTTCATCATGTATTCGCCCGTGCGTAAATGAAAAAGGTAATAAACCTTCATATCTAGTATTGTTAACCCTTCCTCGAATCCGGTCTAAAAAAAATTAAAACAGAGAACTTTCTCATCACGGGCTTTAATTTTAACCGCGCATTTCGTTAATCCCGCGCTTTTCGAGAAAAAACATCAATTTTTTAGGAGCCTCTTCCTCGGAATGGCTCTGTTGGGTACGCAGAGGACAGAATTAGATGATTCGACCGAAAACTTGTAAAGTACGTCACCCTCCCCCCCTCTTACGACGAGTACGTCAAGAACGCCTGAAATCTACTCCGTAATCACAATAGGTCACTAGACTATGAGACGAATTTTGACTTGCGAATTCATTTTTCTGGAGGTAAATGACAAGTAGAACATGATGCGCACATTAAAACGAGAGAAAGTAACTCGGAAACTAAGGAATACGCAGTTCAGAAAGCGCAGCTATTCCACAAATTTAAAACTCCCATGTTTCGCGTCGAACAGAATGACGTCATCTGGCGCAAATTAGAAGAGATCTCGGCTTTCTACGACATTCGTCAAATGTTTTTCTACTTCTCCTTTGTAAAAATGATTAGAAAGTCGAAATTATTTACCTTCTGAATTAAATAATTAAATCTGATTCGTGTTATCTGTATAGTTAACAAGCAACAATTTCACATGAAAATACGTTTAATTTTAACAAACATTGGTGAAAAATGAAAGGAGATAGCGAAGTAAAGAACACACGGTTTAGTGACGCATTGAAGGGCTTACTACAGACAAGTGGGATAGGTTCAATTTTTGAAAAAAATTGAGGTATTACTAATTTCAACTTAAAATAGTCTTAAAATATATTATGTGAAAAATTCACAACTGAAAGCCAATTTTTAAGCATTAAAAAGTCAGTTTAAACTTGTTTTCCAAATTTCTCGAAACTGCAAAAACACTGATCATATCCCACTTGCTCTCCAAGCCCCTCAAATCGGGTAGTCCGAATCACACGTTAACTTTCCCCTTCTAAGTAGGCCCTTTTTTTTTCAACATCGGATACAGTTAAAAATGCCCCGTAGAGAAAAACGATTGAAGACACCGCACCAAGAACAGCCTATAACTGGAAACCGCGTTTTGAGAAAAACGCATTTAAAGTCTTGTTTTTGATGTACTGCGCAGACTTTTCTATGCAGGTACCTTGTTTTGGTGTTGTTGGGTGACCTAACCCTTCTATTGAAGGGTGCCGGGTAGATTTTGCGATACATTTTGGGTTTATACTCTCATATATTTAATTTAAAAAAGCGGTTTATAGGCCATTATTACTCCCAACAGTCATTTTGGTGGCAATATGAAGTATAAATCATTTTAATCACCTTTGATTAACGCAAAATGAAAGAATATCGATAGTGAGTAAAGGAAGGGGTAACTAGCACCTTATAGGCCCGTTTATAGGTCGTTCTTGCACCCATCGATCCAGAGGCCTGACTTAACTCGGAAAAAAAAAGGTTTTTCGACCTCGAGCCGTTACCTATCTATATTCTATCGATACCACAGCATAGTCCAGGGTGCGTAGAATCCGAAAAGCAGATGGGTGTAATAACGACCTAAACGCCTATAGGCTGTTCTTGGTGCGGTGTCCTCAATTGTAATCTTCCGTCACATTCTTACGGCGCAATGATACAACCATTTGAACTCTTCCGAATGCGTTAGGTATCACGCCGCATTTGAAGGCGTTTTCAAAACAGCCAAGTTCCGATACCCGGATTATCGTTTCGCAAAGTTCTTATTATTATGTTTTATTTCCTACCATTTTTTTGTTTTCAATCCTCCTAAAAATAACTTCTCATTTGCTGAATACACTTCTGGCTGGAGCGCATTTTAGCTATGCATTCACGACTACTAAAATGTCAAAGGAAATCGACAAGACTAGCGTGTATGAGGGATATTTCAATTGTAATCTGCCGTCGCATTTCTAAGGCGCAATGATACAACTATTTGAACTCTCCGGAATGCGTGAGGTATCTCGCCGCATTTGTAGGCGTTTTCAAGAAAGCCAAGTTTCAATATCAGGTTTGTAGTTTCGCAAGAACTTGGAGCACAAAATCAATAGAATGACTGATTTTACGAGCTAATGCAACTCCATTAATTTGTGTTTTATTTGACGGAAGCGTTAGAAAACAGTTCTGTCAGAAATTTAAATCAACCTCCGTTCCATTATATAGTTCATATTCTTTTGTTTTGTTCCGTACTTTGTTTATTTTTCATCCTCCCCTAAACCACCCATTTGCTAAATACAATTCTAGCTGGAGCGCACTTCAGTAATGCATTCACTACTGCAAGAATGTCAAAGGAAATCGACAAGCTCAGCGTGTATGGAAACCGCGTTTTGAGAAAAACGCATTTAAAGTTTTGTTTTTGATGTACTGCGCAGACTTTTCTATGCAGGTACCCTGTTTCGGTGTTCTTGGGTGACCCAACCCTTCTATTGAAGGATGCCGGGTAGATTTTGCGATACATTTTGGGTTTATACTCTCAAATATTTAATTTTAAAAAAAAAAAAAAAAACGGTTTATAGGCCATTATTACTCCCAACAGTCATTTTGGTGGCAATGTGAAGTATAAATCATTTTAATCACCTTTGATTAAGGCAAAATGAAAGAATATCGATAGTGAGTAAAGGAAGGGGTAACTAGCACCTTATAGGCCCGTTTATAGGTCGTTCTTGCACCCATCGACCCAGACGCCTGACTTAACTCAGAAAAAAAAGGTTTTTCGACCTCGAGCCGTTACCTATCTATATTCTATCGCTACCACAGCATAGTCCAGGGTACGTTGAATCCGAAAAGCAGATGGGTGTAATAACGACCTATACGCCTATAGGCTGTTCTTGGTGCGGTGTCCTCGATTGTGTGTTGGAGTTGAGCGTTGAGAAATGAAATTCAGACTTTTTTGGTGAGCACGTTGTGACTTTCGCGCAATTTTCCTTCCAGATTTATGTTTCTTTTTGCTTGTACCTCTCGTGTGCAACAGTCAACAGGCCCATTTATAGCTGATTCAGCGCAGTGGATAACCGTTTTGACTGACAAATTCTAATTGAGTAATTTATAAATATTGAGTCGAGGCTACAAAACATAGAGCCACAGATCTTCGTATCCAGACGAAGAAACGTAATTCCATTCCGAGGTTGCAAGATCTTCTTAAACGATTCCATTTTTTACAAGAATTTGACTGTGTGAGTAGCATCCAAAATTTACTGCTTTTTGCACTTCAACGAGTGAAAAATAATCACTGTAAGTTTCAGTAAGAAGTGCAGTAGTATTCTGGTAAAAATAAAATTTACAAATTGAAATTTCGCAAAGTTGGAGGAAAGTTACGTTCCTCCATCCGAAAAACGACCAAATTAGACGCCCGACACACGCATCGGATGCAGAACAAGGCTGCGATGAGCATGAAAATTAGTTTAATTAGTAGCCTAAGCAACCTATTTTACGGGTGAAGGGAGGGGGCTGAGGACCGCCCCCCGCGACCTCTGACCCCTTTGATTTGTGCGGGTGCCAATGTCGCGCGGTGGGTCACGGCGCGTGCGTGTGTGATCGCGTTTTTTATGTGTTTTCTATAATGCATCGAAGCCCGGCGGCGCATCTTTTCGTGATGTTGCGCGCTGTTTAGAGGAGGTGTCGGGCCCTGGCCGTCGATCGTCGTGGATTCATCGCTCATGCATCGTGCCTCGTTGCCAGTTTTCTCAAATAAAGCTGAAAACTAATTGATTTTATAAATACAACTTTGCAATTTCACGGGAAAAATTAAATTGCTGATTTAAAAATGTTGTAGTTAATTGGGTGTCCGACATGTTTCAATGTAGATTTTACGGTAAAAGAGTTAGTATAATATACTTCATTTTTCAAAACGATATACATCGAACATGAAATTGTAGAATAAACGATTCTAGCAACTACCTTATGATTAAGGTATCAATCTGTAGAGAAGAAAAAATATTTGTTACATCAACGGTTTTGACATTAAAAATAAGAGTAACAATGGTTGAACAGTTTGCTGTACAGGTTCTACTGGTAAGGAAAAAACCTAAACAAGTAAATCTAACTTTTTATAAGAATATAGGAGCTGGGAAAAACTTGCGAAAAAAAACCCAGACTGCTAGAAATTGGCGTTAAAAACAAATATAAAACAACACAAATTTCAGGTATAAGGAAGGATCTACAGGGTATTCCATTTATAGTGGAATCCACAGGGTATTCTATTTTTAGTGGGATCCACAGGGTATTCCATTTTTAGTAAAAAATGTAAAAATTTTTCCTTATTGTAAAATGTACATTTGGAGCATGTCGGACATATTTTTCAACAATTTAATTGTTAAATCAGTAATCCATTTTTTCCGTGTTGTGTCCAAAACGTCGTACTCATAGTCCTCCCTTAAAGTAGTTTCATCTCTTAGAAGGCTCCTGTGATAATTTGAGGGAAAAAACAAAATAAGCAGAGCAAGAAAATACGTAAGGCATTAAACCAAAGATATCAATAAAAACAAGAAAACAAGGAAATAAATACAATTATTCTACTTTTCATAATTTTGTAATGATAAAATTTAGTAAATTCTAAGTTCGTCGGCCCCACTTTTAAAGGTCAGTATTATGATTGAGAAAGGTTAATGGGTATCCCTAAAATAGTATCGTTGAGAGGTTTTTTTAACGAATCTCGTGTAGATTGGAAACACGCACGGAATTGATTTATAAAACGCAATGTGACCGAATTTCGATTAAAAGCAATAGCGTGTAAAAGCGGGTGATGAAGCGGAAAAATTCTGAAAAAAGTAGGTGCAAAAAAGTATTTTAAGGCAGTTCATGGCGCACACTTGAACAATTCACCTCTGGAAATCCTAAAATTTTTTACTGAGCTTACGCTTTTACTGAGCGTGCCAGTGAACCAATTTAACACTTAGTTTTCATCCTCAAATTGCGAATGTGGTCAGGGGCCGTTCATAAAATGTATCATGTTCTATTGGGAGGAGGATAAAGGCCTGCGTTACAAGTGCTTAATAGGCTTCAACGCTGCGTTACTTATAGCGAAAATGAGCGATTTTCCGATAAAACGGAATGAAAAATGAACGCTCGGTAGCAGGTTATCATCCGAAATTCATCACACGAAATGCCAATTTCAGTGCGGGTTATTTTATTTTTTTGTGCAGATTTGTGTAATATGTCCGTTACGAGAGGGGGAGGGAGGTAAAAAAGTCGATGTTCAGTGTCACGTATTTACGAATGACATGATTTTACCGACATCGCTGCAGCAAAGTGTATATCGACGGTGAAACTACCAAACCACGTATCTCGTTTGCGGTATTTAAAAATCTACGCTCACATTTTATTTTTTTGAAGTAGACCAAATCAATATCATTCCTTGAAATTTTCACGGAATTTTCTCCGCACAAAGAGAAAAAATCACAGAAATTTTCAAGACTGGATGTTAAGTAGTTTTTCATTTAAAAAATAAAGTATGACAGGAAGTCTGCGACGTCGCAAACCGAGATACGTGGTTTGGTAGTTTCACCGTCGATATATCTCACCCAGAGGCGCCCAAACTTAGGTCTTGGATCTAATCTTCTTCTAGTCCAGAAAATTGGTGCTAATTTCCATAACGACTTGGGGCCGAATTTTAGAGGACACCGAAGAAGGTCTTGGTGCGTCCGACGGGGCACTCGCGTCGCGGTCGTGGACTTGGATCGGAGGAGGGCTTAGAAGCAGCGGACCCAGCTGAACTGCACGAAGCAGTCTTGCCGCACTGAAAAAAAAATATCGGTGTATTTACTAAGAAAAGGGTAAAATTACCAAGTATTCAGGGTTCTATTTGATCCCAGTTTTTCTTGGTAAAATTACCATTTATGGAATTGGTAATTTTACCGAGAAATCTCGGTAAAATTATTGAACTTTCTTGGTAATTTTACTGGACCTTGATAAAGACGCCAATATTTTTTATCGACTGTGGTGGAATTACCGAGATAAAATGGCAAAGTTACCGGGAATTGATTGCCAATAAAAAGGTATTCTTACCTGAAAAAAAAACAGTAAAAATACCGGTTTTTAGGTAAACTTACCAGTCTGTCTTGGTATAATTACCAATAATTGGTAAAAAAAAGTGAGATGGTAAAGGTACCAACAGACCGTGGTAAAAACTCCGAGAATTTTTTTTCAGTGCGGGTGGCAGTCGATTATTTAAAACACTTGGAACATTCTTGCAGTATCAAGCAAAAGGTCATGCTCCTCTGGGAAGGCGTAGTTCGTTTGTAATTTTTTTTGTTAAATTAATATGTATTAGCGTCATTTTTGTGATCGCAAATGCAGGTGCAATCCCTCAGAAATTTACCCACGAGTTTTAAAACCTTGAACATAATACATCTTAAATGGGGTTACATTTGAACCAAGTTTATCGGAAAGGAACCAACCCACATTTCCGAAAAAATTGAGATTAGAATGTTTTTGAGTTCCACTGACCGTATACTTTCTCCTGCCAGAAACTAAAAGGCGAAAAACAGGAATTAGTTTGTGAAAAGAGGGGTTACATTTTATTTTTTACATTGAGCCTTATGCATGAATACAACTTCAAACCTATTTTTCTCAGTTTCAACTTAATGTGGGTTGGTTCCTTATTGATGAGCTCGGTCCATTTTGCAATAACCACTATTTAAGGCTCATTTAGAAACAACATATATGCCATTGGTTTCCCTTTGCAAAAAGGTGTTCTTCCAGAAGAGCCAGAGTCAGTGGTTCCTTATTATTGCAAAATGCAATTCAATTGCTCGATATTCAAGAGAACATTACATCACGACTGGCACCTACAGCTAAAGTAAAAAAATATGTATCTTCGATTGCATTTCGGTCTTAATTCTTGCCCATGTCATACCCTGTTTCAGAAAACCCACAAACATGTTTGCTTGAAAGCAAAGATTTTTTTTTTAACTCATACGAAAATCTTCACGGACAATTATTTCAAGGAAATATCTTGGCAACACTTTTTTATTGGATAAAATAATCGGAAAAATTGATGTGACGTTGTTCCTAAACCATACGGTTCAATTATTCTAAAGTTACGACAAAATTTCACGAGAAATCATGCTAAAGTGGCAACCGTGTTTTAAATATATAGGTGAGCACAGCTCTCGGCACCAAATCTCATTTATATCGGGTCATGATTAAAACAAACACAGTCAAACGGCTCAATTCTTGAGCACTTTGCTCTCAACTCACGGCCATTGGTCATCTTCGTCTCGCGGCTGTCTGTCGTTACCCAAGTTAATTGTAGGTGCGAAACTTTATTTACAGATCAGAGTTGAAATCGTCGGTTCTCTGATGTAAAAGCGTGCATGTGGACGATGAACCTCATTTCGAAATGAAGTTGTACGCCTTTACGTAAAAGGGGCGACGAAATATAAAGCAACGTATCCAAGTCCATGAATATGCAAATTTCCTACCCTAAATTATGTTTTCGACTACATTTTGTAGAATCTGACTCATTTACAGATCAGCTCATGTGTTTTTGATTTCCCTCTAGAAATATATAGGTGATTTTATGAATGAGCCAGAAATGGTAGTTCCTGGTCGCAAAATTTAGTCAAAATTGTAAACTAATTTGAAATTATTTCTTGAACATATTCTTGTTATTTTCTCGTCTTTGGTGTAAGCATTGCTTATAACAATGTTAACCCTAGTCTTAGGATCTTGACTGAAAAGGAAGAAGGGGGGAAGTATTAAGAAGAGAAGACGGAGGAGACAAAGGAGAGGGAGGAGAATAAAAGTATGAAGAAGAGAGAAAGGAAAAAGGAGGAGAAGAAAAAGGAGAAGTACATGTGGAAGAGGATGATGATGAAGAAGAAGAAGTAGAAAACGAGGGAGAAGAGAGTACCAAAGAAATACCTACCAAGTCTAAGAAGTACGAAATGTTGGATTAAAAGTTACCCTTGCTAACATCAACACGAAAAAAGAGTCTCAGAGGTTACTAAATTCTGGATTTGATGTTATTTGATCCGCAAGAAATCCAGCAGCACTGGAGTTTGGACAGTTCTGTTCGTGCGGTTGATAGGTAAACCTAATTAGATGCATGATTGGCACTACCGGAAATCTACTACGTGCTACTAGATTTCCTAGGGTTTTCATGTGTAATGAGGAATCTAGTAACCTGCAGTGTCCTTTTTCCGTGCGATTTGTGTCAAATTCCAAAAACTCTCCTCAGATTCTTCCAGTGCTCCCATTCCGTGGCCGCCAAAAGTTCTCGGATTCGGAACTTTTTTGTTCCGATTTCTCCCATTCCATGACCGTCGAAAGTTCCAGGATTCTTTTTTGATTTTTCCAAAATTTCCGGAAAATGCAAAAGATCCGGAACATTTCGGAAATTTCAAAAGTTCCGGGAAAAATTCAGGAGAATCTCAAAAGTTCCGAAACCCGGCACTAATTCCGGGTAATGGGGGCACTGGATTCTTTGTTCGTATTTTTCCGTGAAAAACCCCGAAAAAACTGCTGTTGAGAACCGTTGCTCGTGAATGAATTGGCTCCTCACGGGTCTATTCATTTAGATAGGACAGAGTCCATGTTTCGAGAGTGACGTGCACTAATTAGTCCGGACTCAAAGAAAGGATGCGCAAGGTCGCGGCATAAGGGGCTCGTTCCTCGCACACTTCGTTGACGTCAACTTTTCCATCGGCCGGCCGCAGCCGTCAAGCTCCAAGTACCCTGAAGATCCTCTGTGATCGGTAAAAATATGACGTCATCCCTCAACGGTTTTTAACGGCTCTCGGATGATGCCCAGCTTGGCTCTGCGGGTCAAGGACGCGATCTGTTTTCGCTAGTAGCGTTTGTCTTCAAACATAGCATCGTTTAAATGTCATTAAGGAGCAAACTCCTATCACCTGGTCATAAACAGCACTGCATTTGCGACTTAGTCCGTATTGATTATTTTTACTCAACTTTATGAACGGACAGAAGATCACCTGGACGACTGCCCAAGAGATGGGCACACAACCAGCCTTTTTCTGTAGATGATGACATGTGTTTAGTGCTGTTTATATTTTCATTGGTTTGACGATCCTTCATACTCATTGGTGATTTATTTATGTGTGCTCGTTAAGAGCATTTACCGACAGGCCCGTGCCCTAGTCGTCAGTAGAGGAAGTGGCTTCCTTTGCACTCCTAAGAACTTGTCGCCATGCTTCCGATAACAAGGAGCAACAAAATGTTTTTCTTATAAAAAAAATCAAAGAAATAAATAGAATAACAACAAATGAAAAAAAAAAATACAAAAAATCTTAGGCATGGGGTGAAGTTTTTCTGGCGTACCTTGATCTCCTGAGTCCAAAAATATCCTCCATTTTTCACTAACTTTCATACCACTGTTATGAGATAACGAATCCAGTCCAAGAATGGCATCCCTTTCTCTAAAATCAATAATACATTCTAGAGAACTCGTCAATAAAGTTCCGTCCGTCAGAAGCAGTTGGTCTCTTTACGTTGAGAATCAGCAGGCATGATAATAACAACAGAGTCGCGTTACATGGTTTTTTCAATGTCTTGAAAGTACTAAAGTACCTTAGTGTTTCGTGGGTAAAGTTTAATCAGAAACTTATTTGGACGTATTTCTATCAAATGGAACTATGTGCATTATGACGTGATACCTGTTATGCACATATTCTTATGGGTCTCAGGGCTCATGGCAGAAATACTTCCATTTCAGAACTTACAAAATTCAGGCCGGCTTTTTCTATTGAACGAGGGAAAGAAAGTTTATCGATTGGCGTGATTTCTACGTGCAAGAGACCCTTTAATGTTTCATCGCTTTGGTCATCAGTCACAAATAGGTGGAACTATGAGCATGGATTTCCATTTACTAGTAACTCGTAACTTTTACATTATAGGAAATATACTGAAGGGGCACCGATTGCAACAAATTGCGATTACAAAGTTAAACTATTGCAATTGCACGGCAGTGTTGTGTAATTTGCCTATTTAAAAATTGAAGGGGCTTCTCTTATTGAGATTTATCGTAATAAAATTGAAATAAGATCCGATTTTTTGCGTTGCCTCACCTTTCTCGCACATGGAACTCAGTTTGTCGATTGTTTAAAATCGGCGTTCATTAAATGATGTAAAAAATATTGCACCTATGGTAAATAAAAATGCAATTTTAGCGCCATAAATAGCAAAATTATCTCAATATTTTTGTTGCATTGTGCTACTTGAATACAGGGTCTGTATACTGTATTTGTGTCTGGGCGTGAAATGTTCCCACTATCTATCGTCTTCAATGATGATGCTTGCGAGAAATTTTGGTTAAATCGTCGCTCCTCCAACGTAAGGGCGTATCTCAATTCCTGGATGAGCCCCAGAAAGCATGGTTTCATACGTAAAACAGGGATCACCGGAAATTGAGATATTTCCTTACGTCAACAGTGGATCGAATCAATTAGAGAGGTCAGACAAGGTATTTTTTACTAAAATTACAAATTTTTATGTTCATTTCGTCACATTTTAAACATTAAAGAGTGCTCCAAAAAGAAAATTTCACGAGGAAACCAGTGGAACCAATTTTAGAACCTTAACCTTTGTATAAACTGAGTTATGAACGTTTTAAGTTTCCAAATTTTGTCCAACTTCTTCTATTGACTTGATCCACTGTGCGTCAGAGGGACGACAGTGGCGTGGCGTGCTTTGCGATATATTGATTGTCATGGCATTTAAACCTATGGAAAAGGATCGATAAACTGGGTGTTTGCAGCGAACACCTTAATAATCGATTCTTTACCATAGGTTTAAATGGCATAACAATCGATATATCGACATTCACGCCACGCCACTGAGGGACGACGGAATGGATGGTCAAGCGGTGGTGGTGATATCTATTTACAGCCTGTACCCCGTGTTCCTCTCATTTCATTTACATATTTTGGGCAGATTAAATTGTTACCTATATCTATCTATCTATCTATCATAGGTGTAAATGAAGGGAAACCGGTGTTGCCAAATTGCTGGATCGGCCTCTGCTCTCGTTTGTCAAGCGTAGCGCCAAACCGTCATCACGCAAATCGTAAAATTGTTATGGTGACGAATCAAGCAGAACATCGGTGTGTGATACGCCTCTTGTCTCATCACGGGCGTTTTATTACACCTGTAACTCTTTTCGCTCATGATTCGGCCATAAAACCCTGCGTTTTGCCGAGCGGGTTAAATGCCATTCGATCAGCGTGAGGAAACGCGGATCCTTATTCATACGCTTTTTCTTTTCTCTCCGATCCTCACTCGACGCGCCGCGCCAACGTGTCTGATGAACCACCACCGCTTGACCATCCATTCCGTCGTCCCTCAATGGTGTGGCGTGAATTTGGATATATCGATTGTTATGCCGTTTAAACCTATGGTAAAGAATCGATTATTAAGGTGTTCGCTGCAAACACCCTGTTTATCGATCCTTTTCCATAAGTTAAAATTTTCATGCAAACGTAAAATTGCTCCTGTAATGCACACTGGCGTGCTGCAACACTCAAACGCCACATATGCGTATCCTTTCAGAGGTTATCGGGCAACTGACACCGCAACATCTCTTCATCAACGCCCTGCCGCCATCCCTTTACGGGACGTTCCAGTTGCCTCTTTTTGCCCAGAAATTCCAGACGAAAATGTTCATCAGATAATAATAGATTTATGAATAAACTATTAATTTAAGCTCTTCCTTCTTAAAACTAATATATATATTTAGAATAAAATTCATGGTTTCAACTCTATAAAACCATCCTGACTTCTGAGCTCTCCGATAGAGCCATTGCATTGAAAGTAGGCAAAATACCGAACTTGGACGACTGCAAAGAGACACCTGGTCAAATAAGGATAAATGCATCTCAGTAGAGGCAAATGTCACTCTAATTCATAAGCCAACTAATTACCCTCTGATGGAAGCTCCCTTTGTTCACAGATTTTTTATCAATTTCATGGTAAGTGATTCTCAGTGTTGCGGTAGGCAACGATTTTATGAAAGCCTTATAATGTATGGTTTTCTCTATATATTTAGCAAGCTGGACACTTAAGCAATTCAAATGAATACAATCAATATCACTAATTGGATTTTGACGTAGCAGCATTGGTCTATCTGAATAAAGCGTTTCGAAAAAGAACTTCTCTGTTTTAGGAATAAAGGATAAGTGTCTGTAAAGGCCTTTTTTTTTGCTCTAAAATTTGTCTCAAACTTTAAAAACGCAAAAAAATTGTCTACATAGCTGGCTAATTTTACTTTTTACAACATTACACTGATACCCTGGCTTCGTCTTCAAGTTGTATTGTATGATAAGGGTGGTGATCAGTGAGCGAGTCTTGGTCTCTCGGCGTTTTGCCCCTAAAAATAGATAAGAAATATAAAATTTTTAGCTTTTGCTGCAATTTAGCCACGAGCGAAAATTTGCCCTGTTTTTTTATTTGAATATTTTATTTCTTGTGATTCACTCAATATAATATTTAAATGAGAAAACTGGCCATTTTTTGCACATGGTTAGAGAAAAAAATTAGCTATTTTTATCGGAATTACCCTACTGTGAACACCAAAACTATGCGACACAACTTCAAACCTGAGCCAGAGGCGCAGAGTATTCATATTAAAAGTATAATTTTCCGCGTAGAAAGTATTTCCAGCACTTGAATGTTACAGTCAAAAAAAATCTCTACTGGAAAAACATTTTGATTCAGATCACGCGTCTTGAAAAGCATCTGTACCTCACATACGCTCGATTCCCCCGAGATCTAAACAACATTCTGATTTGAAATGTTGCTAGTGTATTTGCTGTAACTCAGAGGAAATTTACAGATTTTTTTGGAAGGTCTTGTAAAAAAAATAAACTCTGAGAGAAATTTAAGCAACGTGATATGTAGTTAAGCTGATTTTGGTTCATACCTACCGTCTAATAGGTGGATACTTTGCAGCACCCTTCAAAAGCAATTTAAGAACTGACAGGTTGAGAATCACTCACTAAAGTGCATAACGTCAAATGTACTTGACGCGCATACATGTTTACTCTAACGTGCACTTAATAACCCTATCTTGCAGCCATAACGGGCGCTCATCCTTTTTCTAAAGTCTGGCGCTATTCTCTTACTCATTACCATGACCCATGCGATCAGTTCCCATCGCACTCCTCTTTGATGATGCCAACTAGTGAATTCCCGTAGGTTTTCACTTGGACCAACTTTTTCCACTCGATAAGCAGGTGTGATTTGTTATTATGGTTAACTTATTCCTTTTGACCGCTTTGACCCTCGTGGGTCTGACCTCTTTGGTGCAGGTCAGCGGCCAACAACAACCTCAACAACCTCAACAACCTCAACAACCTCAACAACCACGCCGCCGGTTCGGACTTCCGACCCAAGCACCCCCAGCATGGGCGGTGACCATCTACAAGGACAAACTGGGCGGTGGCGACAGCGCCAATATGACTGGACCTGGTTGTCGCGGCGTCCCAGACGGATTCAATGACGAGATGTCGTCTCTCCGCGTAACTGCGGGCTGCGTCCAGCTCTTCAAAGATAAAGACTGCCAAAAACCTTTGGGGACTTTCACGGTCAATGACATAATGAGAAACGACAATCTCCAGGACAGCGGCTACAACGACGAAGTCTCATCGCTTGGCGATTGCGGCGCCCCACCTGCGCAGCCGCCAGGCGGGAAATGAGCGCTGAGAAGAAGATGAGTGCAATCCGTAGGTAGGTAAATAGGGTCTTTCACGTAAGTAGTCGCTTGACGTTTGTGTACGGGAAGTGCAGAGAAAAATAAAAATAAATCATCACCTTCATTTTTTTTTTGGGGGGGGGGGGGGCATTNGGGCATTCTCAAACTTATGCGTTACAAAGTTCCGCACTGAAAAAATATGGCAAATTTCACCAAAAGTATGTCGACGGTGATACTACGAGACCACGTTTCTTGTTTGTGCCGTTTAAACATATCCACTCCCATTTTATTATATTTTTTTAGGGAGAACATGTCAATATCATTCCTTCAAGGCTTCACAGAGTTTTTTTCGCTTAGAGAGGAAAAATCAAGGAAGTTTTCAAGAATTGAAGTTGAGTGGTTTTCCATTCACAAATAAAGTATGACAAGAAGTCTACGGCGTCACAAACCGAGATACGTGATCTGGTGATTCACCGTCGATACGATAAATCCTATCATTACCCATAGTTTTGTTTTTTGACACAGTGACACTGTAGCATGGGGACCTTTAGACATCTAGTAGCATATTCCATAAAGTCGGTGGATTCAGTTAGAGTTATACAGTGTAGATTTCCTACATAGCTATTTCATAGCAGAGGCTGTGAGGCTGCTATCGCAGAGTTATTACCATTCTCATATCACCGTGCCTTAAAACGTGCTGCTTTGCGAAGTGCGCTTTTTTCCCCAATGTTATTTTAAAAGAGATTAACGAATGGAAAACAGGAGCCGCTAAAGTTTACAAAGAGGAATGTATAAATTCTGAGCTGCACTCATGAGGGTGTATCATGAAAATGCGACGTAGGAAAAGTAGATCACCCTGAATTAAAACTTAGTTAATACCTCAGTTTTGTGCTGTTTGATGTATGTCAGAAGAACAGAAGATTATCGGAAAAACCATAAGTGTGTACGCCATTCTTATACGTCACAAAAGATCAAAATTCTACCAAAGGAAAAATAAAATGTAAGTATAAATGTAATAATAAATGTAAGTATGGTCATCAGCAAAAATCCAATACGATGTAAGCTAGTCGTGGACGGTACCGTAGTTGAACAAGTAATGCAGTTTAAGTACTTGGGCGCTTTAATAACGAGTGTGAAGGATTTAGGGACCGAGGTGCGGAGTCAGACAATCAAGGCAACTAGAGTAGCCGGATGCCTAAATGAAATGGTTTGGAGGAATAAGTACATGGCTAAAGAGAGCAAAGTTCGAGTTTATAAAACGGTTGTAAGACCTGTGCTGACTTACGCTGCGGAGACCCGAGCGGACACGAAGCGCACTAAACAACAGTTGCGGACCGTAGAAATGAAAGTCCTGAGGAAAATAGCAGGCTTTACGCTCCGAGATAGGCAGACCAACGAGTCAATTCGCGAAGAGTGCCAAATTCAAGATATTGCCAAATGGACCAAGATGCGCCGGAAAATGTGGTCGGAACATGTTGAGAGGATGGAGGGGGAAAGGCTTGCCAAGATTTGTATGGTAGGACGACCTCATAGCCAAAGGCAACCCGGACGACCGCCCAAGAGATGGGCACAGAGCTGCCTTTCATCCCCGGAGAATTAAGTGATCTCTCTCATCGGCATCATATTACTGTTTTAGAGGCTAGACAAACAGGGTCACGGCCCTAGTCAGAAGGCAGAAGAAGAAGAAGAAGAAGAAAAATAAAATTAGCTGGTCATTTCTTCACATACGAAGAAGGAGAGGAGTTTGGTTGTTTTGAAGCAAATGATCTTAATAGGATCCCCTCATCCAAGGAAGCCAGAATCGGCCGGCAACGCTGAAGATACACTGAAAAAAAAAATTGCGAAAATACGGTTTCAAATCACCAAATTAGTAAAATCAACCCGGTGTTCTTGATGTATTTTGATGAGTTGTCACCTTTTTTCACTATTTCATGTGTTGATTTTAGCAGTTTTTTTTTTTCAGTGTATGAGTAGGAATAGAGTCCTAGGAATGAAAGTAATAAGACTTCGTCTAATGTGAACAAGGACTAATCTCCTGAAAAAGGATCCTCAGCTTTTTTTGGAACAGTTTGGTTATTCGATTGATCTGGATTTTAGATTTTTTTTCTTTCTCCTTTTTGTTCAAAATCCTCAAATGCCTCATTAAGCTGTAGTGCACCAGTTATTTATACACAAGATTTGACTAAGAAATATCTTGAGACGTCTCCGAAAGCTCGGCAAGTCAGAGGGTACATCGCAAACCTTTTTTCCTCCGATTTCCGATATTTAGGTGGGACGAACTCGGACGAGCAATCTGGAATTTTTTGATCGAAGCATTTGTACCAAAACCTGGCGTATGTACTTAGTAGCATGACGAGACGGTTGAGAACTTCTGAAACACTGTCCTGAAATCCAGAAATCATCAATTGATCAATCGAATATTGGATTTTTTGAGGAAGTGCTATTGAACCAATTTAAGAGAGTATTTCTTTCTCATTGTTGTGAGTTGAATGCATTGGTTGATGTTGGTGTGCAGAGAGATGACGGTGTTATCGCTGCTGACTGAGGAGCATTCTTTACTCGAAACAGTCTAAACGCGCCTGTAAAGTAATCGGATGCAACAAGCTAGTCTAGATTCTCTATTCCTGGGTCTTAATCAATAAGAGTTATATATATCTCGTCATCTTCCGGCCTACGTATCACATGCGCCATGCGACGTTCAAAAATTTCCGCCGCCATTTTATTTTTTATAGAGAATTTTTTGGTTGAATCTGTTTGAAAATTTCAATGTATTTTATCGGCAGCACAAAGAAAATTCAGTGAAATTTTCGAACAGCTTCGTTGAAAAATTTCTCTATGAAAAACATTAAATGGCGGCGAAAATTTTAAAGCGTCACATGACGCTTATGATATACCCAAGCCGGAAGGTGACGAGATACATGTAAATAAGATTCTTCGTAGCCATTATATTTTTCAAACTTAGGTTTTTTATTGTTTCTTGGTGATCGAGGGGATGCAGTCGATGTCATTCGAGACATTAGCAAACTTGTGAATCTGTCAAAGTTTTGGTTCTAAATTCTGCTCTTATCGTGCTCCAAAATTTAAGCCGTTCAGAAATGCATTGTTCTTGCAAAAACGGTTCAGCCTTCTGGTAAATTTCGTTTTCCTTCAGGTCACTTGGGCTCCATTTGATGGATGAAAATTTTGTCGGATTCCTGCAATTGAAAATGAGCATGGATGTAAAATGATAGACGAATCTTGAACACAAGCAAAACATGGTGAAATCTTAGGGCGTAATAATAAGGACAACATTTTGAAAGGGACTTACGTTCCAGTGGCGTGGCGTGAATTTCGATGTATCGATTGTTATGCCATTTAAACCTATAGAAAAGGATCGATAAACAGGGTGTTCGCAGCGAACACCTTAATAATCGATTCTTTACCATAGGTTTAAATGGCATAACAATCGATACATCGCAATTCACGCCACGCCACTGTTACGTTCCCTCTAAATACTGATCCCTCCTCTGGTTTAAAATGATTCAAAATGAGCTGATGAGATGTTTACATTTAAAATCGAAAACTTGTGCAGCATATTATTTTCCCTCGTGGGTATGTTACTTCAGATCTTCTTTTGTTCTACTGTTTAAAAAGTTATAGCAACAACAGAAACGTACAAATAATTGAATATTTACCCATCTTCTATGAATGAAACCAAAGCTTCGACCATCAGCTTTGAGACTTCCACGTCTTTTGCCGTGTATGTTCTGTTTGGAAAATTCTTGAGGTCAGGAAAGAAGTTCAAGAGCACATCACTGTGAGTCGGTGCCGCTGGAAAAAAAAGAGAAAGTTCCAAAAGTTTAGGAGACTGTTCGAGTGCTCGGTGCCACATAAATGCAGCTTACTATATCATTGTAAAAAATGAGGTGTAAATGGTGTCATTTTGTCAACGTTCATACTTTATTTTAATGTTTGTAAAATGTACATTTTAAACACTGTACTAGGAGCCCGTGGCCGCTATGCGGCCGCCAACTACTGAACATAACCTGCATGTAAAACAATCGTAGAACGTTCATTTTCAAGTTCTTTAAGAGAAAAATGGATTCAAAAGCCGCGAAAGAAAGTGTATTTATCTCTGATTGCAACGTTATGCACCACTTTTATGTCTTATTTTTGAAGACCGTTTGTAAAAAGCTACAAACAGTTTTCCTGAACAGCTTCCATGATATCTCTTAAATGATCTCTAATGTAGGTATCGAAAACTTCGACGCGATATTTTCGTTCGTTCTATTTCCTTTTTATTTAACAAAAAAAAAAAAAATTAAATATCATCCGAGTCTCTGAATCGTTACGATGAGAATACATATTTTCCCTTTACTTATGGTAAAAAACTGGAGCAGAGTCAAGAATGATGACACGTAATCCTAGTCTAACGGAGGCTTCAGCGTCACGCATGCCAGGGAAAGGAACGCGGTGGAGTCATCTACGACACGCCTTCCATCGGGCTAGCGGCAATATGCATACACCCGTGGTCGAATAGTTATCTCGTCACGCCTGTCTTGAATGAAATCAAATATCGACGCCTGCACCCAGATCTAGTGTTTTTATATCCCATTGCAACGTTGTATATCTCTGCTCGTGTTTTATTTTTAATCAATTTTTTTTAAAAAAAAAAGCTACACGCAGTTTTTTTTTAAGTTTCCGAGAAATTCCGGAATGGTTTAAGAATCACAAAAAATTTCAACGCGATAGTTTCGTTCGTTTTGTTTCCTTGTTATTAAACCAAAATTAATTTTATGCAAATCAAGCTTTAGATTCACTGCATCGTTTAAACTTCGTCCGAGTTTCTGAATCGTTGCAATGAAGATACATAAAATTACCCTTTATACCCTTTGATTGTGGTAGAGACCAAGCCAAGACCGTCCACAATTAATGAAGCGTGGTCATAATTTTGCGGCGATCTTATCGTCGCGCAAGCCCNGGGGGGGGGGGGGGGGGGAGAGCGCGGTCGAGGGTCGGGTCATCTTCACAATGTGATGCGCCTTCAATCTAGCCAGCGGCAGTATGCCTACACCCGTGGTCGAATAGTTATCGCAAATGGTTCTCACACTGCATTTGGCGTAATGCGAGAAGTATTCATGCAGTCTTGTAGTCGCTAATGAGCGTCACGCCGACTGCACTGTTTGGCGCATTGCGTGAAGTATTCCTACAGCCTTGTAGGCGCTATTATGCGTTCAATGCCGCGCCGGCAGCACTGCATTTAGCGCGATTATTCGACCTCGCGTTAGGATAATCGTGGCATCGAACCTTTGGGCTTAAAAGACCCATGTTGTGTTTCGACGCCGTATGAACATTCCAACGTTGCCTCGTTTCTCCCGATAAAATATTTTCTCTGAGAAAGTTATGGAAATTCTCTATATTCGCTTTTTCAGATTGAATGGACCACTAAACACGGTACGAATTTAAGCCCTCTGATACACGATTCTTCACCAGAATTTTACGTAGAACACGATTCGCGCAACAAGAACTACTGAAATCAACTTCTAGTCAAGATATTAGCGTATCATTGTCCATTGTTTACGGGAACTTTGAATTGCCCGGTCACAAGAAAAACAAAACTCTACGCGAGTCAAATTGCGCGCCATTTGATAACGTTGACACTATTATACCATAGACTTCTATAGGCAGGTTGAAATCAATAAGCCACCCCCCTCCATCGGCTGAGCGCTTAAAATATCAACAAATGCGAGTAATTGAAAGAGTCTCAATTTATTGTGGGTATTAATGGATTTTTACAGTCCTGCCATTTTTGAGGCTATTTAAGTTTTGAGATTTAAAGATGCGAAATTTACCTTAAGTTGCGGGAGGGGTCCTTTTTTATTTGGAAAATCTGAATTTCACTGTTTGAATCACGCTTAACAAGATCACCCTCCCGCCCTAATATTTGGTCACGGTCATAATTTTGTTATTTTTCAAATTGCTTAAGTGTAATCAACGGGCAAAGATCACCAAGCATTTCATAGGTACATAATTGCCCTATAATTTTTATCGCTGAGTTTGAAAATTGTCCATATCTTCTACGCCCAATCATTAGGTACAAAGTTGAGATTTCCCTTGAAAAACATATTTTAACACGGAAAATTGGTGCATGATACAGAAAATCGGGATTATTTTCGGGTTTAGCAGCAAGCAGTTAGAGCTCTATCAGACACTCGGCTCCAAAACTCTCGAACGTAGAACAAGCGGATCAATTTTTCATGATTATAAGTGCACTTATCATGGAAGTTGATCTGGGAACCTCGGTATCGGTTATGGAAATTCTCTATTTTCGCTTTTTTAGACTGAATGGACCATTATACACGGTACGAATTTAAGCACTCTGATACATCGTACAGATACATAATACATACTCTCTAATACATACTCTGAACCAGCGATAATTTATTTTCCGCCTTTCATCAATTTTTATCTATATTTTATTATCCGCTAAATCTAGAAACTATCTTAGTTTTTACTATTCTGCACCAATTTTAAAAAATAATTGAAATTTTCCGGGGAAAGCCCGTTTTGAAGATACTCATTTATCTTCCTGCAGGAAGTAAGCCCTTACAAGAGACTAATCAATGTCATTTTTGAACGACAGTTCTGAGCCATGTATGAATATATTTTGGTAATTAAATACATTAATGTGTAAGTTTACACGACTTACCTTTGAGACTTCCATCACCTCGCAACGAGTTGAACGTTACAGACTGGATATAAGTGTACCTATACACACTCACTTCCCCACCATAATTCAAGGACGCATTTTCAACTCCCGTGAAGAAAAAATAGTCTGAAAATAACTGCAAAACGCAAGAATAATGAGAAAAAAAATCTATACCTACCATCGTCATTTTCAAGCCTTAAAATATGCATTACTTTAAATTGATAAATAGTACATTGTTAATACCATATTAATGTTGTGTTGTAGTAATTTGTTAATCGTTGCCCGTTCAGGATATCGGACCGGAAAGGTTACCAACATTTTTTCAAGCAAATCAGAGGAGTAAACATTGAAGCAGCTCCTCATCCTTCTTCTTTGTATGCATTTGTAAGATAGTTGCCTATACACACCCTCCTCTTGGGTTGCTTCTATTAAGGAGACAAAGCATTATCGACGAATTTTTTAGGGAGAAATGTCTGTCGAGTTTATTGTGTGTATTTGCAATTATTTCGTAGGCAGTGCACTTGTAGCGTTTGCCGTTACTCACACAATTGAAAAATTGAACATCGATATCCAAAATCGAAAAATACCTACATTCGTTGCAGCGTCTCATTGACCAGTTTTTTTTTCAACAAGACTTCCTTAAAATTTCCATCGAATATCTTTAAATACGCGAAGATGATTTACAGAATTTTCAAGTAAGACGCAATCAGGTTTCTTTAAAAGCAAAGTAAAAACATAAAACAATAAAACAACAGAAGTGGTTTGCAACGTCACGCAGGTACGCATTTTTTTTTTTTTTTTACTTCAGCCATATCAACATGTGAATGGCTTGAAAGAAAAGGCGCATAAGTGCAGTTTTTAAAATAATTCAGATATTAATGATTTCAATTAAAACTAGTCTTTATACATATTCTATGAAAAATTTGCCCCTAAATTCTAATTTTTAAGCATCAATAAGTCTGCTTGGAATTTCTCTCCGCGCATAAGGATCTATGTAATTTCGAAACTTCAAACACGTATTTTTCGAAGTAGCAAAAACTGCACTTATGCCCCTTGTTCTCCGAGCCACTAACGTAATGTTAACCATTTTATTATATGCGTGTTTATGGTATGAACTACAAATCGAATTACAGAACTACTATTCTTAGTTCAATATTAAAACAACTCATGTGACATTAGTTCCCAGCAGATAGGTGCTTTTGTGGATGAGCCAGAAATAATAGTTGCTCATTACAAAATGAAGTCCACATGAAATAGCAGATATTATTTCAAACGCATAGAAATAATAAAGCATCCAATACGTGATAAACAGTGTTTCAAAAATTGTCCTTAAAATTAACTTACGTTCACCAGTTGCGATTCAGTGCTTCTACCAACAGGAAGGTCCCCAAAATAAAATCTTAGAATTCGGTTTACTATTTCCGGGATGTCATCGGCACAGAACTCCAAATCAAGTGATAGAAGAACCGGTAGAACCAATTTTGGGTTTTCCGCCAGTAAATTTTCCAGATCAGGCTCACCAAATATATCTAAAGCAAGACAGACTCTCCGTGAATTGTACGGATTTATTCAGAAACAGCCTAACTGCATCCCACATTTCCAAATATCCTCTCGAGTAATATTTTTCAATATGTTTTTTCTCTCTTTTATGAAACCAAACAACAAAATATCATTGTGATTTGCTTTTGTATTTTAAAGAGTACACTCACTAAGTTTCGCAAGTCTCAGTGTTGCTTCGTTTTCAGTTCAAAAAATAAAACATACAAGAAAATTAGGAAGCGTCTGATATACTTGGACTAATGCTTGTTAGATTAGTTCAATCGCACTGCAAAAAAAGAGAGACTTTCACGGCACTCGAATCTACTTTGAAACGATGAGTATTAAATTTTTTTATGACTTACAATTAGTTACATATTAATTTGCGAATGTAGGTTTTTTATGTATACTTTTACATTTGAGGACCGAGTTTCGTTGAAAAGCACCAAGAAGTCACATCAATTTTGAACCGAGACAAAGAAAATCTGAAGTTTTATTCCTCCAAACACCACAGACAATTTTTCATCATCCAATATCTTCTAGTTTCCACCATTATTCCTTCGAATTTCTATGTTCTAGTTTCTGCCTAATTTTCTCAAATGTTTCTTGATGAGTTCTGCGGCAAACCGTTTCCACGGATCTGTACCTATTTTTCTAAGGAAGTTTTAAGACCATGTACGACGACACACGGAAGAGAAAGAAATAAAAAATATTGGCCTTAGTGTTAAGGCGAAGGTCGAAGAATATCTTTACGTTCAAAATCTTTTTTCTCGACTTTAAATTTTTGAGGGGAAAAATGTACCACTAGTTCAATTCAAAACTCCTCATAAATTTCGTTTTTCAAAATTTGGCAAGGTGCGTTACTTTTAACTGTGAAAGCTTATATTTAAAAACATATAAAAAAAAATTTACGAGTGGTTCCTCTGGTATTTTCGTAAAATTTCCCTTCAGAAACACGCTTTAAAATTGAATTCTTGACGAGATAAACATAAATATTTGAAATATTGACCAAAAATTCATGTTCAACCTCTTCCATTAGTTGGTTTCACTGTGTGCCATGATAAAAAGGGATATTTTTATTTGAGAAACATCAGAGAAAGACAGACTTACATGCCACATACACCCCACCGTCTGCAGCGTTAATAATATTCAGCCACGGGTAATTTGGTCTAAAAGTTGCAAGTTTCGGATCGATTGTCAGAAAAGGGCTCGGAGAAGATTTCGGCTCAACAGTAGGTGCCCATAAAGTGCCGGTCGTTGGTTTCTCAATGTCATTCTGTGCAGGAAATCGTAACATTAATGCCTTAGAATTCATTGAAGAATAATAAACTATTAAGTCTAGTATAATGTGCAAGGGGAACAAATTAAAATACCACGTCCAATGGCGCAGAAAGTGATGCACATGTGCGTAAGGTGTGTCTGTTATACATAGTTATGGAAACGTCAGAAAAACTGTTTAATTTTCTAACATCGCAGTTTACGTCTCAAACTTTCTGTTTGAGTCGGATGATAGATCTATTTTAAATACTAAAGTAGACGCGGGTGATAAATTCAAAATAAGTTAACAATAAGTCAAAGAATACATAATGAATTGCACTGGGAATTAAAACACATTGGATCTAGAGTCCAGACTCTTGAAAACATTGACAAGAAAAAGGACTCTTGATTCAATCAGGATTTAAGCTTAAATCAAAAGGAAATCCGCTCCAATTGAGAGGCTTGGTTCTTGATTTAAGCTTAAATCTGAATGAATCAAGAGTGTTTTTTCTTGTCGGTGTTATATAGAGTCTGGACTCTAGATCCAATGTGTTTTTTTTCCAGCGTGGCGTGAAAATATAGAGAGTGCATCATATCCATACATTATTAATTAACCAAGTGCTAGTTCATTGATGGTTTACGGGTCCTGAGTAGTTCCGTAAGTCTAGATTTCAGTGTCCCTTTCATATTTCTCAAGTCATTTTAGTGATGGCTTGATTTGTTCAGTTTCGATTCAACTTCATCCTCAATTATCTCTTTTATCGTTCAGACATCAGCCGTTATTCTGATGGCGATGGTCCGACTTGCAGCTGATAGCCATATCGATTGCAGCCAGCCAATCACGCGTAGCCTTATTGTCTCACCACCGGTGACGTCTGCAAGTCTATATAAGCGTGGGCTGCCCTTTCTTCGGGGTCTTCCCACTGTAGACCCGTTTGTGCACCATGCAAGCCCTTAAGTATTCCTATAGTATGAATTTTTCTGTGCAAACCATGTAACTCGAATTTTTCATAAAAACTTTTCGGGCCTTATCAAGTTTTAGTTCGCTCTGGTTCTCACCCTCCCACTTCTACGCTTTTTTTTTGCAATTTTAGCGCCCTCAAGCGCAAGTGGGATCCCTCCCCTTTGGCGCAATACCCCCCCCCCCCCCCCNCTTGGTGCAAAACTCTCCTCATTGGCAGACGTTCTTTTTCGAGACTTTCGTTCATCAACTTGTGGGGAAAATTTTCACCAATAGCGGCAGGATAATTAGGTCGCCATCGTTCTTCAGTTTGACCACTGTGTGCACAGTGTAACAGTTCTTCCAGCGATTACCCCTTTTCCTTTTTTTCTACCGCTAAACCTTCCTACCGAGTCAGTGTAGGTGAGACCTACGCTGACTTCTAGGTCCATCACTCCTCCATTTTGATGTTTCATTGGAGGCGAGCAGTCGAAGTTCCTAGGATCCACTGGATCTACTAAAATAAATCATGAGCAAACAACTTACCGGATAGACTTGTGACTCGAGTTGAATGAGCCTTCGGAAGTCCACATTTCTCATGCAATCCACTAAAGACTCTGATGGCTCCGTCGGACACTCAACCAACTCAGCAAGTTTCTTTGAAGGAGTGGATATATTTACTAAAGGCGCAAATGAGTACGGATTCTGAACGACACCGCTTAAAGATACACATCGTTTGAATAGACCTAAAAACAGTGCAAAAAAACCATGATTAAGGCACCATTTTTTTATTATCATACCGACGCCATTTTCTTATCAATGCGATTATCTATTGGGTTTTTTTTTTTGTTTTCAACCATGTATGACCTCAGCAAATAGACTATTTTAAACATTGAAAGGTAATGGTTTAAGAGAGAAGAGAATATAAGTTGAAAGCTTAATCAATACTAATTACGTGCAGGAATTTTTACAGTGGAAGAGGGTAGTGTAAAAGTTTAGAGTCCTCATAAGCGAGAGGCTCGCTGTGAGGCTGTGTTTGGGGGGGGGGGCTGAAAATCATATATTTGTCACGATACGAAGTTCTTAATTTTTTAATCTCGTTTCTTTTAGATTGGGCCTGACTTTGTTACAGAAAAATCGATGGAAATAGGTATAACTGGGGGTGAGAAATTCCTTGTTCTGTGTCACGAAAGTTATTAAGAGGTTTTCCTCTGTGTCACGAACTTATAACATAAAGGAGGAAAGTTAAACCTCCAAAAAAATTGCGGAATTCATGACCAAGTTCAAGTATTGCACCTGCATGCCAAATATTGGAATGCAACTTTCGCGGAACACCTAGCTTTAATTGTACTTATTTATTTTAAATGATTGTCACCTTTAGCAGATGGTGCGTAAAACATAGAGTTAACAGCCGCACCACCTTTACTTTCACCCATAATTGTAACTCTATATGGATCCCCGCCAAAGATTTCTATATTATCTTGCACCCACTTCAGAGCCAAAACTTGATCTTTCAAACCCCAGCTCCCCGCCGCAACATCGTCGCCTGAAGAAAGAAAACCTGCAACAAAGTACGTTCGAATGCTTTAAGAGTATGGCAGGAAGAGAGAATGGTAAATGGACTTGGATGTATTCTTGAGTGCAGGTAATAGAAGACCGGTTAGCATTCATTCTACTCGTACATATCCATTGCAGTCAATTACCTTCATGTCCAAAGGCTATCTGAATGCAAAATCAAATAGACTTGAAGTTATATTGTCCTTATACTGCACTCACTTGCTACCTTTTTCCAATGATCAAGAACTGTTAATTTGGTGCGGTTATATTATGTAATTAAAAATTGTCAATGCTTTTGGTTGATTTAAATTAAAAAGTCTTTATAAAAAATAATTTTACTCGATACACTCACTGGATTCCAAATTTTACGAATGATTTGATCATTTGTCATCTCCATTTATGTAACTATTGTAACTTGCGTGGTCAAACTGGAATCGATCTAAAGTATGCTGGAAATCCATTTTATGCGCTTTTCTAAATTTCTTATTTCTTTTTTTATTTGTGTACAGTTTCATTGATTTTGGCGATAACCTGCACAATTTATATTACCTACCGAAAACTCCAAGCCGGAAATTGATGGTCACCAACACGATATCTTCTGCAAGGAGAAATTCTGGACCATAAACGTGGCTGTTGCTGGATCCTACCAGCCATCGACCGCCGTGAACGAAAAATAGAACGGGAAGTTTCTTTTTACACCCTCGCAACACCGGAATCTAAAAGAAAAAAAAGTGCAACATTTGTAAAGGCTTCAGAATTGAACTACAAAAAATTAAAGTATTTTTAACAATTTTACGTAATGTCAATAACCTTTTTGTAGAAAATATAATCCACAAAAATGGTAGATGAATAAAAGAAATGAAAACTTAAAATCTCTTATTTCCGTGGTGCGATCTTGGCGGATACAAAAGTTTCAGATCACCGAAACCCAAAATAGCCCTGTTAAATAATATGTAACCACCTAATTAAGATCCTGTGAAATCCTAACATAGCGTTAAATGTTAATGTTTTTTTTTTTTTTTTTAATTTAAGAAGGTAAGTTTATTGTAGAAAATACATATACAATTTAGTGGAGACATTATCGCCACCTCCTTATCTTCTATAGAGGGTGTCGTAATATGTTTACATATCCCTCTGAGGGCAACTTTTGATTAAATAAATTTAATCTAAAAGAAAAGATCTACTTTTTCACAAAACAAAAACCCCTTAGAGGGGAAAAAATAAACTTAGAAGTCAGCTGAGTTGACACTCTTAGAAAGAATCTTTAGTTAGTATTATCTCTTAAAGGAAATAACTTAAAACTAAAAGTAAGCTAATCACTAGAATGAATGTATGAGATAAAATGTTAATGTTGGGCAGTAAAAATAATACAAAAAAATGTTTTTTGTTTTGTTTTTTAACCATTATTATGGCTAGATATTCATAAGGGTTCAGCTTATGAATGATAATAGTAAGGCCATTGCACTTAAAAGGGTTTTTTTTTCTTTCGTCTATATTTTGTCAAAAACCTTCCATCATAGCTAGTTATTTGAGTATGAATGACAGAACTTTGACGTCTGCAAGGAAACACCTGGTCAAATATGGACGATTTGCCATGGATATCAATAAAAACAATGCCACAGAGCAATTACACAATTAACTCGCCGATTAATTACCCCTTTATGGAAGTTCCCACTATTTGAGAGTATTTCGTTTTCCTGACAAGTGATCCTTAGTTTGCAGCAAAAACGAAATTAAAATTCGTAAGGAACGTTTTCCCTGAATTATCTGATTCGAACTAAGTTCTGTAGCTTATATAGTTGTTATTATCAATACTCAAAAACACACAATATTGTCTACAAAATAACTTAAGACCAAAAAAACTAAGAACCGAGGTGTTTAGTTTCCTGCACGTAGATTGAAAATATACTGCGTCCTCCGAAAAAATGATTTGTATCAATTTCTCATTTATTCATCAAAAATTACGCAGACATAAGTGGAGAAGCACAGCTAGAACCGTAATTTAAAATGGTATAATTTAATTTGTTAATAGAAGTCGGAGTTTAATATAATTATCTAGGACGCAAAGTTCGTAAATAAATTCACAGATTGGAATTTATTAGAGCACAAAGGGTATATGGACCGCGTTATGCAGAAAGGAACAAGCCACATGAGCTATTGCGAAATTTAATTGGGCAATTCTTTTTTTTACGTGAAAACTGTTGTGCGGATTTTGGAGCAAATTTCAGTGAATTTTCTGCATAGTAAAAAGCAAATTCCTTAAAATTTGCAAAGAAATCTGTGAAAACGTTCTCTTGTAAAAAATTAAATTGCTTGGTAAAATTTGGCAATGGCTGATGTGGATTGCTTCCTTTCTGCTAAACGCGGTCTATTTTATTGCCTGCCTCGAAAATGAAGGCGAAATAACGATGTGCGTTTAACTTCCTTGCAACCATCGTATCAATCATCTTTTTTTATGGGATGAGTGCTAATGGTTGGGAACCACTTAGAGCTCTTCGCGCCAGAAATATTTACCTTGTACACATGCTTATTTTAGAGTGTAACTCATGGCCTTGCTTTTAGCCCTGACTTGTGCCTGCTCCTTCATTAGTCCCAAATATTCTTTAGCCATCAATTGGGCCGCCATCGGCGAAGTCAGTTTTTTGCATGGCATCCACGTAGGATAGTGTCAGATCATAGTTTCTTAGATGATAATACTTTTTCATCCGAACATTTTTTGCGGCTTTAAATCAGTGCTTTACTACTATGGGAAAGTTGCTCCTTCTGACGGCCTTGACCGTCGCTGAACTGGCCTTTTTGGCAAACGTCAGCGGAATTCCAGGGCCGGGGTCCCCATGGTTGCCAAATTGGGGGAATGCGAAACAAAGAGGGGCGCCCCCGAAATCGTGGTCGGTGAACATCTACCAGGACAAACTTGCTGGTGGGAAAAATCAGACGTTGAGCGGACCTGGTTGTCAAAATGTCATGAGCGAGCTCAACGACAAGACCTCATCTTTCCTAGTGACGGCCGGCAACGTCCAGTTCTTCAGCGACAAAGACTGCGCGAAGCCGTTGGGCTCCTGTTCCTCGTCGCAGGACGTGATGAGGAACGACAATCTTAAGGACTCGACAGACTATAACGACAAAATTTCGTCCGTCGGCGACTGTCCGGGTCAAGCTCCACCCAACCAGGGCAAACCGGGTGGCAAAAAATAATACTACCAAGATATGCTGACTCTATCGCGTGAGTAGGTAACTTAGTTTTCTGTTCGTGTGCAAACTTGATACTGAGAGGAAACATCGAAATGTATAATTGAAACATGAAAAAATTAAGGAAATAGAGTGTTATGAAACTTCTAACCTTTCCCTTATCCCTGAAATTCTCATTTTGTCGTATCTCGAACGAAAAAACGTAACTCGATTCCAAGTTTGCAAAATTGTTTCAATATTAATGTTTTCATCACAAAAATGATTGCGTAACATCCATCCAGAATTTCGATGAATTTTGCTTGCAGCTTATATGAGAATGAGTGAATTTTCAATAAATAATGTGCAGAAATTTCCAGGTAAAATCCTAAATTAAGATTCGGAGATTGGCAATATTGAAAAGTAGTTATGTTATTTTGTCTTATAGAAACGACGATTAATAGTTTACCTTTGTAGAGTAAAATTGAACTTTTTGAGGCATCATTATGCTTATTGTGATTAAGATTAAGCTGTATTAATGAATTATGTGACATAATTAATCAGACCTTCATCTTGACGTGATCAACGAGGCTTCAATGCAATCTAAGAAAGTGATTCCTAGGGTAGAGGCTCCAAGAGAATTCATTCAAAATCATACCTCACATCGAACTCAGTTTAATGCAGACCCGCAAAATTGCAATACTGTGTCATTTAACTGAGTAAATATGTAAATATGGCACGGTCCGTATGAAGCAATAATAAAAGTGACAAATGCATTTGAGGACAAATGTTTAAAGGAGTGAATTTAGTGCGAGCATCAATCTTTTTTGTCTAAAAATGGCGCTCAAAAAAGGTCATCACGCTCCAGGTCAATCGGAAGGAGGTGAAAATAACGGCATATCTTAAAACTTTTTCCTTCGAGAGACTAAAATGTCTGTTGTCTGCTACATCGTCTTTCCTTATGGACCTCCTTTGTAGGAATGCGGAGGAATTGAAGACGCTGCTGGTAATTTTCTGTTCAGATCCACTGTTTTCGAAGTCATTTATGATAATTGTCCATCTCTTTTTTACATCATCGGATGTTACTGTGCACCACAAAATGCGCATGCTGATGTGTCTCACTTTTCTCGGGTGAAAAGATTAGACAGTACACTTTTCCTCCTCTTATAATTAAATGGGGGGAAAACATTATGATCCATTACCTTTTAATTAGAGTCTTAACAATGTCTGAGATTCGCATATGTTACTCGAATGTTTTTGCTCCTGTAAAAACACAGCGCATTCGTTGAGATAATTGGCTGGTTTTTTTTTAGAAAATCCTGTCATCTAATCTGTATTTTGATGCCAGTTGAAGTGCAAATAAATCCAATGATCATTCTTATCAAGATTGAAAAAACAACTGTTCCTGTGTTGAAAAACTGTAATTTGATGAAAATTAAACTCATAATAATTGGACGTATTTCTGCCAAACGGAACTATGTGTAGTATGACGTGACCCTGTTGTGCATTTATTCTTATAAGTCTCGGGGCTCATTAGTAGTTCCGTTTGGCAGAAATACGTTCAATTGCCAATTTCCCCGTTCAAATCATGTACTCCTCTGTATTATATTAGAATAATACAAATACAACAAGTATAGATGGCAAAGCTTTTAAATTGAGTTGGTCCTTCTCAAAAATGCATTTAAGCGCCAGAGATTAAAATACAAGAAAACTCGTATATACTGTATTAATCGGCCTGTTTTACATAGGCGAGTACGTAATAATGCATTTGGACGTATTTCTATCAAACGGACCTAAGCGCCATAGGGGGAGGAAAGGAGAGGGGGGCTTGGATTGGCGGGTGTTGCGGAATGCGATGCTCGATCCTCCTATATTCGCAATGCTTTTCCGTGGCGCTTAGGTCCGTTTGACAGAACGCGCTATCCGGGATTCTAAAATCTTCAAAAGGAACTCTATTTGGCGCTTAGTTCCGTTTGACAGAAATACGTTCATTTGATCGATTAAACGCTAAAATATTTTGAAGCTTTGAGATTTGGAACGGGTCAATTCAAACTTATTTAATTTTTCTCGTATTTTTCATTTCTGGCGCTTAATTCAGTCATCAAACAGTCACCAAAACCTCAACCCTTTCTTAATTCAGAGATTATGGATTGTGAAGATTGGACTATGTGTTAAATACACTCGCACGAAGCAGAAACCAATATTATTGAGGATTCTTTTCCGAACCATTCCTTCTTTTTTGCCTCCTGAGAGCGCATCTTCTCCTCAGCTTCCCCAACAATAATGCATTCCCATCTGCTTTTCGTTGAAACACCGCAAATAACCATTAATACTGCAAGTATAACCAGTGGCACCGTGACCAGGTTAACACTACCTAGTTCTTATTTCATGCATAAGTATGTTGATGGTTTAAGTTCAACAACGCGTATCTCCATTGCAGTGTTC
Organism: Bemisia tabaci; assembly: GCF_001854935.1. Lineage (NCBI taxonomy): Eukaryota > Metazoa > Arthropoda > Insecta > Hemiptera > Aleyrodidae > Bemisia > Bemisia tabaci. The sequence goes on from NW_017552543.1 coordinate 3,152,299, forward strand.
CAAATCTCTCTTTTAGTTTATTTTTTCAAAGAGGAACCAGTCAACTGTATAGCTTCCCGGGTAAAAATTGGCGATAGGAGCTGTGTTTCAAAATACCGTAGGAGTTCTTATAGCCGACTGAAGAGGGCGATAGAAAATCACATAGGTGGCTGTAGAAAGTGGAAAAAATCATACGGCCGGGCTACACGAAGCAATAAAAAATTATACAGCCGCGTTATAGTTCCTATCGCCGGGCTTTACACTTTATCACCTGGCTGTTGCTTTTTCGCCATCGACTATGAAAGGCAATAAGAAATTGTGTAGAAATTCTTGTGCTTTGTAAATCTTTAAGTTTGTACGGAATCACCTTAATATTTACAAAGCGCACATTATATTTTCCTTTACTACATATTTTTTTCATCAATTAAAATGAGAATAATCCGTGCAGAGTGTGCAAACATTTCAAAGTCATGAGTTGAAAAACTCTGACCCCGCGAGATTAAATATTAGATCCTAGCACAAAGCGAATCGGCGGCGCACTGACGCCTACAAACCTAACAGGGATACTTCACGCACCGCGCAATGCGTGAAGTATCCCTGTTAGGTTTGTAGGCGCCAATGCGCGTTCAGCGCTGGCTGCCCGCGGTGCCGCAGCGTACCGCGGCGCTTGAAGCAACTATTTCACACCAGAGGTATTGCACAGTATCATACGAAATTGAAGGCGCTTCAACATATTATGAATGGAAGGCATCCTTCAAAAGTACGGAGCTTTCCCAGCAAATTAAATCAAGATACTGCGGCCCAAAAAGAGAGCGGTAGTCCAAAAACTCACTAAGTCCTAGCATCCGTAATTAGTAACGTTTAGCATACACTTTATCGGCAGGCTGTTGCTTATTCGCCATCGGCTATAAAAGGCTATACGAAATTGTGTTGCCCGCAATAGAAGCTATTGGAAACCTTACAGCCGACGGTAGGTCTATATGGTATTTTGGAACACAGATTCTACTGCCAATTTTTACCAGGGTTGAAATTTATGCAGAATATTCTACTAAGAGAAGAGAAAATCGAGAAAGTTCATTTAAGAAGTTACATTGACTAGTTTCCCGAAAGAAAAGTGAAGTTTGACCAATGATCGGAAGTCCATAGCGTCGCAAACGGAGATACTAGGTTTAGGTTTTAGCCATCAATGTAGTATGTAATAAACCTACTTGAGGAGTGTAGACATTCAAGTACAGGCAATTTTCTTCGCCTATAACCATTTGAGTGCTCGGATTTATCTGTGGGCATGGTGGAGCATCCGCTGTTGCATTCAAAATTACATACGAATTGTTAACAGGGACTGGAGCCTGAAAGGTAAAATCCAATTAAATCATACACAGTTGGGAACTATAGAAATTGCGCAATTTTTTTTGGTGAATGAATTTCAGCCGCTTTGAAATAACTAAATAATGATCTCTCTTGTTTTCCGAGAAAATACAACAAGTGCTTTAAAGAAGAAAACTAACAATGGTGTTTTGAATTTGTGTGCTGGATGGTATCACTCTACGATAAAGAAATTAATAAACTGTAAAAAAATATAAAAAATAAACAAACCGACCGAAAAAATGCCTACAGTCCCTGATGTAGCGGATTAGATTTTTTCTGTATACCCCTGCATTGTCGAAGTACACAAAACGGTAGTTAAATTGCGTTATGGTCCGGTCATATATACTCAATGTAATGAGACATTAGTCAAGGAAACATTAGTAAAAGAAATAAACTGGATCGATTCAAAGTTACGTTTAAGGCAGCTTTAAAATAAGACGAAGGTTATAAACTTTACGAGAAAATTTTGATGAAAATCAAATTTCGCTGATACACGATACATTAAGACGGAAGGTATTACAAACTAACGCTTCGCGGCGTGCCTTCCGAAGCGTTTCACGTCTCAGACATTATGCGTTATGCATTGCTCTTATGATATTATGGTGAAGAATAGGATATCACATAAAACTCCGAAATATTTTCCCTCAAATGCGAGGGTCATCCAACAGTATGATTTCCGATGTTATGTCTGCCACACTAAAAGAAATAAACTGAATCGGCTCAACATTACGTGTAAGACAACTTTAAAATAACACGAAGGTTATAAACGTTGTGAGAGAATTTTCATGAAAACCTAATTTCGCTGAGACCACTTCCCGTCAACGCATAGGGGTGTGGGTCAATAGGAGGGATCGAACATGACGTTGAAACTCTAAAAGCTAATAACTTTTATAATACGAAAAGCAGTAGAAGTTGGTTTCATCGATTTCCTCGTAAAATTTTCTTTCTGAAGCCATTTTTAAAAATAATTTTGTGACAGGGTAATCAACATTTTCCAGTCTTAGTAAAACTGTCAGGTCCGATCTTTCCCGATGTTCGTCCCAATGTGCGCCGTGTTCATGTAATTTCCGTTGCACTGACGGACCATTCTAAAATTTCCCAATTTTTTCCGCACATGTGGACTGTTGGGAGGAAATATTTTTAGTATACTTTGATCATCATATTTTCTCCTTGAATTCGAATTATTCACTCAGCATTTGTATCACCGTTTTGCGAAGAAATAATGGATTTTTCCCCACGATTTCCATCTGCAGCGCTTTCTTACCCACGCGCGCTATGTACAATAAGAGGTTAGCTCTGCTGCATGAATACCTACTGCGTCAAATTTTTAGGTAAATATTGACAATTCACTAATTATCGCATTTCTCGTTGATTGCTCGAAAGCTGGGCGCATGATTGTATTGGTGGAAGTAGGCAGTGCTGCGTATGCAGTGTGACGTCGCGGTAAGATGTAAAAACGTATTGAGGGTTGCAAAATTCTCGCAAAAAACAGATTGTTTTCTCTAACAGCTGATGTAAACTTTATTAAAATAAACACACAAAATTTTTCCCAGCTTCCTCTACTTCTTTTAAAAACATTAGGATAATTGTTTACGATTTTGATGTAAAAGCATTAGCAATCGTGCACATGATGTTGGAATGTGGTTTCGGCAAATTTTTTCTCGCGAACTCCTTGACCAATTTTTCATAACTTTGTCTCGTTTTAATGCCTTGAGTTGCACATATTGTCGTCATTATTTTGATCTGCTTCTTTTTTATGGGAAAAATAAAACAATAAAATTTACGTGTTGATTGATTCGAGTATTTTTGCGCAAAATTTCACCTGACATCACATGGTGATACAGATGGAGCGTGTTCAACGCAGCTGAAACTACAATTGCCTTCATTAGGAGAAGTAGACAAAACTTCTTCCCAATTCATAATGGGGTAAACTTCTTTCTATCACAGGTATATTTTTTTAAATTATTTTTTTAAAATAATTTATAGGGTTCTATTTTTGCTTGCTCCAAACGTCTGAAGAAACTTTAATCAACACGAAAATATGGGGACTGTCGATCTTTCATAATTTTTGGTTTACTTAGAGTTCATCAATTAGTCTTTCTTTTACATTTTAAAAATTTTCGCATATTTTTATTCTAGTTTTTATACGTAGAATAGGAGAGATTACGTTGTGTGTTAGGTATTTTAGTTGACCAGTATTTTACCTAAGTTTTCATTTCATTTCCATCCTTTAAGAAACGTTTTCAGTATGATGACACTTTTATTCTATTACCCTGAAAAGTTTTATTTTGTTTCATTCTTCAATAGCATACTGACCTTGAATCGTAGATCACCAACAGGCGGTTGAGCATATGGTATGCCTCTAAAGCATCTAATACACCTTCCATCTCTTGCCCTCACAGTAGTTCCAAGAATTTTTCCACTTTTCGTGTTTATTTCAACAATTTTGCAAAACAAATTCTCACATAGAACACAAAGCATCAGGAAGACGGTTCCATACTGTACAATTAGTTTTATCGTCATGATTATTTCAGGACTCGTATCTATATACTTTCTTCTTGCTACACAACTTGACACGGTTTACCAAACTCTAATGTACTTATCTACGTCATAGCATTGACATGTAAAGTAAAAACATTCACTTAAAATTTCTGAACAATTGTTGACTGTGTAGAGCTACAGACGATACTGTTAGAAAGTTTCATTAGAGCATATGTATGGGTGTATTCTTGCTTTTATGTGTGTATCAGCTATCACCGTTCAGTTTTAATTTTTCTTTTTTGCTCTTTTTTAACTTTAAGGTCAATCGGGATTGATAACTGAAAAAAAAATTAAAAGTGATTGAATCCAGTACATAGGATCAAGTCTACTAAAATGATAACTAATAAAAATCGGCATAAATATATAATAAAATTTTTAGGCATGCAGGGAATAATTGTATATCATTGAATAAACATTTTCAACAGTAAAAAATAGGGTTTGAATATAAGTGCTGGAATTTGATTCCAAAACTTGTTTGTGTTGCGCTTAAAGCTTCACGTAATTGCCACTTTCAAAAGCATATACTCCATTTAATTTTACTATTTATTTTTCAAAATTGAGATGTAATGCACTAAAAGTTCACGCTCATGATTCATAACTTTATAAATACATTACCTAATTTAGATTAATTAAATGCTACACTTAAGAGTGCTTCACTACACTGAAAATCTGTTCACAGTTTCGCATAGAGACAACTTGTACCTATACATACGCGGGTAAGAGATATAGTTATTGGTTATTAGCCCCGCACAAAGTACCCACATTCACTCGAAGAAGACATAAAAAGAACTTACTACACGTGTGCATGGGATACGAATATGAAGAATTGGATGAAAGAAAACACTCAAGGAAAAAGTAGGCATTGAAGACAAGGAAAATATGAAATACACTCGTATGAAAAAAAGACCAAGTTTGAAGAGAACCGTAGATCAGAAATGTCACGTATGCGAATTCGGAGAGTGTTAATTTAGTTTTTTGCACTCGAAGATTCCTCGTATCAAAACTGGGGAGTAGATTACAATTACAGAGCCCCTCGGGTAGAGAATTAAAATTCTCGAACGTAATATCACATTGGATTTTTGATGGAGGGGTCAAGAACAATGTATCATTAGGCCTTCTAGGAAATTTTGAAATATACATTTACTGCAATCTTCCGACGTCCGTGACAGAAAATTGATTCAAGGCAGAAGCCAAACTGACAATGAGAAAGCCTGAAGCAGGGCAGAGTTGAGGCACAAGTCTAGAAGCGTTCGATGGTAGCGCACTTTTCGGTGCAATGAAAACTGCTCGATAAGCAAAATTAATGTAAATATTATTCAAAAAGTGCCGCAATTTCTGCTTGTGAATATTTTAGAAAGTAAGTCAATATTCAAAAAGCCCTTATGTATTCTTTATCAATTCAATTTAATATTCACTAACGCAGCCCTGAGCGCCCCTCTTGCCCCCTGTAACGCACTCGTAACGCACACTCAGACCCTCCCTCCCCCGAGTAGTGCTGCAAAATCCAGTTTCTCACGTTCCTTAAAAATCTTGACTCCTAGGGCATTATATTTAATTTGCTTTTCATGCTAAAATCGGGTAGTGGAACTAGCTGCATTGTAAGCTAAGGCGAGAGGAAAAAAAGGATACGTTCTCTTAAACAAAGTGCATCGTCTTTAGGCAGCGATAAGGTATAATTTTAGCGTGGCCACTTTCACTGAGGCTCCCAAAATATACGTCAGGAGAAATCAAACCATGGTTTTGTCTGCGGAAAGCTTCGTTAGAGGTGTCCGTTCTTTGTTCATTATTTTCGTATTTGCCTTCTACACATTCGATAGCGTGTCTTGTTCTGACTTATTAAAGTGTAATCATAGTAAGTACTCAATGCGACTTGCTAGAGAGAACCGAGTTAGTCCGAAACTGAAGTGCGAAAATTCCTTATCCTTTTCTCGCAAGAGGGCTGATATTATTCTGAAAAATATGGGCTGAGTAATCGCTCATGTAATTACATATCCGCCTTAAATCAGCAACATGCAGAAGATGTACCATTTGGAAACTTAAAAACTACTTGGAATCATCGATCAGCTTGCCCTAATATATACACATAATAATGTCAGTGCGCAATTTCATTTCACTAATTGTTGGTTGATTGAGTCTGTATAATACGAAATTGGCAATAGGCATGTATTTTCGCACCTTAACTGACATGCAATTGGACCAAAATAAGCAGAAAGGAATCAAGCCACATTAGCTATCGCCAAATTTAACTGGGAAATTTAATTTTTTTACATAAAAACGGTTGTGCAGATTTTCGTGAAAATTTTAGTGAATTTTCTGCATGGTACGAGGAAAATTCCTTAAAAATTTAAAAAAGAATCCGCACAAATGTTCTCTTTCAGAAAATTAAAATGTCCAGTTAAATTTGGCAATAGCTTATGTGGTTTGGTTCATTTCTTTAAAACGCGGTCCAATTGGACCCCAGGCCAAAGGCGTAAAGAGCCGAGCACGCGATTCGCCGCCTGAAAATTAATACTGATGCCAAATATCACGCCACATGCACCATGTGTCTGAAAATGTTTTAGAGTAAACCCGGTGTCCCCTAATTGTTGAGCTTCGAGTGAAGATTCTCTTCTGCCAATAATAGATATCTTCGATTTTAAGTGAAGAGATGACAACGATGTTTAGTCAGGAAAACTGACTGACTGATGCACTCAACTTTTAGATCAGATGCAATGCGTCTCAGTATAATCAGGCCAGTTCGTTTAAACGATCATTCCCTCACCAAAAAGTATTTTGTAGCTAAGACTGGATGGTTTATCCATTTAACACCTCATTTTCCACACGAAATGGGAGTAATTGGTAAGTTTAAAGACTTCAACCTTGGACGTCTGCAGCCAGAGGCATGAAAACTCACGGATTTACGTAAGATAATCATGCTCTTTCTTTTGAGAAGAATTTAACCCAGAATTCTCTTGTGTGCGAATTTCCAGTATTTTCCTCGTTCAATTTTTTTCCATTAAAAAATTATTTTCTCCGAGTCAAAATAATTTTATGTGGAATCATTTGTTTTTTTATTTAGATATTTTTTTCTTCGGGAAAATAATGTTCCCTTTTAATTAAAAAAATATTGGTCATCGATGGAAAAGTTGTAAATGTATATTTCTTCGAATTTGAAAAAAATAATCCTGAATGAACAGCAATTGATGGGCTAAGAGGACAAGGCGCATAAGTGCAGTTTTTGCTATTTCGAGAAATACGTGTTTGAACTTCCGAAGTTACATGGATCCTTAAGGGAAAAAGAATGTTTAAACTGACTTTTTGATGCTAAATAATTGGAATTTTGGAGCGAATTTTTCACAGAATTTGCATTAAGACTAGTTTTACTTGAAATCATCAGTATTTCAATATTTTCAAACACCGCACTTACGCGCCTTGTTCTTCAAGCCCCTCAATTTTTCCCATCCAAAATAAGTCTGTGTGTTACAGACAAAAAAATCGTTTCAATTTAAAAAAATGTATTTTGATAATTCATTTTAGCGTTTTCTTCTTTTTTGAATGGAATGATAAATGATCAAAGTCAAATCCAGATGTGATTTTTTTTTTTTTTTTTTTTTTTTTTTTTTTTTTTTTTTTTTTTTTTTTTTTTTTTTTTTTTTTTTNTTTTCTTTTTTTTTTTTTTTAAAAAACAATTATTTTATTTGTTAAATAAACAAATAACAAATAAAATATTTATTTGTTTATTTTATTTTATTTGTTATTTGTTTATTTAACAAATAAAATAATTGTTTAAAAAAAAAAAAAAAAAAAAAAAAAAAAAAAAAAAATCACATCTGGATTTGACTTTGATCATTTATCATTCCAATCCAGATGTGATTAGTGATAACTAATTTTTTTTTTCATCATATTCGAGGAATTATTTTTCGAAAATTTTCAAAACAGCGAAAAGTTTCGGGGGAGTGACTAGGAGTAAATTGCGTACCCCTTCGTCCACTATTTTGATGACTTTCACAGGATAATTTCTGAGGTGTAATGGAAAGAAATTGAAACTATAATATCCCATCATTTATACTTTAGAGCTTTTCCGGACAATTTATTTTGAAGTTTTGAAGCCTATATTTTTCCTAGCTCTTAGGTTATTTCGGCTCGAAAAAACCCTACGTTAAAGCATGAGGGCTATAATGAATTTTCTAATTTAATTTATATAGCTGTATCAATTTGTATTAAAGTGTTCTGTTATTACTGACGAGAATACAACTCTTTCATTACTTTCAGATTGATTAAAAAAGTCACCAATAAAGATGACAAATTTTATGAGTAAATTTGAGTAGGAAGCATCGCTTATCTTGGAAATTTTCTTGGTAGGTACATGTTAAAGAAAAGACTAACATATTAAAACGAAGGAATTATACCATACTTTACCACAAAGCTCTCCATTCAAGTTGCAATGGCTGTATAAAAAAAACTCTCAGTTTATAAACATATCAGCAATGAAATCTCAACTCATATCATCCGTCAATTACAATCACCATCTAAAGAAATTGGTAATCATCAAGTATGATTCGCCTTCAATAGGGCTGTCGGCAAAACTGTATACATGGTGGTGATCTACGTAACTAGTTGGATCTGATAGGCTCTCTTTTGGTCTGTCTTCGCAGGTTACAACTCCATCTTTTGGCATTAATCGCTAGCAACATGTATCGTTCGAAAGCCTGGATTTTCAAACGTAAAAGAGTCAAATTCATTAACTATGTATGCAAGCTTCTCCGTTTTTCTCCCGTGATCATTCGTAAATATGTGATCAAAACATTCGTAAAAATGTGATCAGAACAAAATTATACGGCCTGTGCACCTATAACTCACTAATTTAATGAGTTCTCTATCCATTTCAACATTATAAATACGATTAGGAAAATGTAAGGAAACTCATATTAGTAAAGTTGAATAAAAAGTCCAAGAATAATTTCAATTTTCAATTAAAATTCTTTTATCATAAAATATAAGTTGAAAAAATATAAACTTACATTAAGATATATAAAAAACTCTTTTTTTTTAAATGTAGGTGAAATTATCTCAATAGGTTTTTGAATAAAAATCTGAAAGAGAAGAACATTTGACTAGAATAAGAAGAAAATTTCACTCCATATACATCCGCTTCTCATTTTTCAATCTTATCCCTGACAATAATACAAACTTTCTGTACACGCGATTTATGTGGATCGCATTTTGCAATGAGAAACTACTATTTCTGACTCATTTTGAAAAAAAAAAACCGTAAGTGCCTTTAGTTTCCCTATGGAATTAGTCGTTTCTTTTCAATGAGCTGGATGTTGTATTCCCTCATTACAAAATAAAGTCGGTTTATATAGTTTTAAAGCATTTTATCCAAATAATTTCGTGACTTTGTTGAGGTCTTGTGGGTTAAATTTAGTGATATCCGTTATTTGCTTCATCTGCTCTTGCATCACCGTGGAGATGGCAGCTACCTTCGCTTTAGCCTCCGGGCCCAGATCTTTGTAACTTGTCAGCAGTTTCTTGATGTATGCGCCCATATCGTTCTTGGTGGTTTCACCCATTTGTTCCAAACTCTTACTTTCAATATTTTCCGAAGTACACTCGCAAACAACCTAGAACAGTCATAAAGATAGTAAGTTATTTTTTTCCCCAACACTATTACGTGTGGCACTAGGAACCCAAAAAGGGTCACAGAAAAAAGTCTTGGGCGCTTTCCGTGTCTTAACTAAGTGATGTTTGGTTATTTAAAACCAAGCAATCAGCAAACAAAAAATAACAAAAATAAAATTTTAAAATACTCAAAGATAAAATAAGACGCTTAAGAATTCTTGAGCCTTGCCTAAAAATCATGGATTGACGCACGGTATGGGGGAGATGATCTGGAAGTTTAAGTTTTTAAAAGTAGGCCCGATCAGTGTGTAAGGAGAGTGTGGACATCTCAGACATGGAGCGCACTCTTTGGGCACAAAAAGGGCAAATAAACTCCTTACACGAAAAACACTAGAAAAATTCTACTTCCAAAATCTCTAGATTTCAAAATCAAACCAAAATGGCCAAGAATGTACATAAATGAGCGTCTCTCCGCGCAAATGGGTAAATCTATATGCAAGAACTAAGTCAAATACGAGCTTCACAAACGACGGGTGAACGACTTCACAAATCGTAAAACAAATTTCGCGGCCGCATAAACTATTTTGTCTCTCCTCTATCAACTGCTCAAAATTGAAGAATTGTTCACGAACCACTATTTTATAAACTATTCTATACACGGAATATTCCGTCACTAAAATTTTCCCGTCAAAATCATATTAACAAAATTCAAAATTTGTCTGTCATGCCATGCACGTTTTTTTGTTTAATCACACTTGATGAGATAAATAGGAATAAATTTAGTGCAAAAAACGGTCAAGAGAGGGATCAAACCTATTATACAGTAAAGAATTACATACCTGAAATGTAAGTAAACAAAAAAAAAAAAAAAAAATAACTCAACGACGAAAAAAAGAGGAACTGAGAGAAGTAGACGTTCTTTGTAGGGGGAAAAGAAGAGAGGACGTGGAGTAGGAAAATAATATACTTAAACATTTCTCAGAATTGATATTCTTTCGAATACTTATATGTCAAAACGTGCATGCGATGAAACTTTCTTTTTTATACCATTATTATAAGAAACTGTGTAGTACAAAAATAACAGAAATAATTTTTACATCGTTTCGCAATCAACGTGGCATAAAAAAAATTATGATCACCTTGTAAAGTAGATTTTTTTCACGAAAATAATTAAAGGGTTAAAGACTTACCATTGCTACAAAGGTTGCAAGGATGAGAAGGAGCAAGAAACTGCGGTTGAAAACCATGTTTGTATAGTAATTTGACGAATAAGTGGCTAATTCACAAAACCTGCGATACAGTATGTACAGTTCTGAGGCGGACAATGTTTTGACCGTTCATTAAGATCAATAATTTTGCCGACTACATTTATACGTACTTTTATCTCTTAACTATGACCCTCGAACAACAAGTTTCGTAATAAGCAAAACTATAAACGAGTATGTTCATTGTGTTGGTCTAAGAAATTGTCGCATTGGTTTACCGTTAAAATGGCTGTATTTAAAAAAAAAAAACCCGCCTTAATCATGATAGTGGAACATGTTTCCAGACTGTATCATCAAAGATATTATTTATAAATTAATTTATTTACCATATTTTTAAAAATTTTAATTCAGAAACTTGGCTTTGGTGTGTAACGTCAGCGCAAATTCAACTGCAGATAAACCATTCACGGGGGGTCAAGGCCCATTTAATCTCATGTCCGTCAATTAGTATCAATAAAAAATTGATTAAAAATATAATTAAGATATAAAATGACGTAAGACTATTTATGCACTATGCACCTTTGCAAGTAGCTTCCTCTTTGTGATAAATCCTCAATTTTCGGTGAAAACTGATGTGTAATAAAGACAGTGGATAAGCAGTTCTGTAGGAAAGCTTATGTTTATTTTCTTCACCTTCAACGCAAAATACCCCGTTATTATTCAAAAATTGCAAAAATAACTCATAATTAAAATATAGACGTGCAAAGTTTATATTACAAACAAAAAGTTCAAATTTCCCGTTCCTGAAAAAACCACGATCAATGTACACGTAATTAGGCATTGAAATCTACCTTACATATAAATGTTCGGCAGATAACGAGGGTTCCGTTGCACACAAATGTCATTCCTTTTCAGATAAGAGACCCCTTTAATCTATCAAAAAAAAAAAAAACAAGGAATTACACAGAGAAATTATTCCATTGCAAAATATACCGAAATTATTGTAGCTATATATTTAACTCAAGTAGACTCACAGCTGTTTTCCCCTTTTTTAAAATTGCAATACCTTTTTGTAACTTACTGGCGCTTTCTCATCCCCCTCCTTATACTACATATGTACCTCTCTCGAAAGAAAAAGTCGGGTCAGTTTCATCTACCTTGGGATTTCTAGGGGTAATCGTCAAAAAAAAAAAAATCCCTACCTGACACTCGCTAACCACTGGAAGAAAAGTACACATAACATAAAAACAGTAGAGCAACAATGTAAAAATTATTTTAGACATGAATGAATTCAAATACATACTGGTGCACGAGAAAATAAAGCGTATTTATCTTCGATTGCACTGTTACACGTCTATTTTCATGTTTTATTTTATTTCAGGGTTTTTCAAGAATATACTTACAGTTTTTCTGAAGAGTTTTCGGGGATTTTTAGGAATGATCTCAAGTAAAGTCATCAAATATTTCGACGCGATATTTCCGTTCGTCCTTTCTTTTATTAATGCAGCTAAATTAATTTTTCGTGTTCGAGTTTCTGAATTGTTGCAATAGCGATACATATTTTCCCTTTAATCAATCGTAAAAACCAGGCAAAGATTAGAAACGCCTAACTATTTTTTTTTTTTTTTTTTTTTTTTTTTTTTTTTTTTAATAATCAAAGAAAATGTCGACCCGATATTTTCGTTCATTCTAATGTCTGTATCATTTTCACCAACAAAAAAATTAAACTTCGTCCGAATTTCTGAATCCTTGCAATTAAGATTAGAGGCGGACTGGCTCCTCGAAGCGGCCGGGGAAAATTATATTTTGACCGGAAAACATACAAGATTGCAAAATCTCTACAATCCTGTGATCCGAGGATTGCAAGCTCGCGGTGTGCACTGTTCGGAAATTGTGTGCACCGGGGTAGGTTCGACACCAAGAAAATACGGCTTTTTCAACGACTTGAGCACGCACCGTGGTATACGCGCAATGCATGAAGTATCCTGCAGACTTGTAAGGCGCTGTAATATGCGTGGCGCGCACCGTGCTGTTTGGGTAATGCATGAAGTATCCTGCGGTCTTGTGAGGCGCTACTATGTTTTTCGCGCCGTGCGCACCAGCCCTGCGCGGCCGGCCGCACTGTGTTTGAAGTGATTATTCAAACTTGCGGCATCAGCGGCTTACAACTTATAATAATGTTTCTGTAAAGTTTGTTGGAATTACTGTTATTTCAAATGATCGAATGAGACGTGTTGTGTTTTTCCATGAACTCCCGGGTGAACTGGGCCGTGTGGGGGCTGCGTATTGTCATGATGAAAAATCCATGTTTCTTTGATATACGGTATTTTTTTACAAATGTGCTGCCGTAGTGTTGTCAAGACCTAGCAGCAGTATTCTTTGTTCACTGTTTGGTTTGCAGGTACAAAATATCGATACACCAATTCCTGATGATCGATCCTTCAATTTTATTTTGTAGCTAAAAATCCTGGAGGCGGTAACGCTACATGTCATTTTCAAAACCCTGTATCCTCGTCATTTTTTAAGCTAGAGAGCTGTTCTTGGACTTGTGCTATTAGTAATTACGTTTACTTTAAGCACACATAAAACGCAAATCGATAGCTGCTCTCGTTCGCTCAAAACCTGGAAATGTGCAAAACTTTTTGAAGCTACTTTTACTCGTAAGCTCCTTCGTTAATCAGCAATGTAATGACGTGATTATTGGAACTAGATTTTGCTTTTCGGAACTTCAATTTCTGATCAGATGTAGAAACTCTTGAGTGCATAAGGAAAATAACGATACATTCGATGTTCCTAAACGAAATCAGACATTGTGGTTCCTAATTTCAAAACGAGGACCATTTGATCAATAAACCCTTTCGAACCATAGGTAATGGATTAGACAAAGCGGAGGTCATGGATTTGATCGATCAAAAAGTAAAAACGTGTACTGATCGAAAAACTGGGGAATCGATCGAATCGACGTCGGTTTTTTAATAATTAGTGTCTATCGGTTCTCGGACATCGATCACAAAAAAAAAAAAAAAAAAAAAAAAAAAAAAAAAAAAAAAAAAAATCCGACAAAAATGTACCCAACAACGGTTTGCAGGGGGTGAGTCTATGGCACGTGTGGACTTAAAATCGCGGAAAATCAAAATCCTGGCTGATCCTACTTTCGAGATACCACAATTTGAAATTTTCAAAGTGAATGCAAGTTTTCTACTGATTTTGATCAGCTTTTTTATTTATTTGTCCATTAAATCTGTGTTGATCTATTCAAATTCTTACTCTTCGTTCGATTCCTTTCGATCGAATACATACCTTTTCGTTACACGCAGACTTCCTATCACACTCCTTTTTCCAACTGAACAATTCGCCTCCCGCTGCATCTGCAGCAATTGTTGTTACGAATATGTTGTGCGTGCTGATTATAGCTGATTACATGCTCGACTCTCTGAAGGCGTTTTTTGTGTTAAAGGAGCGCAGTCTATCGGAGAACAAACGAAGTAGAATAAATTCCTTCAATCTCACTTCTGTTGTTCTCCAACAGGGTGCTCTACTTTCGCACATTAAACGCCTTCGAAGAGTCAAGTATGTAATCAGCCGAGATCAGCACGCACAACATATTCACAACAACAATTGCTGCGGACGCATTTGAAGACGAATTGGAAACAACATCGAAACAACAAATTTATAGAGGAACTTTTTAGGACTGAAAATTTGTATCGCGGTATATTTTATTTTGCATTTAAACTCTGTTTCTGTTTTAGTTTATACATTAATAAAAGAAATTACACATCGAGTAACAAGGCTAATTGTCACGTAAATAGCACCAAAACGTTTCGGCTGAAAAGTCAGTCTTCTTCCGTTGGATAAAACAGTAAAAAATTGTACAAATCTAAAAATGCTGAACTTGACTGTATCTTTGAAAGCGAAAAGTCTGTTGTTATGCGATCTGAGAGGTAACTATTCTCTCCGAAGTGACAAGTATTTTCTCCAGAGAGAATATTCAAACAGAGGCCAGAGATAATTTTCTAGAAAACTATTCTCTCCGGAGAGAAAACTATCCTCTTCGGAGAGACACTTATTCTCTCCGAAGTGACAAATATTTTCTCCAGAGAAAATATTCTCTCGGGAGGGACAATTATTATTCCCTCCAGAGTGATAACTATCCTGCCCGGAGAGTTATCTCTCTTCAGTAAATTCGTTATTCGTTCGAAATTAGTTTTCTCTGAGAGAATAGTTGTCTCTCTAGAGAAAATACTTTTCTCTCTCAAGGAAATAGTTTTCTCTCCCGAGAAGATACTTTTCTTTCCCGAGAGAAAATTGCATAACAGTGTTGTGTTCGCTTTGAAAAGTACAGGCAAGTAGTACTTTTTTAGATTTTTATAACTTGTTATTGTTTTTCCAACTGAAGAATACTGACTTTTCAGCCGAAACGTTTTGGTGATATTTACGTGAAAATTAGCCTTGTTATCCGCTGTGTAATTTGTTTAATTATTGTATAACTTGTCACGTTCTGCGGATAATCAATCATAACTCATGTTTTAGTTAATGTTGAAATTGTTTTCCAGAATCCCTCATGAAATGACCATAAAATAAAATTCTCTATTGGTAACAATTTACAATTAAAGAGATAAATGGTTTTCAACGTGTTTTGTGCGGCTGTTTTCAATGCGCCTTCAGCTCCGTCTACAGCAATTGTTGTTACGAATATACTATGCGTGCTAATCTCGGCTGATTACATACTTGACTCTTCGAAGGCGTTTAATGTGCGAAAGTAGAGCACCCTGTTGGAGGACAACAGAAGTGAGATTGAGGGAATTTATTAATCCCTACTTCGTTCGTTCTCCGACAGATCGCGCTCCTTGTGCACAAAAAACGCCTTCAGCGAGTCGAGTATGTAATCAGCTATAATCAGCGCGCACAACATATTCGTAACAACAATTGCTGCAGACGCAGCAGAAGGCGAATTGTTCAGTTTAAAAAAAAGAGTATGATAAGAAGTCTGCGTGTAACGAAAGGGTATGTATTCGATCGAAAGGAATCGAACAAAGAGTGAAAACGTGAATCGATCAACACACAGATTCAATGGACAAATATATAAAATTGCTGATCAAAATCCGTGGAAAACCAACATTTACTTTGAAAATTTCAAATTGCGGTATCTCAAAAGTAGGATCAGCCAGGATTTTGATTTTTTACGATATTAAGTCCACACGTACCATAGACTCACCCCTGCAAACAGTTTTTGGGTACATTTTTGTCGCATTTTTTTTGTTGTTTTTTTGTTTGTTTTGCTTTTAGACCACGAAGCGTTAAGGCGGTAAAGATTTGAAAGTTTATTATTGTAACTTTTCCTGCCAATTTTTCACTCTCAATTATATTGTCACTGTTGTCATAAGTAGCACTGTATCATAATATCATTTTACAAGTGTTTCCATAATTAATTATATAAATATGTGATTTTCTTCTGATAGTTTACTAAAAATCTTGAATTTTTGAAAATAATATAAAATACCAATTTCAGCAAAGAACGTCACGCTAACGCAACTGCAATCAACAACTTTTTTTTTTTTTTTTTTTTTTTTTTTCAAAATGGTTATTAATTGGAACACATTATAAGTAATCTTAATCTTGCCTTTTTAAAATTTCAAAAATGATAAACTCCCCAACTCGCACTGATGACAGCGCGAAGATACGAGTATTCGCGCTGAGAGAATGTCCGCGTTGCATCTTCCAAATTGAAGGCGCGAGGCGTGAACTAGCAATGCTCCGCTCCACGCTGCCAATGAAACATTGCTTCAGATTCGGGAGAAAAGTTTTAAAAAGAGGCCAAAATACGTCTCTATCTCCTATCTTGGACTGTGATGTATTAGATTTTTGTTTCCTTTTTTTCAATTTGTCGTCTGAATAGTTTTTTAAGATATATTCGTACACCTATATCTAAAGCTTGTATTCACTGGTCCCATGACTCCTTCAGAAGAGATAAGGTCAATTTGACTCAGCATGAGATTTCTAGGGGTAGTTTTGTCAGAAAAAATTCCCCACCTGACACTCAATTTTTACTTTTTTTCAAATTGACGCCCGATTCTTTTCTTACGATGTATTTGTAGACCAACGTCTTAAGCACCGGTCCCATTAAACCCACGGGGTATGTGTTTCTAGCAAGCCTTGGGTAGACCCGGCTTGGGTATCTGAGAGTTAACTATCAACGTTTAACCACCCTGCTTCTGAGAGTTAACTTACAACGTTTAACCACCTTGCCTCTACTCAAAAAGTCAAGCGTATTGAGTTTTTCATAAGTCATGGACATTTTTTACGTATTTTTCCAACAATATGAAATTCTTTATTTATTAGAATGGATCTAATATCCTAAGAGAGCATGGAAGGCAAGTAGGTGAAGAATAAATGGATTGCATTTTGCAAAAAGGAACCACTAGCATTGCAATGATGCTAAGATTTTGCAACTTCATCTTTTGCTATAAAATTGCGGAAATCGTGAAAAACTATTAAATTTAGATGGTAATTTTTGTCTTAAATTTACAGTTTTTAGAGAGTAAAATAGAAACTATTAATGGATAATCGGGTTTTTCCTCCAATGCAAAAAAAGTTGCACAATCTTAGCATCATTGTAATGCTAGTGGTTCCTTTTTGCAAAATGCAATCCAAATCATGTAAGGTAGAAGGTTGGAGGGGGTTATTGAATTGAGGAAAGAACATTAATGAACTTCATTTATGAACTCCTTAACTTAAGTCTCCAGTGAGTTTCAGTTTTTTTTCTAATTATGCTCAAAAAATACGGAGATTTATAGAGATCACAATTTGTCCAGCATTCATTCAAGTTGAGTGACCTCCATGCGTTAGTCATAGACTATTCAGCATTGATGTCATTCGAATTGAAACACCATTATCTGCTTTCAAAAGAACTTTGAAATTTTTTCTCACAACCCCAGACTGATTTATTGATCACAATAGTGTATAATCGAAAAAATCAATGCTTTCACCCAGAGGAAATGGACTGCTTCGATGCCGATCCTTTGCCACGTTTTGCGAGGAAGGCGCACTTTAATATTGATACATTGAATGGTACAGTCACTAAATCATTCAGCCAAATTAGGCAAGTATGGACGCGCATAATTGGGTACTATTTTTTTAGATCAGTATGACATCTGTCCGCAAGGTCGTACTGTATCGAAGAAAATTGCATCTTGCGCAAGTTCACAATGGTACCGACTCCTTGCATATTTCAATGATTTTCTGAGTTCAACAGCATCAAATATGTAATGCTCTAGCTTGTTCGAATAAACATATCGACGCGACGTAAGACTCACAAACACGTATTCTGGCTTGCGACGTGCAGACTTCCTGTAATACTTCATTTTTTAATGGAAAAACTGCTTAACGTTAATTTTGAAAAACCTCCGTGATTTTTCTTCTCCGTGCTGTAGGGGACATTCTGAAAAAACTTCAAGAAATTGTGTTAATTTGCTCTTTCAAAAAAATATACTTGAAGCAGAGATTTTTAAAAACACAAACGAGATACCTAAGTAGTTTATGAGGTTCACCGTTGACATATACTGTAAAAAAATCTCCTACCGTAAAACTCTCGTAATTACGGGCCACATAGACTTATCGTACGCTCCGGGCTCACCGCAAGTTCTGCTTGCTCAAGCCTTAGCTTTTACTGCTCACAGCCGCTACACCGGAAACTTTCGACCAGTGAGCCCGGGACGGACGGTATTTCTATAGAGTGGAACTATGGCTTTCAAAGCGGTGGTTTTTTTCAGGGTGAAAAATTTGTTTGCAGGACACTTTTTCAAGTACCTATGTAGGATGAAGTTACAGAATGTCTTCTTGTAAAATCTACGATGAAACGCCCAAACAACGTATCTCGTATGCCATGTTTTAAAATCTCCGCTTAATTTTTTTTTTTTTTTTTTTTTTTTAAAGGGGACAAATCAATGTCATTCCATCCAATTTTCACGGAATTTTCCTCAAACAGAGCAAAAATATCACGGAAATTTTCAAGAATTGACGTTGAATAGTTTTCCAAATAAAACATATATTATATCAGGAAGTCTGCAACGTCCAAAATCGAGATACGTGGTCGAAGAGTTTCACCATCGATATTCTCCTGAGACCCATTCATTGTAATGACTTGAATGTCATCATTTCATTGACTGTAGAGACTTGAATGTCATCATTTCATTCATTGTAAAGACTTGAATGTCATCATTTCATTCATTGTTGACACAGAGGTTAACAAAATGTATAAAAACAAAAGGAAGACTTCCTGAACTGGGTTTTTAGCTTTATTTATTCAGTTTGAGGTTTGATATTTTACAACGGTAAGTGGTACTACATGCAAAATTGTAAATCAAGTGGAATCTTTGTATTATTTGATAATATTAATAAGAGGTATAATATTAATATTTTGATGAAATCAATTACGAACGAACATAGCTTTTTTATTTTTAATTTCCGAATGATTTGGATGTATGATATTTTCTAAATTTATAGTCATCACCAACTGGTCATCGGAAATTCATTTCAGTCAAGCAAATAAATACCATGGTCAGATAAGGTACAGTATTGTCCATTTAGTTTTGATTTACGACAAGAAATGATGCCAAACTAAGAATGTAACTTGATTGATATCAGTGTATTTTGGTTCTATTTAATTCGTACTTAAAATAATTTATTTCACATACATTCAAATTTATGGCAACAAGTAAGTCTTTCCTGAAAAATTGATTTTTTTCTCATTACCTTTCTAAAGTCTGGAAGAAGGTGGTATTTTCCTCTCATCGTAATGAGAACTTTTACAATCTAAATTTCCACACCATGCGATTACAATCAAAACTTGGAGGGTTCTTTTATACTCACTTACACTTATTTTTGATGTGTGAGATCCATCGTTAGATTTTGATTAAATTCTTTAAAGCAACAGAAAAATTGCAATAAAAAAACATCTTGTAGTTTTTGATGACTCCTCCTGAAATCTATTTGTTCTTTTACACATTTGAAATCCGTAGGGCGAGCCGAAGCAAACATACTTAACAGATCACGTAAATTCACACCTTGAGTAGCGCAAAGTTATGTCGGCAGTATCTCTGACAAGAGGGGGTGCCGTTTGAGACTCCGTCTTCCATCACAGGATAAATGGGGTCACAAATTCTCTCCGCAAGTATCATTGTAACATCTTTGGATGTGCTGGTAACAACTGTCCCATGAAAGTGATATCTGCAAAAGTTGAGGGGAACTTAAAAGAAAGAGCTAAAAGCATAGTTTTCTTCAAACTTTTGTGAGTTAAACTCTTTGCGAAGAAGCCTCATATTGACGAAAAGTTTGTATATCAACTCCTGAACGAGGTACTAACGAGTGGTTTTGACACAGATCAAATATGGAAGTTGGATTATACAAATTACGTAATTCGAATTTTTGCCATTTGACCAATGGCAATACTGAATACTTGTATCCTGCTCAGGAGTTGATTTTCAGATTTCCCTTCATGTGACTCGTTTTCCGCCTAAAATTTTGAGAAGTAAACATGCATTTTATACTACAAAATGCTTTAATTCATAGTTTACCTAATCGCCCACTAGGTAATCGAAGCATTCAAAATTCAAAATCTTCAAAAAAAGAAGAAAAAAAAAACTCTGCAAAGTCTTTCAAAATTTCAATCAATTATCAAAAGTCAGGATTTTGCTCCCTGACTGAAGTATTTTCTGATCAATTATGCTACGGCATCAGACAAATTGTGCCTTTAGGTAGGCTCTCCTTCAAGCTGGCTAAAATAAATCATACCTACTGAACAAGCAAACAGCAGGTCTTACGTCCAGAGAGCCCGCATTACACATTCTCCACCCTTATTTCCAAAAATCCTAAATCCGGTTCAAAACCAAGCATTCCTCATTCTCGTGTGTGTCGGGTGGGGGTGGCTCTGTCTGTCCTTGTCTCGCACATGCAGGCAGAAGTTGCCGTAATTTTGTTTTCACCCCGCTTTCGAAGCAAAACGAATTCAGCTTTGCCGTTCGATGGGTCAGTTGCGCTGGTCTCAAAATCATGTTTTAATCATTGATTCCCGTAGATTAGCTAAGAATATACTGAGATCCGTCCAAACAGAACCTTTGTAAGTTCAACATTAACCGAGATATCGCGCTTCGAAAAATGCGGTTTATGACATCATCCACCGCGGAAGTGCCACCCTTGGTTTCTTCAGTCTGGGAGACATAAACTTGCCCACTTAATTCAACGTGAGATTCGGATAAAAGCAAGGTGGAAGAAACCAAGGATGTCACCACCGCGGTAGATGACGCCATAAACCAAATTTTTCAAAGCGCGATATCTCGCTTAATTTTAAACGTAGAAAGTTGCTGTTTGGACAGATCTTCTTATTTTTAGCCTAGGCATTAAAATACACTTATTTGACCAGCGCAATCGAATCGGGACACGTGTGCGAAACCGCTAGTGTCCATTTTCCGAGTCTTCAGTTTTTTTGAGTTGACAATACTTTTTGGAGTTGCATGCAACCACAAACGTGGTTTTGACATACTCGTCTCCTGGTTATACTTTAATCCCAAAACGAGTCCCTTCATCACTTTAATGGTTGTATCGACTCTTTAAAAGTATTATCAACTTACAAAAACTGAAGACTGGAAAAATGCACTTTAGCGGTTCTCGTTCGTCCCGATGCAATTGACCTGTTTATCTGTCTCTGATTTTAAGGGGAAATACACGGGGGAAAAAGTGTCAGGGGTTATCCCCCAAAATTGTTCTACTACCCAAATTTGTTGGGTGAATGGACTACATTTTGCAATTTGGAACTATAAATTGTAGCCCGGTTTAAAAACAACGTATGTGTCATTAGTCTCCCTATGCACATAAGTGTTTTCCCAGAAGAGCCAGAATTTATAGTTTCAAATTGCAAAATGCAGTCTAAATGGACATTTCCAATTAATTTTGGTAGCACCACAACTCAAGTTGGGGTAGTACCGCAACATTTGGGTTAGTTACCTAATTTATCGGGATACTATACCACAATTGATCGGGGTACTACCAAAATTAGGTGGGAATGTCTATATAATCCAACAGTTGGGACATAACCTCTACTCCTTTTTTTCCGTGTACAGAACGGATTTCATAAACTCACCAACACGATTTCACATCAGTAGCGGAAAGTGGACCTCCTCCGCCTCTTATTAACCAAGCCGGCATCCTTGAGGAGCATGTAAATCTTATGCCTGGGGATCTTCTCAGCCTCCCGGTCGACGACGTGTTGCTCGCCGGGGGTGAACCAGCTGTTCTTGGCGAGGGCCTCGGCCACTCGAGGGTTCTTGTAGAACGGGTTGCGGAGCTCCGAGGGCAGGAGCGCCTCGTTCTCCGAGTTGACGAGCACCGCGCGGTGGGCGTAGCGCCGGTTGCCTATCTCGACAGGCGCTGCGAAGTTGTTACGCGGGAAGACCGCTGCCGGCACTTGCTGCTGCACCGGTGGTGGCGGCTGGATCGCGAACGAGAGACCGCCCTGCCCGACGCCTAGCTGCGCCGTGACGCAACCCACAATGCTCAGCAGTAGCACCAGGAGTGGAGCCATTACTTCTGGAAAATAGAGACATGATTGGAGCGTTCGTTAGAGGAGAGAAATAACTCATAGATAATTAAAACCTACGGATACCGGTGATTTAAAATTATATTTTGCCCTTTGCATAACATAAAATAAATTAAATAATGAATCATTCATTTTAACGACCAAAACAACGGAACTCTTACACGGCACGAGGATTTGCGACATCGTCAATTTTTTTACGTGAAATTTTGCGAAAAGCACGACAGGGTCTCTGGTTTTCTCTGAAACGGACTCCCGAGCTGAAAAATTGAGTCTTCAATTGAAAAAATCCTAAAAGTTATGAGAAAACCTACCTCTATATGCAGGTAAACTCATATTTTGCACCGACAGGAAGCATTACATTAGGAGGATTGCCGTAATCAAGATGAAAAACTACCATTTTAATCCTAAAAGTCCGGTTCCCTCACAAAGAGGAAACATACGGTTTGTGTATTAGTTTCCTATCCGTGCACAGGGATTTTGACTAATTATGAAAGCAGCCTTTCTCATAACGCATGGGATCCCTTCAATACTTACTTCGACTTTGAGGGCTTTTCGGAGCATGGAAGCTCATTTCAGATAAAAACGGTATGGTACGATCATTTTTTTCACATAATCAGGTATTTTTCATGCGCATGATATGATACCCCCAAGAGAGAAACATGGCATATGAGCTATCTTAGTGAATCCCACATCATTCAATATGTTTTTGAAAGGGCAATGTATCGGTCAATATCGGACGTAGTAAATGGCTCTTTGAAAAATTCATATCAAGTGCTCTTTTAAATCCTGTTTTCCTCATACCAAAACCACACATATCAAGATAGTACTTTCCACGGAGAAAAAACTTTGGTTTACGAGAGAGATTAAATGTGTCGGCCCAAGTAAAGTTTTTGGTCATAGAAACCGAGCTTCGATTCCGGTAACCAAAGTTTGCGTTAGCCACACCGTAAGATCATGAATTATTTGCAAAAGCCCTGGTTATCTGGGTGGAAGTTTGACAGCAAAATTTGGTCATCAGCACCAAAAATTTTGATTACTCAGTCCAAGGGCTTTGAGGCGCCATTTGGCGGAAGGTTTTTTTGGTGAGCACATTCGAGGCCATTGAACCTATTTGGAGCCACAGTCACAGTCACAGTCACAGTCACAAACACAGCTAGTGCTGTTTACAGGGCACTCTGCCCACTGGGCTCCCGAACTTTATTTGTTAGGGCTACAGGAAGTTTTGCAAATATATAATAGGGAACTACGAGTTAGTTAAGTTCACAAACCGCCTCGCGGTCCAACCCAGGCGCCATGCAGGCACCAGGCTTCGAGAGTTATGCGCTGTGTGTTACTCTTGGGATTTCATAATACAGGGTGATCCAGGGTTAAACGGCTAAACTGCAGGAGCCGAAAAACCCCCAAACCCCTCTTTAAATTGAGATTTCGATTTTTTTAGATCATTTATGAATTCAGGGCATGAAAGTACAGGGAATTACACATTTTCATGAGATTTGGTTCAGAGCCGTTGCCAAAATTTAAGAAAAATTATTTATTTTCCGAAATGGGGGGGGGGGGTAGTTCCAACGGAGGGCATTTTCGGGAAAAAAAACTTCATGTAACAAAAAAGTCTTGTTTTGACCCATAGAACACGTTCCTGCAGTCTGGCCGTTTCACCCTGGATCACCCTGTAGAGTAAGCTAGGGACAGAGTACTCTATGCTCACTACCGAAGTTCTATTCTCATGACAGGAGCATTTTGTAAACATAGTAAAAAAGTTCGGGGGCGCCATGCACATAGTGTTCTATTATCAGCACCAAATATTTTTTTGTGCGGCATGGACGAGTTTTCGGCTGGTTCGGCACCCGATCGTGCTTGAGGAGCTTGGGATAATTTCCCTCTAATCGTACCTGGGATGAAGCTTCCTGGAGGCGCGCGAGGGGCGGGGGTGGGGGTGGGGGGCGCCGGGTCGGACACGGAATCACTGGGGCGTGGGGCGTCGGGTCCGGGTCCACTGGACACCACGCTGAACGTCACGTTAACTGGGCAAGATCCGTCGGAGATGGAAATTGAGCAACTACTGATTGTGAGAGGACTCCGGGTCGCGCGTCGTCGGCCCCGCGCCGCGCCCGGGCGCCCGGTGAAGGCGGGAATCGCTACCCGCTGCCCTCGACGGACGCGGCCCCCAGCCGCGGAATCCCCGCGCGCCAAGGCTCCCGCTCCCCAAGTTGCCAAATCACCCGAATACCCACTCAAAATCCCATCAAAATGAAGCTCTTCAATTTTGAGTACCTATATACTGAAGAGTATTGCCATCTCAATCCCTTTACTGCAGAAAAAGTGTGCAGCTCTCCAACATAGAGTACGTAGAGTCGTAATATAAGTGGGTGAGCTGGCGCCACTTTTAAGCATTTTCCAGGTCCCGAATTCCGAGACTCCTGTGTGACGCCGGGTCACTTTTTCGATACATAATCGATTGTTTGCGATACACGGGTACCCGGCCATCCGATGTAAACGAGGAAGATAGGGATCACCACGTATTCCGCACCGCCATCTTGGATCGAACTTGTATCGAAAAAGTGACCCAAACTCGGCGCGCAACGGGCTCGAAACTCGTCGAGCAGAACATGGCGCCAGCTCTCCCATTTACATTACGACTCTATGTACTCTATGCTCTCTAATAGGTCTGCTATCCTGGAGCCCCGAAATTGGACCAATGTGAACAAACCCTAGCCCCTCCGCTCCTAGTTTGGCCCAATGTAAACAAACAAGATGGCGACAAAGTGCTACAAAGTTAGACGTGCTTTTGGATGCGATAGAATTTTTTTTATGATCAACCCCTGAATTGAGTTCGTATCGACCTTTAATGGATATTTTTGCCGAAAATTAACCTTTGAGTGTGATTATCATTCATTTCTCAGCCGATAATACGTACTCCGCTGGGTCGGGTTTGGTTACATTGGTCCAACTTTAGAACGGATTTAGAAAATGGTGCTATGCGTACTAGTACAAGCAAACGTTCTCATGTTATGACTGAAAAACCGATTTCGGGGCACTTATCTCCCCCTCCCCTCCGCCAAACCCAAAGTCGTCACGCTATGGATGAGGACTTTTTTCGGGGGACTCAGGGGGTCACAAGGATTAACTATGCCAAAAATCATCAGTTTGTTCTTAATTTGTTCCCTTAACTTTCGTATAATTCCTGGACAACAGGGTCATCAAACATGTTGATGGTAGCATTTCTCCAAAAATCTTGTTATTTCTCCGCTTGAAGTCGCGCGGACGATCCCTCATACCTCGCTCAGTTGTTCCGGCCCCAAGCCATGCGCCACCTTGCTCAAATGTCCCGCTTCCATGATCGAGGATGGAAACAATGAAGCGATTAACGGGGCGACGGTTGAAGCGACGACATGTCGGATCCAAGCTCAAGGAACTCTGGGGGTCGCCGCGATGGTGACAATGGTGACATAGCATACCGACGCCGACGCCGACGCTGGTCTGACCGGAATCAGGATGAAGAGCAAGAATCTTGGTTGGCGTGTGTAACAATTATAACACTGATCATGACAATGAAACGCGCGGAAACTCGCTCACACGCCCGCCCGTCCGCCCGCACGCGTCACCGCGCTTGTCAGCCCCCCCCCTCCCCCCAGCACTGTCACGTACGACGCCCCNCGCCAGGCGCCAGACTAGATATAGATAAGCGTTTTTTTTTTTTTTTTACCTTGTCAATTTTTCTTCGACGTCCTGTTAAAAATCTAAGAGTGCAATGGGTCAGTTGCAATGGTCACAGAATCGTGTCTTGATGATTGATACGTGTAAATTAGCTTAAAATAATACGATCTGTTCACACAGCAACTTTCTCCGTTCGATATTAGCTAAGGTATCGCCCTTTGAAAAGTCGGGTTTTTGACGTTATCCACCGCGGTAGTGACACCCTTGGTTTCGTCCACCTTGCTGTCATCAGTCGGTGTGACGCACGTTTACGCTGGTTATTCAACGTGAAACTTGGATGAAAGCAAGGTGGAAGAAACCAATGGTGTTACTGCCGCGGTGGATGACGTCAAAAACCCGACTTTTCAAAGGGCATAATAATTGGGTCAATGTTGAACGTAGGAAGTTGCTGTTTGGACGGATCTTATTATTTTTATCTAATTCACAACAATCAAGCAACAAAACACAATTCTGTGACCAGCGCAACTGACCCATTTAGAAAGCATTTCACCAAGAACCTGCAGGCTACAAGAGGGCACGAAGTATGGCCGATGAATCAGCGAACCTGGGAGGTTTTAGAGAAAACAGATGTAAATTATTTGGTATGGATCATCTGGTATTGCAGGAAAAAATCACGTCCGGAATGGAGTGATGTGAAAGATCATAGATGCCAATCATATCATCGTCTGAAGTTCGCCTTCAATTTTTCCGTATAGGCAAGAAACATACCGGGGAGCGCGAATAGTTTTATCTATTCGAAAAACGCACATTGATATCGCCTCATGAAGTTTGAAAAACCAATGTAATGAGAGGACGAATCTTTACTTTTTATCCTCAACGCTGCCGCGAGCTTCATAACAATATTGGCTCAATATTGAAAAGTAAGCCCTCGGCTATAGTCACGTTCACATGTGTGTAAAATATGTGACTGAGATGTATCTACACAATCTCGACATAGAGGTAAAATTTAAAGATGTGTGGAAAAATGAATCACTTTACCGTTGAAAGTCTAAATACTTATTTTTTTTTTTTTTTTTT
This sequence comes from Bemisia tabaci, assembly GCF_001854935.1. Lineage (NCBI taxonomy): Eukaryota > Metazoa > Arthropoda > Insecta > Hemiptera > Aleyrodidae > Bemisia > Bemisia tabaci. The sequence goes on from NW_017552543.1 coordinate 3,179,311, forward strand.
TTTTTTTTTTTTTTTACTCCTTCAAATACCACACAAGTGGTAATCCTTGCGCTTCCAGTTAGAGCCCCTCCCCCCTCCGTCCCTACCATGTACCAGCCCCAGGCAACCGTTGTTTGAGACCATCAAACTCGGGTCGCCTACCCGGGAATCGAACCCGGGACCTCCTGATTGTAGAGCCAGCGCTACAACCACTACACCACAGGAGGCCGACAAAACACACTTATACTTACGACACTTATACAGAATTTTTAGATGAGATTTTTCGGAAAAATAAAAAAAAAGTGAACAATATCGACAAAACGCCCCTAAATCCTTTTTCAAGGGTAACGATCTTAATTTTAATCCAAAAAATGATACTTTACGGGAAAAAAATATTTAAGATCAACTTTTTATGTTTGAAAAAAATACAGAATATTTGCAGAGTTTAAGATTAAAGAAGGGATTTCATAAAAAAATTGGAGGGCCGCATAGTAAATCGAATCAATCAGAGAGGTCAGACATGCAATTTTTAACCAAAACTGCAAATTTTAATGTTAATTCCGTCACATGATAAATTTTAACGGGTGCTTCTAGAATATAATTTCACGAGGTAACCATTAGAACCACTTTTAAAACCTCAGAGTTTTAGTTATAAGCATTTAAAGTTTCCAAATTTTGTCCAACCACTCCCATCGACTCGATACATTGTGGGCCGTAGCTCCGAGGATAGGTATTTCTGAAAAATAAAATTATGCGAAAAGAAAATATCATAAAAACCCAAAAAATGGAACCATGAAGTATTGTCCGCCGACCCTGCGACACCCTGTATTCCATAGCATAGATAAAGCTGCATGTCTTGTCTGATATCGCCGACATAGCAAGGAATATACATTCGGTACCAACAATCGGCCCGCAGGACCCCATACAGCAATACCTTTTCGAACAATCTGACATTCATACTACGAAATATGATGGAAGGAAAACAAACGATATGAAACTGACCTCACTTGACCTTGCACGTTGACGCTAGTATTGTAAGCTCTTGACAAGAAGACACAAACTGACGTCATCGACCCCGACCTAAAAGATCCCACCTCTCTGCCTCCTTGCTTGCACCTTCCCTTGTCCCTCGGAACATCACGACAGGCCAACTCAATCGATGTTAAGTCTAGGGTTTTTTTTCGAGAGGAAGAACTTTTGAAGAGGAGGCGAACTTGTCGTTCGGCATCGGCGAATCCAGTGAATTGGCAACAATGTTTTTCTGCATTTAAACCTGTGGAAATGTATCGATTCTTGGAGAGGCCAGGTGCTCCGACAAGAATCGATTTTTTAACATAGGTTTAAATGGAGATAATCCGGTGTTGCCAAATTGCTTGGTCCGCCTCTGTCGTTCGGAACGTTTTATATATTATCAAAACCGAAATGGAAGTCAGATAAAAGTTGATTGAAATTTGATGAAAATCAAATGAAACTTTTACGCTAATGGAACTAAACATGAGTTTAAGCTCTTGCGCGATATAAGAGGTAGAAAATCTTGGTCATGACATGCTGGTTTAAAGGCGATTAGCTCATCTACAGACCTGCAGTTCAAGTGTAACGTAATGCATTTCGGTCGACCTGTTAACCCCCTTCTTCCATGCACAGCATCCGTACAATAACCTATTGTCGTACCTATAAAATCATGTATGACTACCATCCCCTCCAATTTGTTCAGGAAATGACGGGAAAGTTCGCAAAATTATTTTTATCAGAAAATATTGATTTTTTTTTATAAAGTTAGCTCCTCAAGCAATTTCAGATGAAGCAATAAAAAATAAGCATGCAAATTCTCCATTTAATGGGATATGAAGTAAATTTAAGGGGGTACGAAGTTAATAATTTCAAGGGAAGGGGGCTAGCAGTAATAGTCAGTCGGGTGAGATTTACTCAGGGGGTGGATGATCTGCTCTAGGACGGCACTTATTGTTAGCTCTTTGGAGTGCCTGTGCCGCCTTGCCACCTCTCCAGTGGCCCTGAAGGGCAGCAGGGGCCAATTTGCGGACAATTTGTTTACATTGTACTCCAGGCGAGTCTCCTCGTGGTGAAAGCTACCGGTGCTTTCTCCGTCTCCCGGCGACCGTGGCGCTGCCCCAGTGACGTGGTCTGACTTCCAAACGACGGAAACGAGACGCATCCAGTTACGCCGCTATTATGCGCTACCCACTTGCTGTGATGTAATCAGCACGCATGAACCCAAACCATGTTACGCGGCCAGGTTGCCGCATCTCTCCAAAACGTTTCTTTTTTTTCAGATTTAAATCAACGTGTGGTAGCGACGGATCCAAGGACTGCTCAAAGAGGGGAGAATTTGGTGATGTGGAGTGTGGAGCAGAAGCAGTGGCGTGGCGTGCTTTGCGATATATCGATTGACCTGTCATTTAAACCTATGGAAGAGGATCGATAAACAGGGTGTTCGCAGCAAACACTTGAATAATCGATTCTTTACCTCGGATTCAAATGGGAAAATATCGATTATCGATCATTCACGCCACGCCACTGGTGGGAATCTAAAGGGCACCCCTAGAAAATGGGAGGTACGGGGGTCTCTCTTTCAAATCTTCAAAGAGAACTGAAACTATGTTACACGGCCAGGTTGCCGTATCTTTCCTAATAGTTCTTTTTTCCATATTTAAGTCATCGTTAAGTTAGTTTAAGTGTTAGTGGGGTTTCAGGCCATTCCGTCGATGATTCTTTGTCCGCGCACCTATTTTGTCCTGTAGCTTACGTCCACGCGTAAAATAAGCAACAGTGACTTGGTTCAAGCGTTGACGGGAATTTTGACACGAAGCCACCTCAATATTCACAAAACACACATTATATTTTTATTTAATAAATTTGTTTTCCCCATCAATTTAAATGAGAATTATCCATGCAGAGTGTGCAAACATTTCAAAATTATTAGTTGAAAAATACTGGCTCCGCGAGTTTAAATATTAGAGCCAAACACAGAGCGGAGCAGCGCGCGGCGCCTTGCCGCCAGCGCGACACGCGCACTAACGCCTACAAACCTAACAGGGACACTTCACGCATTGCGCGATGCGTGAAGTATCCCTGTTGGGTTTGTAGGCGCCAGTGCTCGTATCGCGCAATGCGTGAAGTATCCCTGTTAGGTTTGTAGGCGCTAGTGTGCGTGTCGCGCTAGTCACCCTCGCCCGCCGCGCTGCGGCGCTTTAAGCAACTAGGTCGCAACAAAGGTGTTTCACAGTATCATACGGAATTGAAAGGTCTCCAACTTATCAAGAATGACAGGTATCCTTTAAGAGTGCGGAGTTTTCCTCGCAAAATAAATCAAGATACTACGGCACAAAAAAGAGCGGTAGACCAAAAACTCACTAAGTCCTAGGACCCGTATTTAATAAGTTTGGCATAATTTTTAAATTACATTAAAGAAAAAATATACACGATATAGGCAAAAACATTCTTGAGTATGACGTAAGAAGTTTTATTTTGAATCAAGAATAAAATACCTGAATGAAAGCGGGTTTTTGCTTGAAGTAAGTGGCTTTTCTTCTTATATAGGCAAAATTTCTTTAAACAAGCATTACCTTCTTCATTGATTCATAAGGGAATCTTCTCGGCGGTAAAGTGGAGCATATTTATGATTGATCAAGTCACTTTTTCCTCTGATGAAGTTCAAAAATCATGCTAAAAGTTATTGAATACAGATACTAGGACTTCGTAAGTTCTTCTACTACCGCTCACTTTTTGTCTTCGTCACTCCATTTAATTATTTGCGAGGGAACTTCTTGCTTTCAAAAGATGCCATCAATCATGATACTTTGGGTGCCTTTTGGGTATTGATCTTTAGGTGGTACTTTTGGTGCCTTCAATCTCGTATGATACTGCGCAACACCTCCGTGGAGAAATAGTAGCCCCGAAAAAACTCGTGGACTTAAACTACTAAAAAGAACAGGTGCGTGGACATAAAATCGTTGACGAAATGTCCTATAGCCGGTAGTAGCGGATTCAGGGTCAGCTCTAAGAGGGGAGCATTTGGTGATGTGGAGTGGGGATCTAGCAGGGGACATCTGTAGAAAATTGGGGGCTCGGGGGCCTCTCTTGCTATTCTTTAAAGATAACCCCTTCCTAGTAAAAAACATCCAATTTTAGCTTGATATTTGCAAAATAGTCAAGAGTTTAACATTCCCGGATTTTATCTTCTTGATCGGGATCTTTCTTTGTTAATTACACTTATTTGCCGTTAGGGTGAAAGGCGTAAGACAAAAATAGCAAACTAGAAGATTGCAGTAGCTTAGTAAGAGCTTAAAACCGTTGTCGTATACATTCACGTATGCTACTTTTACTTTCTTTCCTCTCTTTACACCATCCCTTCACTCTGATTTTGGTTTAAAGAGAGGGAAGGGACGGCAATGTCGGCCACTAGCGTATGGCAATTTCTACTCATTTCCATATTATAGCAAGTTCAAAATGTGATAAATACACCCATTAGTAGCCGTATATCCAGATTTTTAGCACACTGGATTGATCAACTATAACATATGTTTGGACAAAAATAAGTTATTTGCTTATGAGACTGATGTTAACTGGTCTGATTCGGCAATCTTGCTCTGATAGAGCACTCCCAGATTTTGCGATAAAAGTCATTCGTATGATAAGTCTTTTGCGCGTGTCGTAGAATAGTTTTGATGTTCGCATCGCACAGATTTGCAAAAAGAAATTCTGCTTAAACACTGAAAAGGCTTGAAAGGTACACAACACAAACACACACACAAAATGCTCGCAGATCTTGTCACTCTGGGTCACGGATTATTTGGACTGCATTTTGCAATTTGGAACTATAAATTCTAGGCCGGTTTAAAAACAACGTATGTGCCATTAGTTTCCCTATGCACATAAGTGTTTTTCCAGAAGAGCCAGATTTTATAGTTCCAAATTGCAAAATGCAGTCCATTTTACTGCTGATAAAATAAGCGTTTCTTTAACAAAATAAGTAAGATAAAAAAATTCAGCGAAAACCTTTTTTTAAATTGAAATTTTTCTTAATCGAGGGATTATTTTTAACCAAGTTTTTGCAGCGTGATTCCTCGCTGTTTTGAGTCGTTCTGGCGCCCTGCTGACTCACGTCAACATAACTGTTCATTAGAATAACTGAAGTGCGTCCCGCATTTATTGACCCAAACAAGCCTCAGAGACAGGTGTCCGATGTCTGGTGGACGGCACATTTCTGCAAAGCTAACGAAAACGCCTTAACAGCATTCAAATTTTGCCAAATTTCCTGCCAACAAATAAGTTCTCAAGACGATGTGATAAATATCAATCCTGAGCATTTCCAGTTATAACAGAGAAAACATCGAATGAAGCTCTCGGAAAAATTCATAGGGGAAAAAGTGTAAGTCTTCTGGGAAATTCGTAGTTTATCGCGACAAATTTGGCAGTGGCCGAGAGTTGATACGGCGTTTTTCCGTAGCGTGGTTTATTTCTCCTTGAACCGTGGCCTGAAATCGCGCGCCCTCAAGATCGAGGCGCGTGGCCGCGCGCGTCCGTCGCGGAGATTTGATCCGCTGGCTGCTCATTACCATGTGCCATTCTGCCGTGCTAAGGAAAAACGTCATATGAGCCTTTAGACGTTGCCAGATTTCCTTCAATAAAACCCGAATTTACTAGAAAAACTGTCAATTTTTTGGGTCAAATTTTTCAGATAATTTTATTCCCAATTTGATCTAAAACATCTGAAAATTTCACGGAAAAATATGCATACACTGAAAAAAAATTCTCGGCGTTTTTACCAAGGTCCGTTGGTGCCTTTACCATCTCACTTTTTTTTACCAATTATTGGTAATTTTACCAAGACAGACTGGTAAGCTTACCTAAAAACCGGTATTTTTACTGTTTTTTCAGGTATAAGAATACCACTTTTATTGGTAATCAATTCCCGGTAACTTTGCCATTTTATCTCGGCAATTCTACCACAGTCGATAAAAAATATTGGAGTTTTTACCAAGGTCCAGTAAAATTATCGAGAAAGCTCAATAATTTTACCGAGATTTCTCAGTAAAATTACCAATTCCATAAATGGTAATTTTACCAAGAAAAAACTGGAATCAAATGGAACCCTGAATTCTTTGTAATTTTACCCTTTTCTTAGTAAATACACCGATATTTTTTTTTCAGTGTAAGAAATATGTGTTTTATGCGGAGAAATTTGGCAACTCTCGAATGTTCATACGGCGTTGTTCCTTAGCGCGACAGCATGTGCCATTGTAACCATTTTTTGCGCGTATCGGGCCAAACCGCACCGCTAACCACATTCTCGCGGTCCCGTTGCTCCGGTGCAGCCCTATCTCATCGAAGCTTTTCAACGTTTCAAAGAGCTTTCGGGTAACTTTATGTAATGATCTATTAATGTCACCTGTAATAGCAGCTTTGGCGTATTAGACACGAGAGTCGAGCATTTGATCTCTGCACCGAAGGCCGAGACATTTAAACTTCATCGGTTTAAATGCGTTCATTAGGGTCGAAGTTTTACCAGAGGTTCACAACGTTTTATGTGTTATTTGAAATTGTGTCACCTTCCAAGAAAGCTGAGATTGCATAAGAGGCTTAAAACTTGTTTACACAGGACCTCTTTGTCCATAGTAAACTGCCATTTACTGAGCCGTTCTAGTATTAAGTCTCGTATTCTTCACCAATAATATCGGTTATCAATCGAAATTTTTGGTTCATCAACCATTCAATTTCCATGACCTAGAGAACTTTGGATATCTGGACTAAGGTCTTTGGTGTTCAACATAAAATGAGGTTTAGTCCTTGCGACAGACAGTTTTTTTCTCTTTCAATGTAAAGTTTTTTTGTCAGTATTTTACCTCTTAGGTCATACCTATGAAGACACATTAGAAAAGTCAATTATGGGCCGTTTTCAAAAAAAAAAAAAAAAAACGGAACGCTTATCTCCGGCATTTGACCCCCTTCCTCCTTGAAAGGTCGGACATGAAATTTTTGAGTAAAGTTGCAAATTTTAATAATAATTTTGTCATATTTTCAACTTTAATGGGTGTATCTGGAGGAAGTTTCACGAGGAAACCAATAGATTTACTTTTAGAACCCCAAATTTTGTATGAACTAAGTAATAAGTGCTTAAAGTTTCCAGATTCGGTTCCACCTCACCTATTGACTCGATCCACTGTGCTACGGAACGCGAGGATGGCAGTGCAGACGTTCGGATACAACTATTCGAGCTCTGTGGATGTCCATGTTGCATATATAAATTATTGAAGGCGATTTGGCTTTTCAGGTCCCTAAAGCAGATTGCGGATAGAGACACGCCGCATACGAAACGGCGCGACACTTTGTAAAAAACCGTATATTACACGGGCATTTAGGCCGACATTTTAATTTCTTCCCGAAACTTCCGAGAGACGGAAGCTCATTTTAAGTGTCTCGAGGGATTTCAATGCACACTAAGAACTCTCAAAGGTGCTTTCAGTTGTGTGCATCTCAAGATACCGATCCCTAGATAATTTTTGATGACGTGCGGAGCATCTCGCGGTAAATTTTACAATGAAAAATGAACATTTTTAGGCAGTTAATTTAACGAATTGTGATTTTATCAAATATAGTTGAATGAATTATAACAAGTCTTTCTGCTCCGGAAAACTTATTGTCCCATTTTCATGTTGCTGTTTGCAATAATTAATCTTTTGTTAACTGAAGGGCACATTTCAATAAAAAAGTTTTATAATGAATTGATCTAAATACCCACTGAAAGTTGAGGAACTGTTGGTAAAAAAACGTTATAGTTGCCTTGCCTCTTAGATGTGAAGTAAAGGAGCAACGATTTTTTGTCCACGCACCTGTTTTTCTATCAATTTACGTCCACGCGTTTTTTCGGCAGGGGAATTTTGGTCCACTTACCAATTGAGACAAAAAGTTAATAAGTCCACATAAGAATACACGTAAGTTCTAGTATTTTTATTCGATAACGTTTAGCATGATTTTTTATTTTCATTAGAGGAAAAGTGACTTGATTTAAGCAGAAATTGCTCGAATTTACCGCCGAGAGAATTTCCTCATGAATCAATAAAGAAAGTAATAATTGTTTAAAGAAGAAAAGATGCTTACAGAAAAAGAAAAGTCACTTACATCAAACAGAGACCCGCTTTCACTCAGCTACTTTCTTCTTGATCTAAAATAAAATCTTCTTGACTGCATATTAAAGAATGTTACTGCCTAAATCGAGTCACTTTTTTCTCTAATGACATTCAAAAATTATGCTAAACGTCATTAAATACTTACTGAGTTTTTGGACTACCGCTCTCTTTTTGTGCCGGAGTATCTTGATTTATTTTGCGAGGGAAACTCTGTACTCTTAAAGGATGCCTGCCATCCTTAATTTGTTGGACCGCCTTCAAGTTCGTATGATACTGTGCAATACCTCTGGTGTGAAATAGTTGCTTCAGGCGCCGTGGCACGCTGCGGCTCGGCTTGACGGGAGGGCGGTCAACGCGCACCGTGCATTGACGCCTACAAACCTAAGTGGATACTTCAAGCATTGCGCAATGCGTGAAGTATCCACTTAGGTTTGTAGGCAGCTTCGCTCTGTGTTCGGCTCTAATATTTAAACTCGCGGAGTCAGCATTTTTCAACTCGTAATTTTGAAATGTTTGCACACTCTGCGTGGATTATTCTCATTTAAATGGATGGAAAAGATATGTAAAGGAAAATATAATGTGTGTTTTGTAAATATTCTGGTGGTTCCGTGTCAAATGACTTACAAAGCACTTTAATTTTTTCTTTTATATTTTGTGCTTTTACTGTGCTGCAGCGTAGTGCACTCGTAACCAAACGCTTAAAATTTGACACATTTGACTTGTAAAAACTGTAAAAATACCTGACTGTAAAAATATAATTTGTGGCATTAAAATCATTCAAAAACTAAAATAATGAGAAATGTGTTGATTTTACTCCTTGAGAAGTAACACAGATCACTTTTTGAGCAACATTTTGTATAATTAGTTGATCATTTGATAAGTAATTAAAATAGCATTTGCTGTTATGTTTCTTACGGAGTCAAATTAAATGTTCTTCATTAAAAGAAGCAAAATGTTTGTACTTTCAGGGAGATATGTGTAACAGATTTCGTAAATCCACAAACTTTCAACCGTCGACTAAAATGTGCTTCTCTTGATTTGCCACTACGCACAGTCCTGTTCGAGGGACCAGGAATATCAGAGCGCCTTCAATTATTTCTATATGCAACCTTAACATCCGTAGAACACGAATAATTGCATCCGAATATTAACATTGATATCGCACTACATTAAGCTCGTTATTGAAGACATGAACTAATTTTTTCGTTCTTGAAATTAGGAAAATTTCATCAATATTTTCATACTATCAGTAAAATATGTTACACAGAGTTATTAGTCACATGTGTTTGTCACAGTTGTGGAGTCAACAATTAAAGTTTTTGAAAAATTATTTGAGTTACTAAAAAACTGCAGAGAAAATTCACAGCTAATAGTTGTGACCCTTTAACCAGTAAAAAGTCGACAGTCTGGATCAAATAACTGAATCAAAGTGGCCATAACCTCTGAGAATTAAAACATGAAGTCCTCCTTGCAAAGTCGCCGAAACATCGCAATACATTATGGGCAACCAAATATGACATTAAGGACCATAAAACACGTTTCCTCATCAACATTTCACGTAGATAACGAAGGCAACATCACAAGTTCCAAGACTCATCTTATAAATTATATAACAGGGTTGTGTATACAACAATCCTAAGTTCTCAATCACAAAATAACCAAAGTCTACCCCAGTCAAAGTGTGCACTAAACTATTCACGGTACACGTTACGATGTCGATTAATTTTTCCTGCACTCTGAAGTTTGCCCTAGATGTTCACAATAATTGTAAATTAGGAGAGAGGTAAACTTTTTTGAACCAGTTACTGATTATTTGTTTAGGGGTAGTGCAGTATTCAATAGCTGATTTGCGTTGACCTTGATTTTCGCGTGAGCGGGAAGTTTGAATTCACTGATTTTATGTGAGCGCCAATGTTAATTTTCACTGAATGAATGAATTGATTTTATTATCTAACGTTACTCTGTAAATTTAATGTAGTTGGTTTAGTTTTAAATCATGTGCATATAGATACAAGAAAATACTTGTAGCAGTTACGTTGTACTTAAATAAAATATCTTAAAAAAAGAAGAAAAGATGGTGTTTTTTTATATGCGTAACGTTTTTTGCTTGACATTTTGCTACGAGGACACGTCTTGAGGAAGTCTAATTCTGCGTAGTGATCCATATACTTCAGAGGCACTAACCTGCGCAGCAAGAACCTGAACGTATCATGTAATCCACACAAGTAGGCAATTAGTGCAGGTGGAACTCACCCGTCATCAAACGGCACAAATTCACGAACACAGGGCCAAACAATAGCCGCAACTGAAGAGGAGCCGCCCGTTTACACTTTTACCTCAAGGTTACCGCGGACCGTTTCTCCGTGGGCCCCGGCTCTATGGCTTGCCATCCCACCACGAGAAACTACGATTTTGAAGCCGAGGTGACTAGGATTCTCTGACCCTGCGCGGCAACCGCGGGGCACCGGGGGCCCCTTACGGTGGTCAGCGCCAACCGCGAACCCAAGCTCGAGCTAATAACTTTCACTGATCCACCGCTAGAGTCGCGATCGGCTGTAACTGGATTCACTGGACGTCGACGCGACGTCGCGACGCGCCAGGGTTCCCGCGTCCCAGGATAGCTCCCCCGGTGCGGCGGCGCACAATGGGTCGAGTCAATCGGAGAGGTCGGACATAAAATTTTTGATTTAAAGTTGAAATTCTTTTTATCGGGATGATTTTTATTTGTTGATTTTACCTTTGTTTCCCGATCACTTGGCTTCAGATTTTAGGTCTTGCTAGGCGATAGCTATTTCGATGCTACGATCATCGTCAGGCCACTTAGTGGTTTGGTAGACACATACAGGGTTATTCAAAAGTCACGCACCACTGGCCACGAGGGGGGTGGCCATTTGAAATTTTTGAGTTGCACCTCGCCCCCCTCCCCTGAGGGGGTCAAAAACTGGAAAGTACCTAAAAAAGTTTTCCTCTTAATATGAAGCAAAACGTCACAAACCGCAAATGGATATCTTAATTAGAACTAAAGTTATTGGCAGTGGTGCGTGACTTTTGAATAACCCTGTATACGTAAAACACTATAAGTCACACGGTATACTATTGTTAAATTTTACTAAAAATTGATTAAAACACTTACTAAAAACACTTGCAGGAAAACGGCCGGAAAACCGGTGATAAGGACGCGTTAGGACGTATAAGGGTAAGGGTGCACCTACGAGTGTTTTTAATAAGTGTTTTAATAAGGTTTTAGTAAATTTTAATAATACCATGAGACTTAAAGTGTTGCACGTATATGTGTTTACCAAACCAAGTGGCCTGATGATGATCGTAGCATCGAAATAGCTATCGCCTAGCGAGACCTAAAATCTGAAACCAAGTGATCAGGAAACAAAGGTAAAATCAACAAATACAATTTTTGACTTAAACTGCGAATTTTCGATGTCTAGTTTGTCATATTTTATCTTTCAAGGGGTGTTTTGAGTAGAAAATGTCACGATGAAACCAATGGAACCACTTTTAGAACCTCAAAATTGTGTATAAATGGAGTTATGAGCTTTTAAAGTCCCCAAATTTTGTCCTACCCTTCCTATTGACTCGATCCACTGTATGGCGTGGCGCGCGCGCGCTACGTTGAGCACATCCAGGAAGTCGCTGCTGTGCTAAGTAGAAAAGGCGTAGAATCAATCGAATGTTGCCAAAGTTCCTCTTAGAAAATATTAAATTTTGAGAAAAATTTGTGAATTTTTTCCTTAAAACTTTCAGACATTTTAAATCGAATTATGGAGTAAATCCTCTGAAAAATCGGAAGAGAAATCTTCACAAATTCTCGTGGAACTTTAAGTTTTGTCGAAGGAAATTTGGCGACGCCAAATTGCTCATACGACGTTCTTCCTTACGGTACGGAAGAAGCACTGCCTTGTTCAGACCGCATAACTGCAGTCGGATCCTCAAGTAGATCGATGTTGTATCGAGCGTAGAGTATGGTTCGATCGAAAAACATAAACGTTAATCGATCGACAAAATTCCATCAATTCACAGATTTTGTCGATCGATTCGCGGGTTCTTCGATCGAATCGACACCGGTTTTAAATCATTTGTCGATGGAATCGCTGTTAATTGATTCACGTTTTTATTTTTCGATCGGTGCATGTCGATCAAATCTACATCCTCCATCGTGGTTTGCGATAAATCGATTTATCTGCTACTTGAACATTATCAGGGATTTCGGAAAGAACACCTCAATAATTGATTTTTTGCCACAGCTTCGAATGGAAAAAGATCAACCTCAAATTTTATGAAAGATCCAATGATAAAATATTGAATTTTGAGAACTCTTAGTGTTTTCTCTAAAGTAATTCAAGTAAACTAAATCAAAGCATGAATAAAATTCCTTGAAATTTTGAAGAAACACAAAAGAGAAAATATATTCCGCTATATTTCTTATAGAGTAAAGGCCTAGAATGAGATCAAACTCCGATCCAATTTTCATCAAAATAGACCATTTAATGACCGCTAGTCACTTTGCAACATTCTTGTTTGATTAAAATGGAGTGCCACCATCCATCATTTTTTGCTGAACGGATCATAGCTGCCTTCTTTTCATTGGAAAACTCACAAATGTAACGATTTCAAAACTGATGACGCCCGATACATGGATGGGAATTGGTCCAGGAATTTGACCTTTTGCCGAGAGCTCAAAAGTAATTTTCGAAAGTCAACACTTAGATTTGCCTAATGGAGACCAAAGAGTTAATCGATTGGTTCAGCAATCCTAACCTAATTTGCAACAACTTGTCTAAGACAGTGCACATCCGGATTTTCACTCGGAAAAGTTTATCTGGCTTTATGCTCAAAAAGTTACTCATAAATCATCATCAAGCAAAAAGTAGCGTTGACCTCCGAATTCGACTTTTGCTTCTCTGTTTATATTGCCTCGAGTGTCAGAGGTCTGATTGCAAGGTATATTAAATACACTGCCTTTGAAATAAACTTACAAATTTCTCACAGATAATTCGCATGTTTTATCAGAGGAAACTTGACAACGTCCGAATGTTCATACGACGTTATTCTCTATGAAAGTTGAATGCGCCTCGCATATCGTCGCCCCTCTGATGTTAGGCCGTATCTCAATTTTCACGTGAGCCCGGTTTTACGTATAAATCCATGCTTTCTGGGGCTCATACCCTAGTAGCAGGTTTATATAATTTTTTTTTTTAAAAAAAGTATAAAAATTATGTACCGTTTATATAATGTTAGTATAAAAGTTAAATACGTTTATATAAATTTATGTAACGAAATTAAATTTGGTTACATAAAATTACCCATTTTTACTTATGTTTTTATATAAATATGAATATAATGATTACGTAACAGTCATTGTAATAGTTATATAAAAACGTGTAGTTGTAATGGATGTAAAGTTTTTTAGTTAAAAGTTTACATTATTATGTAACCCTTAGTATAAAAGTTATAAAACCAAATTCAAAGAGTGTATAAAATGAATTTTCATTATTCTTCCTGGCTGGTAGCGCACTCTAGTTATGGAGTGTGCAAGTTTTCATATGCGTTACTACCAGGTGGTGGATCATCGTAGAGTTGTGACTTACCTTAAAATCCGCGGCGTCCTAGTCGGGATTAGAACCCACGCCTCGGGATGGAGTTGCAATCCGAAGTCCAGTACTTTACCACCAGACCAGCCAGGCTTGATACGGATGGGCCCCTAAATTCAATCTCTTAACTATCGCAGGCCTCTGAGTCCGTAATATGTTTGTTTATTGACGGATTCTTATGATATTTTACTAGACTTTATTATTTATTATTTATCTATTTATTGTTTTTTATTTCATGATGTAATTTTTTCATTTTCATTTTTTTTAACTCTCTCTCATTTTTTTAGCTCTCTCTTTTTTTTAACTATCATGATTTTTAACTATCATTTTTTCTAACTCTCTCTATTTTTTTAACTCTCATTTTTTTAACTCTCTCTCTCTCTATTTTTTAACTTTATAATTGCGTCTTTTTCCAGTTTTAATTATTTGGGCCTTTTTCTAGTTTGAATTTATGTCGATGTATTTATGTTATTTATTTATTATTATTATCATTTCCTTTTTTCTTTTAAATTTTTATAATATTAATTTAAATATTTTAAAAAAAATCAAAATTTTTAAAATAATATTTAATAATATTTTTAAAATATTAACAAAAATAATTATGATATACTTTAAAAACATTATAAAATATTATTTTAAAAATTTTAATTTTTTATATTTTTAATATATTTTTAAAATGTTTTAAAAATATTCATTGATTGCATTTCAAAAGTACTTTTGAAAATATTTTAAAAATACATGAAAAATATTTTAAAAATATATTAAATTTCAATATTTTTAAAATATTTTTAAAATATTGCTGTCTAACTGGGCAGGGTTATGAGCCAGACACGCTACCAACTGAGGTAACAGGGCTCCTCGGATTGTGTGCCGAAATCTCCCCTTTTAACTCGTCTCGGAGCCACTAGTACCTCTAATAATACCTATCCCACGCAGTCTGAGAGTCGAGGGTGTTCATTGAAATGAGATCATCATCATCATTCATGAAAATGAGATAGGTTTACGTTAAAGTTATTCAGGTCATTTATATAACAGTTATATTAAGCAAATTAAGCAAAAGGATACTATGCGTATAAAGAAAATTTATAAAAATTAACCCTTCCTCAATTATATAAATTTTATATAAACGTTATCTTCTGAAAATATGAATAATTATTTTCATGGGCATTTTATATAAAACTTATATACACGATATATAAACTTTAGTTAAAATGGTGCTTATATAACCGGTATTAATTCCTTATACGTTTGTTAGGAAGGGGAAAGTGAATCATGCTACTAGGGTACATGGTATATTGCATGCATATAGTACCCCAATTTCCACGTGAGCCCTGTTTTACGTTTGAATCCATGCTTTCTGAGGCTCATGTATGGTATATGGTATCCCAATTTCCACGTGAGCCCTGTTTTACGTATAAATCAATGCTTTCTGGGGCTCATGCAGAAATCGGGATACGCCCTCACGCCGGAGGAGCAACGATTTAACGCATGTCATCCTCAGATACGCGTCATAACGCACGAGTGCATGTCCGGCTTTTCAGCGCGCGGCTGAAGGAAGACAGTCATACGGTCACTGAGTTGAACGTTTTTCTGTCAAACGGAACCATGTGCATTATGACGTGAGCCATGTTATGGATATAGCCTCATGAGTCTCAGGGCTCATGTCTTAATAGACATAGTTCCGTTTGGCAGGAATACGTTCAGTTGAAACGACGCGACCGTGGCGCGAAAGAGATGTCATGCATGGAATCCGCTACAGGATTATGCAACACGGCCCATCCGAGATCATTGGCTTACATTATTCTTTGGAACGCATACGCCGTGGATTATGCAGCTCATGATTGTAAGCCATCTCGGGAATAAGTTGAGTTTAACAGCTGGCACACTTAATCTGTCTAATTTGCTGTTTCTCCGCATGGATGCAATCTTCCGTTGTGTTACAGTGACTTAGAGAGACTCTTCATTACTTCAAGACTCAGTTATGTGCCTTTTAAAAGCATTTTGCCCATAATTTTGGATCCAGATGCATATGCTCATCCTCATCATCATTTCATCTTTCCTCACTCTAGTTTAAGAGATTTGAAGGCCTTTTGTGGATGAATGACATAATTGTTAAACATCTCAGCAGACAGAGGTCATTCTTTTTCGTGAGACGAGATTCGGCCATCATTTGTTTGAAATATTATCAAAGTAAGGCGGTTTTAAGGTCTTAAAGAGCATAGTTTTTAGTTATATAATTATTGCTACGTTTGTTGAGAAGAATACAGCTTGGTTTCTCCCTAGAGTGACAAATTAACAAGAAACAGTTACTCAAGAAAGTTAGTTAAAAACGGTTAGTTAGTTTGAAAATATTTCTTTACATGATGAATTTGTGATTTAACTTCACACAGCATCCCATTGGAAAGTAATGTTTAATGGCAACGTTACAAATCTAATATTTCAATATTCGTCCACCGTTTACCAACTGCAAACTGTATTAGCTATCAATTTACTCAAGCATTGATTCTAAATTCATAAAATAAAAACCAATTTTAGACCCTTAACGTCGCTGCCCCATTATCCATCAATTGCAAATAAGAACCGCGGAAAACGATCACATTGTTCTTTTTTAACTTGGCAGTTTCCAAACTCGTACTCTACAATTGAAAAACTATCGTTCTCCACTAATCATTTAAAAAATGTGCGCTATATTCTCAAGATATGGATGAAATGCAAGAGAAAGAATTACAAAAGAAAAAAGTGAAATTAAACGTCGTTTTACAATTTCGAGTTATATACTCCGAATTTCACTCCGAATAAAAAAGTTTTTTTTTTATTTTAATTTTTTTCCAAATTCAAAGACACTGGAGCTCAAAGTTTACTCTGCCAGTTCACATACGTTTTGACTGAGAAAACAAAGAGAGCTGTTTGAATTTGTATTTTGTAATATCAAATTAGTTCCTGCCGAGAGTCAGAATTAATTACGGACGTGTAAGCTAAATTGTGTGCCAACGCATTGAAGGCACTTTGAGGTATGATAGCTTTAAGGCAAAAGCGTTGACTTGTCATCCTTATCTTACACTACAGGCTGTTCGGAATGCTGTCTCTTCGTATCTATTGCAAATAGAAGAAGAGGAAGAAATTAACAGTGAATTATCGTTTTGTGGAATCATTTCATCCTGTTACACTTAATTTTTTGAATAGAAAGTGACTCTACATCAATATAGTGATTTTCCTCTCCGTGCGTACGGTCTCTACGGTACTCTACGTCCTTCCTCACCTGCTTTGAGTACGAAGATATTGTCCTGATGCGATGACACACTGATTGATTCCCCCCGCATGTCAAAAAGGATGATTCTCCTCTAACGTATCTCTGTTTATGTCTTGTCGATGGAAATGCGCCGTCCAAAATCAGGACACGCCGCGGGTTTTTTCCTGACCCACTGACCGGTCGCGGATGTGACATTGACATTGTGTACCTTTACATGAAACTGATTAAGAGTTTCCTGAACCCTTACACTCCTCTCTGTTCATCGCTAAGATCAGTAAAGGCATCAACTCGCAGGGCCGGATTAGCGCTCAGGGGCCCGCACATTTGCGGATTGCATACTCTCTAATCTGAAGGCATTTCACGTTTCTCAAAAAACGCATTGTTCATTTAAGGCTACGAGTACGACTTCCCCACCGTTCCAGCCTCCACGGTCTTTTTATTCAAGGGCAGTTAAATATTAAAGTAGTCCTAAAATTAGGGATGTCACACATAGTAATCGTCATACTATGAAAATTAACTACATGCCGAAAGAATGATTGGCAGACTTTAGAATTTTTCCCAAGAAACAGCAACTCGATCCATGATTTTTTGTACCTTTGTGTGAACAGTTTTCATGGGCGGAAGTAGGAACTTTTCGGGGGAGGGGGGGCAAGAGGGTCTTCAGTATCAAGGGGGATCTACAGTACCCTTTTCGCTCCAAAGGAAGGTTTGAGGAATTCCTCTAGCTTTAGAGGGGGGTCCGGTGGACCGTTTCCGGAAAATTTTGAAAAATGGAGTCTTCTCAGGAACAATTTCAAGCTATTCTTCCAACGCAAAAATTGATCCAATTTTCAACATAAAAGATATATCGTGTATAAAGATTTCTATGGAAAGCCGAGCCCCCCACTCCACCCCTATTTCCACCCATGGCAGTCCGTCCCAAGCGGTTTTTCTCCAGCGAAATTTCAGTATCGGGCTCTCAAATTCCACCATTCATAAGAAGCCAAAAATCCTAAAATTTACTTTAGGGCTCCATGGCACCCAAAATTCCAGCCTTTTCCAGGCTTTTCTAAATCTGTATTTGAACCTTTAAGGGCCTCTAGAAGATTTGGTCGAAATACTCACTAAGATAGAGAACTAAACATAGTGGCCATTAAGAAAAAAAAAAATCATGAATTAGGAAACCATTTTTGTTTTTCTTTCATTGAATATGTGTTTATAATCTGGGCTATATCTGAAAGTTACTCATTAAACACTAATTTTTGTCCAATGAGCCAATTTGTCAAAATATACTGCATATCCAACATTTGAAATTGATTTCTGATTTGATGAGGGATTCCAAAAATCTCCAATCGGCTCGTTCCTGGGAAAATAAGTTTTGTTCCTATTTATAAAAACTTGTTGACATACATAAAAATTCTGAATTCTAATTTTATACTGGAAAAAAATTACCCTATGATAATTCCTATTATAGATCAACAATTTTCCTTCTGAACTTGGAAAGCTCTTAGCCAGAAAAAGGTGCATTTTTGGCATAATTTCCTGGCAGAAAAGTTTTTATATTCACCTAAAAAATGAGTATCCATCTTTTCTTTGTAATTTAATTGGAGGTCTGAGGTGAGGTGGCATACAAGGAGAAAAAAACCTCGTGCATGCGAGACCCAAAGTTCAAGTTAAATGGATCTGTCAAAGTGTTTGGATCGTTCATACGAAAACTTGAGGGCGCCAGCTGCCGAAGTTTGGGTGACGCATGTGACGTACCTCTATAGAGTCAACCGAAGTACCTAATTACTTCAAATATGTGAGCTGAACTTCGGCAGCTGCTCCTCACGTTTCCGGATTAACGATCTGAAAACTTCAGACATTCATATGGCCTGAACTTCGGGCAGTGGCGATTTTTGAAAATTGGCAACACAATTTTTCCTCCATTTAAATGGATTTAAAATAATTTATTCTTGGTGAGGCAGCTTTTTTCGCTTAAAATCGATTTTAATAGTGGCTTTAAATGGAGGAAAACAGTATTGCCAACTTGCAGAATCGTCACTGACTTCGGGACCCGCCCACGAATTATATTTCGTCGTGAGGTGGCAGAGTCTGTCTATTTAAGCTTCGTGTCCCCAAAATGAGCAACTTGCGACAATTTTTCGAAGGAGTGATTTAAGTAAAATTGTTGAGTTAAATTCATAAGAGAAGTGAAGGATAGTAATTGTAGCCTTGGTACCTCAATATGAGTGTATTACAATTAATGCTGTGCGAAGTGCTGTGTTAAAATAAACTCATATTAAGGTATCAAGGCGACAATTACTATCTTTTACTTCAATAAATTAGATACCTATAACAACAATTATGTTTAAATAAATTCATAGTGTTTTGCATAAAACTTGATAAACATTTAGATGGATCCATTATAATAATTGTGTCACGGAGGAAAGCCAATACTGTTAACGGTCGCCTTGTAACTGTTTCGTTCAATTTTAAAATGACATCACCAATCATTGATGCTTATCTATTCGCAAGGGAGTAACCCTGAGGATAAATTTTCAAGAGCAATAAGAACGCACATGCTTACGCTTAAAAAAGTATTATTTATTTACAATTATTTATTTACATTACACAATGGTAACTATATTAAAATTTGGTAGTAAGTAGGTAACATGAATTTACTAAAATTAACCTCTAATATTATGTTTCCAGAGCAACACGGTGGCAACAGTGATTCAGAATTTCAGAATTGCAAATGGGTGAGACTTTGTCTGGTGTGGTGCAATTTTATAATTAATTGTAGTTTAACACGTAGAACATGCCTCTGAATTAAAATTAAGTATATCACTTGATACAGCCTTAACCTATCATGGCAAGTTTTGGCAGTTTGTTTATGTATTTATTTTTCCCCCCTAACTCGCAGTCAGATAATGCAATGTGATTCTTAAGGAATTTATGGCCGTTTCCACTGCAAGTATCAAGTATGTAATAGCTCTTTGAGAACACAATGCAACAAGAAACAAGTAAAATATATCGTTGACTCGTGGCAGTGCATTACTGGTACATTCTGATCTTGAGCACAAAAATGAATTCCGTTTTTCCCATCATCCCCCAGGTCTCTAGAACATCCATATTTTCCGGGAAAATGTCGGGGAAAACTCTCTTGCCGCTTTCCAAGGGAAAGTGTCAAGACTTTCCCAGGTCTTTAGATATATGATTCCGGCGTAATTCAAACCACTGAATGCGAAAATAACCTCAAATTATCTTCATCAGCTTCCAGTTCCTCAAAAAAATCAATTTTTTCTAGAGTGACTTTTCACAATCTTCAAAAAGTAGCGCACAAATGCTATTCCAAAAAAGGATAGATTTTTTGGAATTGTGGAAAAGGATAACAAAATCGAGGTTATTTACGGGATCAGCGGCTTAAAATTAATTGTTATCATCTATCCACAGACCTGAGGAACGCTTAACACTTCTTAAAATCGAAAGGAGAGCGACATGTTTTATCCTCAAGGTTTGTTCCTGTTCCTTTCCAAGCGAATTTAAAGCGTCATTTTTTCAACGCCGAATAAAGCCGTGAGCCGTCAGACCGTGATGACAGTCTCATCTGAATAATTTTCTGGGCTAAGACTGTTACTAGGTCAGAGGACAAAACAAAATCATGCAGAAACCTACGGTCGCCGCTCTCTTGTTGTGTTTCCCTTTATACTCTTAAAACACATGAGTAATGGTCCTCGATTGTTGCTCACATACAATGCCGGATCTCAACCGAAAATGCTCCGCTTATTATAAACATCGCGTCCTCGTCAGTATGAAAATCAGTTTACTTCTCTGAGGACGTTTAATTTTTACTGGAGAAAAAAACAGTCAAAGAAATTAAAACAAAATTTTCCTTGATATCAAGAAAATTCGTTTGAGGTAAAGAAATTTTTTTTTAGAGAGAGAATTTGTTTTGGTGGATAAATATATATATATATATATTTTTTAAATTTTAATTTGAAGAAAATAAATTTTATCATCTATGACGAAGTCTCATTTCTTTGGATTGGAAAAACAAATATGTCACTCTTTTTTTTTAAAATACTGAAAAAAGTCCTCGGGTCAAAGCGAATTTTGTTTTAATTTAAAAACATCTTTTTGGACCATTTTCCAGAGTTAATAATTTATTCGTAGTTTATTTTTTATTTTAATTGTTATTTATACCGTATTTGTAAATTGATATGTTCTTATTTTTTAAAGAAAATTTATTTTTCTCACCATTGAGATCATTCATGGGTCGATACTTCAAATTATCAAATTTTCTCAGTTTTATCTTGATAATATTACAATAATATTGCATGAGGCGCACGTTATTTTTCGGATAGATTTGACAAGGATGCTTGTCAGTGCGCGCATGTGCGCTGGATTATGCAACCGAGCGCGTATAAGATCGCGGGGCACTGGGCGAGGGGGGCGGGGGCGTGGGAGTGAGGGCTAATACTCTCATGCTTTCGTGCGAAAATCATGAGGAAACCCCTCTATTCCTTGTTTTGAATGAAAGTGAAGGTAATTTACGGCCCTGTTTCAAATCGAGCTTTGTCAATGGACTCTCGGTTAAACACACCAACTCATAATTCCATTGTCGTACCGTGAAAAATTGGCCAACAGTCAAATAGATTCACACGAATTATGATATTGCGGCTAATGAATCGAACGATTGTACTTCCCGAAACTGGTTCGGTTCTTGTTATGAACGAATGATGCCGATCTGTGTAATGATTTCTTCAAGTTGAGGGATTAAAATGATTTTTCGCTCTTTCTTTCTTTCTCTCTCTCTCTCTTTCTTTTTTCATTTTTTTAAGGAAGAGGAAGAACTACCCCGAACATGCCCTTGTATTTTTTCCCGAATATTTTCGGTAAATAAAGGAATGTATGAAAAATGTCAAGATTAATTTTGGTCAAATTTCTTTTTGAAAATAAAAGACGAGCGAAGATTTACAATGCGATAGTCGGAGATACATATTTCTTCTTCTGTCACCAAAATGTGTTTATTAGACTTTAAAAGTAAATCTCGGACCAGACCTTCTCCTGTTTTTAAGCAGTGTCAGAAAAATCGATATCAACTGTAACTCGGTGCGTTTCTTATTTTGTCTTCAATTCAAATCTTGGGGAAATCTTAAGGCATGACAGAGAGGGCAGACTTTTTACGCACATTGGAACGAGGAAATTTGTATCTTTTTGTCAACATAATTCATTCGAAATTTATAAGTTTTCCTCCTAAGTGTGTTTTTTCTGCTTGCATGACTTTAAGGGACTGTTTATCTTCCAATTTTCACGGCAGCATCTTCCACGTCGTATACTGGCTTATATTGCATTTTTGAAACAATGAAACAAGCCCTTGAAGTTGGAAACAATGTGGGTATTTCATATTGTGGGCACCTACGTCACATGAATTGTATATTACGTTCTCTTGGCACGAAATAATCGTGCTCTCAGAGAGGCCATTCTTTGCAAGCCCTGTTATTTCATCATAATATATTGTTCATAATCGTAGATACAATGAACCCAGATTTTTACAGATTTGCGCGGCATCCCTGACAGGATATTTTATTTTTCTCCTCTATACTCATAACAACATAACAAGACACTCGAACCAGGCTCGCATGTATCATTCTCTTAACGCATGAAGATGATAAATGGCAATCCCAGAGGAGGGACTCTAACCCAGAATTGATAATTCAATTCAGTGATTTAATCTTGTTTTGGCATACATTATTGAAAAGTATAATGAGCTCACGGAAAAAATTAAATTGCTGATTTGACAATTCAATTGCCAAAAAAAGTGACTGCAATATTTCAAGGTAGATTTCATAACACAAAAATGCTACTTTAACCACTATTGTAAGCTAATTTAACCACGGGGGTGGTTCAGAGTAGCATTTTTGTGTTGTGGAATCTACGTTGAAATATTGCAGTCACTTTTTTTAGCAATTGAATTGTTAAATCGGCAATTTAATTTTTTCCGTGATCATTAATTTGAATTAAACCATTAACGTGAGCGAAATTTTAAATTTTTATTACTGTAGTTCCGTCGTATGCTCGTATGGTCCTTTTATATTGTTCTTCTTTGGCCCCTGAAAAATAATCACAAATGCCTTGAAACTAATTTAAATACATTATTTACAATTCTTAACATAAAAGCATTTAAGTTGAAGATCATTACGAACGTTACTCTGTAGTTCTAAGAACCTAATTTTGATCGCACTGGTATGGTTTTCTCCTCCTTCTAAATTCAACAGAAAAAATACGTCAGCGTAAGTAAATCCACCTCTGCAATCAGTACTTATTTCTCCGAGGAACATTTTTAATGAAATTTTGTACTTTGGTATTTTATCAGATTTGCAGCCTCGTTGATCTCACCCGATGACTATCCCTGAAGATAGGAAGTGCCTACTCAATGAAGGATCATTCGACGCGGTACTTGAGTCATCGTGGGAACACGCTGAGTCGGTGGCGTGGCGTGAATTGCGATGTATCGATTGTTATGCTATTTAAACCTATGGTAAAGAATCGATCATTAAGGTGTTCGCTGCGAACACCCTGTTTATCGATCCTTTTCCACAGGTTTAAATGGCATAACAATCGATACATCGCAAACCACGCCACGCTTTGCACCGAGTGTGTGCTCTGCTCAGCAATATCATAGACTTGCACAATAATCTGATTCCATCAATGGATTAATCACAGGATTTCAGGGCGCTTTCTCTGTTTTCTTGCCTTGATCAGCACTCCTGGACACCAGGAGGCTCGAATACTGACCCAATCCTCTCGCTGGACCCTGGACAGGAGCCCGAACGTGCCCTCCTACGAGGACGTAGGCTTGAGGCGCAGTCCCGCTGTCACTGGCGTCTACCCTGTAATAGTGCCGGACTCCATCTCGAGGCAGCCCGAGTTTCTCCTCCTCGGCCGATAGGGGCGCTGGTGTCGCCGCTACGGTCACCCTTTTCCTCCCGGTCAGGTGGGACACCGTCGAGCGGTACCTCTGTTCGGTGGCCCTCTGGTTGGAATCCACATCGTCGTAAGGCGAGGCCGTCGAATACACCGGTGTATACGTCGGAGTGTAGGTGGGGCTCACCCGCGTGACGTAGTCGGGGGTTTCAGTGACCGGGGCGCGCGTGGGGTGCCCCTGAACCGGTTGGTAGCTGTAGACCGGCCGGCGAACCGGTTGAACCGCCACGCTCGGGTCTTGGTGTTTCAGCTCGGGGATGTGAAAACCGGCGCTGACTAGGGCTTTGATTTCAGCCGGGGTGAGTGGCTTTCGACCGTCCGGTGTTTGGACGGAGAGTTCACTCAACTCGTTGTTTCCATAGTCCTCCTGGTTGCTCTCGCGGACCGTGTGGGGTGCGGCTGTTGAAACGAAGTAGGCTGACTTGCTGGGAGCGGTGGCGTAGGCGGGACTCGCCGTCGCGTAAGCAGGGCTCGGGCTGGGTGTATGAACAGCCGCTTTCTTGATATTGGCGTAGAAGCCTTTCGTCGGCTGCGAGTAGAGCTGGAGGTCCTGGTCGAATTCGATCCCTTGCGCCTCGTAGTTCTGTTGTTGTTGGGCTTGTTGGAGCTGTTGTAGTCGCTGCAACTGCCGTAGTTGCTGTTCGCCAGCTGCCGTTACAAAATCAGGTGCAATCAGTTTCTGGAGCTTTTTCTGGTGTTTAGGGGTCTCGTATTGAGGGGCGGGGGTAGATTCGTAGTAGTATTCGGGGGTGGTGGCTATGTATTGTGGCCTGAGGACGGGTTTGGCGGTCGAGGATTCGGCTTTAGGGTGAACGAGCCCACTGTCGCCGGAGGACTGGGTGTAGACGAGGCTGGGCCGTGCCGTCGCCGTGGGGTGGTAGTACTGGCTGACGTAGTGGGCCTTCGGGGTGGAGGCCACGTAATGCGGGAGCGAGTTAGGGGTGGAGGATTCGATCTGGTAGGCGGCGGTGTCGTAGACGTAGGTTGGTTCGTATTTCGGGCGCTGTTTGGGAGCGGAGCGCTGCGCTACGTGCTGCTCTGCTTGGGGGACTAGTTTCTGCCTGAGGTCGTGCAGTTTCGAGTAGTATTTCTCGTTGGGCGAGTTGTCGCCGAACTGGAGCTGCGTGTACGAGAAGCTCTGCGTCGGGTCGAGCAGTGACTTGCCCGGCTGGAAGTTCTTCGGCACTAACCTTTTGGCAAAACAAAAATGGGATTAGCGAATCTGAGAATGCAATTTTCAAACCGATAACCCATGATCTACTGGAGTGAGTTAACAAATATTGGGTTAGTAAATCTATGTTTACGGGAGGAAACTTGTCACAAGGAAAAAAATGAAATTTCCGATTCGACAATGTATTAGTTTAAAAAAGGGACCGATATATTTTAATGTAGATTTTACAGTAGAAAAATACTAATTTAACCACCCTCGTCGTTAAATTAGCCTCCCTCTATGGTGAAATGTACATCTGAAAAATTTCGGACATATTTTTTGACAATTTAATCGTTAAATCAGTAATCCATTTTTTTCCGTACAGCTAGTAATAGTTTTTGTGATGCGACCGGCGGCGCTCACATCGAGAAGCATCCTCAAATTAAAATACGAAGTTAATTTAACAAGATAAATGTAAAATCCACAGTTTCAATTTTTGGGCATGATTAAGACTCAATATATTTCGGATGACGATGATCTTTCCCAAAAATGTCAATTTTCAATTTCTTTATTTTTTTCCGATTCAGCCAAATTGTTTGCTACACTGCAGCTCCTCCTCTTGCGGGGCAATTGCAGGGAACGCTGATTTTACCGCGTTTTTAAGATACATCCCTGACCAAAGGTTTTAGATTATATAGATTAGATTAGAGTATTATAGATTAGATTATGTGAAAATTTTGAATATCATATTCTATAATATAAAATCATAAGAGCAACGCGTAACGCATAATGCCTGATGCGCAAAGCGCTTCCGGGGGTTGGACTGCAAAGCTGTTTGGGGGCTTACCCCATAGTAACATACAAAATTGGACATACAAAATTTGCACACTCACTCTTAGAGATTTTGTTCATCGCCCGCCTCAATAACAGCACACTGAAACGCTGTGCTAGTCGCTGATGGCTCAAAAAAATAAAACGCCTTCAATTATCAGTAAGCAACACGCACATCCGAGAAGTTCGAATAGTTGCATCCAGGCGCCAGTATGATCGTCGCAGTGCTCTGTGTCCCTTTCTTCACATTTCATCTGTTTCACACTGCACGCATACTTTTAAAATGAAGTCGACTATTACAGAAGGACGTAAGTCTGTTGGAACGTTTTGAAGCGATCTTTGTGGTTCATTTTTGTACAGATGGACGACCAAAAAAGCTTTACAGAGGCTAAAACGAATTGAGTTGGTCGCGCAAATAAATTTGTTACAGATTTTAATTCATATTTTTATAAAAAGTAATCGGATTTTTAAATTATTTAAGGATGCTCCTCGAAGTTTTTGCTGAAAATTTTAAAAATGAAAATAAACCACCGTTCTATTCCGTATTCGTATAGTAAAATCTTGGTTAATGATGCGAATTTTAGTGTATACTTTTGGGGGTAAGTTAAACAACTGAGAATGTTAGTAAAACTATTTATGCCTATTACAAGTGAAACGGCATCAACTGGGAAAAAATCGCGTCACTTTTTGCAGAGTTTACAATCGATTACACTTATTTGAGCTGTTTTTCCAAAATTCATGAGATGGATTATACTTTTGCTGCTTAGCATTAATCTAAAGTTACTTCAGAGTTTGTATACTTTCATCATGTATCATGAACATTCCATGTTTAAAAAAAAAAATCGCGTCACTTTTTGCAGAGTTTACAATCGATTACACTTATTTGAGCTGTTTTTCCAAAATTAATGAGATGGATTATACTTTCGCTGCTTAGCATTAACCTAAAGTTACTTCAGAGTTTGTATACTTTCATCATGTATCATGAACATTCCTCGCCACAGCGCCGCATCAGTTAGTTTCTACTATTACATGCAAATCTACTTCGTTTGTTTAGGTTTAGTTGAGGAAGATTTAGTGGAAAATTTAAATACATTTGTCCACTATCACTACCAGCAGGTTTAATTAATGCACTATTGGAGTTTAACAAAATAAAATATTTTTACTATGGATAAAAACTACGAATAAGAAGTGCATGCCTCTCAATCTCTACGGTTAATTGGATTAATAATTGTCGTGTTCGTGAATTGTTTATTGTCAAATATCCAAATGTGAACAAGGATAAATAAATAATGATGTAGTACCCTATTTTTCCTTACTTCCCTACCTACTCGTTGCTTTACGTAGAAACTATGGAGCTTTTGCGATGGAAGTTTAGTACTCTCGGACCGAATAATATCTCATTTCTAGGTGTGCAAGTGCGATCATATAGGCGGCGCATGTATGGGGCCTTTAGGGCGGGCATCTACCTTTTTATGCAGTTTTGGTCTAGAACGTGCATTTGAAAAATGACAGTCAGCCAATGAAATCCTTGCACTGGATATCGTACTAGAATCCTCGAGAGAATTTTAGGACGTATCTTCCGCTTTTAAGAGGGATTTCCTCAGCTCCAAAAAGTGAGCCATTTTTCCATGAGCGGGAAGTTTGAATTTATGGATAGGAAAATATCTTTATCTTGGTTAAGAGTAAATTTCAGGAATTATCGTTGACATTTTGGTCGAGACTCATGTATCAGATTGCTCGTCCCTTGCCTTCTAGTCTACTCACATCAAAAGCCTCCCCCAATTTGGCCCACAGGCGCCGCCGACATTACGGTGCATGGTGGCGGTCGAAGGTCGATCGTCAGTTGGAATTAGCCTAACCTCTTGGTAAAAGTCGACTTGCCGGAATTCTCAGCACTGGTGAAGAGCGGCCTTCCAGGGCCCGGGGCGGGGGCGGGGGCCGGGTAGTACTGGGCGTCGCTCCCGGTGGCGTCCTGAGCGTAATCGTATTGGGCGAACTGCTGCTGCGGCTGGATGAGGGGCGCCCCTCCGGCCGAGACGAACTGGATCGTCGGGTTGGGCCCGTCGTCGAAGGGCCCCGCCGGGGCCTGGCCTCCGGGCGCGGGGCCCGGCGCCGGGCGGCGCACCCCGAGGGCCAGCCGCTCTTGCTCCTTGATGTGCCGGTCCTTGTACTCCTGCTGTGCCCGGATATTCTCCTGAGTCTCCGGCGAGAGGGTTGTCGTTGGTGGCTGCGGCTGGGCTGGTTCTTCGGCTGGCACGCCGCCTTGCTGTTCAGCTGCGAATTGGGCTAGGCTCCTGCAATTTCAAAACAATGGGTCATCGGTCAAATACGCCAAAAAGATTCACAGAAAATTTCAATGGGCAACTGTACCATAAAGTACATAGAATCGTAATGTAAGTGGGTGAGCTGGCGCCACTTTTAAGCATTTTCCAGGTCCCGAATTCCGAGACTCCTGTGTGACGCCGGGTCACTTTTTCGATACATAATCGATTGTTTGCGAATCTCGGGTACCCGGCCATTCGATGTAAACAAAGAAGATAGGGATCACCAAATATTCCGCACCGCCATCTTGGATCGAACTTGTATCGAAAAAGTGACCCGAACTCGGCGCACACCGGGCTCGGAACTCGTCGAGCAGAACATGGCGCCAGCTCTCCCATTTACATTACGACTCTATGTACTCTATGCACTGTACAAGGTACGAAGTTAAGCATTCTGATACATGTTTCTAAACCAGACTTTCGCGTAAAACACGATTCTCGCATCAAAAATTACTGAAGCCTACTCCTAACTAAGATATTAACGTTTTAATTTTACATTGATTTTGGAAAATTTGAATTGCCCGGTCACGAGAGACACAATTCTCTACTCGAGTCAAATCGCGCGCTACAACGGTTTTGGCAGGCTCCTCAATCAAACATTGTTCGTTTCCCACCCTTCATTGTTCAAAGTATAAACAAGTTGCTGTAGCTGAGCCAAAGCGTCAAGATTGAGGTTGCCATGTTTTCGAATTGCAGGGGCTGCCACGTTAACGGTTAGTTTGCAATCTGACGCACGTAGACCATTGTGTTTTCATGAGCGGGAGGTTTGAATTCACGCGCCAAGAAACATTAATATCTTGGTTAGGGATCAATTTATGTAATTTTTGTCGCATGAGTCGTGTTCTACGTTGAATTTTGATTGAGAAACATGTATCAGAATGCTTACCTTCGTACCATGTCTAGTGGTCCATTAAAACGCGATTAATTTTCTTTAAAAGCAAAACAAAAATATTGAACAATAAAACGACAGAAGTGGTTTGCAACGTCGCAATGAAGAGGTGCGCATTTTCTGACCTAAGCCATATCAACGTACGAGGGGCTTGAAAAACAAGGCGCATAAGTTCAGTTTTTGAAAAAATTGAGATATGAATTATTTTAAGTAAAACTAATCTTAATACGGCTGCGATAGGATTGCGCGAATGCCCCTTTTCTTATCTTTTTGGATTGTGCGAATTTTTCTGGTACTGAGAACTCACATGTTTGGGCGAATATTCAATATTCAAAGAGGAAGCGTTAATCGGACAACTTTGGTGGTTTGTGGTAGATAACTACATCACGGAAGACTGTTCATTCCCTCCTCGCGTATGGACACGTCTCTCTTCGATGGATAGTCCTCGCAGCACGAATAGCCCGGAGAGCTTTCATACACATTTAAAAAGGGAACTAGGGGGCCTGTGGCTGCCAAGTGGCCGCCAACCACTGACAAAAACTTAAAAAACCATGCAGAACAATTATGTCCAAGTCTTTTAAGAGATGATTGGATTCAAAATCCGACGGGTGCACCCGAAAGAAAGCGTATTTTTATCTCTGATTGCAACGTTATGTACCACTTTTATGTTTTATTTTTAATATATTCTTTTAAAGAGCTACACACAGTTTTTCTGAAAAGTTTCCGCGAATTTAAAATGATCTCAAATTAAAGTATCGAAAATGTATACACAATGTTTCCGTTCGTTTTATTTTCTTTTGATGTAACAAAAAAAAAATTTAAATACCATGCATCCGTGTTTCTGAATAGTTATAATGAGGAAATATTTTTTTCCTTTAATTATGGTAAAAACTGGAACAGAAAGTAAGAATGATAACGCGCGTACGCAGTCCTACAGCATTCATCCAGTCTTGTATGCGCTAATCTGCGTTTCACGCCAACTGATCGACTGCACTGCGGTTGGCGCAATGCGGGAAGTATTCATGCAGTCTTGTAGGCGCTAATATGGGCTTTACGCCGACCGCTCTGTTTGGCGCAATGCGTGAAGTATTCCTACAGCCTTGCAGGCGTTAATTTACGTACGCCGGCCGCACTGTGTTCTGCCTCGGAATAATGCTGTATATTTTACTATGAGCCCACTCAGGGAATGCAAAAAGTACACGTTAATTACGGGATTAATTTACTCGATTTTGAAAATGACAAAAAATTACTCACCCAAAATATTGTTGTTGTAGCGCGTCAGGACCAGATGAATATTGTTGCGCACCGTAATCCAGGTAGTCAGTGGGTGCTCGCTGGTAAACATATGGAAAATATGAAAAAATAGACGGTAAATTGAGTAAATTGTTCTTATGCGAACTATTCCTTTAGTTTGGGGCACTAAACCTGAAGATAATTATCATTGCATTGGGTAGCGTAAGATGTGAAAATCTCGTGTTGACTCAATTCATTTATTTAAAAAAAAAGTCATTGCGATTCTAAAGATATAATACATTATACTATTAATGCCAAAAAATTAGCCACGTGTTCTACAATGCTAGCCATATTTTAATGGGTTACGCTTGTCACAGAATCGTGTTTTCATGCGATTACACATACTGATACAGATCATAGATCCGTAAAAAGTAATAAGATCATGCGACTGTTGGAGTGAAGAATTGTAGAAAATGAGATATGATATGCACGCTCTGCAGCCCGTGACAAGATACACAACAATCAAACAAATTATACAGCGGGTAACAAGGCTAATTTTCACGGATAAAATCGAGACGTTTCGGCTAAAAACTCAGAGTTTTACCATTTTTTTAATGTTTTATCCAACTGAGGAATGCTGAGTTTTCAGCCGAAACGTTTAGGTTTACCTAATTCGTGAAAATTAGCCTTGTTACCCGCTATATAATTTGTTATATTGCTGTGTATCGTAGAGAGGAAACCTATATAGTTTTAAGAGCATTTTGCCCCCATCTGTGAACGTGAGAAAATTGCATTCAGGGGGAAGAATGATTCGCTCTTAGAGAGCTGGCGACACTTTGAATCTTAAAACCTAAAGATCAACGTCTGAAGGTTTTTTGTAGTACCTGTTGTGTTTGGAGGAGGGTAGTGGGGAATTTAGGGCTGAGCTGGCGGGCTCCCCTACCCCCGTACCCCGGTCGAGGGGCGACCGTGGGGTTTGCTCCTCGGGCCTCATGAGGCTCCTGGTCCTGCACGGCGAAATGGTTGACCTGATAGGAGATAGTTGACTGTCGTTTGAAGCGGGTCTGCGCGGACCCATGCCCTGGTTGAGCTGTAACTGCGTCCGCGTTCAACACGAACAGGGCCATCTCCTCCCCCAAACAAGCGGCACTCAAACCTGCTGCAACAAAACATTTTAAAATTAGGAGGGTGCGCAGAGTAAAGGAGTGAGTGGGTGACATTGGGGGGAAAAGACTGAAAGTCTTGAGTGGATAAACATTAAATGGAAAACGGGATGTCACTTAGGTCCTTTTCGAGAAAGAAAACTAGGTCTTCTTCCTCTAACGACGACTAGGAAATAGCCCGCTGTGTCAGGTTTTCAAGAACAGGGTGGAAATATTTTATGAAAAATAAAATCTTGAAATTTCACGTGAAATATTTCATGAAATTTCAGAAATTTGTGAAAGATTTTGAAAAATACCGGTTCCTTCTCATGTTTCGCAAAATGTAAAAATTGTAACTTTCTTCTATTTTTGTGTGTTTGGGTGCGGGTTGCATACTGACGCCCCTTAAAATATGACACATTTTACAGCCTCGTGAAATTCTATAAAATATTTCACTGTATTTCCAATCTTTCATTTCTTTTTTACGTTTCATGCCACCCTGCTCAAGCATCGAGCACGTACTAATCACCTATGAAAACAAATTCGGCGAGCCAATGAAGTCACAAAAAAAACAACGAAAACTCCGCCTACGGTGAAACCTTGGTACCAGATTTTAACTGTAACTGTATTTTAACTGATAATAGGTCCATTTCGCAAAGTATCATTGTAAAATCGAAATTATCCGTAAGTCTGATGGGCAATTTCAAAGTCCGCGATTCATCGAAAACTCGATACATCGCAGATTGATCTATATTAATCGATGTTCTACACCCGCATTTGCGATAGCATGTCTTTTTTGGAAAAACAATCCCGAAAGACTTACACATATAGCTCATTAACAAAACTGGTGAAACTACCGGGGATTTACAACAGTTTATAGGTTGACGGGTAAATGGTTATTCTTGCTGACTGACCAAATCCATATTTTCGACATAAAGACATCCTTAAAACATTTTTGAAACCGAGCTGAAGAAAGGTAAATCTGAAAATTGACATTAAACTCCGTTCCATCTGATTTACGATTAGTATCAAGCATGGAGTAAAATAAAATCCCATCATGAAAATTGGACGTATCATGCTAAAAGCAAATATCGACGGTGAAACTACCAAACCACGTATCTCGGTTTGCGACGTCGCAGACTTCCTGTCATACTTTATTTTTTAAATGAAAAACTACTTAACGTCCAGTCTTGAAAATTTCTGTGATTTTTCCTTTTCGTGCGGAGAAAATTCTGTGAAAATTTCAAGGAATGATATTGATTTAGTCTACTTCAAAAAAATAAAATGTGGGCGTAGATTTTTAAACACCGCAAATGAGATACGTAGTTTGGTAGTTTCACCATCGATATGTTGCACGCAAACCCTCATTTCCCTATCCATTTCATGAATTTGATGAGATGAAGGAAACGTACACAAATAAGAAAAAAAGAAAGAGGAAAACAAGAAGCTATTGTAAATGCGCGACTTTTCAGTCGATCAAAAAGTTGACTTCAGTCTTTTTGTCGCTCCTCCATTTTTCTTCCTCTTTATTTTTAATACGGTTCATATATTTGCATCCGAAGAAACTTTTTTTCCGAAGAAAAACTCATAAATCTAGCAACAGAGGAAGCGCTTGAACGTCCATGCTGCACGGATGTCTTTAATATGTTTACATTGCTATTCATCAGATATTGGCAGCATTCGATGCCGGTTATGAAATCGAATGCGCAGTTGCCGACTTGTATAAAATTGAAGATATTCTGTATCTTAACCTACAACATAACGTTTACATCTCTTTCTCCTCTATGTCTTGCAGATAGCAAATGCCTCATAGCCGCGACGACAAATAAATCAAATAAAATAAATACAAAAAATAAAAAATTAAAATATTTCACTAACATAAGTCTTGACTTGTCACACCAAATTGGTGACCATTACACCTAACCTAAAAAAATATATGCTGCTGTTGACACGTTGAATCACAACAATTAGAGATAACGAAAACGCGAACAATTTGGAAGGTATGAATACATCTAATAGCTTCGTGAAAAATTTTCTGTTAGAGGAAAATCGTTCCTGTAAAAGCCTTCCTATTCAGCTATTCCTACTAATTGTAAGCCACGTCAGGAATTTCTCGTTGAAACATCAGGTAATCTGCTTGTTTGGAACAGTTTTTCTACTACATGGCAGAAACACCTTGTCGTTTTCAGGAGATTTCCTGTTGATGAAATCATTTCTCTACTATAAACACATAATCCTAATGTTACCGACATAGTACTGACATAGCACCATTGATGCCAACATGGTAACAGCATGACATTAAGATGGCACCAACTTGATCTGACCATTCTCCCACGTTGGTTTTATATACGTATGTGTCACTGTTGGTCACTTTAACCAAGATGGTACAGTCTTGGCACCATTTATGTGAGTCACCAATAATCCACCAAAAAACCCACCACGAAGACCGCACAAGAATATTTCAAATTAACAGAACAGTCATTTTAGTCATTTGCTCCATGTTCATACCATATCGATACACGTTAAGACATGTTAAAACCATTTTTTACTCGCCAACATGCCCATTTTTACACGGGGAAAAAGAGAGGTGCGGGTTCAGCCCCTACTTATACATTTCCAGTTAATCATGGTGGTATTCCAATTAATTTTTGTAGTACCCCAAAAAATTTGGTTAGTATAACCATAACGTTGCGGCACTGCTCCCAACTTGAGTTGCGGTACTAGTAAAATTAATTGAAAATGTCCATATCATTCAACAGATTGGAAAAGTCCCCTAAATTTTAGGGGATGACCCTTAACACTTTTTTCCGTATAGCGTGGAATCCTTGTCATTACGTACACTGAA
This sequence comes from Bemisia tabaci, assembly GCF_001854935.1. Taxonomy (NCBI): domain Eukaryota; kingdom Metazoa; phylum Arthropoda; class Insecta; order Hemiptera; family Aleyrodidae; genus Bemisia; species Bemisia tabaci. The sequence continues at coordinate 3,213,652 of NW_017552543.1, forward strand.
AAAAAGTGAAGTTGATTTAACATTCTGGGTGTAAAAAAGTGTGCAAAAACGTACAAAATGCTGAAATAACTGCTTCAGCGATTACTGCGGCAATGTCAAGATGTAGAATTAACTGCCGTAGCGGATAATTTAGCATTTTGTGAGTTCTCGCACACTTTTTTTACATCCAGAATGTTAAATGAACTTCACATTTTTTTCGATGATATTTAACAGGAACAATTTTCTCAGCAAATGCAGAGCAATTTTCCTTTGCATACTTTAAAAGCAGGAAGGAGCACATTGAAGCGGAGTGATTTTTCAGCAGACAGTTATGACCTAACCGTCGAGTCCGAGCAGATGAGATGGAGCCCGGGCAATCCATGCGATTAATTAGCGTTTTATGTCCAGCTCACTTGCGCATACGCCTCACTTTCACATTTTGGGAAGCTTTCGGTTTACTTCTCATGAGCGCATAACCATCGAGCGATGCTCTACTCAGCTCGCCTACCATCTTGCTCACGTGCCTCGTAAGTGTGATTATGCCAAAGCTACTCCCATTCTACGTTAATTGCTCGTAAAATTTCCATCCAGTCATGAGAATACTTAATCGGCCGGAGAACGGCGAATCGCAAAATCGGGGATGATCGAACAGTGAGGAGTAATAAGATTCGTCCAAACGCCTTTCAGCGTCCCAGGCCTGTCGTGAGGAGCACACAATGTACGCGATTGCGTATGGAAAGCCTATCGCAGGGGCACCAAAATTGCTCTCATAATTTTTTTAATTCAAAGATTGAGAGATGTTCTCGTCTATTTTCCTCGTTTTATCAATCGTCCTCTACTTCGTCTTTTTCTTCGTTGTCTTCTTATTCCTCTTCTTTGTTTTCTTTTTCGCCTTATTTATCGTCTACTTCCTCTTCATCTCCGTCGTCTTTCTCACCACTCTCTTTTTTGTCTTTTTCACCCCTTTCTTCGTCGTATTCTTTGTCCTCCTCTTCGTCTTTTTTTTGTCGTACCCTTCGATTTCTTCTTTGTCTTTATCTCTAGCCTCGTCTTCTTCTCTGTATGTGTATTTTTCTCCTTCTTTGCACTCATACTTATTCGTCCTTTTCTTTTGCTCCTTCTCCTTGTTTCCCTCTTGTTCTTCTCTTGTCTGAATCCTCAATGATAATAATTTCGCTGAGGCCCTGAGAATTTTTATACTGAAGTGTATTAGATGAAACTTACATCTGAATTGTATTAATATACGGAGACCTTGATCTCATTGCTTTTAAACCTTTAATCTTCCATATTTGCACCCTTCAAGTGTCCTAAATAAAAATCTATCTCATCGATATGTTCCTGAGGACTAAGCGCAATGCGCTGAGAAAGAACATGCACTTCGTGGGTAACTACTTGAATCACACAAAAAGTATCATCCAGAGACTTAAACGCCACGACAGAAAAGTAGAGATACCAAATGAAAGAATAAAAGTCCATGTTTCACATTAATTTTTCTCGGATGTTCCACAGAAAAGCGTTTGACCGGTGATCAGTGATCATGCAGTGAAATTTTAAAAGTAGTAAATACTCAGAGACTCAAACGCCCGGGTAGGAAAGTGAGTGTGCCGCTTTGAGAGAATCGGGAAGATTTCGGGAAAAATATTCATCGCAGTTCTTAAGAATACATGTTTTATTGGGGGTACATCGGCAACGTCTAAATGTTCGTGGCAGTGTGAGACAAATGGTAGATGATATAATTTGAATGTGTTAATTACGCGTACCATCATTCCATTCATAATTGTGTTATCAATTAATTACGGCCAAAATATGCGTTGGTTACTCCAATTGCATCACTAATGGGACTAGGGCCGAGAATAATATAGTTTTGTCCATCTTTGATCATTAATGCAAATTCAGCGTCGAGGCAATGCTCTTTTGCCTGTCATTACTCAAATAGACCGATTTGGTCCTCTTTGTACGGAATTCTTTTTTTTTTTTAAATTCAAAATGTACAGTTAAAGGCCGTTTGATTTTCAATCTTTCACCTCATTAATTTATGTTCAAAACTAATTTCAATGACTCTCTTTATGGAACTTGAGACGTTCATCAAGTGACTGTAGAGGAAAAAATTCATCATTATTTTTTTGCATCAAAGCAGTAAACATCTTGATATTTTTTTTCCTCAACCAATTTTAGAGGTTTTTTTTAGCCACCGGTTGTCCCTGACCTGTTTGACCCTCATTCCCTCTTTGTCACCTACATATCATTCACCTCCAGACTCAGAAATTGCGAAAGTTCAAGCGCACCCTCCCTATTTGCTTAGGTGTGGGACTGTAGCGAATTTGATACGGGTGTATCACATTGATCCCAATACAAAAATGACTCAAATATAACGTTGAGCGCGAAGAAAAAGTTTAAAATCTACTCCCTTTCTCACTATGATATGTTGACGTCACTGTTGCCTGACCCTCCCCCTTCCCCCTCATTTTAATCATTTTTCACCTACATGTCACAATCCTCCTGGTCTTCCTCCCCCCTGGATGAGTGACGTAATTTATATACGGCTCCTTGTTGCGGTCTGTGGAACGAAGAGGAAAGGTGTCCAGGATAGAAATATTTTGAGTGACATCCGATTAAAATGCAAGTCGGTTAGAGGCGCATTTGCCACGCCATTGAAGAAATGGCTTTTTGCTTAGCGGATATGGGCAATTTAAACGACCGCCATAATCATTCATAAACACATGGTGCGTAATGCACATTCATATGTAGAATATAAACCGAGGGAAATATGCACTGGTGCCGATGTTTTCAGGAAGTACCATTTTGACTCCCTCGAGGAAATCAATCTCATGGCTTAAAATGTTCGTGTAACATTTTTCACTGGAATATTTCACATACATGCGCAAAACGGTACGACGAAGGAAATCGATAAATCCGATCGGACCTTGTTCTGTTTTTTTAATTTGCTGCTTATTGTCGCTCATTGTCAATACATGTCTGCAGATGTCTCCCCAACAACATAACGGCTAAATTACAAATACCAGAGCCAATTAGAATCGCAACTTCTCTGAGTAATGGGCCTGTTGCATGCAAGAGATACAGCCGCGCGAATAAACTTTTTAAAGGTTAAATGACACGAAAATTACGATGGTCACATCAAAAAAGTCTGAAATACACTCCTAACTGCGCAATTTGCGTTGTTAGGAACGCGCTTTTTCAAATTTCCCGCGTCTGGGGGCAGTTTCCTAATCACCGGAAACGAGCAAACGGCGGGCTCGGTGATTTCCGGAAGATGCCGAGTCGTTGTTGTTGTTGTTATTTTTTCCTTCAGTTTGTTTACAAACCCAACGTGATATCTTATAGTGGTCCATATACGCTTTATGCGCTAACCAAATCGATCAACTTTTAAATATCCAACGCAATCCTCCTACATTTCATTTCACGATATCACGAGCTCCGATTTTTAGGTTATGTTGTCAGTTTTAGTTGACCGGAAATAGCCGCGAGTTGCCGTTAATTGTTTCCGTTAGAAAATTGCCCCCAGACGCGGGAAATTTGAAAAAGCGCGTTCCTAACAATAAGGAGTGTATTTCAGACTTTCTTAATGTGACGATCGTAATTTTCGTGTCATTTAACCTCTGAAGAATCTATTCGCACGGCTGTATCTCTTGCATGCAACAGGCCCATTGCAAAAACAGACAACGCTCCAAATGTACTTATGACTGAACTGGATGGATGCCTCTCCGATCAGCTGATGAGGAGGTAGTTCAACAAGATGACTTAAACCTGTTTGTTGTCATTACACCTCCGGGGGCAGCGGAACTTCTAATTACCACCACCGCAACTGATCGTTGCGCGAAGCGTCAGGGTCCAGTGAATGACCGATTATTTATCTTCCTGGCAGTTCAATCGGGGGTCTATAGGTTCTTGCTATTGACCTCATCTTACGAGGTCTTTCATTCATCTTACATGGCGAGCACTTTCAACATTCACAACTTTTCAACCACGCATGGACAACAAAATAAAGAATGCCTGTGATTTCTGGTCAGGTATCACAGTTATAAGGGAAAGCTAAGTACGTGTTAGTAATTTTTCTCATTATGTGTGTAAGAGTGCAAGTGCTCTGCTTTATCAAAGCTTCCCCGGGAAGTAGATATCAGCTAGAAAAACCTCAAAGAAATTTAAGTTCCCACAGCCTTATTCCTGATTTTCATGTATTCATGGTTCAAGTAACAAGTAATAATAGAGGAAAAATATGAGTGCGTTATACGTAATTGTGATTTGATGGGTGACTTTCATATAATTAATAAAAATAATGCAATCCCTCCGAACTTTAAGGTTCTATTGTTCAATATCGTTCTTGAATCCCAAATTGTTCAAGTATCTCACGCCAGAAGTTAATCGAGAGGTGTATGACGCAATTTCTTTTAGTAACCATGTAATTTCATTTTAAATCTATACGTACAGTAGGTGCAGAGTATTTTTATTAGCCTTTGTGTGCTTCAGAAAAACCAAAAAATGGGACTTTCTTGGCAACAGGGCAGGATTTAAACTTGATTGCAGTAGCGAAGCAACTGCAATGGGAACATTGACTTCACTTGTGGATCTCGTCCTATGGCGTCTATTTGCGTAGTGTGGTTCACTTTCCCTCCTACTTTCTTCTATAGCTGGCCCTTAGCTGAAGGCATCTCCGTTTGAAATGAACCCTCATATCTACCTACTTAACTTCCTGCATTCTTTTAATTAGAACTAACAAAGATAATGCCGTCTTGTAAAAAAATAAGGAACTTTGCGCACGAAAATTCCATTTGATATCCAATCTTCGAATGCAGAATGACTATTAACAGATGGCCTAAACCATCTGGAAAAAGGGTCAATCTTTTAACATTTGGACGAATTTCACCGGTGCCCGCGCCAAGCTACCTCAGACACCACCTAATTCCGTCGGATGTTTTATTTTTTCGAAATTTTTTATTATGATCTAGGGGCAATTCACAGAAAATTTAAGGGTGTTAAGTAGTTTTGTTTCCTTAAAAAATCAATACATAATTTTAAAAAAAATGAAACATATGAGAGGGAAATAGACAACGAGAAATGAAGCCATTATGAAATCCGTCCGTGTGTGCTGAAATGTAAAATATGATTTTTAAAATTTATCACCCGCCCTCACACCTTAACGAAGATAAAATATAACAGCATGAGTCTGACTTCTTATATATGGGTGTAATAATAGGTCTGTAGTAAATATTTCAGGCCACTACAGCACTCTTAATCTACTCAATTTTCTCACTATATTTTGAAAATTAAATAAAAGTCCCTCTTTCCCTCTTATTAAAGTCTAATCCTCTCCGAGCACAAGTTATCATTTTCTACTCACGCAAGTTTTTTTAATTTATCCGCAACGAAAAGACCGGTACATTAACGGTAATTCGCTCAATCATAAAGCGATTAATATCTTGTTAAACATAAATAAGGACCTACATTGCACCTCAAACATTCATTATCGACGCTAGTAACATTGCAATTAAAAAATTATGGAGACAGACATTTGAAATAATTACTACGTTTACGGTATTGGAAACATAATATTTGAAATAGTTCTCCTTGCATCGTGATTCTCAGTAACGTCACTTCTTCATTTTCGTGATTTCAAAGGTATGCTCTGTAGTGGAAAGGAGGTATGCAAGATCTCTACATTCAACAAATGTACACCAATTTTTAATGTAGAGATCTTGCCTGCCGTTTCTCCTTGAAAAGATACACATGAAAACCACATGAACCATATTCAAAATCATTGAAACCACAAAAAATGAAAAGTGCGCCAACAATTATTCATAAGACTGAACTTGCACTCGCATTTTACCTTTTGTAAAAAAAGTCATGGGCAGTTTTCGAGGAAAAACATAAAACTTTGAAGCTTTGACGGGCTTTAGCGCGGAAGGAAGCGTTTCCAGAGAAACTTTAATGGCACAAAAAATCCTATAATTCAATTCCCAAATTATGGAAAATTGACTCCCAGACACGTTCGATTTTTGGTGGGAAATTTAGAACGAGCTCGCGTAACTTTTATCCTTGATAAATCGACGTCCCCCGGAAGAAGGAACGTAACTTCATTCGAGGTTGCCAAATTGACTCAAAAAATCAATACACTCGACCAAAATGTATCCGTGCAATTTTCATCCAAAACTTTTATGATTCTTGCATGAAATCTGAGGAAAAATCAGTGAAATTTTCGAATAAAAAGGACTGAGATTCTCCTGGGTAATATACCATTTCCTCGGGGGAATTTGGCAACACTGAAATAAAGTTACGTTCTTTCATGAGTAAAACGACGAAATTCGTCAAAAAAGGATGTAGATGACAAGAGAGAGCAACGCAGTGCAGCACGTGATGCGGCGGTCAGTGAGTCGGATTGCATCACACTACAAGTCCAGCGACCACTGATGAAGCGTTGAGAACTCTTGAAGAATCCGTTTGAAAATTGGACGTGTTTCTATCAAACGGAAATATGTGCACTAACACACGAGCCCTGCGACCCATAAAAATATACGCATAACAGGGCTCACGTCATGATGCACATAGTTTCGTTTGAAAGAAGTGCGTTCAACTGATGCTCTTCCAGTTCCGAGTTCCTGACTAGGGCTCCGAGTAAACCACGAAGAATGGGAGGCGCGAGTTCTGAGTGCGTTAGTATAATTGTCTCGCCGGTCGCCGCACAGTGGATCGAGTCAATCAGAGAGGACGGAAACGCAATCATTGACTAAAACTGCAAATTTTTATATTTATTTTGCCGCAATTTAAATTTTAAGGGGTGCCTATGTAAGATAATTTCACGAGTAAACCAATGGAGCCACTTTTATAACCTCAAAAATTTGTATACACGGAGTTATAAGCTTTTGAAGTTTCCAGGTTTTGTCCAAAGACATAAAGATCTAAAAGCACGGGGAAAAAGTGAAGCTAGGTTCGGCGCTGCGCGCTTGTGTGAGTGTGTAAATGAGCGCGGGAATCCATGGCGGCAAACGGAAATTTGATTTAAACTTGTCCTCTTGATTTTTGCACATTTCTTCTTCGAAACGTATTTTAAATTCCTAAAACGAATATACTAAGAAAGTTCGATCTGCGTCCTAACATAATACACCTACTTTTGCTTGGTAACAGGCAGTAATCTCAGATAAAGTTAGTTTTTCTTCTGCTCATGGTGGTTCTGCAGGTTCAAACAGGCCGTTACAGTTCTAGATCAACGTTACTCCCAAATGAAATTAATCGGTCGACGACGGACGGAAACTAACCTAGAGTTAAAAAAATATGAGTTTGTACCTGAATTTGGGCAAAAATTAACCTAAAATACTTTGTTTCCGCAATTTTATTTAGTTCCCGCCCTACATTTGAATTTCAAACTTGTCCCGATTTCGCCGCCAATCCTCTAGCCAATTGTAGAGGTGGTTGAAAAGAAGCTTCATTTTTTGCTTTTAGCCCTCCGTCTTTATGTCTTTGGTTTTGTCCGACTTTTCCTATTGACTTGATCCACCGTGCGCCGGGCGAGATGGGGAATGTGGCTCGTGGCAATTTTCCCACGGCGATAATAGATAGACTCCTGAAACTTGTGCTTCTTAGCGCCTCCAGCTTCGCTCGTGTGAGATGTCCGGAACATTTCATGAGCCTTGCAGATTTCAGATTGTAGGCCTTTAATATGGGTCTTCAGCCAGTGGCGATTTTGCAAGTGTGTAACACCGTTTTCTCTCCATTTAAATTCATTGAAATTATCGAATTTAGGTGAAGAAAGCTACCTCACCAAACATTGATTATTTTACACACATTTTAATGGAGGAAAACCCGTGTTGCCTTAAAATGCAGTTGGCCTGATTCTAATTAAATATGTCCGTTTCTTGACACAACAACCCTTCATCCATCCGTAGAGCATCTTTCCGCAGATAATTAGAAAAAAGTTTAAAAAATTAAAGATTAACTTTTAATACATGAATCTGTTGCTTATAGTTGAGAATCAGAATTTTTGTATTTTAAATAAAATTTACAAATCTACGGTGAAACTGCTGAACCACGGTATCTCGTTTGCGGTGTTTAAAAATCCCCGCTCACATTTTACTTTTCTAAAGGAGAAAAAATCAGTGTAATTTCTTGAAATTTTTACATATTTTTCTCTGCATAGAGGAAAAAACACGGAAATTTTGAAAAATTGAAGTTGAGTTGATTCCCATTCAAAAAATGAAGTCTGGCGGGAAGTTTACAACGTCGCAAACCGAGATACATGGTTTGATAGTTTAATTGTTGATATTCTATGTAGGAATTTGTGCTTATATCGAATAACTTATTTGTTAATTAACTAAGATAATTGTAAAAGGATACAATGTTTACAATTTTATAAAAGATCGTTTACGTTATATATACTTTATCAATTATGCTCCCTTTCTATAATTCTCAGTTAAGCACATCGTATGATAGAGAATTAATTCTCAGATCAATGCCATTTGACGATGTTCGCCGACATGAGACTGCTTGTGAGATAATCTATTCACCTTTCCATCCCAAGGCTTAAGTAGTCGTTGGTAAAGCAGGTTGACTCCCCTTCGCACACTTGAAAATGGTAACTTTGTAATCACTATGTTTAAGCCATGCTTTGATTTGCACGATGCATATTTGAATGGAGAAGCGAGGCTGTGTGAACAAATCACTTCACAATCTGAGGAAAGATGTCTTTCACAACTCATCCTATCGTTACATGTGGCTTGCTCCTGGGAAGCTCAGACGGTGGGACTTATGGGACAGCGCACGATCGATTCTTGTTCAATCATTATCGTAAATAAATATTTATTGGTAGCCAGTAATAGTACATTCGTTTTATGCTGAATGAGTCGTTGGACGAGGTCTTAACTAGAGACAAAATCACCTATTTTCTCTTCAAAATCTTACGTAGAATAAAATTCATACAAAGAGAAGTTCGGATGTCGACTCCTAAACGAGGAAAGTTGTACTCTTTTTCACACAAGTCAAATGTAAATAAGCGTATACGAATGATATCGTTGTACTTTTGCGATTGTAAGCACGTACCTTCTTCAGGGGCCGTTCATACACGGAAAAAAAGAGGTAGGAGATAAGTTCAAACTGTTGGATGATATGGACTTTTCCAATTAATTCGGGTAGCACCCCAATGAATTGTGGTAGGCCCCCATTATCATTGCGGTAGTGTCCAAAGAAATTAGGTTACTAACGCAAATGTTACGATACTACCCCAACTTGAGTTATGGTACTACCAAAATTAATTTTAAGTGTCCATACTATCCAGTAGATTGCGGGGTGGTACCACAATTTTAGGAAATAATCCCTGACCCTATTTTCCCGTGAAAATTACATAAAGCTCTAGGTGGAGGGGGTTGAGGCGAGAGTTTTGCCAATTTGTTTTTACGTGTTGAAAGATAGAGACCTACGTCACAGAAGCATTACACGGGGTGAGGGGGGTACAAAAAATGCATTAAATAATTAAGGAACGCTCCCTTCAATATTGATTTCGAATCTTCTTGCTGTTTGATCCGTTTCTCTAGTCCGGTCGCTTCGCAGAGGTTTTCGGTAGATTAAACGAGAATTCGTCACTTTCCGGCCAAAGTAACACAAGCACCATGCGATGTTCTAAAATTTCCACCACCATTTTATTTTTTCACAAAGAAATTTTTCAACTAAGCAATCCGAAAATTTCACTGAATTTTCTCTGTGTTTCGGATTAAATTCGGTGAAATTTTTAATCAGATTCAACCAAAAATTTCTCTATTAAAAAATAAAATGGCGGAGGAAATTTTAAAACGTTGCACGCTTGTGATACTTTCGCCGGAGGGTGACGAATACCTGCCGGGGCATATTTACCAGTGCAACATTTAACATTTGAACATTTTTTCTCCTACAATGTATGTAAAAGCGCTTCTCTTGAGCGCTCGATACATAGAATAAACAATGGATTATGCGCCTCGTGGAAAAATACTCAAGCAAACTTGGTGGGAGCACGAACCTGAGAGAAACGGCACTACCTCGCAATGTTGACCTTTTAACCCGCGATAAGCGACTCCTCCACCACCCTCCACCCACGCAGTATCCGAGCGAGAAGTTCCCTAGCTCTTTTATAGTCTAGTGGCCGTGCACAATCGGGCATCTGTTTTGTATCCGATTATTATTATGTGTCAGATTCTTACCGCATACCATCAATGCCAAATTGTGGCGCAATCCACGATTTTCATGTAGAAAATGAAGAATTTTCTGTACCGAAAAAGTGAAAATAGTCGGTATGATGGAGTTTTTTAGCCAACGTGCGTTAAAAATTCAGCATACGGCTGAGAATCTCAATAATCTTGTGTAAAATAGCCCCTGAGGTGTTTTAGTCATAAGTATTTTATAGGCAACATTAATCAGACATTTTAACAATGCTCAGGCGCAGCAAAAAAATTGGAAAATTCAAAAAAAAATTTTGGTAAACTTTTGCAAATTTACGAACCTCTCTACGTCCATGGATGTGTCCGTAAAACTCCCGGTTTTTTTTTTAAATTTTGAATGTAAACCTTGTTCAAACTGCGAATTTTGATGAAATTTCACCATTGAATTTACTATTCAGAAATTTTAGAAGGAAATGTTATGATTATTTTATATTTCATTGCACGTTATACATTTTTTACATAAATGTTCATATCTAAGCGCTAAATATCTTTGAAACACTGTAAAATGGTCTTAAATTCTTCATAGAATTTTTATCTACAAAGCAATAAACGGTCAAAATCAAGGGAAGAATTCATAATTTCAATCTGAATGAGAATGTTTTACAAGTTTCTTAGGCATATCACAAAATGCCTGATTTGACTGTTAGCCTCATAGGCGGATTCAAGGGGGTGTAGGGGGCGTGTGTCCCTCCCCTGTTCGCCCGAAAAAAAGGAGGAAGAAAAAGAGAGGGTAGAAAGAAGGAAGGAACTCAGTAAAGAGGAGGGAAAGACGTTTATATTTTGTATCATTCATGTCGAACTTGACTCAAAATGCATATTGCATACTTCAAAAATTCAACAATTTTCTAGAGGAGGCCCCCGGATCCCCCTTATAAACCCCCCCCCCTTATAGTTAACCTGTGGCACATACATACATACATGTTGCTCTTTGGGTAAGAAAACTTTCGGTTTTGAGCATAAAGCTACTCTGGGCAATGGACCACTAGACAAGATACGAATTTCAGAATTCTGATGCATGTTTCTTAACCAAAATTTAACGTAAAGTATACGATACGCACAACGAAAATTACCGAAATCAACTCCTTACGAAGATATTTAATGATTCCTGATGCGTGAATTCAAACCACCCGTTCATGAAAACTCAATGCTCTACGTGTTTCACATCGCGCGCTAAACGTTATCATGACAGTCTCTGCGATATAAAAATCTGGCAACCTCAATCTTGACGCTTTTGCTCAGCTATAGAAAATTACTTATAGTTTGAAAAACACATGGTGGGAAATGAACATTGATCGATTGAGAAGATTGCTGAAATCGCTGCAGTGCGCGATTTGACTCACGTAGAGCTTTGAGTTTCTTGTGAGCGGGCAGTTCAAATTCCTCGTAACCAATGTGATATAAAAATGTTAATATCTCCGTTAGGAGTTGGTTTCAGTAATTTTCGTTGCGCGAATCGTGTTTTTCGTGAAATTCTGGTTAAGAAACATGTATTAGAATGCTTAAATTCGTACCTTGTCTAGTGGTCCATTGCGCATTTAGACTATCTATGAATCGAACTTTCCGTGATTGTACTGACTTATAACCTTAAAGATAATTATGAAAATATAAAATCATGCTCTACTTAGAGCCATTAAAGAAGGAAAAAGAACCATATAATATCTTTGTGTCGGATTATAGTTTCTACAATGCGTTGTTTGCTCTGGAATACGTCTCGAGGGCTCTGGGGGACATTATCAGAGGTACGTGCAAGGCCTCTTTAGCTTTTTTACATTCATCAAATCTTGTGTAAATTACCGTATAACTCGTATAAAACTTTCCTGTAAGTTCATACTCTTAATGTTGATCATCCGAGATCTTAAAGCCGTGCAGTGGATCAAGTCAATAGGAGAGGTCGGACAAAATTTGGCAACTTTAAACGCTTGTAACTCCGTTTAAACAAAATTTTGAGGTTTTAAAAGTGGTTTCACTGGTTTCCTCATGAACTTTTCTTCTACACGCCCCTTAAACGTTAAAACGTGACGAAATAAACATCAAAATTTGCAGTTTTAGTCAAAAATTTCATTTCGACCTCTTTAATTGACTCTATCCACTGTAAGCCGATTCTCTCAGTGTTCTCTTTTTTCTAACTCAGCGTTCAAGTCTCCCCGTGGTCATGCTGAAATTGAGATTAGGAAGACCTGAGGGATCTACTAAACACCGATTCAACTATCCAGTGGGGGGATGGGGTCTTTTCCTCGAATGCTTTTCGATGAATTTCTCTCTTCCGACGATGTAGATCACCTTTTGTGGCTCTTTGCGCGGAACCGAGAGGTGACACGACCTATGCACATGGCGGCGAGGTATTTGTCACCACCTAGTCACGCGTCCATGCGAGGATGTTTCGCCGTCGTGCGGAGCTTCAAGTCGTCGCCTTCCTCACATAAGGACGTAACTACGATACGGGATGAGCCCTGTCGTCCGTTTAACTCAATGCTCTCCCGAGCTCATCTCAAAATGTAGTTACGCCTTTTTGCCGGCCGAGCGACGAAGTGACGGCTGAAATTTTACACCGCCGCCGGATTTGAGAGTGAATCAAATATTTTCTTCGAACGAATCGATGCGTGAACGGCACGATTCGGCGGCGATGGTTCGCCGCTCGACTCAAATTGCGGCGGTTCATGCAAAGGAATTGCGTGCAGATTGCGTCCGTGTCGCAACTCTCGGGAAAATTACTCGTCGACCGATTCGAGCTCTACTTGCGCGCCGAAAATATGCAGACGGGTATGACCGCATGGCCATCTGGCGAAATGAAGCGGTTGCTTAGGAACGTGTTTCCTAAGTTAGGAAACACGTGGGAGCTCACACTAATGATAACAAATTCAAATAATATATCTTTCTTGGAGGAATTAGTCTCAGGGTGAAAAGACGAGGACCGCAATTTCAACTTTTCCAAAATGAGGACAACAATATCCCGGGGGCGGAAATTTAAGGGGACGTTCCCAGTTGGCCCGCAATGTGCGCGCTCATTTTAAGTATGTATAGATGTGCGTGTTTTCCTACCAAAGTCTACTGGGAGAGTGAGTTCCAGCAGGGAATTTCGAAGAGCATTCCTGAGAAAGTTTCCATTCTCATGATTGGGAAAGTTCACTATTCACCACCGATTGCTTCTTTAGACGAATAAAACTCAACCAGGCCGAGAAATATGGAATTAGAATTAAAGATTCAGAAAAAAGGCCTCTGCCTTCCTCTTGGGAAAAATGTAGACTGTGCAATATTTTACCATCCCGATATTGACAGTATTTGGCCGTACTTTAGTGTTTTTACCCCGATCAAGTAATCGAGAACGGTTTTAAGTTTATCTCGGGAAAAACTTGAAAAAAAAAACTGAGTGAAGAAAAATACTCGAAAATTGATCCCCAATTCAAACTTTTTAATTTCGTTATTCAGTTAGTTTCTAATTGGCAGGAAATGCAATTAAAAACTCATTTATATGGTCAAATTTAATGAGCGTAAGGGTGCGCAATATTGAAGTGATGGAAATTAGAAACAGAGAAAGTTACAGTTCGATGCAATATCAATTGAACAATTTTCCCTTTTTAGATAAATTCAGAGATTGATTCACAAATTTTTAAATTTGGATTCTATAATAATCGTTGAGAAAGGGTAAATGTATTATTGCCCTTATTTAATTTATTAATTAATTTTAATTATTCGTAGTAAAGATAGCAACAAACAACCGATGACATCTTAAAGTGAAATCTCAGTGAAAATTCTTGCAAGTTGGCAACACTAAGTTTTGTCCATTGAAATTTATATCGAACAATCGATTCTAAAATTGGCAGCGAAACTGATATCTATACTGGATATAAATCAAGGGGAAAAGAGTGTCACTGTCTCGTGAAAATCGCAAATAATCGAAGTATTAACCGATATAGTCGGTGTACATTTCGACCAACGTGAACGAGCAAAGTAGAGAAACGGTGTACATCGCTTACATAATAACCTCTAAAAAGGCTCGGAGGACGGAACAAGCCAACCCACCTCTATTGACTCAGATCAATGAATTCTTTCTGACAAATCTGGGGCGAAAACAGCAAAAAATGATACGCCTTCACAAGCAGTCGGTGTCATTTTGATCCCGCACCACCGTGACTTTTTAACTTGTGACCTAATTAGAATCGAGTAACCAAATTTAGCGTCGATTTAATTGCCCAACTGTTTATGACGTCATCGTCAGCTATCGTCCAAGCGAACACGAGGGAGCACCGCACGCAACGTGCAACGGGTCAATCATTCAGCTAACGATCACTAACGATCTGATTGTGTATGGCTCTACAAACGGTGTTGGTTCGTGTGACTCTTCCCAGGTTACACACCTGGAGAAAAATCTTGTCGATATCGCCAGATTTAATCTTTTAATTTCTAAAAGTTCTAATTTATTCGATTTTTAAGGATGAGAGATCTATGAGTATGGTCCTTCTCTCACGAATAACGCAGGACTTAGGACTCGATGAATGCTAAAGATATACGGAAATGCAGGTAATGCCGGAGATGTTAAGTGGAAGTTACTATGCATTGGAATTCAGCGGAAATTTCCAATGAAAGAGCAGTGTCATTGTGGTACGCTACAATCATCATCAACTTCAGAATCTATGGCCATTAACACCCCTGTGATCAGATTACAAGGTATGTCAAGAACAGGGAAACAAATTTGGAAAATAGTAGTAAAGAAACAAAAACGCTAAGAGAAAAGAAAGAAATGAAGAAAGAACGAGAGGAGGAAGGAAAATATAACGCTTATATTTGGTAATTATTCAAGACAAAATTGACTCAAACTGCATATTAGGTGCTTTAAAATATCGACAATTTTCTGGGGGAGACCTCCTGGACCCCTCTTCCGCCCCCTGAAATGTCCTGGTCTTTCTATGCCTGTAACTAATAATTCGATTCCTGAATATGTGTTGAAAATGAGCGTAATTTTATTGGAATCATCAGATTATGATCAGTTCATCTTAGACCCCGCTGTCATGGAGGCTCCCTTCAGATTAAAATCCCGGAACAATGTCATCTATGAGAGGGGGACTAAATTTAAATGGTCTCTCAAAATACGTCATTTTTTCTGCAACTCGATCAAAACTGAGCAAACCTGTTGCTTCTCGTGTTGAGAAATACTCTGACTTTACGACAAGTTTAAAAAAAAAACTCAAATATTCGAGTGCCCTTGTTTTTTGTTGAGCGAAAATCACGAATTTGCTGTAATTGCGCTATTCGTGAAATCCAGGAGAGGTTACGCAACATACACCTTCATTAAGGATTATGACCGATTTCCGAAGTAAATCTGCACCATAACTGTATCGTTTGTTTCGGAATTTGTATGTGCAAGGAAAAAAATATTGCATGATCATGGTGGATCATTGATGATTCCATTTACTTTTTCAGTCGTAGTTACTATGTCACGATAGTGGTAGCAATTTTCTCGGTCCCGGTTAGCCGCATTGTTAGCGGAACTGAAAAAATTCGTTGCAAATACGACTAGAAAAGTAAGTGGAAATTAAGTTTACTATGAACATTGTAAAAACAGCTATTCTTCTTTCTCCGTGACGGGAGGATCCCTTAATCACGATATAAACCGTATGGGTCCTCCTCAGAGAAGGACCTGTATAAAGAACGGCTACATTAATACGGCGCCTAGCCACATACTTTGTTATTTAAGTGCTACAACTGACATGTCCCGTGCATCTATGAAGATGTGAGAAAAACGAAAGTGCCTTCAATTTTGAACATGCACCATGCACATCCCTGGAGCACGAATAGTTGCGTCAAGGCGCTATGGTCAATTCAAAATCAGTCTAGTTTTCGTGAATTGGATACGCCTCCAATTTTTAAATATGCAACACGTAGGTACATCCAAGATGTAAGCAAAATTTAAAAAAACGTAAACTTGTCTCAAAAATTTTGAGAATGATAAGAAAATATACGCTGTAAAATTTATTTACATAATCTGTAGATTGTTTTGATACCTATGAGTTTCGTTCAGAATCTCGCGGATAATTCGTCTTAAGCCGGTTAGTGTGTGACATTCATCAATTAGCGTATTAAAAACACTTAAAAACGCGTAGCACTTAAAAACGTTTGACTCGTTGGCGTAATTTTCAGACTTTTGACGGACCGGTCTGCGGAGTGGCTGCCCAGTCACGGAATGGGCAACACGTCATTCGAGGACTGGGCAACGGGGGTGACTTGTCCACGGACGGGACAAAAAAGTACCCCAGTCTGGGCAATTTTGCCAACGGGGTGTAACATGGATACCATTTTGGCGTCAACATGGTACCATGTTTCACTCACTAACATGGTATAGTGGTGTCTCGTTGGCGTCATAGTGGTTAAAATATGATCTCAAAATGGTACCAACACGATTGTTTCTAGCAGGAAAACTTACTATGAGTCTGAACTCATCAATTCAACCCATCGAGGATTTGCGGGTAATTGGTGACTCCTATGCTGCCTTGCTCAGGAAGAACGCCTTATGAGCTTTTGAATGTTGCCAAGTTGCCTCTCAGGAAATATTTATTTTTGAAGAACTTTATTAATATTTTCCCTTGAAATTGTCAGGCACTTTAGATTAAATTATGAGCGAAACTCTCCAAAAATCTCGCGGAAAATGTGTAGAAATTTATCCGAAAATGCGTGACTTATATAGGGAGTTTTGGCAACGCCTGAAGGCTTGTACGGCGTTTTTCCTTAGCACGACAGTATGGGAGGATGCACAGCTTGGGAATTGACAATGGCAGCATGTGGCAGTCTAGAACTAGGGTCGGATGTCGGACTCGGAAGTAAATCGGAGCCGCCCGGCAAGGGGTAATTAGCTCGGAACGCGTTTAGCTGCCTGCCGCGGCTTCCTAGTGACGCGTCGCGGCGTCGGCGACGAGCGTCGCGACGCTTCAAAGACCACGCCAGCCCGGCAACATAGACCCCACTGAGGGCGATTCGCGTCTTAATAGACATTGCTCGGCCTATGTCTAGCCCACCTATTTAGTGCCTAAAGAAATAAGACTACACTGGGAAAAAAATCACATTGGATCTAAAGTCCAGACTCTAAAAACATCGACAAGAAAAAATACTCTTGATTCAATCAGATTTAAGCTTAAATCAAGAACCAAGCCTCTTAATTCGAGCGGATTTCCTGTTGATTTAAGCTTAAATCTGATTGAATCAAGAGTATTTTTTCTTGTCAATGTTTTCAAGAGTCTGGACTCTAGATCCAATGTGTTTTTTTTCCAGTGTTGTTAATACTGCCGTGCTATGGAAAAACGCCGCAAGAGCTTTCATATGTTGCTATATTTTCTTCAATATAAGTCAAATTTACCGGACAAATTGTGAAATTTTTTGTCAAATTTTGCAGACAATTTGTTCGTGATTTAATCTAAAATAACTGCAAAGTTCAAGGAAAACTATGCAAGCCTTTTCTCACATTTACATGTTTTATTTGAGGAAATTTGGCAACTCTCGAATGTTCATACGGCGTTCTTCCATAGCACGGCAGGATAATCGTTCCCTGAACAGCCCCTTTCCTTCGGAGGCTCTATCAGCCGTATACATAGTCGCTTCTTTATTCAGCTCCTTTCCTTAAGAGGGCCCCAGCTCCCAGCAGGCTGATTATTGAAATCGACGTACAAAGCTTTAGACAAAGAAGACTAATGGGCTATGAGGGAATCCTATTAGTGGAAGCGGGCGGTTGTAATGGACAAAGGAGGTAGGTAGTTGACTAATTAACGGCAACCCACGAGAGATCCTATGGTTATAGTCCATCATTTTCTCCCTTAGTCTATAGGAACCATCTATTTCAACCAATAGGGTCGCTTCATACTTCGTATATCTTCTTTGTCTATCGCTGTGTCTTTCGATTTCAAAAATCAGCCCGCTGGGCCGGATTAGCGGATTAGGTGCAAAGGCACCTCGGACCTCCTGCCACCCTGACTCCCGGGGCATTTTTTTTTTAAAATTCCAGATTCTCCAGGGATCTTTTGAGTCTAATAGACAAATTTAGAGAGACCCTAAGCCTGGCATTCTGGATGTCATACTATATTTGCTTAAACTTCAGAATTTGGGACCCCTGATAACCAGCACCGCGGCCCCCTGAGCACTGATCCGGTTCGGGAAGGCCCGGCCGGCCTAGGGGTATTTACATTGCGATTCAGGCCTGAAAAGAGATTTTTTTTTTTTTTTTTTTTTTTTTTTTTGGAAGTACCTTAATATACGAGATTCTAAAAGAGACATTTTTATGCCAAAAAAAGCCATTTACTTTAAACACTGTTAAAACAGGTTTCATTAATGGAATTTTGCGTGACACTGAATTTAAAAATAGTACACCTATTGCCTGTTATGCGAATAATTTAAATTTCTAATTTTGAAAATATATCTCTCCGCAATTTTCCGATCAAAGGTTTCCGATTGGAGTAATTTATTTTCGCCATGAAAAAAGTCATGAAAACTTATCTTTAAAAAAATGTCGCTTTTACTTTTCCCCTGTATTAAGTCAGCAGTAAGTTTGGTTATTGTTATTTTTCTTATAACCGTAACACTCCGAAGAGGTTTGTTGATTGGTGCGTGAAATTTCATTCGGACGAGGAAAAATCGTGCTATCGTGGTGATACTTAAATGGTCATTTACGTAAGTCCAACTAAACGAACTGATGCCATGGATTAATTTATTAAGGTTTATGTAAGAATGACCGCAGCATGTCAATTGCGGAGCAGTCACATCGAGGATTTTGACCCAGAAATTTCGAGCAAAATTGATCAATGCAGACGGGGTATTTTCCGGGTTATTCTCATAATTTAGAAATCCTGCTCCCTAAGTCAATCGGACAACCAAATTAGTGATGTTCGTGGTCTTTGCGGTGAACTTTCATTACCGCGCGCGCATTTCAGTTTAATTGCGTAAATGTAGACGCCTCTGTTGTTGGGAACTAATTTTTAGGTGGAAAAATCATAAAGAAAGGCGATGCAATTCAATAAGAGAACCACTTCGAGTCGACATAATTTCATTTAAACGATTCTGTCATGGTTAAAGAGTCGAGAATAAGGAGAAATAAAAGTAAGTGATTTTCACATCTTTGCCTGATAAAATACCAGGGAAGCGTATATTAATAAAAGTGACTTGATCGATTTCTTCAGAATTCACAATTTTCTCTCAGAAAAGCAAAACCTTTTCGCTGTTTCAGGAATTTTCCTCAGATAAAAATGAAGGCGCGTAATATTTGCAACACAATATTCGTGTTGGTTTCCTCCTACTGAATGCGACCCAAATACTCTCTGATAATTTCAAACTAAAGTGTAATATAATCTACTCTCAAGAAAGAAAAGCACAAATGGCTGAAAAAAAGAATAATTTCAGCGCGTGTTGCTCCTAGTTTGACAGTGCGTCCATTACTTTCTCAACGTTACATAAAAGTTCCGATGGTTCCGTGTGAAGCCAATAAAGTTATGAAGTTTATTTATTACTTCAGTTTGTCATGAAGGTGGAGGTTCTACACGGATTATCAATGTCGTTATTTTTCTGTCGTGTAATTTTTACCTTTCATTTGTGGATTATGAATATTCACTCCAGTTGGTTGCTGAAAGTTTGCGTTTTACTCATCTCTGCAGTGCACTGACTGTGCTGAAAGATCTTACAAATAGACTTTTGTGAAGTCTTGTTGTAAGATCCTTGTTTGCAGGGTTGCATAGAAGTATAGGCAAGTTCTGAGGCGGAAAGATCTGAATTCTTCTTTGTTTTCTCCCATAAAATTTTCTCTTCATAAAAAATCAACAATGGACAATTTTTAAAAGAAACTGGTATTGCCACTTATAAAAGTGCTTCATGAGCTGAGTTCACAGTGTTATTTACACATTTTTCCGATTTGGGAAGTTCGAGAAAAATAGATTGTAAAAAGAGAAAATATACCGCCTTGTACAAGTCAGCTTTTCCCTGTTAAACACACGAATTTTGGCAGTTTGGAGTGTTTTGTCTCATCTCCTTAGATAATTTTTCAATTTAGAAACCAATCATGTTCTTGTGATCCATTCATGCGGTAGCTCCCACTTAAATACGAGATTCATTACATTCCATTCCAAATGTGAGAATGCTTTTCAGCTTTTATCTACCTTTTCACCATAAATGAAATATCGCCAAATATTTCACCTAGAAATGGCGGGAGCAACTTACAAACTAAAATCCAAAAAGATATTGTGTTGTGAAAAGGAAAAAAATAGTAGTGGACTTATCGATTCTGGCCAATCCAAACTGATGAAGATCGACACAAGTTCACTTCACGGAATTCCAGATTAAAATCCGAGAACCTCTTCCGATATCACAGACTTAACAAGCTAAAGAAATGTAACACTGCACTTTGCGTCAAAAAAGTAGGAAAAAATTCGATAACATCAAGCCCACGATTGGAATTTTCCAATTCGGGCTCATTTCAAACACATCTTCCAGGTTTCTAATTTTACAGGTGGAAAAATTAAAAACGTAAAATTAACGTGAGAATAGCGGAAAACTCAATGGTCGTACCTAAAACGAAAAGTAACGGCAACATGGTGGATACGACGATATACAAATGACTCACGCTGGTGTCCGCGGAGCGGTTTTATACAAGTACTTGAGGGACCCGCGCGGCCCGGCTCCTTCGCGGCGCGGGAGAAAGGGGTTACACTCTCCCGCCACCGCCAAGGAACGCCTTGCCGCCAAATTTGTGCAAAAATATGCGTATTTTACACTCGTACAAGCGGAAAAATCATTTTGTTTCACATCCATGTGGCAAAAAAGCTCAACTCGACGCGACGGTGCCGCCAGGTTTTGTTCAAACGTCTAAGAGACAACGCGGGCTTAAAAGATCAGTGGCATAGCCGTAGGGAGGTTTAGGGGTCTGGACCACCTCCCCGCATGACAGGATACTTTTCTGGGAAAAAGAGTCATTTTCCGTAATTTTCAGGAATTTTGCACTTGAGGCACTTGCCTCCCTTCCAGCAACAGTTTGTTGTCAGCAATTTTTCATAGTATGAAAAATTACTGGCTACGCCTCTGAGCGGAATTACATCAAATATAGATTCATGTGGACCGCGTTAAGCAGAAAAGAACCAAGCCACAGCAGGTATTGCTAAATTTAATCGGGTAATTTAATTTTTTACATGAAAACGGTTCCGCGGATTTTTGTGGAAATTTCCGTAAATTTTCTGCATAGTGCGGAGCGAATTCCTTAAAATTTTCCAAGGAATCCGCACAAACGTTCTCTTGTAAGAAATTAAATTGCCCAATTAAATTTGGCAATAGCTGATGTGGCTTGGTTCCATTCTGCTAAACGCGATCCATATAATTATGTCCGAATTTTCTCTCAAATGAACAGTTTTCCACTTAAATCAGCTGTCCATTTATTGAAAGCCAATATCTGAAACTAATTTTTATAGGATCTGTTCATTAGGTAACGGATCCAGCGAGTTAGCAAAAGTGTTTGTTCCCCATTAAAACCTACGGAAATGTATCGATTCTTGTAGGGACCAGGTGATCTGACAAAAATCGATTATTTAACATAGATTTAAATGGAGGAGATCCTGTGTTGCCGAATTGCTGAATCCGCTGCTGGATCAGCTCTCGGCAAGAAAAGCAATTCTAATGAATCCCAACTTGCTTTAGTTTTTAGTATTTTTTGTTTACTTTTTTCAATAATCCATCATATTGCAAAAAATGCACAAAAAATCCCCTTTTATATATTTTCTTTCAATGTGGTCCCATGTTTTTTTTTTTCATTTTCTATCACTTAGTTTCCCTTCGAAATCAATAACTTTTTTTCGCGTTCTGAGCCTTTTTAGTGTGAGAATCTATAGTTCAGTATATACATTCATTTTCAAACTCATGGTTGATTCTAGTAGTATACAATATAGACATTTTCAAATTTTTTCGAAACAATGGCCAGTTTTAGAGAAGTAGAGGTACATATATGTATCTCGTGCATATGAAATCTCGTGTCAAATTGAAATATACTAACATTCCCCCAGAATGCATAGTTCAAAATTAACTTGAACACGGCGGCTCCGACAAAACCAATCCACGATTGTGTCTAGATGATTATTTGCAAGGCGCTGAAATTGAGTGTAAACTAATATGATACTTGCTCGATGATCTTTGTCGTTACTTTTGCCTGTAAAAAAGCATTGACGCTGTTGCTGTGCCATAAAAAAACTGGTTCGAATTTTGCCACTATCGGATCGATTAAATAACATGAGCCCATTTTTTCAACCTGCTGCAGCGCCTCCACCGGAACGAACATGGTCACTTTTTTGCAAAACTGATTCGAAAATTTATGCACTCAAATATTTGTCAATCCCCACAAACACTTACTATTTTTGTGCTAAGAAGAACACCTTATGAGTCTTCAGGCATTGCCAAACTTTCTGTGACAAATCACTCATTTACAGGAAAGTTTGTGAATAATTTTTTTCCAATTTCTCAGATATTTTGTTTCAGAATACGGCCTAAATTTTCTGAAAATTTCAAAGAAAAATATCCATAACTTTCTTCAAAAATAAACATTTCTTCACAGGAAATTTGGCAACTCTCGAATGTTCATACGGCGTTCTTCCTCAGCACGGCAGAATAAGTGTATGGATTTTCAACATCGATGTCACTCCCGAACCTAAGAAACAAGTAACTATTACAATACGGAATGTAATGAATCCGCCTTCATTTTGGTAACTATGTAATTTGGACTACTTGGAAATTCAAATAATTGCATCGTGCATTTATTCGCACAGCAAAATATATATAAGGGAAAACGTGCACTGAGTATAGTATTTTCCAGGAAAAAATATTTGCAAGAAAATGAGCCCTCCTTCATATCCCTGGCTGTGCAATTTTAGCTACTCTGCAGCTGGTGTAGTCGTATCACGCTTTTTGTCTCTCAAGGCGACAAGTCGTAGAGAATGTGAAGCACAGAGTTGTAACGGAGAGAACTTTTTTCTTTCTCGAGGAAATCGTTTTTCTCGTTTCATCAGTTTGCCGCTTGGACGGGGGTGTTATTTTAGGGTAAAAATTATGTACATTCATCTGAATAGCTTATTACTTTTCTTTAATTTTCTGAGGCTCCAAATTGAGCATATTTTATTTGGAGCAGTTTTTGATGTTTCGAAATTTATTTGAATATTTATGGATTCAATTCGACGAAAATTTCAAGCTCTCAAAATATGTTGATTAACTCAATCGCTTTTACATACTAACAAAGAACGGCTGATGTCCTCCATACTCCTTATAATGTATTTATCAGAGACTTTGAAGCAACGCAAAAAAGTAAGTACCGACAAAAGTGCCGACAAACGCGAGTTTTTTTATGCATGGAAACAGTATTATTTGAAAATTTGATCATGACTAGCCACACAAGGTATCGCCGAGACAATAAAATGCAGGAATCACTTTAGAGACTTTAACGCAGAGCTAGAAAAGTGGACGTATCTAATAACTCGAGTTTCTTGACGCATAGAGTTATTATTATTTAAAAATTTAATCATGCTGAACCACGTAGGAGATCGCCAAGATAACAAAAGACAGGAATCATTTCAGAGATTTTAACTCAAAATTAGAAATGTAGGCGAACAGAAAATCTCGAGTCACTGAACGCACGGAGACCTCACTTTAAAATCGCGACTTCTTGTCTAGTCATCAACCTGACTTGGTAATGTTTACGCTCTATGTGAACATGAGAGACAAATACCGTTAATCATGTAAATCTGATGCGATTATTTAGCGTCTCAGAAGACAGGGACATTTTTTCCCCAAAATGCTTGATCGGGCTACTTCCACTAATTTTTTTATGGCAGGAGGCATCTTCTATCACGTGATAAGTTTTATTCCTCCCGTCCTTGTTTTCGTTAAAGCAAAATCGTCCTTCGTATAATTAAACTCAAACTAACATTCGAACACAACAAAAATCTGAGAGTTGAAACTCTGAATTATGGGTTTATTTGACAAGGATGCAAAATACAGATGAAATTATTTCACCGTTGATAACACCAATGGGAGCTCGTAGAGCGATGCCGGAGTGTGAAGATAGCTCTGATGAGACGTATCAGAGACAGAGAGGTAGGAAGACCAACGGATGACACGCTGAAGATTACCTAAATTTTGAGCATTCGCGCCGTTTTACTACTGCATTTTATTAGCCTAGGCAGAAGTTTACTGGGTAATTGATGACGTCACCCGCACCACGCTCGGCGTATGACCGTACTGCCGGTTCAGCTTCCATTTTTCCTTTTAACTACATGCAAAGTCATCACCGAAGTATCACCGACGGCAATACACTAGAACCGCATAGTGACGCTTAAAATATGTCAATTAAATATCTCCAAAACCAGTATCATATTTCACAGATGTTTTCTTAAAACGAGGCGAAATGTTTGAACATGACTTTGAAATGTTTACGGTATAAATCATGGTAAAATTTGTGTATTCGTTTTCAGTTTGATTAAGTCATTTGTGAATCATTTTAAAAACATATTTAAGATAATTACGGTCAATTTCTCATTGTTCGAAAAACATTTCTAAAAAGTTTCATTACAATATTTTCAAAATATATTACAAATAAATTTAAACTATTTTTCCGCTAAATTTTTGTTTTTTTTTTAAATTCGTTTTTAAAATAAAAATATTTAGATACTTGAATTTCTTATTTTAAAAACTAAACATACAAACCTCTATTTTTTGGATCAGTCGAAAGAATTACCAAAATCAAGAATGCCTTCCTAAATTCTAACCCGTCCTAACCTAACAAACTTAATCCAATCTAATCCAAAAGTTAGTATTTGAACTGCCATGTTCACTTGTTTGAACTTGTATTACATACCTGGTTAAATGATCCCAATTCGTCACCTTCCGGCCAAAGTATCGCAAGCGCCATGCGACGTTTAACAATTTCTGCCGCCATTTTATTTTTTTACAGAGAAATCGTTAGTTGAATCTGTTTGAAAATTTCACTGAATTTTATCGGCAGCACAAAAAAAATTTAGTGAAATTTTCAAACAGATTCAACCAGCAATTCCTCTGTAAAAAATAAAATGGCGGCGGAAACTTTTAAACGTCGCAAGCGCTTGTGATAGTTTGGCCGGAAGGTGATGAATTTATGATCACATATGACCAATGTCACTTTTAAACAACAATCGAGGTATCCACATCCTATCTGATAATCTCAGCTACCTTCCAATCATCGACATTCTTTGAGCCGTCATCGATGGTCCAGCGGATCCGATGACCCATGCTAGAGAAATGGCTTAAAAATTTTAAGTACGTGCATAATTTGAGGGGTCTTCCCCCCCCCCCCCCCCGTCTGGAGAGACGTTACCGAATAAGTAGCGGTCAGTTCGTGTCGATGAGACCGCCGACCATCGATGACATTAATTACGCGTTACGTGTTCGCGACTGCTATCTTCGCTCTTTCGACGTAAAAACGTATCTCAATTTCTACATGAGCCCCCGAAAGCGTAGACTTATACGGGAAACAGAGCTCACAGAGCAAGTTAGATGCGTCCTTGCGTCGGAGGAGCGACGACGCTATGTGCTCTGGTCGTGCGCCAAGATGCCAGTTCAGCTCGAATCCTTTCAATCACACACGTGACCGACGTGACCCACACTCCCGCGTTACCGAAAAGAGCAGTCATTCCAGAAATTAAGCTTTAAGGCGACGGGATAGACCGAGATGTGCTGGAGCGGAAAATTTTATTCATAAGTCCTTCAATTTTCGTAATATTTAAATTCATTTCCCGTTTTTTTTCTTTCGTTCAAAAATAACCGTATTTCATAGGCGGAGCAAGGAAAGGCGTACGCCGTCCCCCCCCCCGCTCGCACGAAAAAAGGAGGAATATAAAGAGAAGAAAGAAAGAAAGAAGGAAGGAACGGAGGAGAGAAGAAGGAATAACGCTTACATTTGTGTAATTATTCATGACGAAATTGACATAAATTCCATATTTGATGTTATAAATATTGCATTTCTTTGATCTGCACATTAATTTTACACTTGTTCATCAATTACTGATTCTGAAAGCCAAACTACCTAGTAACTCGTAATTGAGTGGTAAATTAAATTATAGTCGGGGGAAAAAACCCATCGGCAAATAAAAAGATAATTGATTTTCGAAGCACAATTGAGGGACTTGGAGAAGGACAAGGCGCATAAGTGCAATTTTTGAAAAAATTGAGATATTAATGATTTCAAGTAAAACTAGTCTTAATCCAAATTCTGTGAAAAATTCGCTTCCAAATTCCAATTTTCAAGTATCAAAAAGTCAATTTGAACTTTCTTTCCGCTATGAGGATCCATGTAATTTCGAAGCTTCAAACACGTATTTCTCAAAATATCAAAAACTGCTCTTATGGGCCTTGTCCTCCAAGCCCCACAATTAGTGATTAGCTTTGTCAAAAAGTGAAAAAAGGGAAGTAAGCATGCAGCTAAAATATTAATTGCATTAAGACACGCTTGAAGTCAATACGATGAATTCCAGAGAGGAGTAATAATGTATTGATTTATGAGTTTATAATGAGAGATCTATGAACAAGGAAGCCTATGGCAGCTTTAAAAGATCAGGTGAGGAAAGGATTTCAAGCATAGACTGATCCCCTCAAGTCGCAAGCTAACAAGATCAATCTAATAACATGCTTCGTGAAGTATTCGCATCACATCAATTTGCCATTGATATTTCCTTACTTTCTCCCTCTATCTGTCCCTCTCCTATTCTCTTTGATTTGCTTTGCCTCTACTTTTTTTGCCTTTTTGCTATCGATTTCCTCTTTCATTTACGTCTTCAAATTTCTCACTGATTCAAGCAGTTTTAAAGGAAATATATAGCATCTACGGAAGTGGAAGTCACTTGTTTACCAACCAAAAGGCTAGTTATACGCACATCATGAAACCATAGGTAGTTTGATGTTTTAAATCCTAAATACTCGTATTTACTGCAGGAGAAGCAATACATTGATCGCTTCGTTTGATTAAGGCAAAATTCTTAGATACTCATATTGGAAAACATGAATACTAATGGCGGTACCTTCAGACGCAGATCCATCGCTTCGAACGTGGGGGGGGGTGGATTTTCACTAAGCCCTATCCCCCGGGGGTTAGAGGGGTCTGCGGTCTGGTAGGTGTGGAATATCCAGGTCAAATGCAGGTTCGGGGCGGGAGGGCGGCTTTTCTCAGGTCATTTTCGAAAATTTAAAGTACACCGAGAAAATAGTGAAGTTGATTCAACATTCTGGATGTAAAAAAGTGTGCGAGAACTTGTAAAATGCTGAATTACACCAATTTACATATTGACGTTGCTGAAGTAACTGTTGTACCGAGTAATTCAGCATTTTATAAGTTCTCACAGATTTTTTTTTACATGCAGAATGTTTAATCAACTTCACTTTTTTTCGAATTATGTGCAGTTAGAGTCAATCCCATCATAAATGATTACCAAATATAAGCGTCCCTCGTTCTTCTTTCCTCCAATCAAATTATGACAATTCTTGGGTGTTGTCATTAACACTCCGGTGCTGAAGTACCATTCCAAGAGAAAAGTATTTTCTTGGGGGAGAAAAGTATTCGCTCGGGAGAGAAAAGTATTCTCTAGGGAGAGAAAACTATTCTCTCGGGAGGTAAAACTATTCCCTTGGGAGAGAAGACTATTCTCTCAGGAAAGAAAACTATAATCTCGGGAGAGCTTAACATCCTAGGATATTACTGTAACAGCAGAGTGTCAATGACAACACCCAAGAGTTGTCGCAAATTTTTTTAACATCTGTGGTGCACCTTTTTATCGGGTCCAAATTACCTCTGACCAGAAACAAGCCCTCAGACATCCATGCTCCCCAGTCATATCAATCCTTCGCAACCATCATTGTTGAGCCCCATAGCTAGTCATCGCGGTACAATGCACCTAAACTCAGATGACCGGAAAGCACTTTCGTAACTGGGCCCGACCTCCGGTAAAAGTTCTGTCAGACTTTGAAACCCCGGTGAATAAACCCCGGATTAGAATCATCGGCTCGCCCGAAATCGGAACCGACCGGGCACTCTAGCGATACACCACATCTAAACGCCGCACAGTGGATCGAGTCAATAGGAGAGGTCGGACGAAATTTGAAAATTTTAAACACTTATAACTCGCTTTGTACAAAAATTTGAGGTTCTAAAAGTGGTTCCATTGGTTTCGTAGTGAAATTTTCTCTTAAAGGCACCCCTTCCCCCCAATAGGGATGATTCCGGCATTATCCGGGCAGACACGCAGCCGTGAGTTTGGTTTAGTTGGTCGGCTCGACCTCGGTCCCCGATCTCCCTATCCAGCTCCTGATCAGAGCAACTTTCTAAATTAGAGCCTAAATCAACATATGATAGTTTAACCATCTAGATGACCATCTGGCCGAAACCCACCCCATGTAGGGGTGGTAGTGCGAAACGGATGGAAATCGAGACCCCCGACTTTGTTTACACAGCCGGCGGAACAAGATGCTTAAATTGTCATATCTTCGATAAGATCCGCCACTTTTTCTCCCGGAAGAACTACAAAAAAAAAAAAAAAAAAAAAAAAAAAAAAAAAGCACCCCTTAAACTTTAAAATTTGACGAATTAAACATCAAAATTTGCAGTTTTAGCCTAAAATTTCATGTCCGACCTCTCTAATTGACTGGATCCACTGCGCGCCGTTTCGATAACTCTCCTCCTCCCTCACCTATCACCGTCCGATTTTTTACGTCATAGCTTCCTCCGGCCCCGGCTTCTTTCACAGTTTCCCATTCTTTCCTTTCGGTCGCGCAGCGATCTCTGTCGGTGTCTCTCGGAGGCTGTCAACCAATCATTTAGCCGGCAAATATCGATCGGATCATCACCCAAGGGTGTGCGGTCCTATTATTCTTTGTCCCGCGACCGCAGCTCGTGTTGTAACGCGGGCCGTTTCTGCGCGGTCATTTGCCACATCGCGCGTGAAATTGTGTCAATGATAGCGAAGAATATGGATAATCTTTTAATTAGGCATTGCTATGTCAGCTATATAGCTAAAGCAAAGTACAGCAAAGAGGGGGGAGGGTATAAAGTAAATAACGAATTCTCCCAGATGCTGCATGCAAGCCCTTTTGCGGGTAAAAATTGGACTGAGTTAAGCAGAAAGGAACCAACCCACATTTTGGAAAAAATTGAGTTACGAATGGTTTTGGACTCAACCACTGCTCTACTATCTATCGCCAAAAATTCAACGTTTTTGTTGGAGAAAATGTTGCAGAAATTGAACTTGAAGTTTATCTTTTACACTGAGTCTTATGGAGGAGCCAAACTTTAAACCTCTTTTTCTCGGTTCGATCCCGGTGTGGCTTGGCTCCTTTCTGTTTAACTCCGTCCAATTAGAGGTGAGTCATAGTGATTGGAGTTACAATGAAACTATGATTACTGGTTTGCTTTGGTACACCTGTTAATTCTGGTTGGTCCTGATATGTAATAATTTTCAACATTTTGAAAGCTCGTACTTATATCCAGGTAAGTTTTGAATTCTTTCATTTTAAGCTTTACTTCCTGATGAAACCGATTGCTGCGCATAGTTTGAATGAGTAATTCCAAGGAGGGGTTGCA
Organism: Bemisia tabaci; assembly: GCF_001854935.1. NCBI lineage: Eukaryota > Metazoa > Arthropoda > Insecta > Hemiptera > Aleyrodidae > Bemisia > Bemisia tabaci. The sequence continues at coordinate 3,243,421 of NW_017552543.1, forward strand.
GGTAAAATCAGGGCTGTTTTTAGGCCCACCCCTGGCTGAATTTCCTCAACTCTACGATTTTCTGTTTCACTGAAGGTCTACTTTTTACGGACTCCACCAGAATTTGATCATTTCCGGTTTCTAATCAGGTCTAGTACTGGCCTATCTATGGATCTAAGGGCCGATTTTGGCGACAAATGCAGACTTTTCGGCTGTCGCCCGCTAACCCGCAAAACCTGCATTTTCCATCAGCTATAGACTTGATTAGAAACCGAAAATGATCAAATCGTGATGCATTTCGTAGAAAATAGATCTTCAATTGGTAAGAAAGAAGCGGAGGGTTAAGGAAATTCAGGGCAGGTCCAAAAACGGCCCTATTGTCGATACCCTTACGTCCTTTTGTAATTGTAGGGTCGAAATTAAAACCTGGTAAATGTCAGCTGGAGTTACGCTAAGACTGTGTAACTATATCTTCTTCATTTAACGTGCATTCAGTGGCTTAATAAGTACAATTTTTATCTTAAAATAAGACAAATATTGATAAAAGATACAATAAATCGATGAAGCTATTGCATTTGGCTTCTTATACGATAAAACACCCTAAACTTAATCGCAGCAACACCAAATGGCACTCACCGAGTTTTTAGTTTCTACTCTTCAATTGATGGGGTTGGTTACGGGGGGAAAAATGTGAAAATGTCATAATTCCATAACCGGAGTTAATTATAATTATAATCATACACAGAATCCTTGGGTTTTCGATCAGACGAGAATTTCCGATTAAGCATGGCTTTCCTCTGCTTTCCCTTTTGCCGAAGAAAGCTCATCTTTGCTGTGCCACTTGAACCAGAAGCTTCTCCCACAATATTTAATGACCCATCAGCAGAAACTGATAGTCCCAGGAGTACCATATCTTGAATATGCAGTTTTGAGTATTCGGGATCGGTCTTAAAAATATCGACATAATTCAATTTTTTCATTTGCTCAAACGCTTCCATTGCAGTGAGACTGCCGTTACGTTTGGGTGACTTTTTAAGTCCTAAAATAGCTCCTAATTTCTTAGACTTCCAAATTAAAACTATGTCCGTTTTCCTTTCGACGGCTTTAGACCCTGAGGTGCAAAAAGTTCTGCCACTTTCTACCACGACCTCTTCCTTTCCTTGACTGGCGAGCTGTTCAGCGGATCTCCTAGCATACGTGTAGATTAACGCCTTAAAAGTAGAATCCTTTACCGGAACTTTAACTGAGGTGATGTTATACAAGACCTCGCCCAAGCTTTGAAGTGAAGAATTGGAGGTAGTAAAGCTGGTCATAGCATCCGTGAAAAGCCTCTGATGTTTTTCGGAGACATTAAAATATTTAAAACTGTACCCACTATCGTACCAATAATCCCTGAGTACGTAGGAATTTGCCCGATTTGGAGGTTTTACCATACGTGAGGATCCCATGTCTTGTGCTACAGATATTAGTCCCAAGTCCAGGAGCAGTCTTAGGAATATGTCGATTTCCTGCGTTATTAATTTGAAATTTGCTAAGGTTACATTTTCAGGCCTCGTTTCTTCCTCCAGGTGCACCATCTTCATCTTTTCTTTCAGTCCCATCAACAAGGTCATATTTAAATCATTCGGTGCCCTGATTCTCGTGCCATCACCAAACAATGTCTCAGTGACAGTTGAGCCGATTCGGTGATCGGTAAAGAGTGGTTTCAAACCAATCAACGCACTAAAAGATTCCGATGGAATGATGGGCTGCGATTTCAATCTTTGGACGTACGACACAACAGATGATATATTGAACACCTTCAGATGAGAGTCTAAAACGCTAAATCCATTGTACCAATAGTCTATGATCCTAAAATGATCCTCTAGAGAAAAATCACGCAGGAGATTTTTGACTTCTTGTTCTGTCAGCCCAAAATATTTTCCAATTGTTTCGTCATGGTAAAATTCTCGATGTGTAATGCCTTTTATAAAATTTGAGAGAATTCCTCCCAAATTTAGCGTCCCAACAAACAAAATTCTATCCACACTGACATTTTCTTCATTTGCGAGTAATCCATCGACGAATTCCACAAAATATGCCATCGCCTCTGAGCCTGTAATGTCGTTCAATAAATATGCATGTAAAATTGAATCAAATGCGTCGCCCAAAATGATCACCTCCTTCCCAAGTGCTTCCTTTAACATCCTCACGAAGACACTGCCATCTTGTAATGCTTGCTTGAAATTTTTTGAACAGTATGGACTTCCGGGTGTGTACTTCTTAAAAAATTCTTTCATTGTCTCCTTTGCCCCTGTGCAGATTCCTAAAAACCCATAGTAGTTAACCATGTTTTCAATAACTGAGCACATGTTCACTCTAAACGAGTCCAAAGTGGTGGTTTTACGTAAAGGTGCAAAATCAACAAAAATGACGCTATATTTGTTCCGGTGCGTCTTGAAAAATGTCTCGTTCTTTGATATTGTTGTGTTCTCAAAAAATTCAATTGATTTTCGATCGTCCTCGATGATATTCACCGAACCATCTATCTCGAGCCAAGTTGCATTACAGAATAAACCTATCAATGTCAGCAAAGAAGTTTTTCCCATGCGAGGAGGTGCTGTGAGGTATGAATATTTTGGCTGGTTGACCAAAAAGTCGTGAATGAATTCAGTTTTGTCTACGAAATAGTTGTTGGCCTTCAGCTCGATGAGCTCTGTTGTCAGGAACCATCTGGACTGGAAAGAAAATTAAAACATTAAAAAATTATCTGCGACGAGTACCAATATATCATGTAAAAATTGCATTTCATCCAGAAGCGTTGCATCAAAGGGTAGTAAGTATAGAAGTAGCGTATGGAGGAACTTTTATAAATTACGCAATTTCAAGTACAAGTTTCACACGTAGTGGTACAATGGGAAGGGTTTGATAAAATAAAGTCTAGAAACCGCACATTATTCTCTCTTTGTAGATGATAAAACAGCATTTTCAAGATGATAATCATAATTGTGAAATCGTTTCACATTCATTGATGAAAAAAAATGTATCAAATGAAAGACATTACTTAAATTACATACTTAAATATCATCACATGGGAAAATTATTTTCCCATTTTTCATCACTTTATACACCACGATTTGTAAAATATTTTGTTTAGAAGGCATTTCGATGCAGCTTGTATCGGGTCGTTCTTTTCTACTAAATTCTACCCACCATAATCCTAATTCTGTCAGTTATCTGACTTTTCAGTATGTTAGTAAATGAGGTATACATAGATATATACAAATAAATTTGAACCTGTTTGTTTACCTTGACTGCATTTGCTCTGACTAGAGGATTTCCAGAAAACTGAACCAGGTAAACAATCAATATAAACTGCATGAATCTCATACTGAGGCAATTTTGATTTTTTACCAATCTTTGAAACACCGCACAAATTTCAATGGATACTTGAATCCATGCGATTACAATAATGTTAAATATTTCAATGGAAAAGACATAGCCCGATCAAGCTCTGACATTCTCTCCTAAGCAACCAAAAACAAGGAGGTTACCGGTAGCGTGGCGTGAATGATTGACAGTCGATATCTCTCCATTTAAAACTATGGTAAAGAATCGATTATTAAGGTGTTTGGCGCAAACATCATGTGCATCGATCCTTTTCTATAGGTTTAAATTACAGATCAATCGATTTATCGCAAAGCACGCCACGCCACTGAAGGTTACGTCAAACGTCACATCATAAACTTATAATGCGACAATTTTGATCGAGAAATATATTAGATAGATAGATTAGATTAGATGGGTAGATTAGCGAGTATTGTATGACGTCACGAATGCACCCAACAACACAAGTTTGCAATGTCGCTTCCACTATTCGCACGATGCTTCGCTTGTTGTATTCCTTCTCTTTGCGAGGCATGCCTGTCACTATGTCGCTGTACCATCGAGCGATTTCGATCATAACGATGGACTCTCGAGCCCCTTATGACTGATCACCGCTTGAAACGATGAGGAGTATGTAAAGTTGCATGCGCAGAATTGAAGGCACTTTAATTTCCTCGATCGATGTGTCTCTGGTCGTGCGCTTACTGGAACTCAAACGTAAGTAAGTGCAATGTAAACGTTTCGTAAAAGTTGAGAACTTGGATCCTCGTCCAAACAAATCCCTTTAAAATGACACTGATTTTCTCTACTTGTTTACACATTCCAAATTACCTGCTAAAAAGTGCAGTAATTAATGTGGTATTCAAAGTCGCGAATGCTGAGCACACGATCCCTCTTTCCTTTGAAGCTAGCTCTGACTTTGGACTTAAAACCTCCAAAAGTATGTGTATAGTTTGACAGTGCGATAAAATGTCAGATGCAACGAATTAAAACTGAATAGTGAAGCCAATCTTTTAATCGTTCGCACATCATATACCCCAAACGTGGGCTGATGGCGCTCAAAACGTGCCTGTCTTTCTTCACATTCATTCTTCTTAATTTTGACAAAGTTATACAGGGTTATCCAAAAGTCACCTACCACCCCTGTAACTTTTTTCCTAATTGAGATAAGTAGAAGTTTGAAACTTTGGGAATGTTCCTCGGCTTAAGGTAGCAACTTTTTGGTCCTCCCAAAATTTTGTGGAGCGGCCCCCTCTAAGGGGGGCGGGGGCTAACTTTTTTTTCTCAAATGGCAACCCCCCTTTTGTGATACTTCATTCGAAAGATAATAAAAAAAGAAAATTTTTGGCGCAAACCGCAGGTCAAAATGTTGATTTTTGACAAAACGGCGGCCGGTCAAAGTTCAAAATGGCGGAAATTTGGCATCTCCAGCGGATTGGTCTGAAACTCAGAATCCTAGGGTTTTTCGGGACGAGAAAAACGATTTTGGCATTAGTTTTTCAGATATGTCAGTCCTTTTCAAAATGGTGGCGGTTAAAATGGAGGCCTAGAGCGGGAAGTGGATATTTAGGCTGCTTATCGTTGGATTTGTATGAGACTTGGAATTCACATAGTAGAAGAACTTACTAAGTCCTAGTATCTGTATTCAATGACGTTTAGCATGATTTTTGAACTTCATCAGAGGAAAAAGTGACTTGATCAATCAGAAATATGCTCCACTTTACCGCCGAGAAGATTCCCTTATGAATCAATGAAGAAGATAATGCTTGTTTAAAGGAAGTATGCTTACATAAAAAGAAAAGCCATACTTACTTCAAGCAAAAACCCGCTTTCATTCCACTATTTTCCTCTTGATTCAAAATAAAATTGCTTCCGACATACTCAAAAATGTTTCTGCCTATATCGTGTAAATTTTTGCTCTAATGAACTTCCAAAATTATGCTAAACTTATTAAATATGGATGCTAGGACTTAGTGAGTTTTTGGACTACCGCTCTCTATTTGTGCCGTAGTATCTTGATTTATTTTGCGCGGAAAACTCCGTACTCTCAAAGGATACCTGTCATTTTTGATACGTTGGAGAGCTTCCAATTCCGTATGATACTGTGCAACACCTCTGTTGCAATCTAGTTGCTTGAAGCGCTGCGGCGCGGCGCGGCGGGCTAGGGTGACCAGCGCGACACGCACATTGGCGCCTTCAAACCTAACAGGGATACTTCAGGCATTGCGCAATGCGTGAAGTATCCCTGTTAGGTTTGTAGGCGCCAGTGCGCGTGTCTCGCTGGCAGCCCACCGCGCGCCGCGCCGCTTCGCTCTGTGTATGGCTCTAATATTGAAACTCACGTAGCCAGCGTTTTTTAACTCATAATTTTGATATATTTGCACGTTCTGCATGGATTATTCTCATTCAAATTGATAGAAAAAAAATGTTAAATGAAAATATAATGTGTGTTTTGTGAATATTAAGGTTGTTCTGTGTCAAAATTCCCGTCAAGGCTTGGACCAAGTTACTGTTGCTTATTTTACGAGTGACATTAATCTACTGGGCAAAACAGGTGCTCGGACAAAAATCGTTGACGGAATGGCCTGAAACCAGGGTAAGCAACGAGACCAGAAATTAGAAACTTAATTTTAAAACTTTATTGCACTTCACGTGTTTGGACGAATGGCAGGCATAGAAAAAGAATTACGGTATGAAAAAATAAATTATGAAATAATGACAGTAACATTTTTAACAAATATAGATAAATGATGCTTAAAGACCGCCGGAATTGGTTGTATTACCATCGACACTATTTTTTAATTTTATAGGAACACAAAATTATCGTATTTACCAACTAACCATGCGTATTGCGTGAGCAACATTATATACATATGTATACAGCAGTAGCATGCGTAAAGTATTTAACATGTGGAGCTCAGCATTATTGGAAGGTGAGAGTCAACATCTTTCGTTGATCGTAAAAAGAAAAATTCGGGTCAACAACAGATTTTTCTTCTCGTAATTTAGGGAATAGAGGTCCGTACCCCTTCCACAAAGTAACTGACGATGCTTTTTAGTGCTTAGTAATTCACACCCTATCACATGATGCTTTACAGGTTCTGGAAAATTCTTGATTTTCAAAATGTTTGACGACAAATGCAGTAAGAGGAAGAAAAAGATACATTGAATAATAAATATTAACATTTTTCTGGAAAAACATATCCATCGAAAGTGAAAAACCTCCTCATTCACTGAGTCATTCGACCCAACAAAAAAAAAAAATCCATAAAATATATCGTGATACGGCTTTTTTATTTTACAGTACAACAAGCTTTTGAAAGTCGCCTTAGGCTGGGGCCTCAAAATTGAACATAAAGTTAAGTTTCCACCTCAGCATGCCACTGACGGGTCTACAGAGTTTTCTGGATGAAGTTTTAAGGATTTGTCACACATTTTCCTCCTTGATTAACGCCTAGTGTGATGTTATCATACGCAGTATCAGATTTTGATCAAAATTAATGGCACAGGCATATTGTACTCAAGAAGTTTACGCTATTTAAGGCGATTAATCTTCAAACCCCATGGCTATTCACGATTCCTTTAGTTTCCTCATGAATTTAGAGGTTTTGCATTTTTAAATGGACTCTTATGTATCCTAAGCAGAAAGGTTGAAAAGTATATTGCATTGTCGGACTCGCATTGTATGCTCTAAGTCCTAATGTATTCATTATTTTCCCTTTATGAGCAAAAAAAAACAAATCCTTTGTGCTCGTAACGTCCAAGCGGGTCGCTTATTGAAATACTTGTTAAAACAACAAGATATTGAAATGAGATCTATTGCATGGTTAAGATTGAGGATGGTCTTGTCTTGTTGTATTGATCATATATTTTCAATAATCCGTTCACATCGGTTCCTAATTGAGTGAAAGTAACTGCACTACACCGTTGCAAAATTATTAATCGCAATTTCCATGTTACTGGAAAACTGTTGAGCGTTTCTAACTTAAAATTTTCCTGATTTTTCTTCTAATTACACACAAAAATTACTTTCGGACAGAGGCGCGAGCAGTCATGTTTGGAATGCATTTACAGGAAGGAACTAGCCCGACTCCAATCTCTTCAAATAGTGCTTCTTCTTCTTTATATTAAAAATTATTATATGAGGACTTATCTGTAACAATAGCGGACGTCGAGTTTTTACATTGTGAGAAAATCGCGTTTGAAGTTTTTGAAGCTTTGCACTTTTCCGCCCGTAGAACCGAGAGGATTCTTATAAAGATTTTCATGAAGAGCAACTCCTCCGGTAAAAGGCGTACGTTCCACGATATATGTAAGTGAAAAATTGAAGGAGTAACAGCGATTTGAAAAAAATGTGACATCCGCTATTTTTACTGCAAACACTTTTTTATGCATGAAACGAAGTTTTCAGGAAGGGTATAAGGCTGGTGAAACGATTGAAATGAACCAAAAGTAAGTCAATGCTGAGTCATTTAACAAAATTGAACAAGAAACTAAACCGTCTGTAACTTTTACAACAAAAACAAGGAACAAATTCTAAAATCCGTTAAAAATTCAACAATTCTGGCGAGACGGTCCTGATACGTACAATTTGAGTATCAGCTACAGCACATGGTCGGTGGAGTGGCAGTTATCGCAAGTGGGTTCGAATCTCCACAGTGTCCTGCCGGGCCGGCCGGGGAAAACAGTGGATTCTCACATCCGCTGTTTTTACAAATAACATGTTTTTCAGTTCGTATCTCGCCGAAAAATTGCGCTGGAAGTCGAAAACTTTGCACAGGCATTCTTGGAGGCTCTGAATTTCGAAAAAAGCGTTTACCCTAAAAATGGTGGATGTCAGCGACCGCCATTGTTACATATATGTCCTCATATGTATGCTCATCGATAAAATGTGTGTGCGATCGTTTTCCTTTAAAATGAACAATTTTCGGGTAGCAAAACGACAGCCCTTTTGCCATTCTAAGCATTTCATTTTCTTTTTTTCATGAAATGATGAAGATACACAATTTTGAAACAGTGCGATCAAGCTTGGTTTCTTCTTTTAAATGTTATTTGTTTTGCATGAGAAAGTTTTTGGGTCAATTTTGCAAACTTGGAATGAAGTTACGTTCCGCATCTTTGAAACGATAATATGCATGCTCTTAATCTCCATTTTAGGTTGTTTTATTCTGTTATTCCGGGGTGATTGAGCAGCAATGTAGAATCGGGTTTGCGGTGGGTTTCAATCAAAGACATAAAGACGGAGTGCTCGTATCTAAAAGCACGGGGGAAAAATGAAGCCTGGTTTGGCGCTGGGTGCTTGTGTGAGTGTGTAAATGAGCGCGGGAATCCATGGCGGCAAACAGAAATTTGATTTGAACTTGTCCTCTTGATTTTTCCACATTTCTTCTTTTAAACGTGTTTTAAATGCCTGAAACGATTATATTAAGAAAGTTGGGACTGCGTCCTAATATAATACACCTACTTTTGCTCGGTAATAGGCAGTAATCTCAGATAAAGTTAGTTTTTCTTTTGCTCATGGTGGTTCTGCCGGTTTAAACAGGCCATTACAGTCCTAGGTGACCGTTACTCCCAAATGAAATTAATCGGTCGACGACGGACTAAAACTAACCTAAAGTTAAAAAAATATGAGTGAGTAAGTGAATTTGGGCAAAAATCAACCTAGAATACTTTGTTTCCGCAATTTTATTTAGTTCCCGCCCTACACAGAAAAAAATGGATGGTGCTGACGACAGAACCTTTTGTTCATACGGCTCCCACAGTTTCTTTGTTACACTTACAGAACTTTTGGTCGTGGGAACAGAGTACTCTGTTCCCACGACAGAAGTTCTGTTCTCACAATAGAAAATTTCTGTAAGTGTAACAAAGAAACTGTGGGAGCCGTAGGAACAAAAGGTTCTGTCGTCAGCACCATCCATTTTTTTCTGTGTACATTTGAATTTCAAACTTGTCCCGATTTCGCCGCCAATCCTCTAGCCAATAGTAGAGGTGATTGAAAAGAAGCTTCATTTTTTGCTTTTAGCGCTCCGTCTTTATGTCTTTGGTTTCAATGTTCCCAGAGGATTACTTTTAGTAATCTGCCGCGGGATATGCGTGATGAGCTGGTGACGGATATGCCGCAATGGGTGCTGCGTATGGACTAGGTGCGTAAGCCGGAGCTGGAGCTACGTACGCACTCTCGGCCTTCTTCTTCGGCTCGAATGGGTTGTGAGCAGGGTCCGCGTTCAATCTAAACAATATCAAAAAGGTGTTATCTACAATGGAAACAAATCGACTTGGTGAAATCATGAAAGTTAGAGAAAAACAGTGATCCGGTCCCCCTCCACGATCCAGAAAAGAGTTTACAGCACTTATTTACAGATGGTATGGACTAGAGTCCCTTTATACTGAGAGTCAAGACAACACCCTTCATGGAGTCACAAACGGGAATAAAGATTACAGAAATTGAACGTTTTTCGTAATCTTTGATCGGCCCGTTCTCGAATTCCTTTCTTCGTTCCTTCCCTCATTCCGTTTGTTCCTTGCCGAACCCGTAATTCCCCGGTCCATTCCAGATTATAAGCTTTGCAATCGGTGAAACTGTAATCTTTATTCCCGTTTGTGACACTGTGAAGGCCTGAAATACCGGGAACCAATCAGAAATGGATTCAAATTGTCTTGACTCTCAGTATAAAGAGACTCTAGAAAAAAACAGTGATCTGGTCCCCCTCCATGATCCAGGAAAGAGTTGACAGCACTTATTTACAGATGGTATGGACGCCAATCTTATGGAAACCCTTGGGGAGGGGGGATAAAAATGTCGATTACTCTGGGTGAGAGTAGGCGACAGTGGATGAAAATGGGTTGTTGCCAATTTCTAACGCTCATCGCCTGGTGCACCCAGAGATAAGTGACCCCCCACTGAGGGAAACTTTTACTTTCGGGGATTCAACACTTCTTTATGGACAATCATAAAAGAGCAACAGTCCTTATATCTGCTAGGTTAAAGATGTTATTCGGGTGACCTAATAAGCCGAACAAGTTTGTTTGCAAACTTCGGTATGTTTGCAAATCGAAACACCCAAACCAAAAAGTTGTTCAACATTCACCTTGTAGGTAGGTTAACAGTTGAATGTTGGAGTCCCGAAAATAAAAGCTTCCACCATTCAGGGTAGCAATAGAGGGTCTCTTGTCTCTGGCTGCACCCGTTACCAACCTCCTTAATGTAGCGATTCAAGATGAAGTTTATTTTTAAGTTTGAGGCACTTTGGTCTCAGAACTTTTTCAAATTTTCATGAAGGTTTCATCGGTACACGGCATTAATAGCACAATTCCAGAATTGAACGCCTTCACTTTCGTGTGACACTTCACACTTAGCTACGCAGTCAACTAGTCGTCTATTTGATTCAAACAGTTTTCTTCTGGCTTAATGGACCACGAGACAAGGTACAAATTTCAGCATTTTTATACATGTTTTTGAACCAAAATTTTACGTAGAACACGGTGCGCACAACGAAAATTACCGAAATCAACTCCTCACGAAGATATTGAATGATTCTTGATGCGTGAATTCAAACCACCCGCTCATGAAAACTCAATACTCTACGTGATTCACATCGCGCGCTAAACGTTATCATGACAGTCTCTGCGATATAAAAATCTGGCAACCTCGATCTTGACGCTTTGGCTCAGCTATAGCAAATTGCTTATAGTTTGAACAACACATGGTGAGAAAGGACCATTGCGCGATTGAGAAGCTTGCTGAAACCGTTGTAGTGCGTGATTTGACTCACGTAGAGCTTTGAGTTTCTTGTGAGCGGGCAGTTCAAATTCCTCGTAACCAGCGTGAAATAAAAACGTTAATATCTTTGTTAGGAGTTCGTTTCAGTACTTTTCGTTGCGCGAGTTGTGTTCTATGTGAAATTCTGGTTAAGAAACATATGTCAAATTGCTTGAATTCGTACCTTGTCTAGTGGTCCATTCTGGTAAAAAATGTTGCTTTAAAGGTAAGTTCAAGAGTGACTGTTTTAATTTTTGACAGTGAACTTACGCATATAGGGAAGGCGCCTCTTGACAATTGACATTGTACCACCAATCGCAGGCAAATTCACGCTGGTTGAAGAGGGTTCCGTTCGTGCAAAGGAACGAAGCGCCCTGCTCACCCTCTCGACCGTCATGGCACACGTGATAGGCCTGTAAAAGAAAAGGGTTGGTAAGTGATTGAGTAAATATAAATAGTGTTACATGAATAATTGAACTTTCGGGAGAGGGGCATGATTAGGACAAGACTCTTTTCGGAACGAGACGTGAACTTAGCTCCAAATTTTTGGGATGTCAAGTCTACAAACGAGCTAACCTATGGTAGGTGTTAGTTCCTGAAGCCATACAACTACCCACAGAGATGTGGGAAAATGGATGATTTTTCCCACGACAAAATAATCTTGAACTAATCGATGTTTAAGGGTTTTTTCTTCACGAACTAATACCTCTCAATTCAAGTCACCTTTCGGCCAAATTATGACAAGCGTCTTGCGACGTTTAAAAATGTCCGCCACCATTTAACTTTTTTAACAGAGGAATAATTGTTGATAAATCTGTTTGTGCATTTCGTTGAATTTTATCGACAACACAAAGAAAATTCAGCGAAAATTTCGGACAGCTTTGTTGAAAAATTTCTCCGTAAGAAAATAAAAAGGCGGCGAAAATTTATAAACGTCGCATGGCGCTTGTGATACTTTGGCCGGAAGGTGACGAATTATTAAGATTCAACTCTCCTTCATACTCCGTAAACGTTTATGCATTGGTGCAAGGCTGACGAATAAACTGAAAAATCGAGTCGAACTAAAAGGCCATTAGGTCTTTCGTGGTCATAAGCTTATCTGTAACTGCAATATATGTATTCTGGTGGAAAGGTAATTATAGGTGTGGTCAGGTTCAAACCGTAGTGAGACCTTGCGAAACAAGTGTTCTTCGATGACCGCCCTCGTCACGGCCTGTAACTTGACCCCTTTACTTGAATGTCCCGAAGAATTGGTGTTATGACTATGTGCTTGTGCTCACCCAGTCTTTGACTCAACTATCTCTCCATTATGGCCTCTACTACAAAACTTTAAATCCAGGGTGTAATAAAGCTCTTGCATATGCCACAGCAACTTACGATTCAAGTACTTTCCCTTAAAAACTATATCTATATTATACAACTACAAGCAAAATCTTGGAAGCACTATTTCTGACGAACTGCCGGACCGATAAGGATGATCTTTACACGTATGTCATCTGTAGTAGATGTAGATGTGCAAAAAATTATGAAACCCCGAACTTTTAATGTTGTAGAGCTTTTAAAGCTCATGTCACTTAAGTCCAATGTTAATAGCGTGAGAGATATCGACGGTGAAACTACCAAACCACGTATCTCGGTTTGCGACGTCGCAGACTTCCTGTCATACTTTATTTTTTAAATGAATAACTAATGAACGTCCAGTCTTGAAAATTTCTGTGATTTTTCCTCTTCGTGCGGAGAAAATTCTGTGAATATTTCAAGGAATGATATTGATTTGGTCTACTTTAAAAAAATAAAATGTGAGCGTAGATTTTTAAACACCGCAACCGAGATACGTGGTTTGGTAGTTTCACCCTCGATATGTCGTTTCCGCTGGAAACGTCAAGGTGTGGGATTCTACCTGAGTGACTCGAATAAACAATAAAACAATGGAAAAGCTCGTGAAGGGCTCCTCATTCGAAGATTTGAGGAACGGTGCATCGCTCAGGGCTCAAGGTTCAAGGTCCAAGGTGTAAGGTTTAACTCAATTTTTCCTGCGTTCTTCCGGCTTCGATTTACGGCATTAGTCAATTTACTTGACTGCTGAATTTCAATTAATATTTACAGCAGATACAAATTGAGAAGGCAAGCACTGCGTCGCGTCGGGTCGGACCAAATATTATTAACTCTTAACGATCGAAATCCTTTTTTTTTTTTTTTTTTTTTTTTTTTTTTTTAAATTGAGTATTTAAAAATATTACATTACATCATCATTATTTACAAATCTGAGTGTTACGTCAAAAATTTTGAAATCGATGCAGCTCGAGCACAAAATGGTGTATTAAAATGGCAGAACACTTTTGCCTATACATAGGCGTATAGAGCCCGCGAAGCGGGCTTGAGGGCGCGAGGCGCTCTCCCGGGGGTTGGGCCGCGTAGCGGTCAGGGGGCAGGGCCCCCTAGTATTGAGAATAATCCTGATAGAAATAAGACGGACTACAGATGTACAAAGGAACTAAGTCTCTTAGATATAACGACGGTGTAAACCGGCAATCACATAACTCGTTTGCAGTGTCTGAAAGTCTCCGCCCCTTTGTTATTTTTTTAAAGGAGAACAAATTGACATCATTCCTTGAAGTTTTTGCAGAGTATTCTTCGCACAGAGAAGAAAAATCACGACGGTTTTAAAGGATTGTCGTTGAGTAGTTTTCTGTTTAAAAAATAAAGTAAGGCAGGAAGTCTGCGACGTCGCATACCGAGTTATGTGATTGCCAACTTACACCGTCGATAACGTAGTTTGTAAATTAACTCTCGAAGTTAAGGTTACAATGAAGGAGATCGCTTCACGCGTTACATCCTTCGTCTCATTTTTTGGAATGTTCTTTTCTATGAGAACCATAGAGACATTTTTTAATTACTTCAGTGGAAAAGAGAGTGTCCGTATCATATACAGGTTGACGCAACAGCGCTTTCAAAAAGTGTGATACAATCTCACGACTTTAAGCTTCAAATAGTTACCGAGCTATGTCCGGGGGCATTGTCCATGGACAAATTTTGAAAATTGAGTCGTCTCGGTAGTAATTTTGGTGGACCATGCAGAAAAAAATTATTGTAATACAATTCAAAGATGAGACTCCCAGTAAGAAGGAGCGTACCTTGATCGCGCTTTTCCGGTATTCCTTACTGAAATTGTAGTTCTTAGAGGAAAACCATCTCATAAATTTGCCTGAAATTCTCAGTGACATGCGAGAAAAGACACTACAATTTTTAGGAAAATTCGTGAGACGGTTCTCCTAAGAAATATAAAATTTTGGTATAAGTACTGAATCAGCGCACAATTCTCTCATGGCGGAGACGACGCAGTGACTATGCTTATCAAAATTTTCGCAATTTTTTGGGGGGATATGGTAGAATTCTGGTATACAACGCCCCTCTCCCCGGTCCCGCCCCCTAGCTTCAGGGTATACTGCCATACCAAGGAAAAACGCCGTATGGGCCTTCAGCCGTTGCCAATGCTCTTGACAAATCACAAATTTTTAGGAAAATTTGCAATGATTTTTTTTTTCAATTTTTCACAGTATTTCGTTCGTTATTGGATCTAAGGCCTTGTCTCCACGGGACGTTTTCATGGGATTTGTCCCAAGTTCGAATCGCAGGAATGAAACTTCTGGTATTTTTCCCACTTACCGTCTCCACGGGACGGGGCTCATACAGTCCATGCGACTAGTTTGCGCGGGAAGATAAATTAGTTAAAGTCGAGTATTTAACCGGGATTTAAATAATAATTGCACTCAATTGACAATTAGACACATTATTTTAACTAAACAAACATGAACAATGTAGTAATGAATAAAATATCGCACAATTCGTTTTCACTTCTTCTTCTCTCAGTGGGTCCTACGGGTACAAGTACCATACTTGGTACAACTTCGTAAGTGGGATTTTTCCCTGGGACAAATCTCGTGAAGCGGCTCGTGGAGACAAGGCCTTAAGTGTCTGAATAGTTCAAAGGAAAATATTCACAACTTTCTTCAGAAATTAATATTTACTGAGAAAAAAATTTGGCAACATTCAAATACTTATACGGCGCTTCCTTAGCACGGCAGTATAGGTCCGTTGAAAGAATTTTCAGTTTACCTGACATCCTGTCTCCACGTTGGCGTACATGCCTGGGGCATAGGGCACATTCCCACAGTGGAAGCTGGTCTGTGGAACTGTATGATACAACGGGTAATCCACTCCCGGAGTCCCTGGAATTTTACTTAAATCTTGTGCAGGCTTTTTTTTGTAAACTGGAGCAACGGGAGCATATCCAACAGGAGCATATCCACCGTATCCAGGAGCCTGTCGAATCTGTAACGGAAAAAAGTAAATCAGTTAGCTCCACGAAAAACACACAATATTTTTTTCGCTGCTGTAAATTCAGATGAGTGCGATTTACATATTGACTGTTGCAATCAAAACTGGGTATGTGTTATTCTTCGGTCTAGACACGATAATGACGTGGTCTCAAAAGAGCCGCAAGAAAAACGCCATTCAAAATCTAACTTTTTTTCGTTAGTATTTTCAGGGAAAAACAGAAAGAAAATACAAGTTTGAATTGTGACTTACTAGATTTCATTTCATAAAATTTTAATGCTTCGGAATTTGTGTCGTGTATTGTTTTTAACATTGTATGTTTTTATTTGAATCTTCTTTGCAAGAAATAATGAGAGAAAAAAACCTCTCCACTGTCAAAGCAAATTCTCCATGACTGGATAGTTTTGACGGCTGTAACCATAATTAACATGACTACGCTACACGTCACCTAATTTTTAATCGTTTTTTTTTTTAAATTCTTAACAGAAAAGTAAACAAAATTTTGAATTTAAATTTTGTAAACATTCTCTATTTAATCTAAGTAAAATACACATCAATATGGGATGTTTTCTATCTTTCTGGTAAAAAAATTCAAATATTAGCAAACGTTAGGAAACACAAAATGCAATTAGGCTGGATTCAATCAAATCCGTTCCTCTAATGCAGTTATTTTTTACTTTATTTTAATTTTTAATTTTATCGGAAATGGGTAAAATATGATTGGAATGCAAAATTCCCGATCGGGAAAACTGGCGAGGAGAGAAATAAAATCCAAAATGGTAAAAACGCGCTTGTTTAGATGCTAATATTTGTCATAAGACATTCGCAAATTATGCAACTCATCGAGGAAGCAAGCGCCACCGCACAGCATCGTTTCTAACGATGTCTGATGATGAACTCAAATCATTACTGGTGCACCAGTGCTTCGACCGAGCACTTACATGACGCGTCACATTTTTCCTTAGCACTCACTGCGCCAATTTCCTCCACTATCAACAAGTTCCTCCATAATTTTTGTGTTAAATGATCATTGGGCGATCCATGGAATGCACTACTACGCGACGAAGGGTTTGAACTAAATTTTGCAATAGAAACTGCTATATCTGGCTCATCCATAAAAACACCCATCGATTTTGCAAAAATCAAAAACGGAGAGAAGGAGGAGGTAGAAAAAAAGAGGAAGAAGAGAAAACAGAGAAGGAGAAGAAAGAGGGGGGAAAGAGAAGTAAAAAGAGGGAAAGCATGAGTACAAAGAATGATAGGAGAGAAGAGGAAGCAGAAACGCCAGAAATGAGCAAGTCAAAAAATGAAGAAGCCCGAAAATGTAATGGTTTAAAGGTGGAGTTTTAATTGGACTTCATTTTGCAATTAGGAACCACAATGCTTTCTCAGTTTAAAAACAACGTATGTAACATTAGTGCCTTTGTACACATACGTTTTTTTCGAATGACTAGCCAGAAATTGAGTCAGTGAGAACGAAAACACACCAACTCGAAAAAATGAAAATAATCAAGACACACACAAAACCGCACGATAGGTAAAGAAATTAGTGTAAGAAAAAGATTTTCAATGCCGAAGGACAAGGACTTAAGCACCTATTAAAGGTCCAAGCTGGAATAGATGTGCTAACTTCAATGACCTTTATGAAATTTGACCGTATTTTATGAAAACTAAGAGTTATCGAGGTACAGAGTTGGTGTGTTCTCGTTCTCACTGATTCAATTGTAGTTCCAGATTAAAACATGTAGTCCAATTAAAGTCCATGTCCTTCACAATGAAGAGGGTTTTGAGTTTAATGAGTTTTCCTTTAAAAATTTAAGATTATCGAGTATCCAAAGAAAGGAGATATCTTTGTGACACAAAACTCTACATGTATTTGCCGAGGGTGTGCTTTTTGCTTTTAACGGCTGATATAGTTGGTTTCCTCAAGAATTTAATTTGCATCCATATTATCTGATAAAAAGGAAAATAATAATGAATAATACCAAGATGCAGTTGTTCATGATTATTAAATTATTTATGGTCATTTATGGCACTCAGCCCATCTTCAGTGCCAGCTGCAAGTAATCCATCAATGACATGCACAAACTTATGTAAGATGATGAAAACAAGCAATTATAATGCACACACAGTTAAAAAATAAAAATAAAGGCAAGGTTACAATCGTCATAATTTAATTGTAAGAGGAAGAGAGACTTAAAAGAATCGACTAGTAATGTAAAAAATAGGGAGCAAACAACCAAATTGAAAGTATGAAATAACAATGGGTTGACGCGCTGCGTGGGCATAACACGTACGGATAACATCCTCTGAAAGCGCTTTTATATCATTAAAACTGCATTTTGGTATGATTAATTATTATTTTACTTTTTATTACTGTTTCTAATGTATACCATACATATACACTACTATACAGTTCATTTGCATTTAATGTTGGTTTTGGACTTGGTCTTGGTTGTTGGTTTTTAACGTCACCTTGGGGGAATTTTAGTGAAGAGAAATTGCAGTTAACTAATTATTAAACGCGGTCCATACAGCCATGCTAAGGAAAATCACCTCATCAACATTCGAAAGTTGGCAAATTTCATTCAATAAAATGTCTGGTTATAAGACTTTTCGTCATCGATTTTCTGTCCACGCACCTGTTCTTTCTAGTAGTTTCTAGGAGTCCACGAGTTTTTTCGGGGATACTATTTCGCCACGGAGGTGTTGCACAGTATCATACGAGATCGAGGGCACCCCAATGTATCATGATTGATGGCATCTTTTGAAAAGAGAAGTTCCCTCGCAAATTAAATGGAGTGACGACAACAAAAGGAGAGTGGTAGTAGAAGAACTTACGAAGTCCTAGTATTTGTATTCAATGACGTTTAGCATGGTTTTTGAACTTCATCAGAGGAAAAAGTGACTAACTTGAGTCAAGCGGAAATATGCTCAAATTTACCGCCGAGAAGATACCCTTATGAATCAATAAAGAAAATAATGCTTGTTTAAAGGAAATATGGTCATATTAAAAGAAAATTCACTTACTTCAAGCAAAAACCCGCTTTCATTCAGTTATTTTATTCTTGATTCAAAATAAAATCTTCTTACGGCATACTCAAGAATGTTTAAGCATATATCGAGTCAATTTTTTTCTAATGAAATTCAAAAATTATGCTAAACTTATTAAATACATGTGCTAACTGTTAAGACTTACAATTAGTGAGTTTTTGGACTACCGCTCTCTTTTTGTGCCCCAGTATTTTGATTTATTTTGCGAGGAAAGCTCCGTACTCTTAAAGGATGCCTGTCATTCTTGATACGTTGGAGAGCCTTCAATTCTGTATGATACTGTACAACATCTCTGTTGCGATCTAGTTGTTTAAAGCGCTACGGCGCGGCAGGCTAGGGTGACCAGCGCGACACGCGCATCGGCGCCTTCAAACCTAACAGGGATACTTAAGGCATTGCGCAATGCGTGAAGTATCCCAGTTAGGTTTGTAGGCGCCAGTGCGCGTGTCACGCTGGCAGCACGCCGCGCGCCTCTCCGCTCTGTGTTTAACTCTAATATTTAAACTCACGTAGCCAGCATTCTTCAACTAATAATTTTGAGATGTTTGCACACCCTGCATGGATTATTCTCTTTTAAATTGATGGGGAAAACACATGTATTACATGAAAATATAATGTGTGTTTTGTGAATATTAAGGTGACTCCGTGTCAAAATTCCCGTCAACGCTTGAACCAAGTCACTGTTTCTTATTTCACGCGTGGACGTAAGCTAAAGGACAAAATAGGTGCGTGGACAAAAAATCGTTGACGGAATGGCCTGAAACCAAAATGTCCATATTTTGAAGAAAATTATGAATGTTTCTCCTTGAAATTTTCAGGAACTCTAGAGAAATTGCTAACAAAATCATCTGAAAAATCGGAAAGAAAAATATTCCCAGGTTTACCAGGGAATTCGTGTTTTATCGAGGGAAACCTGGCAATACCTAAAGGTTTATACGGCGTTTCCCCTTAGCTCGGCAGCGTTAGAGTACCTTTCTAGACAGAGTATGGCCATTTCTGTTCCGGTTTTTCATTGGTCGCGAGCGAATAGGCTGACACGATGCTCTTAGGGCCGTAAATAAACAAACAAGATGGCTGTTATCAGCAAGCAAGATTGAGGTTATGCACATCTTACATCCTCCTGTGATAAAGGTGAAAGGCGATTTAACAATATTTTCATGTGTTTTTCGTGTGTTATTCGTAGACATGCTAGTTTAAATTGTTACTGCCGCATAATTGAAATTTTTGTCAAATTTAGCTTCTTATCGATGTTACTTTGAGCCGCCATTTTGTTTGTTTATTTACGGCCCTAAGAACATCATGAAGCCTAAAAACTCGTTGACCAATCAAAAAGCGGAACAGTTTTCCTGTAGTAAAAAGATACGAATGGCCATACTCTGTCTATAAAGGTACTCTAGGCAGCGTATGAGAGCGTTTGAGCGAGACTTACGTTCACCTTTTCTGAGCGCCTTGTCTCGTCTCTTCACTGGACGATGACCACATCCGCGGTAACAGTGTTCGACACATGACATGTGCAGATGATTATCCAAGGTGAAAAGCGACCTGCCACTAATAACCCAGCAAATAGCCGAGACGTAACGCATATCCGACGGGGCAACCGGTGGAATGAAGTGCGTGCTGAAGGAGAAAACTATGCGCAATGTTCATTCGCATGTTTAAGACACGCACATGGGGAAGAAATGGTAGGAACGCACAAATTCCGCATTTCTCTGTCGAGACCGCACAATTTCGCCACAACTTCCGAGGTGCATCCGAAGAGGTTTCATAGCGCAAAACGCAAAAACGCTCCAAAAAGTTAATGGAGAATTTGCACGCAAATTTTGTATTGCTTCGTCTAAGAGTCAGTAAAGAGCTACATTTTTATAATCATTTTCTGATACGGAAAATAGTATTAAAATAGATTTAAAAGTGAGAAAATGCACCGCCTAGTGACTTCATCTGCAGCTTTTCCCATTTAATTACGTGTGTTTTAGCATATTATATCAAGTAGTCATATTCCCACCAATAATTGTTCAATTTATGAACCAAGAATATCCTCTCACTCAGTGATTTCCTTTTAAACACGAATTTTATCAAATCTCAGACACCTGCGAATTCTCCATTGTGAATCCCCGCGATATCCGCGAATGTGTTATCCGCGAATTCACTTAACTGCACTTAACTTTCGAAGTGTCCTCATTATACGCGATTCATCGTATCGTTTATCTGCAAATGAGTGGATATAAAGTCGAATTTCTAGTGAAATGACAACCGAAGAGGAGATAATTTCCTCAGTAAGAAGTGGGTGAAATCGAATGAACATCGAAAATTCTCTGTCCACTCAACCGGAATCCCTTATTCCCCATGAAACTAATGCCTTGGAAAGATGTCGCATTGTCGCGGAACCTATAAAAGGGGATCCACTATATAAATATGCATTCCCATTTTCGAAATAATATTTTTACGCTAAAGGAAAAAACTGCCACCAGTTTAACTGGAGGCCTTTCCCTCTCCTTCACGTTCGGAGTTTTACCTCTCGATGAACATTACCAGTCCTTTCACTGGCCAGCGATTTGCAAGTTGGGGGTAACGAGCCCCTTCGAAGCATCAAATTTGAAAATGGAGAACAGCCTGAAGATGTCTGATGGTGCGCAACCCATAAAAAACATTGTCATGCACATCAGACATTGGTATGACTATACGCTTTATTTTTTGACAACAGTGCACTGTCTCAACGAATGTAATGTTCGCTATTATGCAAACTACACTTAACTCTTGACCATGCAATTCCGCAGCGCATGCGACGCATAAACGCGCCGGCGAAGAATTTGATCTATCGAATGGTGTATGATAATATGTTTTAATTTGATCTGTGGGTCAAGTGTAGCCGTATATCATTTTTCGTGTATTGAAGCTACGAAACTGGACCATACACCTTTCGTTATGGTTGCTATTGTTCAATCTGAATGCGAATCAGAACGAAATGAAACTCATTTCACGGACGCCGCGCTACAGGGAGTAGTATATCCTACCGCCTCTTACTGATACGAAGGTAAACAAACACACATTAGTTGAGGGAAAGACAGGACGATTGCAGTCTCCTTCTAGTTAAATTTGTTCATTTTAGAGTTTCATAAAGGTTTGCTAAACGTTAAGATGCCTTGAAAACTAAACTTCACTCAGAATGTTATTGATTTTTGCGGGTGGTACCTGATTTGATGGACCAGTACAATAAGTATGCCTCCTAATTAGTGTTTTGGATGACACATGTAGGGCCCATTTCTCCAGACCCCCCCCCCTCCTGCGTTTTAATTGTACGTACTTTACATGATGGGTACAAAACTTTTTCTTTGCGGTACATTTGGGTACAAAACTATAGTACAAGACTTTGTCGATCTTGAATTTTAATTTTAGGGAGGTGGGGGGTCTGGAGAAATGGACCTACTATGTACACATGTGCACATGTACACACATGTACACTTTATAGACACGAAACTAATAACGAGTGAAAATAAATTTGAATTTGAATGGTTTGCCTGTGAAAACCACACGCTTATTTACTGCTAAGGTAAAGCAAGGGAGCTTTAGCAGCCGAATTGTTACTACTTGCATATGAGCTTTCTCGTGAGGAGACGAAGTATTGCGTGCACGATTTTCAGTTAAAATTTTTAATTGAAATTTGTTTTTCGTTACTTCTATACACGATAATTTTAGTTTTCCAAGAGACGGGCAAAAAGACGCTCGTTTAAGGTATGAGATGTTTGTAAAACAAGCGTGACGTCAAGTGAAAAAGAAGGCTAAAGAATTATCGAAAAACTTAAAATATTCACATTATCAATATGTAATTCGCAAATTTTTCCTCTTTTAGAAGCGTGTTAGTAAAGTATAAAGTCTCTTATAGCTTCTTTGAATCATCATTATTCAAATCTGTCGCAATACAGGGTGATCCAGGGTTAAACGGCCAGACTGCAGGCGCGTGTTCTGTGGGTCAAAATAAGAAATTTTTGTTGTAAATTCAGATTTCGATTTTTTTTAGATCACTTATGAATTTGGGGCATAAAAGCACAGGACAGTACAATTTTTTTTTGAGATTTGGTTCACAAATGTTGCCAAAATTCAGGAAAAACGATTTACTTTCCAAAATTTGGGGGCGGGGGGGCGTTGCTCCCTCCGACTGGGGGCATTTTTGGAAAAACTCTTCAGAACATAAAAGTCTTATTTTGACCCACGGAACACGCTCTTGCAGTCTGGCCGTTCAACTCTGGATCACCCCATGTATTTGATGATTTTAGCATCTGCAGTAGGTAATAAGATTTGGCCAGAAGGAGAGGAGAGGAGGAACACAAAAGATGAACCCAAAATTTCTTCACAATGGAACGAGACGATCAAATTCAATCACTTACAGAGAGGGCGTAGAGACAAGAGATAGATATGGCTGCAAAAATTACACCAACCGAAACTAAGGACTGCATTTTAAAGCTGAAACGAAACTAAGTAAAAGGTAAATAAAAAGTAAGTACGGGATGGATATGATGGCAACGAATGGTAATGAATGACTGACCGACTGTCAGCGGCGCCGCTGAGTCTTGGACCCCGAGCGCAACTCACGAGGCTGAACCCCACATTTGAAATATCAGCACCCCTGTTGCCGCTTTGCAGAAAAAATACTTGGATCTGGCAAAAAACGATAAAATAACAAACAAAACTTGGGGTGTCATTAGATGATCACAAAATGAGATAAATTATTAGCGCTGAATCCAAAAGTGACCTTTACTTTCTTCCGAGACCTACTAATTTTCTGGAAAATCAAAATGACCAAAAACACGCGATTTTAGCTCCCAAAGAAGCAATTTTTTTGAATTTCAGTTTGTTGGGAAACTGATATAATTTTCTTTTCTTGAGAGAAATTATGAGCGCTGAATCCAAAAATGACCTTTACTTTTTTCCGAGACCCACTAATTTTCTGGAAAATCAAAATGACCGAAAACACGCGATTTTAGCTCCCAAACAAAGAGGCAATTTTTTTGAATTTCAATTTTTAGAAAAACTTATGTAATTTTCCTTTCTTGGGAGAAATTATGAGCGCTGAATCCAAAAATGACCTTCACTTTTTTCCGAGACCCACTAATTTTCTGGAAAATCAAAATGACCAAAAATACGCGTTTTTTACTCCTACAGAAACAATTTTTTAAATTTAAATTTTCTGAAAAACAGATATGTGAAGGAAAAACCGAGGTAATATTCCTTTTTTGCACCAAAAAATAAGTTGGAAAAGCCACATAAGAGGAGACACTCCAGATAAATTAAAGTCCCCATCCTTCAGAACATAAAACAAACTGATAAGTGTTAAAGTGGAAAATTGGTGCATGTATATCTCACCATTTAACTAGAAACCTTCGTTTTTGAGGATAATCTCTACCGTCCAAAAAAAAATCCGTGGTCACAGGGAGAAAATAGGATAATTTTCGGACTCATCGCTAAAAATTACGCAGAAATCACGTAACAAATTTTCAGCGTTGTTTTCGGCGCAGGCCGAGGTGTATTGCGGACCATCAGATGGGGTGAAAAAAATAGCACTGTTGAATATGCTTCTTCGTTTAGATTTAGCTGATAGGGCATACATCAAATTGAAAGTACGATACAATTTTCAATTGACAAAACAGCACCTATCATGCATCTGCCTCAAGATCAATGGTTTCAAAATTTTCCCTCCCGGAAAAACGAAAATTAGCGAGGTTCATATCAGCGACCGGAAACAATCTTATGAGCTCGAAAAATCATTTGAGAATGAAAAAGAAAAATTCGCTATATCTTATGATACACGATAACTCTAAAATGGTCAGGAAAAATTCAACATGCTGAGAAGTGATTTAATTGAAAAGCACTTAAAAATCACTTTAGTGTACATCTCGACTCGAAAAGTTTGGTTTTTTTCGTAAGCGGCGTGTTCGAGTTGGCGAATATAGGAGAAGCTGATTTAAAATTTTCATGTAAGTCTTGTGACATTTTTATAAAGAAACATGCTCCTGCGCTGGTTCTCAGGGCTGTATTCGTACATATAGTCGTTTAAAGAGCTCCTTTCCTTGAAAGACTCCTAATAGTATAGGGAGGTTTAATGAGTTCGTAGCACAGCATCATAGAAAGGAGACTTTTGACGAATATCGAGTAGAATTTATAGGCATAACTTTGAAATACGTTAAAATTGTCCCTTTTATAATGCCGTGTTAAAGATCTCTTTAAATCTCCCTTTATCACAATGTGAACCGCGTGTGGCTGGGGCCATTTAAGGAGTCTCTTTGGTATATCTTTCCCCTCGTTTTATTTTGAATTTTACGATACGATGTTGCAACCCAGGCATGCAAAGTACATGAGCCACCGGACCACGAAGCGATATAGCGGAGAGATGATCGCTGGTGCAACATTAATCCTCAATACACCATGATCTTGGATAAAATCATCAATGTTTCAAGGCCCCTCGATTTTATTTGATGTAAATATCACGCAATAATGTTAAGATCTACTCTGCCTACACTAAGCATTAACCAACGAAAACATCACCCAAAAAAGCCAAGAAGATACTAATCATCGATTCTCGTGCCTTGCTGCCTCTTGTATGTAATGTTTGTACCGACAAAAAACTCATTAGATTACTTCGAGTTAGGTGAGATAAAATATGACAATATCTAATTTATTTCAGAGGGAAAGATATAAAATTAAATAGAACTGAGGCACTCAAAAATTCCAATGTGAAAAACAAAGTTATGCACAATATCTACAGAGCTCAAAGCTCTGGCTTTATTTGAGAAAGCAATTCAACAGGGATGAGGGGGATGAATTCGGATGTTTTTTCTTAGCCTACTTTTTCTGTATCTTTTCTAACTTAATGTTTTCTTCCAACTACTAGTTTATTTGTTTAAATTACAGGTTTTATTTTGCTTACGAGCTTTACAATCGGTTGACCTAATTTTTAAAACTTTTATCTGCTGTACAATTCGTCGCTCCTCTGACGTAAGGGCGTATCTTAATTTCCACGTGAGCCCTATTTTACATATAAATCCATGTTTTCCAAGGCTCATGCGGAAATTCATAGTTTCTGATAAAAGAGGAAAGGAGAGGAAAAGAGAGCATTCGTCAGCTTATGATTTTAATTTTTTGAGCGTTCTTCAATAACGTTGTAATGTATGAAAAAATTGCAAAACTAAACTTAAAATTACGAAAATGACGAAGTTTTCTCTTGTTCGGCAAAATCGTCAGTTTGCAGATGGGCGGCATTGTTTGTTAGCCATCAATTTGCAAAAGTAGGTGGTGCTACATCAAGGAAGAACTAAAATTAATTTGCTCTTAAAAGTCACACAGAAATTTAATAATATAAATAATACAAATGACACGTAAATAAACCCTGAAGGTTTACCCCAAGGATTTAGCACATTCATCACATTTTGCAAAAAATACACTCTCGACTTATTGGTAATGCCAATACTCGTTTGATTTCTCAGTTAACTTCAAAATCATGGATATCGACGGTGTAAGTCGGCAATCACATACCTCGGTTTGCGACGTGGCAGACTTCCTGTCATACTTCATTTTTTAAAAGGGAAAACTACTCAACGGCAGTTCTTTAAAACTGCCGTTGAGTGTCTTTGCTGTGCGAAGAAAATTCTGCGAACTTAAAATAATGGTGTCAATTTGTTCTCCTTTAAAAAAATAACATAGAGGCGGATATTTTCAGACACCGCAAACGAGATATGTGATTGCGGACTCACGCCGTCGATATATATAGTGGGTATGTACCTGGGAGCTGTCCTCTATTCACCATAAAAATCTCTGAAACCTCTTTGCCTTCTAGCTGATCTCTGCCTCCTGAGTCTATCTCTACTCTCCTGTCTCTCCAGTCTCTCCTTCATGCGAAGCTCCTCATCCGCTTGCTTCTCCTTCATGCGTCTCTCTCTAGCCGCCTGTCTCTCTCTGTTCCTCCTCTCTACTTCCGCTTGGAACGCGGTCCACTCCTTCTCGAAGGCGTCGATCTCCGCTTTGTCGGTCACCTCCTCTCCAACGATGACGTTCCCATGCCACAGAGCTCCGTCACTGGACTTGGAGTACGAGAGCTTTTCGCCCAACTTGCTGACGTCATCCGCGATCAGCTTCCCGTTGACGTAGACTTGGTGGTTCCTCAGCGAGACATCCAAGTCGCCCCCTGGAAGGCTTCCTCGCAAGACGAGCCCGTCCTGGTTCGCATCGACGTGATGACCGATCCAGTTGTGTGTGGTCGATGAGAATACAGCTCCCCCGTTGCTGATGATAGCACCGTTGCCGAAACCGTTGAAAACGTTGTTGCGGTTGATGATCGACAAGGGTGGTCTACGCCTGGAACCGTTGACCGGTGGCGGCATCGGATCGTCATCGGTGAAGCCGTGGTTGGCGTTGCCGGTGATCACTTGATTGCTGTTCCTGATTATCGAGGCTGGTTTTCTACCCCTTGAAGGTGTTCCTTCGTTGTCTGACCCTCCTGCCCTCCAGGATGTTGGTTTGGTGTCCTTGAACAAGTCTTGAAACCAGTCTTGACCCCCGGATGAGAAAAATGACGGGCCACCGAAAGGCCAATTCGAAGGTTCATCGCTTTTTTCTTGCTTTTTGAAACGGTTTTCAACAATGTTTTCAGCTCTATCCTGTTCAAATTTCTGGATTTCAGCCTCGGACATGGGCTGGCCGATTTTGATGTTAGTGTACCAGAAGGTTCCGTCATCGGATTTCTGGTATGTCGCCTTTTTGTCTAATTTTTGGGTGTCCTCGCAAACCAGTTTGTCGTCGATGTAAACCTGGTTGCCGATTACGTTGACGCGGAGTTTCTTGTTGGAGTTGCCGCGGAGAATCAAATCGTCGTCGTTGATGTCTATCCTTTTGTTATTCGTGAGAGTTAGTCTATCCGGCATTTTTCCGGAGAGACTGAGACCATTAACGTTATCGAGGAAGCTGGTTTTTCCATCGGAGCCGCCATTGTTGATGTTGAGACCCTCGAAATTTATGCCTCTGGTTTTTAGGGTGTTGAGTTCCTCAGAGGTCTTCATAGTCTGTCCTACTGATTCTGGTTCTTTCTCCACTGGTATAACCTCGTGTAAATATTTGATCTGGATTTTTTCTCCATCAGGAGAGGTAATAGTTTTCTCATGATGTGCAAATGTTGGACAACAAGTCGTCTGGAATAGAAAAATGTATCCTCGATGATTCATTAAGGTGAAAAACGAACCAAGGGACTGTGCTTAAAAAGTTTAACTACTGAGATAGCTTCTATAAATCTTGAAATATAAACATAATCGCATTTTGAACTTCAACTTGAAGTTAAGTTGATTATTTTTATGTTTCAAGATTTACAGAAGCTCTGGTGATAGCGTAGGCCGAAAGCTATCCTAGTAATTACAATTTTTAACCACAACACCTTGGTTCGTTTCTCGCCTTCATTACAAAATGGTGTTGTTCAAGAGGGAGCCTCTATTAATTCGACGATTCAGTTTTCAATGAAAGAAAAAGTAAAAATGATTTCCTACTGAGGCACTGATAATGTACAAATTAAAGCGCTGATTTGGGAGTTTTTCATGTTATGTGAGATTGAGTGAACTTTTACTTTACTTTACGGTCATATTTAACTATTTTTCATTTTTAATCTAACTGACTCAGAAATGACTTTAAACAGTGCCTTACAGTTAGCATTTTACGTACTTGCCTCTAAATCAGAGTCTCAGTTGACTCAATCCACGGGTTAATGGACTCGATATATCGAAAAGTCCGAAACACAAAGCAACTATTTTTAACAGTGTATACTCAAAACAAATTCACCTGATGGTCTATTACAAAATTATAGAAAATGGATTTGCAAAAATTGAGTCTTACCGAAAAAAGGAGTCCTATGAAAAGTAAAAGAGAATGATTTGCAAGAACCGCCATGGTTCCGAAGTACTGACTGGTGACGCATGAATATAGAGGAACGATTTTATAGGAAACGTTTGCGTGCAAAATAACCCTGCTTTTTTGACGTCCATCAAAATCAGCATTAATCTGTCAGAGCTTTTGATTAAAGGCAGAGGAGGAAGGTGAAAATCCAATTTAAAAAATTTGACGTGGATTTTTCCGTTGAATCATATTTCCCTGTTCCTGCGAAGAATTTAAGGATAGTGCAGCGGACCACCTAACACGGTCAGAAAGCAACCATAGCAATTTTTTGCTCAAACTTAATCGTTTAGTTTAGCTTGCGTGACAAGCCTGGTGGAAAAAGTGTTGTCAACCATTTACCACATAGATTGCATGATGGAAAAATGAGTCACCGGGAAAATCTCGTATTGCTCATCAAGAACTCCATTAGAAACTCACCCATATCGACAGACTTGCGTGTTAAAAGATGATTGACGTAAATAATTTTTTTTGAAAAATTAGAAATGTAAATCATTATAGATATCCAACTTATCGCACTAGTAGGGTTTCAAGTTGCGTTCGCAGACTGTGATATGATCTCTTGGGTAGAAACTGAAAATCGAAACCGACATAGAATAAATCAACTACAACTTTCAAAAGTACTCGTTTAATGATCGAACCTCCTAAATTTTCATTTTTAATTATTAAGTTACGAGGCTTAAATTAAGTGATTTTAAAGAGAGCCTCTTCCGGAAAATCGACGATTGGGTTTATGTTTTGGAGGTAAGACCTCACCATGAACCGCGAGATTTTATGGAAAAACGGTGGGAAAATGATGCGTATACCCGCATTTTTATTTTTACATTTACTTTATTTTTAATATGGTATACTATGTAATATTAGGATTTTTTCCTCTTTTTTTCTAGTAAATGTAGTTTTATATTTTTGTGAGTTTTAATAATTATTTGATACTAAGTTGCACTGATATTAATCTCATAGCATAAATTCATCCTCAGATGTGCGTGCGGTATCGCTAGAATACCCTGGTAAAAATTGGCAGTAGAATCTGTGTTCCAAAATACCATAGACCTACGGTCGGCTGTAAGATTTCCAATAGCTTCTATAGCCGGCTACACAATTTTTTATAGCCTTTTATTGCCGATGGCGATGAAGCAACTCACAGCCAGGCGATAAAGTGTGTGCTAAACGTCACTAATTACGGATGCTAGGACTTAGTGAGTTTTTGGACCAATGCTCTCTTTTTGGGCCGTAGTATCTTGATTTATTTTGCGAGGAAAGCTCCGTACTTTTGATGGATGCCTGTCATTCCTAATATATTAGAGCGCCTTCAGTTTCGTATGATGCTGTGCAATACCTCTGGTGTGAAATAGTTGCTTCAAGCGCCGTGGCACGCTGCGGTGCGGCAGGCGGGCAGCCAGCGCGAAACGCGCATTGGCGCCTACAAACCTAACAGAGATACTTCACGCGTTGCGCAATGCGTGAAGTATCCCTGTTAGGTTTGTAGGCGCCAGTGCGTCGCCGCTCCGCTTTGTGTCAGGCTCTAATATTTAATCTGGCGGAGTCAGCGTTATTCAACTCATGATTTTGAAATGTTTGCACGTCCTATATGGATTAATCTCGTTTTAATTGATGAAAAAAATATGTATTAAAGGAAAATATAACGTGTGTTTTGTAAATATTAAGGTGCTTCCGTATCAAACTTAATGATTTCCAAAGCACACGAATTTCTACACAATTTCTTATAGCCTTTTATAATCAATGGCGAAAAAGCAACAGCCAGGCGATAAAGTGTAAAGCCCGGCTATAGGAACTATAGCCCGGCTGCATAATTTTTTATCGCTTCGTAAAGCCTGGCCGTATGATTTTCTCCGCATTCTACAGGCCTTCTTCAGCCGGCTATAAGAATTTCTATGGTATTTTGAAACGCAGCTCTTATCGCCAATTTTTACCAGGGCAGCGCATCCGAATCAGTCAACGTTAGAATTGACCGAAACTTAACAGTTGAGTGGGTCAGTCGGGCTATTCACAGTTACGTGTTTTGATCGTTCACGCTATATGAGATTAGCGATAAATATTAAAATTTGTCTAAACGCCAAGGTTCTTCGTCTTTTATCGACGCAGGTATTGCCCATCGAAAAACACTGAGTATTTCACAAGCAATTTTGACTAAGGAACATGCATTGTGGTTTACAATTTTACGGTCCACAATTGGACGTAGTTCTACCAAACAGACCTATGTGGAAGTGAGAAATATGGGGTGTGCTCGTTAGTCTCTGGCCGTAAGAGTGAATGAGAATAATAAAGCGCCAGTGACGTCAGCGGCAATGATGACGCCCGGGAGCGAGGGGAAGAACGTCGTCGGGGCGCTGTAACTCATGAGCCCTGTCCACAACGCTTTCTTGCCATGCCCGCGGCTCATGAGTTCCGCACTCAGTTGCACATAGGTCTGTTTGATAGAATGCAATATCCCGCTTTTCCAATTCTTCAAAAGGAACCACGCCCACTTTTACATTGCTTCTTATGCAGATTTCTAGAGCACACCCCACATTTCTCATCGCCACATAGGTCTGTTTGGTAGAAATACGTCCAATTTTGCATCCTGTCAAGTGGTCCATTCCGAAGCACCTCGAGGTTGGCGCACGATACTAGTGTGGCGCTAAGCGAAATGCACAAGGTGCGCGGTGGCGCGCGGTGTTTCAGGCGATCTTCGCGATTGATAATACAACCAACGGCCGTGATCAGCTCATCAGTCACTGCTGAATGCTGATCTTTTCCCTCCCTCGCCCCCCTCCGATTCCATGCCCCCCTTCCCCGTTGCCTTAACACGCCTTGTTCCACTTTCACTATCGTTCCGGCGGCAGCGACGCGACGGCGGCCAAGCTGTCTACCCTGTCATTTCCCAACCGTTCTGCAGCACGCCGCCGCAGACTCGGATCAGCTTACTCTCCGTTGGGATTTTGTGGTGGCACGAAGTTTAGAATATCGATGGAGAGATGAGCTTAAGTCGGCATCACTCCATTCGATACTAGCATGTCCCGTTCAAAGACTTTGAAAAAAGTCCATAGGTCTACACGGAGAAAAAACATCGTGCGTGGGACCCGAAATTTAGGTCGTATGGATCTCTGAAGTTTTCGGATTGAGCATCTGAACCCTTTAGGTCCTCGAGTAGCTGTTGAGGTTCGGATCACACATCTGAAACTTCAGTTCTTACACTGAAGTACTTTAGATGTGAGAACCGAAGTTTTTCGGATGTGAAAACCGAAGTACTTCAGATGTAAGAACTGAAGTTTCAGATGTGTGATCCAAACCTCAGCAGCTGGACCTAAAGTGTTCAAATGCTCTATCCAAAAACTTCAGAGATCCATATGACCTAAACTTTGGGTCCCACGCACGAAGTTTTTTTCTCTGTGTAGAAAGATAATTCAATTTGATCATGCTGAGCAAACGCGTTGTAAACATTCGGCCATTACCTAATCTCCCCTCATAAAATACAAATTTCCCGGAAAACTTGTGATTTTTTTCTCTCTAAAATTTTCAGGAAATTTTGTCTGCAAATAAAATCTCCGAAATTTAAGGGAGAGTTTTCATGGCTTCTCTCAGAACTGATTTTTTAATTGAAGAAAAAAATGGTGACATTCGAATGTTCACACGGCCAGCGTTTGCCACAGCGTGTCTCCGCAGTACATGGGCATGAACTAGGGAGAAAAAAGGGGACTGGCCCCACCAGAAATCTACTCGGCCTCCTCTAAGGAACGTGAGGGGCTTTGCAAAGAAAGCGCGTGATAAATCTTTCATCTTTTATTTTCGTAGATTTTTTTCTTCTTGTGAATTCTTGTCTCTTAATCTTTTTGTGCAAGATTATACATTGAAATTATAATTCAATCGATTTTTTGAGGAGAACACCTCGAAATGATCCTGAATTTACTCAATTCTCTGAAGTCGCCCCCCCTCGGACCCCTAATCTAAGATAGGGAAATCCCCCAAATCCTCTTTTGGAGTTTGAGGAGTCCCACGGCTCCCTCTTTGTGGGGTGTCTGTTAGTGCCTCCCGACTCCCCTTAATGAGACGCTTTTCTACCCTCCCCCCCCCACCGTTCCTTGTTCCGCCTGCACGGGGGTACATGTTCAAATTGACTTAAGGTTATAGATCTATGATGGCGTGAGATAACATGCACGTATCAAGGTTTAAAGTGTTCAGTGCGTTTCGCTCTCATGATCTTCTGATGCTCGCTCTCGCTAAAAACGCAAAAGTCAACTGAATGCTATGAGTTATTTTATGACATTGCAGCAGTGCCGAGCTCCACCAGCGCGTCCAGTGGCGTGGCGTGCTATGCGATGTATCGATTGATCTGCCATTTAAACATATGGAAAAGGATCGATTAACAGACTGTTCGCAACAAACACCTTAATAATCGATTCTTTACCATAGCTTCAAATGGGGAAATATCGTTAATCGATTATTCACGTCACGCCACCAGCGCGTACATTATTTGAGCGGATAATAAGTCTACTCTAGCTAGGTAACCTTCCTCCCGGCGGGACGATGATGGAAGTTATGAGGGTGTCTGTTTCCAAATCTTCCAGCGCAGGCTCGTTAATCTTTTAATGGACACTTAACACTGCAAGCAAGATCTCAATCAATTTTTGACTTCGGATGTCACACCGATGCCAATATGGATGCCTCTACTCTTGGAAGCACCCAAGTTTCAACTGAACTTGGCCCTGCAGCGAGAGGCATAAAATTCACGCATTCACGTGGAGCGCTAATCGTAGAGGCGCTAAAATCTCGCGCATCTATTTCGCTTATTCAAATTTGAAGAGAATTACTTGTGTTTGCCTTCTGCTTTTTCATTTTCTTCATATTCTCCTTTCTTCTTATTCTCCTCCTTCTTCCCTTTCTCCTCATTCACCCACTCATTAATCTTGATGAGGGGCGCCACATGTTGACATGCCAGACAACGTATCTTGGTTTGCAACGTTGCAGACTTCCTGCCATACTTTGTTCTTTTAAAGGAAAACTACCAGAAGACAATTCTTTTAAACCTCTGTGATATCCTTTCTCCAGACGAAGAAAATTCCTTGAGATTTCCAAAGAATGACGTTGATTTGTTCTCCCTCAAAAAAATAAAATTGGGGCGGGGAGTTTAAAACACCGTAAACGAGATACTTGGTTTGGGAGTTTCATCGGCGAGAGTGGGTGACAATTTACCCTTGTAACGGCCTAACTAAATATGTTATGTTTTATGTACATGAACTCGCAGTCGCTTAACAGTCTGGTCGATGCGTGATAGAAAAATCAATATTTTTTCCACTGAGATGTCAGAAGAGGGAAGAGGGGATGAAAATTGAGAAGAAGAAAGAGATTACGGATGAAGAGGAGAGCCATAAAGAAACTGATAGAGAAAAATTGGCAAGAGAAAGAGAATGAGCAAAAGAATGAGAGACAAAAAAATGACATGACTATGACTGAAAGCTTCGGCTATCTGAACCGAGAAAGCTTGGTTCTGAGTACGAAATGAAATTCAGAAACTGTTACCAAACTCCTATTCTTAACTTAATATTACGGAGAAAGAGGGGAGTTGAGGAAACTTAGTTAAGAAAAAAAAGGTGGGAAAGAAGAAAGAAGAAAGAAGAAAGAAGAAAGAAGAAAGAAGAAAGAAGAAAGAAGAAAGAAGAAAGAAGAAAGAAGAAAGAAGAAAGAAGAAAGAAGAAAGAAGAAAGAAGGAGGAGAGAAGGAGAGAAGGAGGAGGGAAATGGAGAGGAGAAGGAGGATAATGTAAGAGAAAGTGAGAGGGAAGGGGGAGAGGAAGCGGAGGGAGGTGAAGGGGTAGAAGGAGGGTTTCAAGGCGGAGTGATCGAAGGAAAAGTCAAAGGCGAGGAAGGAAGAAGGAAAGAAGAAGAAGAAGAAGAAGAAGAAGAAGAAGAAAAAGAAGACGAAGAGGAAGAAGGAGAAGAAGAGGAAGAAGAAGAAGAGGAAGATTGATAAATATCTCACCGACGGTTATCGTTTTTCAAATTTTGTCCTCTTCAAATCTCGATCCCGATTGCCACTTCGGTGCCGAAACTGATTATCGATCATCCAATCCGCGCAGAAAAGCTCTACTCTCTGGGCGACATTATCGGCTTGGCATTCGATCCGGCAATGTTGCGAAACTAGAGCACAATTCCAACCTCTCGTTTCGCGAAGATCCAAATCGTCTCACCTCTGACTTGCCTTCGGAGCTTTTGCGGGCGGGCAGGAGGAAATCGGGACAGGGGGGAGGGGGGATAGAGAAGGGGGTCCTCGTCTGCCATGTTGGGGGAGGCGCGGCGCGCCGCCACTGAAGCGACTGTGCCCCAGCCGCACGTTCGAGTCCTGCCCGCCTGCAGTTGGAACTTCGAGCTTGCAGCTTTGGGCTTTGAACTTGACGGCCCAAGCTATGGATCATCGCGCCCTCTTCATATGGAGCTGCGCCCTCCTCCTGGTCCTTTTCCTGGCCGTTGACGCCGCCGTGGCGCCCAGTGGCAAAGGCGCAAAGTACCTTTGCGAATGCTACCTCAGACAGTTGAAGAAGAGCACCGATTTAACATGGACGGTAAGTGACTCAAGTATTCTCCAACTGGATTTCTTCGGGTCGTTATGAGCTTTACGTCATCAAATGATCTACATCGGGAATAAAATGTATCCTGCCTTTAGCCTTTTTCCTCTCACTGGCTGATTTTAAATTAATGATTATTGAATTCACAATCCTGCTACAGTTTAAGATTATCAGTATTCCCTCATGGTGTTCCGACGCGACTGCAGATTTGGACAACGCAAGAATACGTGGCATATTCTGCACATATTGACGGTGGACTACCAGACCACGTATCTCGGTTCGCGACGTTGCGGACTTTCTGTCATAGTTTATTTTTTAATTGGGAAACCACTCAACGTCAATTCTTGTGAACAACCGTGACTTTTCTTCTCGAAAAGAAGAAAATTCTGTGAAAACTTTAAGGAATGAAATTGATTTGTTCTCATTTAAGAAAATAAAATGGAGGCGGAGATTTTAAACACTGCAAATTAAATACTTGGTTTGGGAATTTCACGGTCGATATGCAAGGAAATCACTGATTCCCTTGAGTGGAAGAAGGAGATTGAAAGCATTGAGGGAAGAAGGAGTTATGAGTTGGCTTCGTTCCCACCTAATCCCTTAAATTAGAAATACAATTTTCGTCCATAATTGATATTAAATGTAGATTATATGTGTGTTTAATTGATAAATTTTAAAAACGTAGAAAAAAAATAATCTAATGGAAAATACAACAATTGAATAAAACAAATTCATATTATATATTTTCTTAACGCCTCGTTCCACAAGTTAAAACTTGCTTTCTTCTCCAATTGGTTTCGTATTAACCTTCCTTCCATCAGCATTCTTCATTCAATTTACAGAATAAATATTTTTGAGAATGCATTCACTGCAAAAGAACACAGCAAAAATTATAATATGAAGAACTTGTGCTTTTTCTTCGAAGTATGGCTCTATTTTCCGATGAGCGGGCAGCGCACAGATCGTCGCGAGGAACGTTCTTCCAAATTTTATTCCGCTTGAGGCGCGAAGCGGATCGAGAGGTTCGAGTGGCAGGGGGCGTAGCCCCTTGTTTTTAACGAAATTATCAAGCTTTTGAAAACAAAATTGGTGACGTCATCCATCGCAGTGGCACGTGATATGGTTTCGTCTACCTTAGGTAAGGTGATTCATCAAGCTCAAGTGACGTGGTCTAACTGGCATGCGATATATAGCATCGATTAGGTCAAAAATCTCGGTAGATTTTGAATTATTAGCCAAACTAAGAACGATAGCGCCTCTGCGTATGAGCCTAAAGAATCATTGTAAACCCAAAAATTGGCAAAATTCTGAGAAATGAAAGCAGAAAAGTGTTCAGAAAAAACCCTAGCATTCGATACAGAAATTGATAGTCGTATTACACATTAATAATAATATTTTACGTAGGAGTTGGTTTCCGAACTATCCGGTGCGGGTGAAACGCCTTCTCCGTAAAATTTTGATGAAGAGATACAGTACTAGAGGGCACGCCCCCTGACCTATACGTAGCCAGATCCCCAAAGGGAGCTTTCCGCTCGCCAAAGGTTCGCTCCGCAGATCCCCGTAGGTTGAGTTTCCAAAATCTGAAGAGAGCGGACATGCTGAAGTGTTGATAGCCGTAAAACTCATGAGATTCGGACCATTGGAACGTTAGGACTAACTGTGACAAAAAATTAATATTTAGGATATAGGATAGGTGGGCAAAGGGTTTTTAGTAATGCATCTTTAAATTCAGATGTTATACCTCGTTCTCTAATAAAGGCATAGTTGATTACTTTATCCACGGCAAGAAGAGACCATGTATGTATCTCTGAGATGAATGACGTCATCAACCATGTTTTTCGATACGTGATTTCTTCGATTACATCGAATGCAGAAAATTGACTTCTCGACTTTTATCGCTTTTTGCTAATCTACATGCTTCTCGTAAAACCATTCAAACTCAATGCTGCGACACAAGCGACCCATCTCGCACAGTATCCAGTTTTTCCAGTCGTTTTAAAGCCCACCTTATCTGGTACAACCAACAAAATGAACTTATTTTGGTCACAATAATAATGAGTTTTCAAAATAAACTGGCGACGAGTCCTCTTGCTTAAATCACCGAATACCCCTCTTGGGACGTAGGAACACCTAAGATGCAAGACATGTTGCGGGCATTTATATTTGAAGGCGTTTTGTACGTCTCGCTCATGGTCATGGAGCGAATATTCCAGTTGGAAGAAAATGGGAAAGAAATAGATGAATGCTGCAAACGTTTTAATTGGTCGGAGGAGAAGGGAGAGGGGGGGTTTAATAGTCTAAGAGAGACAATGGCGGTGATTAACTTACCCCTTCAAAATATTAATGTTACCCACTTAGTCAGGTCTTGTGTTGATACTGATGAATGATCGAATCATTACGAATCTGTTGTTTATTCTTCTCCCACAGTAGTTTTAATTCACTCAAAGATACCGTCGAACCATTCAAACTCGGAATATCGCGTTTCACTACAGTTTTGATAATATAATTTGAGTTTTTCTCTTATCAGTATAAAAATCTCATATTTTTCGTTTACATTTTGAGTTCAGCCCGGGAGAAATTTTCACGAAAATACAACGGACGGCGATATGAGGAAGTTGTATGGCTACTCGAAAAATCTGATGAACGCCCGAACTGTGGGTAAAAAGGACTCAGAACCGGCAAAAATATTCGGCAAGAAAACTGAAGATAAACTCTACCCAGAAAATTTCGATTCCAGGGATCACTGGCCGGCCTGCAACTCTACTATTTCTACTATATTTGACACTGGTTTCTGCGCCTCTCATTGGGTCAGTAAAAACAATTCTTTTTCATAATGCTCAATCTTAAGTAATTGTGCGCTTTTTTTGTCACATGTCCTGTATTTGACATGATGCGTCTTTCTTAAAATAACTTTGAAAAGTTTTTAAAAAATTACATTTTATTAGTCTATCATTAGGCCGCAGAATTCGTTCCACGAGCCGTCATGGGCCACCTTTTTTGCATAGGGGTTCCGGTTCCCCAATTTGACGTATTTATGCTAAAAGGAACTATGTTGCACCCAAATCCCATGCACATAGATCCTTTTTGCATAAATAAGTTCAATTGTAAACCCTAAAAAAATTATACGAAAAACAAAATAAGAATCCTGTGTTATACAGTAATCGTCAACTTCCCCATTAACAATCTTCCCACTTTAAAAGTTTAAAAGATTAAGGGAAGACTCAGCTGTGTGTCCATCAAATTAACGTAGGTCGGCTGAACCTTTAATAGGGAATTGTCGCACCTTAATCTTAATTAAAAATCTCTATGGCCTTAGTGTACATACCTACTTGTTTTCTGACTGTCCGCGATGAAGAGAAAAAGTTTATCTAAGTTGATATTGTACTGAATATTTATAATTTTTATCAATCCATCGTGAACATCATCTCGTCCTTATTCGATTGCTCTTACTCATTTTATGATGCAGCCATTATCATTCTCATATTCGTACTGTCAATCTTACTAGCACCTTTTTCCCCTGTCTTGTTTATGACTATCTCCCTCCTCCTCTACAGAATGAACGTCCCAACTCATTTTCACTGACCCTATTAATTGAGTTGAAAGGGGTATTTTATGCTTAGTTCCTTCAAGTATCAAGCTGAAAGTATTTTGCACCCTGCAGGCTGCCTCAGTGGTGCAAGCTATTTCGGACAGAATTTGCATTCATTCAGGCGGGAAGAAGAAGAATCTGAAGTTGTCTCCGTTGCACCCTCTCCAGTGCTGCAAAACATGCGGATCCGGATGCAAAGGAGGGTACGAATTAAACCACCCCTAACACGATAAAACCATCTGTCAAATGCCAAAATAACCGATAAGTAACGTGCAGTTTGTTCATGTGTAGAGGATAAGTTTAGAAAAATCAATATGTAGTGCAATACGTAATATTGCAAATAGCAATGTGTCTTTGCTAGATGTGACTAAAGAGAAGTCAAATTGTGTGCTAGTCACGTCTCCCTTTGCTCACTTCGCTATGCTGCTATGCTAAGGAAAAACGCCGTTTGAACCTTCAGGTGTTGCCAAATTTCCTTTGATGAACACGAATTTCTTGGTGAACTTGTGAATAATGTTCTTCCGATTTTTTAGATAATTTTTTTCGCAATTTCACTGGGGTTCCTGAAAATTTCAAGGAGAAACATTCATAATTTTTCTAAAAAAATAGACATTTTATCGAATGAGATTTGGCAACTCTCGAATGTTCATACGGCGTTCTTCCTTAGCACAGCAGCATGGACCGCGTTAAGCAGAAAGGAACCAAGCCACATCGGCTATTGCCAAATTTTACTGGACAGTTTAATTTTTACATGAAAACATTTTCTGCATGGTGCGAAGCAAATTCCTTGAAATTTTTAAAGGAATCCGCACAAACGTTCTCTTGTAAAAAATTAAATTGCCCAATTGAATTTGGCAATCACTGATGTGGCTCGGTCCCTTTCTACTAAATGTGGTCCGCATGACGTAAATTTTGTGTCAATAATGAAAGAAATGTGACGTAATGATGACGCTTATCCTCTGCGCTTATCAGTGTAATGATTGAGTGCAGTGACTAAGTCACATAGCAAAGGGAGATGGGGGAGGAGGGGAGGGGGCTCATACCCTGCTGGATGAAATGAGAGAAAAAATAGGAAAGAAAATTTTGATGAAAAGGATCCCCCCTCCCCAATGTCACCCCTTGGACGTTTCTTCCTTGTGCCCCAGAGAAGGATCCAGCAAGCTGGTAACAATGACATTCATCCAATAAAACTGTTGAAGAATTGGCTGCAGGTGCTTAGACACAAAGCCGTAAAATAACAGAAAAAAAAAAAAAAAAAAAAACTGTTGAAGAATCGATTCTTATCAGAGCACACCCTGGCCCCTCCGAAAACCGAGACTTTTCCAAAAGGCTTACAACGAGAGAAAACAATGTTGCCAACGTGCTGGATCTACCAATGCGTGCCCCCTTTGAAAGCCACTCCTTCCTGAATGACCAGCATCATTAATCGCAGTAGTTACGAATCACGGTTCCTTTAATCTTCGTTTCATTGCAATGATGCATGTGCATTGTGCATCCTGTCTTGGAGCGACTATTGCGAATGTGTGCATCACTGAGTGATAAATTAGGCCATATCATGCACTATAACCATGCATGACGTCAATACCCGTGCATTTCAAAATGCAATTTCATAGTCAGTATATCAGGATGATGATGGGTTAATTTCTCTACAGTTAATTAGCCACTACGCAGGACTTAGGTGAAATGGAATTGTGTGATTGGTTAATTGTATTATTCATTATCGTGCATTTATTGGATCGGATTATCGATTAGCGTCTTATTGGTATCACCGAGGAAAGTGAACTTTAATTTGTTAGTGTCCGGTTCAATTAAGATACCTTATAATGTAACCAACAGTCGCATAAATCTAATTCAACTTCGTCTTTATAGTGCCCCATGAACTTCACAGAAAAAACAATCGGTCTCTTGGACGGAAAAACTTGCCATTTTAAAGACATTGTGTGCCAGCCAGGCGTAGCGTTCCATGAATAGCACTGAATTATTTTTTTAAACTTACACGCAAATAAATATATGGCTAAAATAAAGAATGTGTATCTCCGATTGTGACGTGATAAGTCTTCGCTAGTGTGAAATTTTCACATGAGAACCAACGAAAAGTTTTTCTTGAAATATCCTGAGAGCATTTAAAATCATTTACAACATACGGGGATATTTTACGGGAAATTTACAGGTCATTTTTCTTTCGAAAAAAAAAATAAAACAAACTTGAAGATTTTTGACGTTACAATGGAGGTACGCGTTCTTTTATTTAACCGTCGATATATGTGTGTACCATACAACAGAATGTTGTACTTAGACCAAATTTGTACCGATACGTCTTTAATAAAGGTCATTTTGAAGCTGGTCTGCAAAATTTTCGCACTCATTTTTGTTTTTAGTACTGACTTAACCTTCCTTTTTCGAGTAGTTATCCTTTCCAGGCGTGGAAATTCATCGAGAAGTCTGGTATCATGACCGGTGGGGACTATGGTTCTTCGGACGGCTGCAAGCCATACCCGATTCAATCTCCCTGTGACTACAGCACCTACCCAAACAGCTGCATTTTGAAGAAAACCCCTGTTCTCACGTGCCCCAACCCAGACAAACACTGCAGCACCAAAGAAACCAAACCACACATCTACAACAGTACGTATCTCCTTAGATCCATCACATTTACTTGGTGCATTGGTAGCATTTGTTGGTAAAAAATAGTTTTCAGTAAATCGGAGTAATACGCCAAGTACCAAGTCAAGTCAAATTGACTCGTATTTAAACACATCGACGGTGTAAGTCGTCAATCACATGATTCGGTTTGCGACGTCGTAGACTTCCTGTCATACTTCAATTTTTAAACAGAAAACTATTGAACGGCAATTCTTTAAAACTGCCGTAATTTTTCTTCTCTGTACAAGGGAAATTCTGTCAAAATTTCAAGGAATGGTGTCAATTTGTACTCTTTTAAAATAATAACATAGAAGCGAAGATTTTCAGACACCGCTAGTGAGATGTGTGATTGCGGACTGACGCCGTCAACATGGATTTTGAAGTATAATTTAAGTAATTTGTATGTTTTTGAAGGTTAGCAATGCTTTTCTTTTAGTATACACATTTTTGGTAACATACGGGTACTTCCTTCCCCCCTCCCCTTCATCATCTGCCAAATGCAAATCCACCAGAAGAGATACTCGAGCCAACTGACCTAGCTTGGGATTTCTAGGGGCAGGCTTAAAAAACATTCCCCAATACGACACAACTCTCATAAAAATACCAACTTTTAGACGTGGCCCTTCAGGGTAAGGAATTTAAGGAACATATTGCTCCCTATTTATTTCTTTGTTTAACAACTTTTGTTTCCAAAATGATTATTGATTTAACAAGTCATAGTATATTTTGAGGAAACTGAACTTAACTTTTCTCAAATTTCAAAAATAAGAATTGCTTCATCGCGCATTTCTGACAGTCTCAAGATACACCTGTTCATGCTTGATGAATATCCGTATTGCATCTGCGAAATTGAAGGTGTGACGAGGCGTGTATTTGCAATGCTTTGCTCCATGCTGCCAAGGAAATGTCACTCAGATTCGGGAGAAAAGTTAAAAAAGGAGGTCAAATTACGTCTCTCTTATCTTCGGCCGCGTTTGTCACGTATCCTTTGAAGCACTTCTACGAATAAGAATAACAAAACGAACTTAAAATGGAAGTAGAGTCAGGGAAAGGATGCGCGTTAATGACGGCGCGAGGATACAACTATTCGTGCTTGATGGATGTCCGTGTTGCATCTGCAAAATTGAAGGAGTCGTGGCGCGAGCAACGCTCTATTCTGAGTTGAAGAGTTTGGGGCTGGAGGTGTGCATACCCTCTATAGTCCCATGGGATTGAAGCAGGAATGATTCAGTGCTCGATACGCAAAGGGTTCCGGTTTGATACTGGACATTGGCGGTTAGGTGTCGTAGCGCGCCGGGGAACGCCATATAACGATACGTGTATGTAGTGGCAGAAATGTAAATGATTTCATTCATTTAGTCTGTAGCTCCCATGCGATCTATGTTGATGATATTTGTTAATACCTCTTTAAGAGGTTAATTTCTGAATTGCTTCTACGTAAAATTTTGAAAAGGAAACATGTGACTTTTCTATTCAGAGCTTGCGTCTGGTTGCCCATTATCTAATGCCTAATTTTCGCTGAAGTTTCCTTTGAGGTATAGAAAAAAACGGGAATCTAAGCGTTGACTTCTCGTAAATTGTGCGACGGGCATTTAATGCTGCGATAAATTTTTAATGTGGGGATGGGAGGAATCGTCAAGTGGTTTCATTACCTTTCACGTCAAGCGGGAAGAAAACACTCACTTTGCTTTCATAACCCTCCCAATTCTTTCGAACCCTTCGATTTTCACACCTCAGCACTCAGTCACAAGTAGTTTGGATTCGTTAGTATGACCTTGGCCTAACACGGCTTCAAGATTCTTGTCTCTTCACCCAATGCTCTAGTTTTGCGCCGGTTGACATACTTTTACGTGTGTTTTCCCGGCAATATGGTGTAATATGAATAAATAATAATTGCGAATCCAAACTGCCTTTAAAATTGAAATACATATACTAAGTGGTATATTTTAAAAAAATCCTCTGATCTTAGGGTATAACGGTTGTTGAAATTGCACCTTAAGAGGTTCACCTCTTTGAAAATTCAGCTGTAAATTGTGTCTTTTCTCGGAACGAAGAAGAAAAACTACCAATTTTTAAGAGCTTTTTTACATTTTTTCTAAAATGTTAAGTGTTAAAAAACTACAGTAGACTCTTTCAGAGTTTTTTCAAACACTTTCACGAATAAATTTTACCTCTCATAAATTTTCCTTTAAAAAGTACCCAAACAGGGTATCAGGGAGGAAAATTATGAATATTTTTCCTTGAAATTTTCGGGAATTATAGATCTAAATACGAACAAAATTCTCTGAAAATTGGAAGAGAAATATTCATAAGTTTACCAGGGAATTCATGTTTTATCAAAGACAATTTGGCAACGCCTGAAGGTTGATACGGCGTTTTTCCTTAGCACGACAGTATTAATCCCCGTCTCAGCATGTTTTGAGTTGTTTTTTCACTTTTTGCACCTAAAAAGTCGTCATGCTGCAGAGGACAATAAAACTCAACCGGGTCCTGTTAATATGTTTCAGTTGATCTGGTGAGGACGATCCCGAACTCAGACCAATTTACTCAAGCCTGGACTGCAGATTTCATCAAGCAAGAAATCATCTCCAATGGCCCCGTCACGGCCACAATGCGTCTCTTCTCTGATTTCTTCAGCTATAAAAAAGGTGAGTAGAAAGGAAGAGGGTCTAAGAGCGAAAAAGTCCCTCACATAATTTATCAACGGCTCTTTCTTTTAAACTTACCAGCTGAGGTGAAAATCTAAGTTCTCTAGTTGATTACGAAAAAGGATGCAGCTAGTGAGACTAAGGGACCTGCTTTCCTAGAAATCTATTTAGCCCTTAACAAAAACCATATTTGAAATTGAAGCAATGAGAACGAAAACACACCAACTCAAAAAAATGAAAATAATCAAGACACACACACAAAACTGTATATCAGGTGAAGA
Source organism: Bemisia tabaci (assembly GCF_001854935.1). Taxonomy (NCBI): domain Eukaryota; kingdom Metazoa; phylum Arthropoda; class Insecta; order Hemiptera; family Aleyrodidae; genus Bemisia; species Bemisia tabaci. The sequence continues at coordinate 3,287,555 of NW_017552543.1, forward strand.
ATTTAGTTCAAGAAAAATATTTTTGGGGCCTAAAATCAAGTATTTAAGGAAACTTGAAATGTCCAAGTTGGCGCAGATACGGTAACTTCAATGACCATTATGAAAATTGTCTGTCCATAGTGAAAAGAGCGCATTTTCGAGGTACCGAGCTGGTGTGTTTTCGTTCTCACTGATTCAATTGTGTTGCAATCAAGTTTTTAATGACAGCATTTCAAAATTGCTCGTTAGACGAATGAATTTTTCAAAACTCTCTCCGAGAGACCGAGGCTCCTTGAGTCCAAGTTCGGAGCAAGAGAAGTTCCTCGAACTCTCCCTCAGAGCTGTGAAAGTCCCCCAGATCCAAATCTCCCTCAGTGTGCTCTGGATGGTGCAATTGATGATGCAACGTTGTTTTTTCTGTCTCAGGAATTTACTCACCAACGAAAGATGCGAGGAAGTTGGATGACGTCACATTGAAAGTCATCGGCTGGGGTAGAGACAGGCAAAAGAAAATCGATTACTGGCTGGGAGTCATGCCCTGGGGCAATAAGTTCGGAGATGGTGGATTCGTAAAAATCAGGCAGGGTGTTTCACAGCTACAAATTGATCGTCGTATGCATGCTGGAGTGCCCCAACTGCATTAGAGGTGGATGCAAAATTGAAGGCTCAAGCGAAGGCACTCCTCAAGCGACACCTTCTGGAGTGCAAAATTGTGATGGAGGTTACCGAATAAAAACATCTGAACGATTTTGAGAGGGATTCTTTCCTGCTAGGGTTATAGACACGGAAAAATTGATTGCTGATTTAACAATTAAATTGTCAAAAAAGATGTCCGATATGTTTCAAATATAAAATATTGAACAGCTAATTTAACCACAGGGGTGGTTAAATCAGAATTTTTTTTTTTATTGTAAAAACTGCATTTAAACACATCGGACACTTTTTTAAACTACGAAATTGTTAAATCAGCAACTTTATTTTTTCCAGGGATCTATCCGCGTGGCCAGAGGAAGAGAGAATGAGCAAGAAATTATGAACCTAATTCCAAAATGAAGTCTAATACCATTTTCCGTTGTCTTGTTTTCCTCATTTTTTAATCTCTAAGGAGAAATTTAAATAACATAACGCCTCGAAACTCTCTGTTAATTTTCCCTCGATTATAAAGGTAAAATCACAAAATTTTAACGTATAGTGTTACGTAGTTGTTTGATAAAAACATAAGACTCGAGAAATTAATAGGCAACGTATGATGCAGTTATCAGTGGCGTGGCGTGAATTGCGATGTATCGATTGTTATACCATTTACACCTATGATAAAGAATCGATTATTAAAAGTGTTCGCTGCGAACACCCTGCTTATAGATCCTTTTCTATAGGTTTAAATGGCATAACAATCGATACATTGCAATTCATGCTACGCCACTGGCAGTTATGATGATTCTGATTAAAATCGTCCAAATGTCCTGTAAGATTTTTACAATACCTACCTTTGCATTCACCCTCTTTTCATCTGACGAATTTTTAAACATAGACTCCCTTATTCTCGAGAAAAATACGAAGGTACGCCACTGCAATAAAGATTAAATCAAGAATCAGTGCTCAGAGCATAATTCTACACCTCTTGTGAAAGATCTCGATGTTTCAAAGAGACAATAATGTGAATAAAGGTGGCAGAGTTCTTTTAAGAAAAGGCGGGCTTGTTTCCTGACACAAATGCAGATCTAAGTAATCAATGTAAGATCATAAAGTGTAATTTTTTTAGGAAGAAAAGACCGGATTTTTCAAAAGACACGACTGCTTGATGTATTAAAATGTTCACAACTCTATAGCACTTTATGCAGACGAAGCTGATTTTGAGTTCAAGTATGAATCTTCAGCGAGGTCTATTCACTCTTATTAATGAATGGTGAAATAAGTTTAAAATTAAGAGAATTTTTAGGATAGTGAGCCAAACTGATTTCATTAAGTCACTAAAGGCAGCTCCACCATTCTATGTGTTTTCATTATACGAGCAATGTCGTATATCAGCAAGCATGTAACGCCTGTCATGAACTTGAATCGGGTAGGCGAGAGATGTTGAAGCGCCTTCATTTTTTTCAACGCAACACGGACAGCTCTTGAGCCCGAATAGTTGCGTCGAGGCCCCTATCGTCGAATTTCAGTCAAACTCGTTAGATTAGCTTCCCACTGAAGGTCGGTAGCCTGATTCTGTAACTTCACTTCTACAGCGCACTTTTATCTGGCGTCCGAGCCCATGCAATGAAATCATACTGTATGTGTTTAACATATATTTACGCTATATTCCGACTTGAAATTTTTTTAGTATCTACATTCTTCATCCCGTCAAAAACTCTTTCATGTAAGATGACCTTCCAAGCTAAAAAAGTTTCTTCTCACTTTGACAATATCACCGGAAAAGCGCAAATTATAGACAAACAAAATAATTTGAAAAAATCTATACAAAATCTAATTTTTTGACCATTGTCCTACAAAAAAATTGATGCATTTGTATCGATTCGTCAGGCACCCGTTAGGCAGGCTCTCACTCCCCGTGCCTCTCCTCCCCTACCCCCGTATCTTTCCCCTGAATTATATAAGAGTGACCAAACTTCCAAATTTTTCAGAGAATAATGAGGAAAACCTAAAAAATAGCTGAAAAAAGAACTTCCATCGGAGACTGTTATTTTCCATGAAGTTGAAGGTTTACGAAGGACAGGAATCGATCCCCGCATCCTACCTCAAAGAAATTGTCCTTTAAGACCCCTAAGGGACAAGCTCAGACTCAGATGCTTCCCTTCAAACTGCAGCGTGATGTTGAAATCGGTATACAAAGCTATAGACAAAGAGGACGAAAGGGGTATGCAGAGATCCTATTAGTAGAAGCGGATGATTGGTAATAAACTAACCATCGGCAACCCAAAAAAGACCCTATAGTTAGTCCATCATTTTCTCCCTTTGTCTATAGAAACCACCCATTTCAACCAATAGGCTCGCTCCGTACTCTCCATGTCCTCTCTGTCCGTATTTTTGTCTATCAATTTCAACAATCAGCCCGCAGCTTGCTCAACATTCGAGACCCTTATTCGGCGATAACACCTGCTTACATCGAATAGGGGTGGATTCCTCATGAAGCGGCAACCCTGATTGCGACCCTTATCGACGGGCTGCAGTTCGGTAGTGTTCACTGCTCAGTTACTACAACAAATGAACAAACAAGGGTCGGCGGGGTGGCCGCCGAGGAATCGCCACCTGTTGATAGGTCCTTGTCGATCGATATCCGTGCCCCAAACCCGAACTTGACTCCTTTCCGCTCTCTTTCCGCCGTCGGGCGTGAATCGCTCGCGAAAACGGTTATAAAAAGATCACGCAATTGGCGCCCTCACTTCATTTGGAGTCGCCAGCGATTGATGGCTTCATCGTTTAAACCTGACGTTTCGATTGACAGCCGCTCGTCTAAGATACCCGGCTTAAATAGCTTCGTTTTAGCTCGGTCCCGCCTCCCCTCATCAAACACAGTTTCGCGTATTATTGCGAGCTTCGTTTGTTGAAAGCACGAGCAATAAAATCAGACAACTGCAGCGACATTAATAGTTCACCTCCATTCTGCATGCTTTCCTCCGTGCTCTTGTGTGGAGAACTGCACTGGAAAAAAAACACATTGGATCTAGAGTCCAGACTCTTAAAAACATCGACAAGAAAAAATACTCTTGATTCAATCAGACTTAAGCTTAAATCAATAACCAAGCCTCTTAATTTGAGCGGATTTCCTTTTGATTTAAGCAAAAATCTGATTGAATTAAGAGTATTTTTCCTTGTCAATGTTTTCAAGAGTCTGGACTCTAGATCCAATGTGTTTTTCTTCCAGTGTGCTCACAAGCCACCAGATTCACTCAGTTCCATCCATGTTTTTCCTTTTGCTGCATATCGACGGTGAAGCTACTCCTGAGCTACGGCTGATTGTTGAAATTGATAGACAAAACTATAGAAAAGGAAGACATAGGGAGTATGGAGCGATCCTATTGGTTGAGATGGGCAGTTCCTGTGGGCTAAGGGAGCAATGATGGACTAACTATAGGATCTCTCGTGGGCTACCGTTAGTTAGTCTATTACCTACTTCCTTTGTCCATTACAACCACCCGCTTCCACCAATAGGATCTCTCCATATCCCTTTTGTCTCCTTTGTCTATTGCTTTGTCTACCATTTTCAACAATCAGCTCATTGACCACGTATCTCGGTTTGCGGCGTTGCAGTCTTCCTGTCGTGCATAGGTACTTTATGTTTTAAATGGAAAACTACTCAAAGTTAATGCATTAGAACTTCCGTGATTTTTCTTCTCTGTGAGAGGAAAACTCTGTGAAAACTTCAAGGAATGATATTGATTTGTTCTCCCCGAAAAAAAAATTAAATTGGAGCGAATTATTTGAAACTGCGCAAATGAGATGCGTGGTCTAGTAGTTTCACCGTTGATATGCAATTTCATTTCCGAGAACACAAAATAATCAGGTACTAGAGGTTACAGCAAACTCATGGCAATGCCAAGGCAGCGCGGCATCCCAGATGAGCATTCAGAGCCAGATTTACAAAGTTCCTTCATTTCGTTAGGTATGCAATTTGATCTCCGGGGAGATGGAATAGTTGCTTGAGGTCGAGGCAAAGTAGTTTCATCTACCAGAGTATAATTGCTGAGAAAATAGGTTGTTTTCCCTCAAAAGTTTGGCTTCTTCAGCACATGATTCTATTTTAAATATCGGGAGAAACTTAATAATAGCGGTTCCTACGTTTGCAGCATTCTTGCGGTAGGACACGTATAATTGTGCCTTCAATTATTGGATCGGTACGAGGTAATCAGTTGTTTCCCTTTTTTTAGCATCTCAGCTCTACAACTCTTGACTTATAATTCTAAGCTGCAATTTTACTGCGGGAATAAAAGACCAACAGCAACTTGAATACGAAAGTCGCGATACCACACTGAGTGCAATGAGGGGGGGGGGGGGTGTCTACATCAAATTGAAGAATGAGTTCCCTGGTAAAAATTGGCGATAGGAGCTGCGTTTCAAAATACCATAGGAGTTCTCATAGCCGACTGAAGAAGGCGATAGAAAATCATTGTATAGCTGGCTGTAGAAAGTGGAAAAAATCATGCGGCCGGGCTACACGAAGCGATAAAAAATTAAACAGCCGGGCTATAGTTCCTGTCGCCGGGCTTTACACTTTATCGCCTGGCTGTTGCTTTTTCGCCATCGGCTATAAAAGGCTGCAAGAAATTGTGTAGATATTCGTGTGATTTGTAAATCCTTAAGTTTGTACGGAATCACCATAATATTTACAAAACGCACATTATATTTTCCTTTACTACACATTTGTTTTCATCAATTAAAATGAGAATAATCCATACAGAGTGTGCAAACATTTCTAAGTCATGAGTTGAACAACGCTGACTCCACGAGATTAAATATTAGAGCCTAACACAAAGCGGAGCGGCGGCGCACTGGCGCCTACAAACCTAACAGGGATACTTCATGCACTGCGCAATGCGTGAAGTATCCCTGTTAGGTTTGGAGGCGCCAATGCGCGTTTCGCGCTGGCTGCCCGCCTGCCGCTCTGCCGCAGCGTACCACGGCGCTTGAAGCAACTATTTCACACCAGAGGTATTGCACAGTATCGTACGAAATTGAAGGCGCTCCAATATATTAGGAATGGCAGGCATCCTTCAAAAATACGGAGCTTCCCTCGCAAAATATATCAAGAATACTACGGTCCAAAAAGAGAGCGGTAGTCCAAAAACTCACTAAGTCCTAGCATCCGTAATTAGTAACGGATAGCATACCGTCAGTGAAACTACCAGACCACGTATCTCGTTTGCGATGTCTAAAAATCTCAGCTCCCATTTTATTTTTTTGAAAAAGAACTAATCAATATCATTTCTTGAAATTTTCAGTTCTTACCGCACAGAGAAGGAAAATCGCCAAAAATTTCAAGGATTGACTCTGAGTGGTTTTCCATTTGAAAAATAAAGTATGACAGGAAGTCTGCAACGTCACAAACCGAGATACGTGGTCTGGTAGTTTTGCCGTTGATACACTTTATCGTGAGGCTGTTGCTTAATCGCCATCGGCTATAAAAGACTATAAGAAATTGTGTTGCCGGCTATAGAAGCTATTGGAAACCTTACAGTCGGCTGTAGGTCTATGGTATTTTGGAACACAGATTCTACTGCCAATTTTTACCAGGGTTACCTGCGGGTGAAAATATATTTTTACAAAATACCTGAATAAACAAAAATGGAATGAACAGAGTATATACTTAATCGTTTCTCTTCAAATGAATGTTTTATATTCTCCTCTTTTTACTTTTTTCTTATAGAGGACTACCACCTCAGGCTGGCCATTCCATATTTTTCTTAGGTACTTTTTGTCGCCTTTAGAAGCCCTAGACAAATGGAACACTAATTCTTTGATGAGAAACGATGGAAAACTTGTGTTCGAACCTTGAAATCACATGGAAGCGTAAAATATACAAATTCATTACAATAATTACAGGATGCAATGAAATAGCCATGACAACATCGTGGAAGACCGATTCATTTTCCTCGTTCATAATGAGCATGGGGTGGACTTCATTCGTGATATTCTCAACCCGTGTGCGGAGAGCCGCAGACCCCTCCGGCGCATTGCAGTCCATTGTTTTGACACGTAGTTCAAGGCATGCCCGCGAGAGCGCAACACCATCATCATAACAAAGTGAACTGCTCTTTCGGATAATATTTTTAGTGATAAGATAAAGTTCGTCCTATCCGGGTGGTCCCACAAGGGATTTTCTACAAAATCATCGCAGTCGGTGCCCGAGAAGAACTTTCGACGTGTATTGCGAGACTTCAAGCAGGCCAATTTTGATCAATTAGCTGAATAAGAGTTGAGGAGGAAGTGCAATAAAGTGGGGATAGCTCATTGCTCGACAGCAGTCTCGAGTTTTATCAGTGTTTTGGTTGTCCAGTCTCTTCGCTTATTGTCGCGTGGTGGCCGCGTTTTACTCCCGCTGTGATTTTAAGTACACGTGCTTTGTGTTCATACTGTTCTTCAAATATTGTGCTCGGATATCGGAGTTTGGCTCCTCGTAATCAAATAGTGATTGGAACTTTCTCTGCGAACAAGGCCCAGTAGACTGATTCAGGATTTAAAGTTCACAAGACGGTGAGTAAATTTGCTTTGTATTTTACAGGCTTTTATTACCTCCTGCTGATAGTGTATTTTCGAAGCAAATATATCATTGCGTTCTCCCTCATGGTGGGACCAAGACCTGCGATCATTTGAGGAGCACCGAACTCGAGTTGTAGATTACGAATATATTTGCCATTCATTTTTACTCTCCGGCTGCCCTCGCAGGTAGAGAAAGTATTTTTATAAATTATGATTGACTCGGAACAGCCTGTTGATATCATGGACCAAGATTTTAAATCAGTAAATCTGTGAACTCTATCTATGATAGGAATTGGCGTATGAGTTCTATTTCCAAGGAGCGAGGTATATCCAGCTCTATTCTGCTAGCAATAAATTTTTTACTACATTTAAGTATCTAGCTGAAATTTTGAAGGCATTTTCTGTCATCTTAAATCATCATGAAGTCTTGATAGAAGAACTGTCGAATGTATAACAGTAAGCATTTGCCACTGTTATTGATCCTCTTTGCCTCCAATGCAATTTTATCATTTACTTAGAATTGCGAACTCAATACTTAGGTTTTACTGCATAGCAAAACTTTGTGCTCTATATCGACGGTGTAAGTCGGCAATCACATAATTCGTTCTGCGGCATTGCAGACTTTCTGTCATACTTTACTTTTTAAACGGAAAACCACTCAACGGCAATTCTTTAAAACTGCCTTGATTTTTCTTCTCTGTGCGAAGAAAATTCTGCAAAAACTTCAAGGAACGATGTCAATTTGTTCTCCTTCCAAAAAATAACATAGAGGTGCAGATTTTCAGACGCCCCAAAAGAGTTATATGATTGTAAACTTACACCGTCGATAAGTTGATGCTTGAGTCTTTTACAGGTTAGATCTCTCTTTTCACCTCACATTCTCACCGAGAGTCGGATCTCTAGCGCATGATATCAATAAGACTCTACTTATTACTCCGAAACATAAGCTCAAAAGTATTCTTACTTACTCATTGTCAAATCTGTAATAGTAGATGGTGTAGATATGTTCTGCATCAATCACTTGACTATGATCAGCGGAGGTTTTTAGTCGGCGTGCCACTTTTGAGCACACCAATTTTTATCTAAGTTCTTCAATTTCTCTCTCACAAAAAAGAATTTGACACAATTTTCTCCAAAAATCTTTAGATTATGGAGTTTGAAAACTTGTCCTTCGCTACCTACCCCTTCCCCCTAAAAACAGGTATATTTAGGGGAAAATCAATGTCATTTATTACGTATAATTGGATGAAATTTATCTTATTGTTAGCATAATACTATGTTAAATTTCTGTGGAGCCATGGTAGTGATATCCAACGTTAGAATCAAAAGCGATGATTTCATTCTCAAATATTTTTAAACCGCCCTACTTAGTTTTCATCCAATCTGAGTTCAAAATTGCACTCCCTAGCAAGCACACTGAAAAAATTATGAGTCACCAAAAGATTTTATTTTAATTTTTTTTTCCTACACTTTCTGCTCGTAAAATCTCTCCTAGGTACCCCTCCTATCCCTGTAAGCAATTTTTTTAACAGTTTTCTCAAGGGTAAATCTCTCCATGTACCTAGGTAAAAGAGGCCTTGAGACTCCCGTTTTATCTTGCCTTAGTCTTGACCTTAAAGTACCTGAAGTCTGCACTTTATTTATTTATTGATTGATTTTTAAAGAAAATGTGTTTAAAAAATATAAAGAGTGACAATAGAGTGACATTTAGTCGTGCCATTGAGCACAGCTTGTTTGGCAGGACAAATACATTTTACATTTACAAAAATCAAATACAAAATTCAGGTTAATATTGTTAACTTCGTCACCTTACTGAGGTATTTGTAAAAAACAGGGTCGGATTTTTATGAACAGTTAGGTAGTGAGGGTGAGGAGGGTAGAAACTTGGAGAGCTTAACACAGATGTTTCGAATGAATTTAACTTCAGTCAGATTGTTCGTATGTTCGTGCTCGTGTCATTCGGCAGACAGTTGGAACAGTCTCATTTCGTGTGTGTCTTACGGAATAAGTAATGATCAATTAACTACCAAAAGACCCTCATAATTGAGATAACTGTGAGGCAAGAATGGTCGCGAAGGAAATCAAATAATTTTGGTCTTGTTACACTATCTCGTCGATTTTCCCGAGTTCAAGTCACGTACCTTCTTGGAATCTTTTGAAAAACGATTTGACATTAAATTCTGAAATATTCTTCTGTATGTTATTCTTTCCTTCAAACCGTCTCAAGTCCTTTAAGTACACTCTATTTATTTAGCTTTAAATTAGCGACGGATTTTTGAAATAAGGATAAACCGCACGTAACATCTCTTTGGCAGGAAAATCGTAAAAAGAAAGGAGATTTTCCAGTAAGGAAATCCTTAAAAATGTATATAGAAATTTTCACTTCTCATAGGTAGTTCAATGGCAGGCGATGGTTCCGAATGTTCATGTCGAAAGGTTTTACTTTAGCTCTGTCTGAACGCAGCTAACAAATAGGGAAAAGAAAATTTTGGAAAAATTGGACGACAGTAATAACATCCACGGTACGGTGTTTCTCATGCCCCAGAAAAATTGATTAAATCATATTTATTTTCTATATATTCCATTTAAAGCTGTCAATTCAGCCATTTTTGAGGTTTGTAGGACTGACATTTGTTTTTAAAAGTATCTCGGATTTTTTCCTCTTATACTTTTGAAAGATGAGTATTAAAAAATTGAAGACCATGGTAAGACTCTGGAACCACGTCCATTGAAAAAAAAAAAGCTTGCAAAACATTAGTTAAATGCAAACTTCTCCTTGTTTTCAAGAAAAAATGTTTTTGATGTGAAGCAAATTTGTTTGGTTTTTTTTTAAATTTAAAAAATTAAAAAAATGATCTTTCATCCAAGAACACTTTAATACGTACTTACTTAGGTAAGAGAAATTATTTTTTTACCTCTAAAAATGTTTCTTTCAATCGAAGAGAATTTTTTTTAAGTTGTTTTTTTTTTTTAAAAAAAAAATGTTTTTTAACCATTATATTCCCAATGTAAGCCACCATCCCGTCTCAATAAAATCGTGGACAAGGCTTGCCATGTTTAAAACGCGTTCGAATTTTTGAAAGATAGACAGAACAATTGAGCGAAGCATAAACCTGGAAGTCCGCATACAAGTGGCGTTATCATCCTCTCATAATAATTGCCGCGTTCACAATAATGAGTCTTCTAACCTTGCTCACGGATGACAATCGATTGATCATGCGGGTGCCCCGCGGGTGTTCAAATTCCTGGATTTTATAGCCATCATCATAATTGGATTACATTTTTCAAGAAGAAACTACTCTTTTTTTGGCTCAGAACATCCATCTCTGTCAGCAGCCGAATGGTGTAAATGCTGTTTTTAAAATGGGTTAAAAAAATCGGCTCCTTGTTGCGAACTGCGATCCCGCCAATGTAGTATTCAAAAAGAAGACTCAAAGTTCATAAAATGCTACTCATAACCGAGCGCATTGTCAAAGTTGCATGCTCAAAATTTTTTTCTACAAGCGCCACACTCTTGTCCCTATAATTCAGCTGAAACGATTCCTTTGCCACGCGCGCGCAAACTGTATCGATTTTCGAGAGATGCCCCATTGCCCTCCCCCGTCCAGTTTGGACCCAGAAATTGGCAAGTTCAAGGGCTTTGAGAAGACCTCATTGCGCAGTTTCCCGTCCGGGATGGGAAAGGTGTGTAGGGGTTGAGAAAAGGCTGGAAAAGCAATCCATCACCGGTAATATTACGGCCCTGCTGAGGCTGGATTCAGCGATGAGGGATCGGATCTCTCTTTAGACTAATCCATTCACCGGCCGCGACCGTCTCTCCCGTGAAAAAAGAGAGTAAATCCCAGAGCTACCTCAGGAAAAACTTAAAAACTTTTTCTCGAAACGGCAATCGTTTTTCGTCTTAATTTGCCTCACGAAGTATTGAAAAATATCCATAAGTTGTCGTTCATTCCCCCAAAATCCACTATTTCGTCGGCGAGAGAGAAAGAAACCATTGGAAAGCGTTAAGTAGAAAGGAACCATTGCTATTGCCAGTTTCAATCGGGCAATTTAATTTTTTGCATGAAAACGGTTGTGCGGATTTTTGTGCTTTCAGTGAATTTTCTGCATAGTGCGAAGCAAATTCCCTACAATTTTCAAAGGAATCCGCACAAACTTTCTCTCGTAAAACTTTTAATTGCCAAGTCAAATTTGGCAAAAGCCGATGTCGCTTGGTTCCTTTCTACTAAACGCGGTCCAATGGAAGGTATATACATCAACGCGATGGACGATATCGTGTTCTTTGAAATCTACGTACATCTCATAGTTGAGCAGAGAAGTTCGGCGTTTGACTAGATATCGTGGTTATTTGCTTACAAAATGTTATCCTTTTGTATGTGGGTGCTCCTTCAAAAATGTGGGAAACCACCCAGCATGACCTAGAAGGAATGAAAAAAGGGAAAAACATTAGTGTAACCGTTATAAGCAGACATCTAGTGGAGATCCGAGGGTCCAAAATGTTTAATCTTTAATTAAAACTTTAGTGTTGAATGCAAGTTCAGGGTGATGGCTTTAGCTCTTTGCCACAGCAATTTTCAACTGGAAACGTTCCAATACTTGACTTACAATTTTTAAATGGACAATTGATGACATCTTATTTCTTTATAAGTGTACGGGGAAAAAAGTGTGAGGGGTTATCCCCTAAAATTGTGGTACTACCCCAATTTGTTGGATGATATGGACATTTCTAATTAATTTTGGTTGAATCGCAACTCAAGTTGGGGTAGTACCGCAACATTTGGGTCAGTAACCTAATTTCTCGGGATACTTCCACAATTAATCGGAGTATTACCACAATTAATCGGAAATGTCCATATCATTCAACAGTTGGGACTTAACCCCTACCTCTTTTTTTTCCGTGTGCGTTTTTAAGAAAAATTTTCAACTTATAATGCCTGTGGAATTTTTTCACGACCACCGGTCAAGGCTAAATTATTCTTGCAATAAATTCTTCTCTACATAACACGTTTATCTGTCCCTAATAACACTTATTCATTAAAAAATCCCCCACCCCACAGCCGAAGTATTAATGAAATAGGCCAAGTTTCTTTCCCTAAAACGTAGAATTTTTTGAGGTGACAATGCATTATCATGTTAATTATCATTGCACCACAACTAGTTTCCTGTCCCAATTTAGACCCCTTCACCCGCCGCCGGCTGAGGGGAGTAGTCTCACCTTCGCCAAGAGTGCCTCTCCCCAAAATGACGAAACCTCGACGACGCACGGTGGATCGAGTCAATCAAAGAGGTCAGACATAAAATTTTTAACTAAAACTGCAAATTTTGATGTTTAATTCGTCTCATTTTCAATTTTAAGGGATGATTCTAGAAGGAAATTTCACAAGGAAACCTATAGAACCATTTTTAGAATCTCAAAGTTTTGTATAAATGGAGTTATAAGCTTTTAAAGTTTCCAAATTTTGTCCGACCTCTCCCACCGACTCGATCCACTGTGCGGCGATATCGGGATGTTGCCTCTCCTAAAGCCCTCCCGTATCCAATCCTGCCATTTCTCACGTAGAATTTGCCTTTTTTACACAACTTCGTGTAGGAAAATCCGACGACTCCCTGTAAAAATGACAACACAGACGAGCCATATTCCAGTCACCGGTGCGATGTCGCCCCTGTCACCTATTATCACGCCGGTGATGGGTGCAGGTGCGACGGTGACAGTCCCGCTTCCTAACTGCGTTGCCATCGGTCTAATAAAATTTACCTACTTTTTATCATACGATACGGGAAAATCCTAGAGTTTTCCTAATAAATGGCAACGGTGCTTTCAATGGCGTGCAGCATTGCGTCATGCTCAAAAGCTCGCTGGTTTCCCGGTGTTCGTTTGGGGGGTGTGGGGAGTCTTCGGCACGATGTGACAAGTCTGCTAACTTTCTGAAGCTTTTTGAACAATGGACTTCCAAGTTGACGAAACAGCGGCATTCAACCGACCGTCAAACGTCACTTGTCTCGCTATGAGCCGTAGCAGGATCCATCTCCTCGTCGCACCGTGACTTCCCGCCCGCGACCGGACTCGTGGACTGTCAGTGGCAAAAAATTCTGAAAATCACGGAAAATGGAGTTGTTGCATGTCTGAGGAATTTGCGATTTGACTGTTGTTATGTATGTAAAAGTTCGCGAGAAACACGATGGTGCCACTGGTTCTCTCTGAAATCAACTCCCAAGCTCAAAATAAGCTCTCAAGTTGAGGTCGAAATGGAGGGGATATCTCACGCTATCCTGAGAGTTCACCTCTACATCTAAACTGAAAACACGGCAACCCTGCTAATGTATTTACTCCCTGTATTCTGTAATTGAAAAATCGTTTGTTTTTAAACTGAAAGATTCGATCGCGGAAAGATAACTAAGATCCGGCCCTCACACTCAAGTAGTGCAGGTACGTGACCGGTCGTACACAGTGGCGATTCTTGAAAGTTGGCGACTCAATTTTTTCCCCATTTCCATGTGTGTAAAACAGTCGATTCATGGTGAGGTAGCGTGTCTCGCCCAAAATCGATATTTATAATTGATTTAAATTTAGAAAAAACAATGTTGTAAAATTGCCACTGGGCGTAGCTTTTAGTATAGGGACTGGCACACAGTGAAACAAGTCGATGCTGTCAATTGGAGAGGTCGAACATGATGTGGAAACTTTAAATGCTTATTTCTTCGTTAATCGAGAATGAAGAAGTTTAAAAATGGTTCCATTGGTTTTCGCGTAAGATATCGGTCAAGGAGCACCCCTTGGTAGCTAGACTCTTTACCCAATTTTTTTTTTTACCCGATACCTAGTTTGGCCAACAAGTTCAATTCAAGTCATACTTTGGCTGTGTTGCTCAAGTCGCCCTCTAAGCGCCCCGCTACAAATCGACGGTGAAACTACCAAACCACGTATCTCGTTTGCGGTGTTTAAAAATTTACGATCACATTTTACTTTTTTTGAAGTAGACCAAATCAATATCATTCCTTGAAATTTTCACAGAATTTTCTCTGCACTAAGAGGAAAAAATCACAGAAATTTTCAAAACTGGACGTTAAGTAGTTTTTCATTTTAAAAATAAAATATGGCAGGAAGTCTGCGACGTCGCAAACCGAGATACGTGGTTTGGAAGTTTCACCGTCGAAATAAGACACGAAGCCAACACAACATGGAATAGAGAGAGAGAGAAAGGACTCGCTTTCATGACGGCGCAGAGATACAACTATTCGTGCTTGATGGATGTCCGTATTGTATCTGCAAAATTGAAGGCGCGATGCTCCGCTCTATGCTGTCAGTGGTTTGTCGCTTAGATTCGGGAAAGAAGGTAAATAACAATGCTCCATTACATCTCTCCTACCTTCGGCTGTTTTGCTAACGTAGCCATTGAAGCACCACTACAAATAAGATGAACGGAACCAACACAATATGAAAATGGAGTGAGAGAAAGGACACGCGCTGATGACGGCGCAGGGATACAACTATTCGTACTTGATGGCTGTCCGTGTTGTATCTACAAAATTGAAGGCGCTATGACGGGAGGTGTGAGTTTGCGATGCTCTGCTCTATGCTGCCAATGCAATAAATTGTCACACTCCGATTCGGGAGAAAAGTTTTAAAGAACCAGACCCAAAAACGTCTCTCCTGTCTTCAGCTGTGTTGATGTTTGATTTTCACTCGTTTTTCCTAGTTCATGTATTATTCTTTTATAGGATGCATTTGTGCCTTACATCTAAAGTTCGGATGTACCGGTCCCATGAAACCCGCGGATACGTGTTATCAGGGATCGTTGGGTCAGTTTTACGTCTGTTTTGGGCATCTAAGGGTTAAATTCCATTATGGAGAAATTTCGGCACCTATATCATTGCTTGTAACTGAACTACATAAACTATTAGCTAGAAAAAAAACATTGCACACAAAAACGAATGGACAAACTTACATATAATAAATGGACCGCAAAAACTTTGAACCAAACAAAATTGGTAAAGGGTCTGGCCATCTACCCCTTCAAATGTATCATGTGGCAAATAAATATTGAAATTTCTAGATTGATACAAAATTGTATCATCTGATCGCTCTTCCAATGGCTCGTTCTACTTTGGAATGCGGTCTGTGCGACGGTCTCCTGCTGTGGCATCGATGATTCAGATATTCCACACCTGTTTCGAACTTTTCATATCTATCGAATCACCATCATGCTGAACAAAGAACCTACTCAGCCTTCAGCAATGACCCGTGACCTCACCGCTTGTTTTTGAGGGTCAACCCTGATGAGGGGCCTTTTTCAATGAAACAGGAGCGGCTCGAATCCGGCTCCCGGAACTTCTGGGCATCTTCTTGTTAACGATCCGCATTTTATCGTTCGTTGCGTAACAATCGTCTAAGTTCTCTCTCGAAGGAAAAAATAAAATTATTTTTCCGTCTAACGACTGACAAACGAAACACACCGTTGAATGATAGCCTCCCTTTCATTTTGTACCGCTTTAAGAAAAATAAGACCAAAGGAGCATAAGAAGGACAATACGCTACTTACATCTTATTCTTACAAGATATTCCCGAAAAAAGTTTATTTAAGTAAGCCCTCTAACAAATAAATGTTGCAGTTGTATTTTTCTCACTATTTCTACTCCTCTAGATTTGGCTCATTTTTGTGTAAGTCATTTTAATTGGAGGGTAGTTTCCCTTGTAAGCATAGCCCCTTTCCATAAAGAGACGAGGCGTGAATTATCATCATAGTTATTTTCCTGTTTGAAGCTATATGGCAAAGAATCGATTATTAATGTGTTCGTTGTAAACACACTGTTTATCGATCCTTTTCCATACATTTAAACGGCAGATGAATCGATACATCGCAAAGCAGAACACGCCACTGGTGTACAACCGAGAGGGAAATTCGCTCTAACAACAAACTAACCTGTCAAATGCAACCGCCGCCGCATTTTTAAGCCTGGCCCATACAAGGATGGCATTGACAGCAAAGCAATAGGCTGAAATCGTCATTATCCCAGCCTAATTTTTCCAAAGTATGAAAAGAAGTTTCCCCGAAAAAAGAATAATTCATCCCCTCTGATTACGATAAATTGACTCGCGAGTCGGCTGATAAGGAGGTGGGTCGTCCATTCCGCGGTAAATATTACTCGGGCAGTTCCAATGCCCACTTGCATGTCCTCCGTTGAAATATTCAGCAAATGCACCGTCCAACCGAGAGGTCTCTTATTATGTGCCGTTGCCATTGCGGGGATAAAATTACGAAATAAGCCAATAACATTGCGTGCTTAAAAATTTCCCGAGCCGTCGTGGAGCGGCAAACTGCGGGGGAGGTTATTACTCCCGGCCGGCCGCAGAGCAAATTGCCACAAACGCAACACCCGCGTTAAGTCCGGGGGGGGGGGGGGGATCTGAGACTCTTGTATCGTGACCCTTTCGGTGAAGCACGGAGCGATAACTTTTGCTGTTGTTCTCGTGAGTAACGTAACTCACTCAATCGGAAGGGTACCTACTTAAAGCGTGAGGGAAGATAAGACATACTTTCTTGGATCTATCAGGAAAGTTGTAAGTGGGAAAGGGAATCCTCTGGAATATTCAAAAGTGTTTGGGAATGAACGCTGTGCGTGAGACAGTTTTAGCTGGGAATTCTTGGGAACGTTCCTGGAAACAGGAAAAGTCCTATTTAGATTCGCAGACAGGATAACTTCACTGAAAAAAATGAAGTTGATTTAACTTTCTGGGTGTAAAAAAAGTATGCGAGAACTTACAAAATGCTGAATTAACTGCCACGGCAGTTACTTGTGCAATGTTAAGATGTAAAACTAACTGCCGTAGCGGGTATTTTAGCATTTTGTGAGTTCTCACACACTTTGTTTATATCCAGAATGCTAAATCAACTTCACTCTTTTTCGGTATAGCGTCCGTGCGACAATTGGACCGCGTTAAGCCGAAAGGAGCCATGACACATCGGCTACTGCCAAATTAATTTAAATTTAGTTTTTCACATGGAAACGGTTGTGTGGATTATTATGCAAATTTCAGTGAAATTTCTGCGCAGTACAAAGCAAATTTCTTGAATTTTTCAGAGGAATTCGCACAAACGTTCTCTTGTAAAAAGTTGAATTGCCTGAAGAAACTTGGCAATAGCGAATGTGGCTTGGTTCCTTTCTGCTAAAAGTGGTCCAATTCATCTCAAAGAGTCGCCATCAATTTGAAACTGTTATAGTCTTTATCAGGGCCGGATTAAGGGGGTGGCCACATGGGGCGCGGCCCATGACGGCAAATCTAGGGGGCGGCAAACTTTGCAATTTTTTTAAATGTAGGTATTAAAAAAATCGGATTTATAAAAACAAAAAATTACAAACGAGAAAAGGCTAGAAAATCTCTCATTTCCTGAGAGTATAGTAATTTGTAATTTTGTCGTCTTTTAGTGATACAAGAGACAGCACCTTTAATAAGTCGAGTTAAGAGAGAAACATAACACACAATTTTGCCTGGAACGGCGCGACCTAGGGAGAAATGATGACGAGGACTTGAGATGAAAAGGAGAAGCCCTCGTCGCGGCAATCGGCATGTAACACTTATTAGCGCCTACAAGACTGCACGCATTGCATCAAACACAGTGCGGTTATTGTGGTCAGCGTGAAACGGAAAGCGCCTGCAAGAATGCATGAATACTTCAAGCATTGCGTCAAACACGTTACGGTCGGCGCGGCGGCGGCGGAAGTTAAAATCATTAAACCAAATTTTGTGTTTGTTCTTTCATAATTTTTTCGTTCATTTCTTATGAATGGAAGGCCTTGTCCATTAGAGATAGGTTTACGAAACTTGTCTTTCGCGTAAAGTTCCGTGACCTTCTGCTAGTAGTGTTAACAGGGCTTTCCCAAAAAATGTGTCCAACACGAGTAAACGCGTCTTATGCACCCCGCCCTCCCCCGCTGGCACGTTCACTTGATGGTTTTTATTGATGTTTCAAAACGAATGAGAAGGGGGCGGCAACATGCAGGCGGCCCATGGGCGGCAAGTAGGAAAATCCGGCCCTGGTCTTTATTAAAAATTTCGACCTCCAATCGCAACGAGCAATCATATATTTTCTATTTATTATAAATATATTTTTGAAGTTATTAGGTATGTCCTTCGAAAGGAACGCTGTGTAATAGTTACAAAAAGTCACTAGATAAGCTCAGGGTGTCTTTTTTCGCTGTATTGTATTACGTAAAGTTTTTGTGATGTTGTCGTTGTTTTGCGTTTTCTTTTAATGACCTCGATTAAGTATATTTTGTAGCTGAAATTGGATTCGGCTCTATGCTCTTCTTTGCATCTATTTTTTAATGAGAGCTCCCGAAAAATGTCCTCTAAAACGTACATAATGAAGCAGTTTTCAGTCTCCGTTCAAATTTTCAGAAAAAGTACGAGTCGGCGTAAATTGGAAAGGTTGAGTCTATTTTCCGTAGCTAGGCCCTTCAGAACTCGCTGTCTAGATTGGCGCATGCAACAGTGGCGTGGCGTGAATTGCGATGTATCGATTGTCCTGACATTTAAATTTATGGTAAAGAATCGATTATTAAGGTGGTATACCATACATTTAAATGGTATAAAAATGGATGTATCGCAAAGCACGCCACGCCACTGGCATGCAAATGGCAACGGGAGTAATCTGGCATCCATCTCGGAGCGATTTAATTCAGCTGTATGCACTTAGTATCATGCACTTGCTCAGAACCGAATTTAGAACTATTCTCCCCCTTCTATTCCTCTTCCATATCTAATGAATACCGGATTGGTATGAACTTATCGTGGGTGTGACAGTTACCTATAATATTAGATGTGTGCTTGTGGTCTTAAATCTTGACGTTTGATGGTTCATTTTCGTCGAGGCATGGTGTTTACTTTTATCAGTCAACCTTGAGAGCCGTGTCAGAAAACCATGCACCTGTGTTTGAGTTGCCAAAACTAAATTTATCTCCGGGAATGGATTATTTTGTCCGATCGGATAAAGGAAAGTTCCTGTTTTTGAACTATAATTGGACGCATGTCTGTCAAACGAAACTATATACATTAAAACATGAGCCCTGAGACCCTTAAAAATATTTGCGTAACAGGGCTCACATCATAATGCACATAGTTCCGTTTGGCAGAAATACGTCCAATTCAACCTCTCTCCTCTCATTCCTGTAGGTATAATTATTTTTGAATAGGCCTCTAGCCCCTTCTCGCCTTTTTTAGTAATATTTAGGAGAATAAAAAGAACTGAAAAATTTTTAATGAAAGGAATAAAACTATCAACCCGACCGTCTTTTTTTTCTATTGGTATACTGAGATTTCTTTAAGTCAGTTTTCTTCGATTTAATTTTATGGAGGTCGAAAATTGGAAAATGCGCATTTTCATTTGCAGCATTGCACTCTCCGCTCGTGTTTAATTAATAAAAAAGTAACACAGAGTGACATAAAACACAGAAATTTTCGACTGTGTTGTGATGAATCAATATTGTGAAAATATCAATGTATGCTCCTTTTGAATATCTTGCAACAAATTTTTTTAAATATTTGATCTTAAAGTATGTTAATTTTCTATTTCTTTTTTTTTCCAGGTAAGTTTCCGTTTGACGTCATCACTGAAAGATCGTTTTCCTGTGTCCGTAAGTCACACTATGAATCTCATATATGTGTGTATGTGTAAGCCACTTTTACGGCGCGCTAGGGCGTTCTGCGACGCCTACTCGCCACAGGAATCTGTCATGGTAGTCATATATTCTTTTCTAAATCATATTCCGATGGTGAAACTAAAATCCCATTTTGTGCTCTTTAAGAATTGTATACCCATGGATGAAAGAAAATACCCTTCTTGAGAAATTGAACGTAGACCGGGTCCCCACGCTGAAAACAAAAAGTTATGGGCTATATAGACTTACCGCCCGTTCCGAGCTCAGTGGCTGGAACTCCCGGGTGCTGGAGCTGTAGCTCCGGGTGCTACGCCCGGAAGTTTCGGCCTCTGAGCCCGGAACGCGGAAGGTATGTATATAGCCCGAAAGTACGACTTCCACGTTTTTTTTTTCTCAGTGAAAATGAGGAATTACCGGCCACGTATTACATAATTTGTTATAAAGAGTGAGCGAGTGAAGAGGTGTCAAATACTTTCGGAACACCCTGTGTACTCTTCTGATGAGAAGCATTAATGAATACCGTGCCGACGGCAAACGGAAGCGATTCGATGCAGACGTGTAATTTCAGTCGAAACGGTGGAAAGTTGAATCACCGCTCATCCGAATGGCTGCAGTGGGTCCCGAAATAAGATTGATCTATTTCAGCCGGCAAACAGACCGCCCAATCACGGGTTTTGCGTCTGCCACCAATGCTTCTTTGCAGTCGTAGTATCTGTCATCATAAGTCTTTTTGCTCAAGTTTTTTTTAACGCACAGTACCTTTGTAAATAGAGTGTGGCCATACTAAAGGAGCCACTCGTGAGTGGCTCAGACATCTTAAGTTTTACAGATTTGCAATGCCTTGGCTGTGCCATGTCAATAAAATAAATTTTACAGAGTTCATAGGACCCAAAAAAATGGTAAGCGTTGCATGCAGATAATGCAGTTTGATTCAATTGTATCGCCTATTATGACCTTTATTCAAACCACATATTTAGACGGATTTACACCGTTTTGAAACTAATTTTGTGCATTACACTTGGAAGAAATGTCAGCTTGAAACTGTACAATGACAAAGTTGGTAACCGCCGCAGCTTAGATGATATGGACTACATTTTGTAATTTGGAACTATAAATTCTAGCCCGGTTTAAAAACAACGTATGTGCCATTAGTTTCCCTATGCACATAAGTGTTTTTCCAGAAGAGCCAGAATTCATAGTTCCAAATTGCAAAATGCAGTCCATATGGATTGCATTTTGCAACAAGGAGTCACTATCTCTGGCTCTTCCCTAAAAAGCACCTCTCTGCATAAGGAAACCCGTGGCATGTATGCTGCTTCTAAAATGAGCCAGAAATAGTGGTTTCTTATTGCAAAATGTGGTCCATATACGTCAAATGTTGGCAACAACCTTTTCTGACGCTCCTTTACCAAGAATCGCCGCCATTCATCAGTACTTCAAGGGTCTCCATAAGACTCAGATGCCATACTTTCCATACAAAGGTACTCAACCGAAATGGTGAAAAATAATACAGCTTAGCTAAGATTAGAGAAAGATTTGATCACTATTATATGAATAGTATCCCCAATGCAGGATCCTCCTCTGATTGACTTAGCCATCTTAGGTTTTCATGGAGTCACAAAAAAGGCGAAAACAGCTTTAGGATGGATCCTAATTTTTTTTAATAATTTCTAAAAAAAAAAAAAACGAAGACGACCAAAAACTATTCTACGACCCGCGCAACCAATTCTCAAATGGACTGCGTTTTGCAATTTGGAACTATATATTCTGGCTCTTCTGGAAAAACACTTATGTGCATAGGAAAACTAACGACACATACGTTGTTTTTAACCGAGAAAACTAACGACACATACGTTGTTTTTAACCGGGCTAGAATTTATAGTTCCAAATTGCAAAGTGTAGTCCAAAAAAGAAACCGTACCTACGTTCAAAGGCACATAATTTCCACTAACGTGCAGCTCATCCTCATGATGTAATACATATTCCAGGTATCTCATTCAGAGTTAGCGATAAGTATTTCGAAGTGGGCTCTCCTGACAATCGGTTCAGACGTTTCACCGCTCACTTCAAACAGAAACCTACCTTTCATTAAGTATTGCTTTTACTTCCTCTCAACGCAGCCGGTTGCAATGTATTACTTCATTCCCTGAAAATACCGAATGGCCGCATATGGTATACACGCGTTTAACTCCTCGGTTTGTCTTGATTATCGAAGGATCGAATTAACGGGCAGCAAATCAAAGCCCTCGAAAAATTATCGGTGCATTTCGAACTTGAAAATCGACGGTGAGGTGAGTCATCGACATTGGAAACGTTTAGGCTCTGCCTCTCTTGTACGGACTGATAGGAAAAGTGCAAGGACGCCAAATCCGCTCTTTTGGTTCTTGTTTGTTTGTAGAAATGACTTTTCTGCACGGAGGAAAAAAGTTTGATTTTTATTGAACGTCAAAATTTTTTAGTTCAAGTAACCAAATTTTTTATCATAGGAATCGAACTTTGGTTCAACCATGCAAGCGACCTTCCGTTCATGTGATCGGTAATATCGATGATTTGAACCGAAAAACTTTAGTGCTCAATATGAACTGAAAATCAGTCCCTGTAACCGAAGTTTTTTTCTCAGTATGTCACCGATTTCCTTATACTTAACATACATTCCCACACACTCAATTTTTTTTTTTCGCTTCTCATTTCCTTTTTTCGTCTTCTTTTCTCTTTTTCGATGAACATTGAAAATAAAAAAAAAACATTGAAGTCAAACGGAATTTTTAGAATACATTGACGGAACATCTATACTTTAAAAATCTGAAAAAAAAATTATCTTATTTAAGTATGCCAGGAAAAAGTCAGTGAGGGAGGGGGTACCCTTTCTCCCCTACGGTGCCTCTCAAACTGGCAACATCGTTCTCCTTTCCATTTAAATCTATTATGAACAGTCTATCCTAGGTGAGGCAGTCTGCTGCGATGTATGGATCGATTGTTTCCTGTGCGTCCAAATCATCGCTCCTCCGGCGTAAGGGTGTATCTTGATTTCCACGTAAGCCCTGCTCTCCATATAACTCTATGCTTTCCAGGGTTCATGTGAAAATAGAGATACGCCTTTACGTCAGAAGAGCGACGAAATGAGTGAAGTTGCAGGTTGCCAAACGAGCAAGCATCGTAACTGATGCCTCTCGTTAAATCGTTTAAAACCGCAATCAGTTTATCCTTCTTTAATGCGTTTATCAATGTTTGACGAGCATCCACAGACCGAGTAAGAGCAAATAACTAGGTTGAGAAATGGACGAGTTGCTTCTGAAATAGAATATGTTCAGTTTTCAGATGAGCCTTAGAACGCTAATATTCCAAAGTAACACAGGGCTCATCTTAAAATGTGACTTATTCTCTTTTTGAAACTACGCGTTCAAATGAGATGCAAACCTAATTACAGGAACGTTTCAGCTTGTCTCCGCGCCATTTTTCAAACAGTTACTCATGTGTATTTTCGGTGATTGATAAGAGTGTCGTGACTGGTCGTGATTCACATTTCTCAAAATGGAACTTACGTTTTTGCGGTGACTATCAAAAAAAAAATGAGCGTTGCTCTCTCGATCGAAGCTGATTCGCTAAATGTTTCTCGTGAATTGGGTTATCGAATTTCTTCGTAATTCTGCATAATCAGTTTTGTCATAATGAGCTCGGCAAAATTTGTCGATTAAGCCTGAGTCAAGAGCAAAGTACTCCAATATGACAGGCGTTTATTTTTTGCGCATGGTCATGTAATAATAAATCTCAGGTCGATAGATAAGATGAAAAAACTGTTTTATGTCATTTTTTAATAATTTTGTTCCAAGCTCCCTTGGAAATTGAATTGTGGAAAGAGCAATCCTTTCATCGTTAGCACTCATTCGCACGATATATATGTAATACTATTTCTCAGGATTTTATGTTTTCCAATCAGCATTTAACCAGAGGTGTACCATCACATTTTCTTTAAATACTAACGAAAACGTGTCGATTTGACATGCAATAAGTTCAGTCAATATCTCAAAAATCAACCTTGAAAAACTTATTAAACTCAGGTATTTTAACTCCTTACCAAGCAGGCATTGCAAACTTATCGAATTACACGATGAACTGCCAGGAAATTAACTCTCCATATCATTAAAATGTACTGTTTATTACAGGCCTCTTAGATTCTCTGCTAATATTCATGCCAAGAACCTTACCTTGCAGCTTAAACTCAAATGATGACAATATCTATTGCGACGATTAAAGAAAAGACGATCGTCATTTTTTGGTTCTCGGTTTCTTTATTAGCGGGGTGTTTAAAAGTTCGACTTGACAGTGCCCTCAGTCTGTGTAAGTGTTCAAGCATCAAGCATCTAAAGACGTTGTGTAGCGACAGGGTGTCTGTTTTCAGTTGAAATGGGTTGTATAAAAAGGAAGCATGAGAGAAATGTAGTCATTTGTGAGAGGACTCTCTCCATTTTTCTCAACAAAGTTATTTATGAAAATGGGCTCAAATGAAGGAGGGGTGCACTTTCTTTACTTTATCAGTGGAAAAAGATAAGAAAGTAGCGAAAGATACGGATTTAATAATTTCAAAGTAAACTGAATAATTTTTTCGCGGTTTTTTTCTATTTTATTTAGATAACCGTTATTTTAACCCAAACTTAAGTACTTATTTTTGATAACCTTCCCACCCACGTGTATACTGTATACCTTATCACCTGCGTTGTCCTTGTGCCAGGTCGCAGTCAAACTTCACCGTTGCTGATTTGATACGTGAATCATGAAATTACCTTTTTAGTGTTGAGCCTTTGCAGGATTGTATATTTTCTGGGCAGTTGATCTCATGAGGGTCAGCAACATTGCAAAATGCCTCGCCAATCGCCAAAGTTGCCAGATCGTCTGTTAAAATGTTTCAATCGCACTTTACACAAAAATGAAGATTGATTATTGCGGCAACAATAACACCTACCAGGCGAGAATGTTATTGGTCAGCTCACAATCACCAAGTTGTTTTTTCCCTCTCTTTTACAATCAGTGCATGATCGACTCGTGATAAAAATAAGTAAGATCTACAGATTGTTGGGAACATCTCTCTAGCTGCGACCAAACCAGTTTTGTGGACGCAATCGCTACCAGTCCACGCAAAAAATTCGGCACCTCCCCTGTGTTCGTGTTTCGGACTCAAGTTTCTACGCTTGTGTTTATGCTGATGAGTTTTGAAGGACCTTATTCATTGGATTTTTCTTTTTCTGTATCCTCTAAAGAAAAACCAAAAATTTTTACTCAGTGCGTGTGCTTAGTATCAGAAGAAGTCGTATAAAATAAAGTCGTGTCCGATAACAAACCGGTTTTCGCGGTATACAATATTCGTGGTATATAGTATGGTCAAATAATATCACTTAACCGAGTATTGTTACATATCATCGAATCATGAATAACGTAGTGCGTTAAGTTTTTAGTTTCTTTGTACTTTATAGTTGAGAAGAAATTCTAAACCTTCACACATTTCATACGAGTGATGTAATTTAACCAAAACTTTGACGACTAAGAATAATTTGAAATTGGAAGAATATTTAAAAGCTTCATAATCTTTGAAGCAAAAATAAAAAAAAACCAAACATTCCATTTGGTTTCTCCACAACTGCCAATTAATTAACTAATACCATCAGCCCTAGTTCAGTGTTAATTTTACATGAAAATAGTGTTTTTTATTCTAGATTCCTCGATTTTTTTTTCGGCGCATTTCCTCTCCCTAAATCTCGCAAGTTTCACCGGGGTAAAGTTCTTTCTCCATCCAAAATGCACGGCTCACTTTTAGTGCTCGGTTTGGTGCTAGCTGCAGCTCTTAGTCTGTGCACTTGTGAATCTCCCCGCGTGACGAATAAATCGGGTATCTCACTGCCGGCGACACTCCCAATCGACAAGGATGCTTTCAACCGCATGGAAACGTTCTCTCATGAATGGCGACAGTTCCAAGCGTTTGTGCATAATCACGGAAAGAAGTACAGCTCTCTCAAAGAGGAAGAAGACAGGTTTAAGGTCTTCAAGGAAAACCTAAAGACCATTGAGCGTCTAAACGCAGAGGAAAAGGGAACCGCTTTCTATGGGGTGAACGACATGGCCGATTGGTCCAAAGAAGAGTTTTTGGCCAAAAGGGCCAATCTGAAACCAACAGATCCCGCGGTATTAAAGAATATTACGAAAAAGGTAAGTAAGTACTGTTTTTTATAGTTTTTCAAACTTTAGTTTTATT
The DNA here is from genome assembly GCF_001854935.1 of Bemisia tabaci. Classification (NCBI taxonomy): domain Eukaryota; kingdom Metazoa; phylum Arthropoda; class Insecta; order Hemiptera; family Aleyrodidae; genus Bemisia; species Bemisia tabaci. The sequence goes on from NW_017552543.1 coordinate 3,313,632, forward strand.
GCCAGTTCCAATTGCCGAGTGTGTCTTTCGGAAGTTATCTCAGTTTGTTAGTCGCGTCACAAATGTGTGCTACAGAAGCGTTATCAAATAGTTGACCAAAATAGACGTCCCGCCTGAGGAAATCACTGATCGTACCTGTCGCGTCTGAACGGGATTTTCGGTTTCGCGTCGCGTTTTGAGGGATTGTGGCGAACACTTAACCTAGTGAGCGGACTGAAAACACTCACGTCCCGCTAAAACAGCGTCGTTAATTTGGGAGAGCAAAGTTCGGTGTTAAAGAACGAAAATGAGAAAGTCGTTGAATCACATAGAATTTTTATTCACGGCCCGGATGGTAATACATGGATATGACGGATATTAGAATTTGAACAAGAAGTTACATATTAAGCCGACTTGCGGTAGAGCGTATAGGAATTGACATATCGTCGCGCTAAGATGTGAAAAACCGAAGTGAAGTTAGAGTCGTAGAAGACGAGCTCTAACGGTCTTAGCTACGTAAGATTTAGGCTGCATTGCATCAGCCATCCTGTGCATTGATAAAAAAAAGATATTAAAGAAATGTGATCATGCGTCTGATTGTATTCAAGCATTGGCTTAAGGCCTGAAAATGCTTGACTTGTAGAAACTAAGAGAGAGACAGAAGAAATGGGAGAGAAAGGGATAGAAGAAATATTCTGTCTCGGGTGAATTTTGAAGAGACGTTGCGTAACACGCGACAGTACCCGTGCCCAATCGCGAAAGCCGTGGGCACATCTCAGATTTCGCCTGTAAAATCGAGCGTATGCAACCCGACCCACCGCAGAGTTAAAATAGTTGCATGTTGAGTTCGAACCCAACTTCGTGTATTCTCCCGTTGTTCTTCACGTTGTTTTGAGATGAAAGAGCTAAGTTAAAGCAGGGTTGCACGGGTGAAATGAAAAATTTGAAATTTTGAAAATTTCCGTGGAATATATCATGAAATTTCACTAAGTTGTGAAAAATATGAAACATATTTTCAGGAGCTGGGTATGCAACACGCACTACAAGACAACCGAAAGCGAAAACCAGTCGCCTTTCATTTAATTTTGTATTGAATTTCGAAAAATATTTTTCATATTCTTCTGAAATTTCAAGTTTTATTTTTTACGTAAAATTGCAACCCTGCGTAAAGTAGGTAAAGCAGTTCATTTAACGCTTACGCACTCTTATTCCTTAAGCAGGACACTCAACGGCCCCTACACAGCGAGAAAATTCAACCCAAAAGTTTGATTAATACGGCAAGAAATACACAAAATTGTTGATCCTGGAGTTTCTTAGTCTCCTCGTTGTTTACTGCACCAAATTCCCCGCTATCTGTACCAAAATGAACACAAAGTTTGGGTTGGTCTGTGTATCTAACCAAATGTATTACTAGAACACAACATTTTTCTCAGTGTGCACGGAGAAAAAAACTTCGTGCGTGGGACCCGAAAAGATCATATGGATCTCTGAAGTTTTCGGATTGAGCATCTGAACACTTTAGATCTAGCTGTCGAGGTTTGGATCACACATCTGAAACTTCAGTTCTTACATCTGAAGTACTTCGGTTTTCACATCCGAATAACTTCGGTTCTCACATCCGAAAAACTTCGGCTGTCACATCTGAAGTACTTCAGATGTAAGAACTGAAGTTTCAGATGTGTGATCCGAACCTCGACAGCTAGATCTAAAGTGTTCAGATGCTCAATCTGAAAACTTCAGAGATGCATATGATCTAAACTTCGGGTCCCTTGCACGAGGTTTTTTTCTCCGTGTATAGAATTATATCACACTCAAATGAACGCTCATTTCCCTTTCATAAGACTCGATCAAAACTAATCCACTATCCCAATGTCTACGATATCCCAGGTGAACCTCTCAGCCGACGGCGACGACGCTACGATCGCGATCCCAGCGGACTTCGACTGGGTGTCGAGCCTTTCAGTGACACCGGTAAAGGACCAGAAATCCTGCGGCGCCAACTGGGCTTTTGCCATCGTTGGTAACATCGAGAACGTGGCAGCTATTAAGAGCGGAGCCCTGCGGGACCTCTCCGTCCAACAAATAATCGACTGCGCCAATCAGACCGTCTGTGGACCCGGAAATCTGATCACCGGCTACCAAACGGCCCTTACCACCGGCCTTGTTCTGGAGTCCGACTACCCTTTCGTCGGTAACGACTCCGCCTGCAAATTCTCCCCTAAAGAGGTTCGTCATTTTTGAGAAATTATCGCCGTGTTACCAACGAGAACACTAATGCAAAAATGAGGTTTTGAGAAAATTGATGTGCACCGTCCGCGCAAAAAATTATATGTAAACAAGAGGAGCGAGAAAGTAAAAATCTCTACTCTGTGTAAAATCGTCGTTACCATTCAAACGACTTTTCAAAATAGTTTATATCATTACAAACCCACGAATTTTATCTTCGATTTTATAAAAATGACCTTTTTTTGTTTCATATTAGGCTAGGCAAGAAAGCAGCAAATCGACGGTGTAAGTCGGCAATCACATAACTCGGTTTGCGACGTCGCAGACTTCCTGTCATACATTATTTTTTAAAGGGAAAACTACGCAACGGCAATTCCTTAAAACTGCCGTGATTTTTCTTCTTTGTGCGAAGAAAAGTCTGCAAAAACTTCGAGGAATGATATCAATTTGTTCTCCTTTAAAATATTAACATAGAGGCGGAGATCTTCAGACACCGCAAACGAGTTATGTGATTGCCGACTTACACCGTTGAAATGCTGTATATTCTAAATCGATGGCCAAAGTAGGCAGTTCCAGCAAGGCAAATGTGGAGTTACGTCGTTTTGTTTGAAATGACGTCAATATTTGCGTCTCTGATGCTCAGTGGCGATTCTTCAAGGTTGGCAACACTGTTTTTCTCCATTTAAATGTATGTGAAACAATCGATTATTTTGCCTCGCCAAAATTCGATACTTTTTAATTGATTTAAACGGAGGAAAAACAGTGTTGCCGACTCTCTAGAATAGCCACTCCCTTTGCTACAATCTTTTAATTTTCGTTTTTTATGAGCTGGAAGAATTTTGCTATCTTAAATAAACCAGTCAATGTATTTAAATAAAATTATAACGGAAACTCAAATTCCAAGATGTAAGCACTGTTCCTGGTGTTTCTAAATCCAAAGTAAACAAAGATGTAACGGAAGGATTGAGAAAATGAATGACCCCATTGTGTACAATTATAACACTAGAACTGGCAACGTAATTTTTCGATTTATTTTATTTTTTTTTTTTTTAATTAATGGGAATAAGTTCCTCCCATCGAAGTGTTCTTAAATCAACGTCTTATCCTTCAGTGAAGACCTCACACTGAAAAAGAAAGTTACGGGCTGTATGGACGTGCCGTCCGTTCCGGGCTCAGAGGCCGAATGTCCCGGGTGCTAGAGCCGTAGCTTCGATTGCTCCGAGCGCTACGCCGGGAACTTTCGGCATCTGAGCCTGGAATGCGAACAGTATGTCTATATAGCGCGTAAGTACGGCTTCCACGGCCGGAATTATTTCTTCAGTGCATTAATGTTACGCCCTCTTAAACTTTTTTAGGTTGCTGTGAGACTAAAAGAGTTCAACGTATACAAGGCATCGGAAGATGAGATGGCGCAGTTCATCGCTATCAAGGGATCAACAGTGAACGCTATCAATGCCGAGCGGCTGCAGTTCTACATCTCGGGTGTAATCTCGCCGGCCGAAGGGACGTGCGACTCGACTAAAACCGATCACGCGGTGTTGGTTGTCGGCTACGGAAGGGATCCCAAGAGCGGACTCGATTTCTGGTCCCTCAAAAACAGCTGGGGCAAAAGCTGGGGGGAACACGGATACGCAAAAGTGGCCAGAGGCAAGAACACTTGCGGAATCGCTAGTTATTTTGCTTCCGCCATTGTCGAATAGGACGTTATTAAGTATAGTTACGAAAATCAAACAAGGTGTTTCGTATCTTCATTTTTCTTACCGTATTCACATTGGAGAAAACAAATCAAAACTCCGGCCGTGGAAGCCATTTTTATGGGCTATATGGACATACTGCACGTTCTGGGCTCAGAGACCGAAAGCTGCGGGTGGTAGAGCCGTAGCGTACCCTCGACTGTTCTGTGTACAGAGGCCAAAAGTTCCGGGTGCTGGAGTCGTAGCGTATCCTCGACTGCTCTGTGTTCAAATACCGAAAGTTCCGGTCGCTGTACCCGGAACTTGCCCTCTGGGCCCAGAACGGACACTATGTCTTTACAGCCCGTAAGTATGGCTTCCCCGGCCGTAGTTTTTTTTTTTTTCTGCATATTCAAAAGTCAATAAAATGTTTAAGATATTTTTTGTGGTACAATAGATATTGTTTGAATTCAGTGACCGTCCCCGAGATTATTCATTACACTCAAAAATGTACCTGTAGTTAACTCTCTATCGCCCTGTTTTTTTGCCACTTTTACGTACTTATTTTCGCAAATTTTTATTGGTTCGAAAAAAATATATTGTTAACATTGGTAAATTGTATGAGATCTTGAAGCCTGGTTGAGTTTTTTGACAATTATTCACACCAATCCTCTCTTGTTTTGAAGTCCTCTCTGTGAACTCAATTTTCGTCAACTGCAGTTTATCAATACCCTATAAATTTATGAATATTTATATTAACCTCTTAATCGCCCCTGTGCTTAGTTTGCATATCGCTAAAAGTCGATCAATCATGTTTTCTCTCCTTCCGTCCTGCTGGTAAATTTTGCGTGCTTTGTGATTTTGTCGTGCAATCTTCATGCGATACTTTTTAACCTTGACCTGTGCAGTTTTTCTTAATAAACTAATGTGTATTACTGAGTCAATTATATAGAAAGTTTTTCAATCAAATATTCAACTTTTTCTTTTTGTGACCTGTATTTACTGTCACTATCTCGCGGTCACATGGATTTTCATCTCCGAATCAATAACAACTTATCGAAAAAGTCATGGTCACCGAAATACCCGAGAATGTGTGTGCTGGTTCAGCACTTACGTTATTAGAGTGCGAGCGTGTAAATACTTTGAGTAATTGTAAGGCTGAAATGGTGCTGAAGTCGAGCAATAAAATGATGGCATCGCTCATCAAAAATAATAGACAACTCGTATTGGCTTTGTTTCATGGACAATGGTGGCACACCTCGGTAGCGCGACGGTGCGGTGGCCTCTGACCTTGAATAAAATCGCTATCATGACGATAGAATTTCGAACAGAATTAACATTTATATTGGAAAGAATGAAGATATGCATTTTAGTTCAGAAGATAATCATCAACATTAAACATAACAATAATTGTATCCAATCCAGTGGTGAAAATTAGCAGTTAATTGTCTGTATGCACAGCTCAAGCGTCAATGAAAAGTTAAGGTCAATCATTCCGCATTGGCTCCATCCACACAAGCCAGTGTTTACTGCACTCGTATGCTGCTGTGCTAAGGAAAAAAGTCGTATGAATATTCGAGCGTTGCCACATTTCCTTGGATAAAATGTTTATTTCTGAGGAAAATTATGAATATTTTTCCTGGAAATTTTCAGGAACTTCAGATCAAAATACGAACAAAATTCTCTGAGAAATTGGCGGAAAAGTATTCAAACATTTTCCTGAAAATTAGTGATTTGCCAGAGGGAATTCTGCAACGCCTGAAGGCTCATACGATGTTTTTCCTTCGCACGGTAGGATACGTCACACATGCGACCGTGCTAAGGAAGAACACCGCTTGAGCCATCAGGCGTTGACAAATCTCCTTCGAAACATCACAAATTCACGGAAAAATTCGATATATTTTTCTTCCGATTTTTCACAGAATTTTATTTGAAATTTGATCTAAATTATCCGAAAATCTCAGTGAAAAATTCTCATATTTTTCCTCAAAAATAAGTATTTTATCGTTGGAAACGTGGCAACATTCAAATGTTCTTACGGCGTTTTTCCGCAGCACGGCATTATGGTGGAAATGGTAATTGTTTATTATTCTTACGGACGGCGCCGCGAGTTGTGACGCAAGAGATCTGTGCCTCGTGTGAAATCGTAGGCGTTTTCCCGCGTTGGTCTTAGATAGATGAACCGATGAAAAGATTGACCAACCACCATAACGAGCTTCTCCCGTACTGATTCATTCTTCACTTGAAGTATGTCTTAGGAACGTGAAGTCCTTGATATCGGAAAATGCCTTCTGTCGATAGTGCGACTTTTGTGGACTCGGGTGATCAATGACCATTCAACTGTCAAAAAGTAGCTTGAAAGTTCTCCTCCGATCATTCCATCGTGGTGAAACCAGAGGCGGGTCCAGCGATTTGGCAACACCGGATTCCCTCCATTTAAACCAATGTTAAATAATCGATTCTTCTCGAAACACCTGACCCCTCCAAGAATCGATATATTTCCAAAAGTTTAAATGGAGAAAAACAATGTTGTCAAATTGCTGGATCCGCTTCTGACACCACCTGGTCCAAATTTTGTTGGAAGCAAACTTCTATATCTGCAAGCAGCTGCGCGACTTTAATGTAAATCACCTCGGAGTGAAAAAAATCTCAAAATACCTAAAAAAAACCTGGAAAAGTCAGCAAATTTTATTTATTCGTGAAAATTAGGAAGCTTTGCCCCCAGACCGTGAAAATTCATAAATGCGGCACTGCTGCTGGATCTTTATTTAAATTTGGGGGTTTGAAAATGTAACTTGCGGCCAACCGCACTCTATCGGAACCGGGAGTTTAGATGATAACTCTTAGGAGAACGGACAGTAATGTTTACATCATCCACTCTGAAATAAAGTGATGTTCAATGAGATGTGCTCAACCTTAGGTCAGTGTATTGATCTCATTGCCCGACTCCACGTTAGTAAGTAAGAGAATAAAAATATTCCAACTCTTTGCGCTATATTGGGCCCAAATGTTGGCAACGAACTTTCATTCACCGACGGCCGCAGTTTTGTTTATCAGGGCTAATTGATAGTCGATTCATGTTTGGCACTGTTGAGAATTCATGGGTGGGTTGGACGGGTCATAAATTTAGCTTAAATAATTGTTGACAGCTTAAGCCAGGATATACGGGATTTTCAAATGCGTTCGGCTGCTACGACTGCAACCAACAAAATGTCAGTCTAGGAAGACTATTAGACGAAAACAAGAGGACCATAAACTGAGGTGGAATGGAAGAAGGTAATAATATTTTAAACTCAAAGGCATACAAAAAACCCACCACTTCAGGAGCGTACGAGACTTATTGTTAATATTCTCCATTATCATCCACCTCCTTTTCTCCTCTTCTTCTCTATCTTCTCCTCCTCCTTTACCCTCCTAATTCTCCTCGTCGCTCTCCTTATATGCTTTCTCGCTTTCTGCCTCTTCTTCTTTTACGTCTTTTCCTTCCCCTCATTTGTCTTTTTCTTCGTCTCCCCTTCCTCCATATTATCATTTATCTCTTTCTCCCTCCGCTGCTTTTTCTCCCCCTCTTCCCCTCCTTATTCTTCTTTCTCTCTCTCTCCTTCTGCTTCGTCTTCTCCTCCCTCTCCTTCTCCCCCCTCTTATTCTTCTCCTCTCTCCTTCTTCCACTATCTCTCCTGTAATTTCTCCGTCCTTTCCTCCTCCCCTCTTTCTTAACCCATTTCTTTTTTCCCTTCTTCTTTTTCTCTCTCGGGGGGAAAAAAAATCGCGCCTGCTTGCACGAGATGTAAGCTCACAACAATAAAATTATTAACATTTTTTTACTCATAGGAGGAGGTTTTTTTCTCTCTGATTTTGTCCAAATACAAAGCTTGAAAAAAAATCTTCCTTTTTTACTAACCTGGAACATCGTCTTTGATACGGATTGCTTCTGTTTCTTTCGAACTTGTTTTGAACTTGGTCACCTGAAGCTCAGGAATTCCCGCCATCTCGCTCAAAGGTCAAGTTTCAGCAGTAGATTTTTTTCCGGAGTGAGGACGTCCAGTGTCTAGGCGAGTTTTAATCTTTAAACAAATCACACCAGTCATAGTCACCAAATCGCCGGAAATTATTTGATTTTTTTCTAATTTCTCCCGGGAATAAAATGCAGAATATGTGCAAAATTTTCCATCACCGCAATATTAACCGGCAGCTCAGAACAGTCTTGAGAGCCGCAGGCGAACTTTATAAGCTGAGGGACGGAACCTGTGCCGAACTTCACGTAATAATTTACCACAATTATATTTGTCTGAAGAGGCATATAGGTGATGATTATCATCATCTCACATCTTATAATCAGTCCATTATGAATCCTTTCATGTCCAAAATGTCAAATTTTACAGGAAAAGCAAGTTTAATTAATGAACAAGGTGTTAAATGAACCTCAGTGAGGTCATTTAGACGCATCCAACCACTAGATGGACGTCGCAGTAAGACCATTTAGACGCATCTAACCACTAGACCATTCGCCTATGTATGAGGGATTAATAAAAATTGAGCAACACTGATTTGTAAAAAGTCCAGCAAAAGTATCATCCCGACATTCATCAGTCATCATTTGACGAATTTTTTGCTCAACAAGTTGTTCATCAATCATCACTAGGAAAACTCAGCGTTGACCTCTAACAGACTGATTTAGTGACTACGTCATTCGTTATGATATCCTGCAGCTTTTGGCTCAAACCAAAACAAACTAACATAACCTCATGTGCGAATTCGTCACGAGTTTATTGTGTTAATTTATTGCAATTCAGTCATTGACCGATCATAAATCAATCAAAGACTCATTAAATACGAGAACTTTCGATTGTAAGGAATACCTGGAGTTTTTTTATTATTATAATAATAATAATAATATATTTTATTTGCAAATGCACATTTTTCAACAACTAGAACACATATGTCAGGGTTAGTGAGGATATAAGAAAAAAAAGAATTTACTATATTACTATGTACTATGTATATATTACTACTTCATATTACTATGGCGCAAAGAGCGCGAATCAGAAATAAGGTTCTGTGTCTTACATTTGGACGTATTTCTACCAAACGGACCTAAGCGCCATAGGGTGAGGAAGGTAGAGAGGGGCTTGGATTGGCGGCGGAATCAGGCGTCCGGCTTATTCCGTCCTATACTCGCAATGCTTTTCCATGGCGCTTAGGTCCGTTTGACAGAACGCGCTATCCGGGATTCTAAATTCCTCAAAAGGAACTCAAATTGGCGCTTAGTTCCGTTTGATAGAAATACGTCCATTTGAACCAAGGGTTGGATATTTTATCGAATGACATAACCACTGAATCAGTGTATTGAACTTTTGCTTCAGCTGATTACTAGCTTAGACTGTTCGTGCGGGGTCTATGAAAGATATTGTCTCTGGCTGTGTTGCTCATTCGTATGCTTCGAAGCGGCAGCCCCGCAGCCCTGGCGGAATGAACCCACAGCTCTTTGTGAGTGGTATAGTCGGCCGCGGAGCTGATTGTGATTGCCATACGGAAATTGGGGCCGCGAGGACGCGATGATCATGGTGGATGAGTCGCTATGGGGTATACCCAATTGATCTTGTGAGTCATTAAGGCTGTATCCTTGCGTAGTTCTCTCGGGGTTCCTGACTCGTTTTTTCATCCGGTATACTTTTTGACTCACTATCAGGTTGTCTGAAGAACAATGAAAAAAATGGTCGATTTTTTTATATTTTTTTTCCATTTAAACATCATTTTATTTGATTCTAAGATTACTTGAAGAAGGAAGGGGTACTGAAAAAAAGTCTCTTGGATCCAGATTCCATGCTCTAAAAAGTTTCACAAGAAAACATACTCTTGATCAAATCGGATTCTCACTTAAGTCGAGAACCAAGCCTCTTAGTTTGAGTAGATTTCCTTTTGATTCAAGCAAAAATCCGATTGAATCAAGAGTATTTTTTCTCGTCAAATTTTTTAAGAGTCTGGACTCGGGATCCAAGAGACTTTTTTCCAGTGGGGCCTGAACTCGCCTAAATGGGTCCTACAAAAGGATGGGGAAGGTGATGGAGAGGGACTCAAGTGCAGTCTTACGTAAACCTAAGCCTCCTACCAAAAAAATGAAATTAAACTATATTTTTCAATAAAACAAAATTTTCTAGCTACTTTTTAGGACTTTATGTTGTATTCTGAAGAATTGGCAAGGGATGGGGTGAGTTAAGCCAATCCCACGAAATTTCACCTTCCCCTTGAAAGAGGGTTCAAATGTTGAAAGTTGGGTTGAAAACTCGTCCTACGGGTACCTCACGGAGGAAATGGGGAGGGGGAGGGGGGGGGGCTCCAAAATCCAATCAAAATACCTTATGTAAGACTTGAACGGGCCTTCAAAGAGACTTCAATTGGAATAAATTCTGAGGAAAAAAGCACTTAAAGAACGATGGACACTGGAAATGAAGGGGGATGGGTGAAGAGCGTTAATTTCAACAACGGAGCGTTGTCGACTTCGCGTGCGGTTGTGCGTGCTTCGAGCGTGAATATGTAAAACATCGGCGACGATAGCATGCTACATTGTCATTATTCGCCGTAACTAGCGCTCTCTTCATTTGTCACAAGGGAGGCGAATAACCGCCCCGAAATGCGGAAAGATATCTGATTAGCGAATCAATGTTTAATAGCTCTCTACGCTGTGTCCACCAATTCTCCTTACAGCCGTCAATTACTGAGTTTCGTGTCTTCATCGCAATGGACTCATTCAGCTTTAAAAATCGTTTTTCAGACCGCTCTAACTGGAAAATGTATCGTTTCTTACTAAAGTAACGATACATTTTTCAGTTTCAGTAAATTTTTCAGTTGCTACCAAGCAATGAAATGCAATGGTTAGAAGGCACTCTTTCTTTAAATCACAGGCTTAATTTTCCCGTCAATTTTTGTCATGATGATATTTTTTTTATCATTTTTTGACCTTAGTGATGTGAGACAGTCGCGGGTCCAGAAATTTTTCATGGGAAATGTCTACGGTCAAAAATTTCTCATGAGAGGTCACAGGTAAAAAGTTCCTGAAAATCACGAAAAAGTACTTTTGTTTTCAGGAATCTTCTTAACTGTGGGAGTTAGAATATTTCTCCTGATTCTTGAATGTTTTAAATTGATGTCTTCCTGTTTTTAAACTGCTGTTTTTTGTGTTTCTTTTCTCCGCCCACCCTCTACATGTACAAGAAAACTGGCAGCTACTCTTAATTTCTTAGCCACGCGGGGGAGATACTTTGACGCAAGTTCGTGTTGTGTTTCAGCCAAAGTTTTCCGTCGGTAATTGTATGTAAATCCGGTGCCTGTTCAGCGTGATGTGCTTTGAATATTATCGTTCAGTTTTAGTTACGGTTTGGCCTCTTGAGACCGTCAAACCGAACATAGAGAAACAAGATGAAGATTCTATTTCGCGTTCCACGGGATACCCACTTATGGTGGCATATTTGTCCCGTACGTACCTAAACTAGTTTTGAATATTATTCACATGATCTGTAGCTCTTCTTTAAGCGCTGTTATTTTCGTTTAATGAACCAGCGCGCCGACGAAGGCTCATTCATGGACAGATTACTTAACCGGAGTCAGTTTGACTGTATTTCACGTTTTCCAGAATTTTCTTCAAATCACAGACAATTTTGAACAAATTGTATTTTGACGACTTTTTGTGATATTCACAATCCTCTATTTTTATGCAACGCAAAATCGAATTTTGAATTTTTTGCTGTGCAGATTCCGTTTTTGCGCAGGCACACCACTAGGAAAAAATCTCTTGGATCGGAAGTTCGGAGTTTTTAAAATATTGACAAGAAGGAATACTCTCGATTCAATCGAATTTCTGCTTGAACCGAGAACCATCTTTATTTAAGCGGGTTCCCTTTTGATTCAAGCAGAAATCCGATTGAATCGAGTGTGCTTTTTCAAATTTTTTAAGTTTTTCTTTATCAAATGTCAAATTTTTTAAGAGTCTGGATTCTGGATCCAAGAGAATTTTTTTCCAGTGCTCGGTCACGGGATGATGTTTTCCCCCAAATTTTAGAACTTTTTCGAAATCGAACCTAGTATTGAAACAAAGTCGAAGATGAGGCCTCGCGAAAAGACAAGAAAATTGGCCGCAAAACGACGGTCTAAGAGGACGAGATTCAAGCAGAAATTGGATTGAATCAAGTGTGCTTTTTCAAATTTTTTAATTTTTTCTTTATCAAATGTCAAATTTTTTAAGAGTCTGGATCCTGGATCCAAGAGAATTATTTTCCAGTGCACGGTCACAGGATGACGTTTTTCCCCAAATTTTAGAACTTTTTCGAAATCGAATTGAAACTAAGTCGAAGATGAGGCCTCGCGAAAAAACAACAAAATTGGCCGCAAAACGACGGTCCAAGAGGACGGACGAGCGTACGCGTACGTGGCAGTGGCGTGGCGTGAATTGCGATGTATCGATTGTTATGCCACTTAAACCTATGGTAAAGAATCGATTATTAAGGTGTTCGCTGCGAACACCCTGTTTATCGACCCTTTTTCATAGGTTTAAATGGCATAACAATCGATACATCGCAATTCACGCCACGCCACTGGTACGTGGTGTGGTACAAGGTCGCGAATCTGTACGCGACCGCGGCCTTGACGTCGGACGCGCGACGATGCTCGCGTTTCATGTGCGCGTATATTCGTCGGACACTTTCTAAAATAACCGCCAAAGTGCTTCTTCTTCTTCCTCGTTTTATTCGTCGAGCTCGGGTGAGTCATTACCGGCTTGCATCGTTGCATCGTCTAGCTCTATGTTGAGTCGCGACATGACCTGCCTCAATGTCGGCGGCGTTTAGAAAACGACACGGGGGAGGAGGAGGCCGTCAATTTTTGGGGTACGCCAAAAAACTTCCCTCGTGCTGCAATAGTCGCACTAAATTTTGCAACCAGGAACTGCAATTTCTGGCTCATCCGTAAAAACACTTATCTGCATAGGGAAACTCATGGTGCTTGCGTTGTTCTTAAACTGAGCCAGAAATTGTAGGTCCTAATCGTAAAATGTAGTCCAGTCATCCATTCGAGTGCTTGAGGCTTTTGGAAGCAAACGGAACAAAGTTTCTGGAGCAGAGCATAGTTTTTCAAGAATGACAAAAAAAAAAAAAAAAACAATTAAATTGAAGTGAAAAACTTTATATTAAATTTTTTTCTACAAAATGCAGTTTTTAATGCTGATTTTTGTGCGTAAAAAAATTGTAGGTCACTCGATTTTTTTCTTCATTACTTTCAGTAAACGCCTGGACATTGGGCATTTTTCCAAGAATGGAGACTATGCAGACTTAGGACGTACTATAGCAGGGCTGCCTACTTGCCGCCCCCTTCTCATTCGTATTGAAACTCGATAAAAACCATCAAATGAACGTGCCAGCGGGGGGAGGGGGGGGGCATAAGACGCATTTACTCGTGTTGAACACATTTTTTGGCCCTGTCAACACTACTAGCAAAAGGTCACGAACCTTGCGCGAAAGTTAAGTTCCATAAACCTATCTCTGTGTGGACAAGGTCTTCCATTCATAGGAAATGAACGAAGAAATTATGAAAGAACAAACATAAATGTGGATTAATGATTTTAACTTCCGCCGCCGCGCCGCGTAGACCGTACCGTGTTTGGCGCAATGCGTGAAGTATTCACGCAGTCTTGTAGGCGCTATGCGTTTCACGCTGATCGCACCGTCTTTGCCGCAATGCGTGAAGTATTCATGCATTCTTGTAGGCGCTATCCGTTTCATGCTGACCGCAATGACCGCACTGTGTTTGATGCAATGCGTGAAGTATTCGTGCAGTCTTGTAGGCGCTAATATATGTTAAATGCCGATCGCCACGCCGAGGGTTTCCCCTTAACATCTTAAGTCCTCGTCATCATTTCTCTCTAAGTCGTGCCGTTCCAGGCCAAATTGCATGTTTGGTTTCTCTCTTAACTCGATTAATTAAAGGTGCTGTCTCTTGTATCACTAAAAGACAACAAAATTAGAAATTACTATACTCTCAGGAAATGGGAGATTTTGTCGCCTTTTCTCGTTAGTAATTTTTTTTCTAAATCCGATTTTTTTTATACCTATGTTTAAAAAAATTGCAAAATTTGCCACACCCTATAGATTTGCCCCCATGGGTCGCGGCCCATGTGGCCACCCCCTTAATCTGGCCCTGTACTATAGGGTGCTCCTCCATTCCATACCTCGATTTTTGCCCGCAGTTAAAGTTTTACCATTACATTATTAGGAAAAAGCATCGATTATTTAATCACTGGTAACATTTATAAAAAAAGCTACCAAATGAGAGAGGAAGTGTGATTCGCATGAAATTCAGACCTAAGAAATTCCGATGTTAACATTGAATCCTGAACGTTCCTAGGTTAGTTTGAAGTTGTTTAGTTCGTTTCAACAGCTAATTTTCAAACCCTTTTTTCAATAGAACTGAGTCCTCTTTTCTCCAATTAAAGTTCAGATTCAGATTTAGCGTAAAAAATCCTTGCAGATTTTGCAGGTAACTAAAAAATTTTCCGAAGTGGACTTTCCGCAGTTTGCTTTAAGAGATGACGAGAAACGGATGAAAATGATGGCACACTGAAGAAAAAAACTCCGGCCGTGGAAACCGTACTTACGGGCTATATAGATAGACACAGCGCCTACGTTCCAGCGTCTAGAGACTGTAAGTTCCGGGTGTAGCACTCGGAACAATCTAAGCTCCGGCTCCAGCACCCGGATGTTTCGGCCTCTGAGCCCGGAACGGACGGTTTTTCCACATAGCCCGTAACTTTTTTTTCAGTGTATCATGGCGTTCGAGCGGCGCACTTTTAATTCAGATAAGTTGGTGGGCTTGACAGGAAGGAACCAGATATGCCTGATACTACGTCCTGCGTCACCAAAATTATCTACGAGCGTGTCAACTCAATCCCGGCCTGAAAACCCGGGGAGAGAGCGAACGAATCCGGAAACGTCCAGTCAGCAGATCTGCCGTGCTAAGAAAGAGCGCCGTATGGACATTCAAGAGTTGCCAACTTTCGATTGATAAAATGTTTATTTTTGAGGAAAATTATGAATATTTTTCCTTAAAAATTTCAGGAACTTTAGATCAAAATACGAACAAAATTCTCTGAAAAATTGGAAGAGGAATATTCATACGTTTACCATGGAATTCGTGTTTTATCAAAGAAAATTTGGCAACGCCTGAAGGCTCATACGGCGTTTTTCCTTCGCACGGCAGAGATGCGTTCCGATTGTTTCTGCATAAAGCAGAGTTGGAAAACACCAGCCAAGTCATCGAACCGTGGAATTGGATGACGGGGATCAGATCGCGTGACGTCATTCTGCCGATGCGGGAGAAATCATTCACCTGATGCGACGACGGACGCGACAACGTAACGCAACGATGCATGCGACGTGACGCGGTGGCGTGACGTTCGCGCGCGGGAAGTCTGACTCGCGTCCATTCACTTTTTTACTCGCCTCCTCGTAGCGGAGGGGGAGGGGAGGACCTTGTACCATTGTACTGACGATTAGCTCAAATCTATGCAACACGAATCCTGAATCAGATTTAATGCTGAGGTCAGCCAATAAGGGACGGCCTGTAAACTGACCAGGGTGTCTAGCATCAGGATTTTCCCGATTCTATCAGGATTTCAGGTCAATGAGGATGTAATCCCGATTGAATCAGGATTTGAGGAAAAATTGGTCGTAAAAGCAGGATTTTAGAAATGTCGGCAGTCCGATCGATTTTTTTATCGAGCTATTTTTGTGAAGTTAAAGTTTCTCCGCCAAAAATCAGGATTTGAAAAAATTATGAAATCAGGATTTAGAAGTAAAAAATCAGGATTTCATCAGGACTTCCCCAATTAAAAATAAACTAGACACCCTGATTGACCGATCTGGTGGATACACCCGGTCCATTAAATTGTTTAAAAAAATCGAGCCCCGGCCGATTTTGGCATCCCTGTGAGGCACTTTACGATGGAAGGATGAACTCGAAGGAAAAAACATAAGTGGAGCGCCGTAAGCAACTCCTTTGAGACATGGTACTCGTTTAGTATGAAAATTTGACGGTGACCGTTTTAGCTAATTCGGCCATAAATTTTTGATTTGCCTAATTTAAGTATGGTCAAGTACTATAATTATTTTAATATAATTGATGTAATTTCAATTTAATGCCCTCGTTTAAAAAATTGTCTTCAATGTATTATTTCTTTCTGTTACGCTGAGTGAATATATTTTTTTAATGGGCGTTATGATTGCATATTGTATTGTAATCTTTGTGTATAAGCGTTTAGTAAATGCACTGTTCCCTTGAATTTATGTATAAACAACGGTAAATAATTTTCCAAGAGGCCACGCCTGTGCGGAAAAATCTCCAGCAACGAACTTCATCGGACGGAAGACAATTTTGGGTTTTTTTTTCTAGAGCCATCAAAATATAATAGCTTTTTTAACAAAACCTTGGGTAGAAATAACTACATAGATTTTATTAAGTGAACATTGGAGGGAATTATGTAATTCCTAAGGAAGGAAAAGAGTCAGGTAGCCGCATGACCTGTTCAAAAAAACCGAATGAAATTGGTCTCAGCTCCACTGGAGCGTGTCTCGCCGAACACGTTTGGATGACACTCACATTTCAGCTTCGGCCAATACATTTCGTGCCTAATTTTCTTTCTGCCCCTTCCCTTGTCCTCTCCTGTACTTGATAAATGGTCTCCGAGCGAAACATTCAAATTTAAAATTGCGCGCAATTTCCATCGTTGAATCACCAGGTTCGACGGTCGGATATAGCCTTGGAGGTTAATCCGATCTCATTCGGTAGCGTGGCGTGCTTTGCGATGAACCGATCAATCTCCCCCCTGAACCTATGGAAAAGTATCGAGTTTCAGGGTATACCTTAACTTTCGATTCTTTACCATAACTTCAAATGGGGAAATATCGATAGCCTATGATCCACGCTTTGCCATCGATCTCATTGTGGGGCTCTCTCTGGGGTATGAAAGGAACACGGCATGATTTTCTGATATTTGAGAATTTGGTATCGGCGTTACTGCCAGATACACTGAAGAAATTAGCAATTTTCCCTATTTAAATTAATTTAAATAATGCACGTTTCATTGCCTGGCCTGACAACCTTGATCATTGGATCTGTCAGGCACCACATTCGCTTTTAAACTTAAATGAATTTCCAGATTCATTTTATGCGAAAGTCTGAAAATTCACATTGTTCCTTCTATTTTTGGCTCAGCATTTTTACAAAAAGCAATTTTACTTTCGTATGACTCACAAGTGCCGAAGAAAAGTTCTGCGCTCTCCTTTTCTCTGTTAACCGTTTACTTAATGATTTTTGAATTTGATGACCTGTTGCTCTATTGCACTAAGGGAAAACGCCGTAAGAGCATTCAAAAGTTACCAACTTTTTCACCAATACAGCACTCATCTTAAGGTGAAGTTATGAATACTTTTTCTTTTAATTTTCGGATGCCTCAGCTTAAATTTCGTGAAAAATCTCTAAAAAATTGGAAGAAAAATATTCACAAGTCTTCCTGAAAATTCGTATTTTATCAACAGAACTTTGACAACTTTTGAAAGCTTATACAGCGTTCTTCCTCAACGCGGCGGTGTTGTCCTATTCAATTCTGCTTGAGGATTGACCCCATGTGTGCAATAAGCATTCGAATGTTGTAAAACTCTCCTCGGCGGAATATTGATTTTTAAGAAAAAGTTATGAAAATTTTATTTTGAAATCATATTGCTAATTAATTTTCTAAAATTGAAAAAAGAAAATTGAATGGGTTTCCTTGGTAGTTCGTATTTTATTAGAAGGCAATAGGCAACATCTGAATTTTTATGGCATTTCTCTGAAATGGTCTTTGTGAGTTTCGCACGTGGTAATCTTAATCAGATCATTTCAACTATTGAACTCTGAGATAATTAAGTCATTAATGAATGTACAGCAACTTCAAAGGTTTCGCGCCCGTCGCTGCCGTGGTAGGCGTGAATTTCCTCCAGTAGCACTTTCTAATCTATTTTTTAAGCTATACGCACCAAGTGTCTAATACTTTATCTGCCGTGAAGTTTTGAATAGCACAACTTTTTTTTAAAACAACGCCAAAATTTGATTCTTCACTCTCTTCAGTCATATTGTCACGAGATCTCTTTACTTAGGAAGCTTTTATTCTTACACGCCCTGGCCGTACTTCTCAGTCCGACCGCCCGAAGCATTTTACGCCTCTGGTGTTATATGCACTGGAAAAAAAAACACATTGGGTCTAGAGTCCAGACTCTTGAAAACATTTACAAGAAAAAGGACTCTTGATTCAATCAGATTTAAGCTTGAATTAAAAGGAAATTCGCTCAAATTAAGAGGCTTGGTTCTTGATTCAAGCTTAAATCCGATTGAATCAAGAGTCCTTTTTCTTGTAAATGTTTTCAAGAGTCGGGACTCTAGATCCAATGTGTTTTTTTTCCAGTGTGCGTTACCCAGTACTCATGATTTTACATCATAGAGTAAAATTTGTTTTTTTAACTCTCCGAAAAATGGTATTGAAAGTTATCAAGAAAAATAACACTGACCGTTTCGTGAAGTTCGTTCGCACGAAAAGAAGTTCGGTAAAAGTCAAGGGGGTGAGATTTCACCGAAAAAAAATTGAAGTTGATTGAACATTCTGGATGTGAAAAAAGTGTGCGAGAACTTACAAAATGCTGAATTACCCTGTCAGTTACTTTAGCAACGCCGAGGTATAAAACTAGCTGCTGTGGCGCATGATTCAGCATTTTAGTTCTCGCACATTTTTTTACATCCAGAATGTTAAATCAACTCCTTTTTTTTTCGGTGATTTTTCTGCGTGTAATAACGGCGCAAGAACCTAGTAAAACGATAAAATCAAAAGTAAGCTTAATCTTGGAACAGTGTCGAGAAGCTATTGAATTTATTCCTTCAGTTCAAACTGACAATCAGTCCTTTCCAAAAAAATAGAACAGAGAGCGAAAAAAATAGGAGCTCATCATACCCTAGATAAGCCCACTGAGTGAACACTAAAAAGCTTTTTATTCGAAGCCATCCGTTTTCCCAGTAGTTTACTCTACCTAGACTCAACTCATATTCAACTAAATCGTCGACAGCTCAAAGCCGTTTCCCATTAAAGCACGATTTGCGAAGGAACATCCATCATTATTCCATTACTTGGCGAGAACAAGTGTGCGAAGACTTTTTAATATAAATTACGCAACAAAGATGTGATTGTGCCGACCGCAGTTAACTAACTTACATAACGCTGTGACGTTCCCCCAACCGCGTTGAGCTCTGCAGCATCAATGTCAAGGTTAACACAGCTGTACGACATTAAGCTATCTCTCTCCGAGTTTTTTTCCCTTGTTCATGCTCGTCCTTTGTTTATATTTGCGCGTATTCAGAACTTTGCATGAAGAGAAAGTAAACTTTTAAGGACTAGTTTTCTTTCTGAAGAAAAAGAACTGGATTTTTCATGGAGGCTGTTAGCTAGTCTTATGCAAGGGGGAAAAAAGTTCGGTGCATATCGAGCACCAAAAAAGCCTGTTAAAAAAGTGCCCTTTTTTGGTATCGCCGGAAATTTTCTTTAAAAAATTCCAAGCAAAACCTTATAATGAAGCAATTTTTCAATGGCTGTTTCAGCTTCAGTTCAAGCTCGTTTGGCAAAACAGCGCTGCAAAGTTTGCGTTTCTTACTATTAAAAATGCCAATGTTTTAAAGTTTTTTCGCCCAAAAAAAGATAAAAAATACTTGAATCGATTTTTCTTCTATTTTCTGGGGAATAATTTCAGTAGACTGTTGTTGACACTACGATCATCAGTCGTGATACAGCGTTGCAAAGTTTGTGCAAGGTGTCCCAGACCGCCTGTACCAGGCTTGGCTACCAAGCAAAACTGCGATAAAAAATCGGCGTTTGAAGATCCATACGTTTCCAAATTTCTCATATTAAGTATCATTTTAAGTTTCTCATTTATCATTTTTAGGATAGTTAGGAATGTATGTCCTCGAAACTGTCTGAGTCATCAGATTGGATTGTGCAGGAAATTCTCTAAAATTGAAAATAAGAGCTTGCATGTTTTCTAGAATATACTGATTTAGTCGAAGGAAATTTGGCAACGCTCAAGTGTTCTTACAACGTCTTTCTTTAACGCGTCAGTATTAACAACCAAGCTCAGGACGATGATATCGGTATGTACTAACGCCTTGATGCAACTATTCGTGCTCTATAGACATCCGTGTTTCGTTTTAAAGAGGTTGTTCCATCTACCATTGAAACTGGGCCCCGAATGAAATCTCCTCATCTTTTCAGGTATCAAAGGGCATGGTCAGGGACACCCAAAAATGGTTGAATTTTTTCCAAATTCCCCCCTGGGGAGGGGGGGCGGGGGGTTATATGAAAAACGGTTTTTTGGCTATAACTTTTGAACGGTTTGAGATATCGATTTGAACTTTTTTTTAAATGAAAGGTCGTTTAAAGAGCTTTCTTTTGGTATATTATGTTTAATAGTTAGGTCAAGTTTTGACCAATTTATGGCCTGTCAAAAATTTTCCATGAGTCCAAAAATCAGATTTCTGTAGTTTAGAGCAGCGACGATCGCATGCAGATGAACAAAAAACTGTTCAACTTATAGCCCTCTTTCTGACGGTTAAAATGAGCCCAAGATCATCTTGGGGAAACGATTTGTCTCCGAGTTATGCTTCTTCAAAGTTGGCGCGGCGGGGTCCGCTTCCGCGGGGCAGCGCTCCGGAGTACGATAGTTCACTCCCACCCCCCTCCCGTCATGCCACGCGACGCAAACCGAGGAAGACTACCTTTAATTATCATTTGAACAGATAAATGCACACAATATACGCTATTATGGTGTACAAGTATTATTAAAATTATATTAATATACTAAATAGAAGAGTGGAATCTCACCGAATTTATCATCACCGCAATCCATAGGATCATCGGCAGTGTGATCCGTATTTTCATCCTCATCTTCGTCGTCTGAAAAGCCAAAATCGACTTTTCTGAGAGGGAAGCACTCGTTCAAAAAGGCTGAAGGCGCTGGTTTTTTGTGATAGCGCCCGTAAAACAAATACGAGCACAAGGATTGATGGTATACGCGCACCGTTCTTACATGTGCAGTAACTTGCTTTAATGGCCTCGCTGGATTTTTGACTGGTGTCGATTAATATAAATATATGATATTCTTTTTTTGATTTATGCCTCGATAGGATCCGCGATCGAAGAAAAAGAGGCGAATTTACGGAAATATCATATTTTTGAAAATCTGGCAAAAAGTTATCCTTCGTCACTTGAAAGCAATATTTTCCATCAGCAAAATGGTCTGCAATATGACTTGCTGCAAGTCCAATTTGATAACTTCCCGAGAGGGTGTCAAGATCTTCGCTCCTCCACTGTTCTAATTGTTCAAAATGATCTGTCGTCAGGTTTTCAAAAACTACTTTTTTTCGGAGCCATTTCTCGTCCTCAACAATTTGTTGCACAATATTCGGCTCATTTAATTTTTGGAGCATTTGAATGGCAATTTTTGCGTCGTCACCATCACTTTGCAGGCGTTGAAAATATAAATTATGTATCGCGGACACTATGCGATAGTCGTCAAACAAATTGCCGGATCCAGGTATATTGCTTCTCATTTTATAGAGCGTTTTCAATATAATTTTAATAATACTTGTACACCATAATAGCGTATATTGTGTGCATTTATCTGTTCAAATGATAATTAAAGGTAGTCTTCCTCGGTTTGCGTCGCGTGGCATGACGGGAGGGGGGTGGGAGTGAACTATCGTACTCCGGAGCGCTGCCCCGCGGAAGCGGACCCCGCCGCGCCAACTTTGAAGAAGCATAACTCGGAGACAAATCGTTTCCCCAAGATGATCTTGGGCTCATTTTAACCGTCAGAAAGAGGGCTATAAGTTGAACAGTTTTTTGTTCATCTGCATGCGATCGTCGCTGCTCTAAACTACAGAAATCTGATTTTTGGACTCATGGAAAATTTTTGACAGGCCATAAATTGGTCAAAACTTGACCTAACTATTAAACATAATATACCAAAAGAAAGCTCTTTAAACGACCTTTCATTTAAAAAAAAGTTCAAATCAATATCTCAAACCGTTCAAAAGTTATAGCCAAAAAACCGTTTTTCATATAACCCCCCGCCCCCCCTCCCCAGGGGGGAATTTGGAAAAAATTCAACCATTTTTGGGTGTCCCTGACCATGCCCTTTGATACCTGAAAAGATGAGGAGATTTCATTCGGGGCCCAGTTTCAATGGTAGATGGAACAACCTCTTTGAAGGAACTCCAGTTTTCCAGTTCATGAAGCAGACTGCTCGCAGCGACACGTTATCACGACTGTGTATGGCGGTGGGATATAATATCCTGATTTGTTAAAATTGTGCGAAAACATAGTTTCCTGTTCTATTCCCTTAGTTTTTATCGGAAAATTTAATCTTGCCTCACATTCGCAACGGCGCGCCAAACGCGTCTGCGTGCTCTGCTTCATGGACTTGAGTGACCGCAGCGCCTTCCATTTTCCATATGCAACACACGTGTCCATAATGTACGAATAGTTGTATCCGAAGCATTCCTATCAACATCATTTGAATGCGTTGCTGCCAATGTTGACAGCGCTATTAGCATTAAAAGCCCCTTTTCGTCTTATCTTACCCAGTTGTTAGTGTCGTTTAATAAATAAAATAAATAAAAAATGTGCCCATTAAAAAATGCTAATATTTCAAAACTCTCCAGTTAAATAACAATTTAATCGATCTCTTTCTATTTTATGGAGCAAATTTTCATCAGTTCACGTTTCTCGCGGAAATCAAGACAGTTGTTGACACTAGGATCCAGCAATCAATCGTGATACAGCGTTCCAGATCACCCATATCAGATTTTTTTCCAGACTATTTTATGTTCAATGATGTCAGGGACGGAGGAGTCAAACAGGGAATGGGCTCGATAAATCGGACTTTCATTGTTTAGAGGTCCTTTAGTCCCTTTCAGAATTCATTCCTTGTTTAACCCTCGGTGTCAGACATCAACCATCAAGAAAAAAAATTCAAGGAAAGGCAAAACGAAAAAAAAATTCAAATGACCGTATTCTGACAGCATCCAGACAGATTAAGATCACTTTCCAGGAGGGAACATGTAAGCGTTTCAAAATATGTTGAAAAGTTTTAAAAAATTCTGTGAGCAATATCTTAGTAATAATTCAGTCCTTATCAGATCTAACAATTCAAATTCTTATTAGATCTAACAATTCACATCCTTATCAGATCGAAGAATTCAAACCCTTATAAGATCTTACAATTCAAAGAAGTCTCAGCTATCATACACGACAGTGCCATGATAATTCTCTCTGGGTGACTCAGTCTAACAAAAAAGATGTATATGAGTTTTCCAATACGAGCTCAGTGAAAACACCGCGCACCGAGCTCTTTGAATCCATTATGACTCATCCGTGGTAGCCGTGTGTGGGTGTAGAGCTTTGTTGCTCTCAATTGTTCACTCTTATTATCACGCAGTAGGCAAAAAAAGAACTTTGTGGGCAAAAACTAGAATTCCTTCAAGCAAAACCTCGAAAATCCGAGTTCGTTGCTCTTGTCGTATTTACATAAGCGACTGTGTTTGTATCATGGGTTAAACGTCAGTCGGGTCATCCTTGTCTCACACATAGTTTTACGATTGTGTCTCGCACATATTTTTGTGATTACGAATCAGATTTAATTTAATGTTACTTGCCATCTCAGCCTCTCTCATTTGTTCCCAGAAATGGTGTTTTAAGAGATTTTCAAGATTTTTTACACTTTTGAGCACCATCCATGAATGGAACCTGCTGAACTCTAATTCAAGGAAATACCATTGTATCGTAGAAATGTTGACTAAAATGCATGAAGCAACTGAGTTCAATTCTTAACCTCATCAGAGCGTTTTTTCCTCTGGATTGCCACCCTGCCTATCTGATCGAGAAAGTTCACCCAATCAAATACCTACTACTAAAGTAGAGCCCTTCTCCACTTAACTTATGGACGTGTCCAGCGACCGAAAAAAAATTCGACTTGAGCGGCATTTCGTCCTAACCGTAGTTCGACAGCGAGCTTTTACTTTATGTCTTTTTAACAATCTGCCATTTCGTTCAATTGTCAGAGAATTTTACCAAAATGTGTCAGGAAAATGTCGGGCAATTTAATTTTCCAAATTCTGTCGCAAACCTGAATGATAACAGAATCGAAATGATCTTAACAATATAATACCGCGAAACCTCGACCAATTTTTGGTCATCTGCAGCGGGGTTTTTGCTCCGTGCGTGTCCGTCCGGTGGCGGCATTTCAATTATCTCGTCTGTCCGGTGTTTCCAGGCTCGTTAGTTATAATGGCGGCTGGAGATAGCTTCCTAATTGGTTCCCCTTTTTTCTGTTGCAGCGTCTGCTCGGAGTGCGATGCGGGAGGAATGTCAGAGCTGTTGACCTCTCGTCCACCCCGGTCGGGAGACCGAGTCTGAGGATCGCGCCGACGGGACCTGAAGGGTCCTCACGAAGGAAGGTCACTCAACACCGCCCACCGCGTCCTTAAGTCGACACCATGTCCAAAATCGTTGACGAAGTCTACGGTGAGCGCTCCACCCGTCTTGGTCTTCTGCATGGTACTCTATTCTTCTCTCTTCCGCTCAGGGTTCACCAGCACAATGGTCTTGAAGCTAATTTCGAGATACCGCAATTTGAAATTTGCATAGTGAATGCAAGTTTTCTACTAATTTTTCGCTTTGAAAGGTATAGAGCCAAGTACTACGTTATTAGATTTTTACTATTTTATCCAATTGAGGAAGGCTAAATTTTCGGCCGAATCTGTTTGATGATATTTACGTGAAAATTAGCCTTGTTACTCCGCTGTGTAATTTGTTTCATTCTTGAATAAACTAAAACAGAAACAAAGTTTAAATTCAAAATAAAAGGTACCGCGGTACAAATTTTCAGTCCTAAAAAGTCCTACAAATTTGTTGTTTCGAGGTTGTTTTCAATTCGCCTTCAACTGTGTCCGCAACAATTGTTGTTATGAATATGTCGTGCGTGCTGACCTCAGCTAATTACATACTTGACTCTTCGAAGGCGTTTAATATGCGAAAGTAGAGCACCCTGTTGGAGAACACCAGAAATGAGATTGAACGACTCGTTTAATCCATATACTTCGTTTGTACTCCTTCGCTTGTACTCCGACAGATCACGCTACTTGTGCACAAAAAACGCCTTCAGAGAGTCGAGTATGTAAAGAGCCATAATAAGCACGCACAATATATTCGTAACAACAATTGCTGCAGACGCAGCAGAAGGAGAATTGTTCGGTTAAAAAAAAGTATAATAGGAAGTCTGCATGTATTGAAAGGGTACGTATTCGATCGAAATGAATCGAACAAAGAATAAAAACGTGAACCGATCAACACAGATTCCAAGGACAAATAAATAAAAAAGCTGATCATAATCAGTAGAAAACTTGCATTCACTATGAAAATTTCAAATTGCGGTACCTCGAAATTTGGCTCAGCTAAGATATTGATTTTCCGCGATTTAAAGTCCACGCGCACCTTAGCTTCACCCCCTGCTAACGGTTTTTGGGTAAATTTTTTTCGCAATTTTTTTTTTTTTCTTCAAGACCACTGTGCCAGGGAGCTTGAGAAATTAAGAAGTATGCACTTGATGCTCGTCACTGGAAGTCCGCCATTAAAAACAAAAACTACAATAAAGTGGAGCTTTTGCATGCGTCTGAAATATGCAATTCAAGTGCTTTTTCTCCAGTACATTTTCGCGGAAAACACGATGGAGTCTCTGGTTTTCTTTGGAACGAACTTTCTGGTTTAAAAAAGCTCTCAGGAGTTGAGGACGTAATGGAAGGGATCCGATTCCCCGTGTTACACTAAGAATCCACCTCCATATGGATCAAACAGATATGGATCTATATGGACGTTTTAAGTCTGCAACCATGTATCTCGTTTGCGGTATTGGAAAATCTCCACTTCTATTTTATTTTTTTAAGGAGAACAAATCGACATTATTCCTTGAAGTTTTTGCAGAATTTTCTTTGCACTGAGAAGAATAATCAAGCCAGTTTTCAAAAATTTCCGTTGAGTAGTTTTCTATTAAAAAAATAAATTATGATAAGAAGTCTGCAGCATCGCAAACCGAGATACGTGGTTGCGGACTTACACCGTCGATCTGGTTTTCTCCGGGGATTAAACGGCTACGGAACCGTTCCTTCCAGGGATCAAATACATGTGTGTTTTCAGCTAATTTTGATGCCACAAACAAAGTGGCAGCACCGCTCATGTAGTTTATTCCCATCAGTGCAAAGAGAGTTTAACTTAATATAAAGGTTAGCTTTCAACATGGCGTAGGGGATCCCCTCCTCTACGACTTCACCATTGAGAGCTTTTTTGAACTTTGAGAGGTAAGTTTCCAGAAAACCAGTGGCACTATCGTGTTTCTCGCGAAATTTTATGAAGGAGATGAGCTTGGATCGCAAATCTCAGACGGGGGCAAGAGCTCAATTTTAGTCGATATTAAATGCCGGTTTTTGGCAAACACACTCGCTGGAAGTATTGTAACCGCCATGTACAGAATAAGTGCTGAATAAATTACACTTTAGAACTGCTATTGCAAAGATAAGACTTGCAAAGATTTTACTGTAGTAAGTTTGATAAAATATGAAAAATTCGGATTTTCATTATGTACCTCCTTCTCGGTAGCAAGAGAAATCAATATGAAAAGACCCGTAGTATGACAAACTGCATGCGATCCGCTACTCTCTTAATTAACGTTTGCTCAATATTGCTCTCTTCACCAATCAAATGCGCATTAATAAAAATGTATTGTCCATTTTTCATGTACAATTTAGCGATTTCCACAAAGAAAGCCCTTTGAGTAGGCTTATCATTTGAACGTATTTATGCTACAAGATACTACGTTGCACGCAAATCTAATGCCTTTAATTCCTTTTAGCATAACTCGTACCTTTTTCTTTCATATCACCCTAGGCATGCACTCGTTTAATATATGTTATTTTTATTATTACTGAATGCGTATGTTTTCTGTTTTCTCTTTTCCCGCGTGCTATTGAATGCGAATGACCCATGGCCTCTGCATGAAACACTAATGCACTCTCTTACGTGATGTCATCCTTCTGCATGAACACTCAAAACAGGTCCGAAAATGGCCAACAGTCATAGTACTTTTCACTATATTTTGATTAATTGGTCAGCACTCAATGGGAAAGAACCATCCATTTCTTAGCTAAGGCTTTTCAGGCTCGCATCCACAGGAATCATGTGATTGCCCGACGAGCGGAGCGGCGCAGCGCCGCGCACCAGAAGTGGCATTGCCACCGGCAAAACCAAAACGCCTTCAAATATTCGTATATGCAAAACGGACATCCACTGAGTACGAATAGTTGCATTCAAGCGCCGTTGTCGTCGTCGTTGCATTCGCGTCTGTTATCCCGCTGTATGGCCATGTGACCGCAGAAATCAATTGGTGAAAATGAAGTTTTGATACAATAGACTTCTCAGAGTCCGTTTCGAGAATTTTATCCTCCAGTTTTCGTCAGATAGACTCTGTTAGTCACCATCTGTAAGACTTTTAGAAAGATGACCTTTTAGTACCTAATCACTTTGCGATCTTTCAGTAGTAGGTAATCACAGTATAATTGAGCGGATTTAAGCAAAGACAGCCTCATTACATCAGGCAGTGACGATTTTGCTAGTTGGTAGGCCTGTTTTACCCTCGTTTAAATTAATTAAAAATATCGATATTAGATGAGGCAAGCTGCTTTACCAATAATCGATTGTTTTGCATTTATTTAAAAGGAAGAAAAACACTAAAACAGTGATGTCACTTTTCAAGAATCGCCACCTCATCGCTTCATTTTCTCTCTTGTCTTACTTTTTAACGAAAACCAAGCAATATTCTGACGTGAAATTTTGTGAGAATATTCTTCAAACCCTTGGGGAAATTCTCAGGAAGTTTCACGGCGGTATGTTTCTCAGTTTTTTCGTGGATAAGGTAGCTAGATACAAACAAGAAAACCTGTTTTTTCATAACTCGTGAGCCAAATTCTAGAATCGATATAGCTCATCGGGAACCTGGGATTATGTATCTTCATCCTGTAGATTTTTACTTAATGTTCTCTTTTTTTTGTTTGCAGGCAAGAAACTCGATTTCGAGCCAAATTTCAAAGGACCACGCAAGCATCGCAGCTGCACAGACTTGTGCTGCCTATTAGTATTCGTTGCTTTTCTAGTCTCCTGGGGAGCCTTAGGTTTTTATGGTAAGAACTGCACTCTAAATACATTCTGACTATTTTTCTAGAACCGATGAGAAATTCCTTTAATGGAAAAAAGCACATGTAGATGCACAGGGGATACAAATTGTCAGATAACACGTACAACCAGTAATTTGAAATGCCTGTATAATGAATTACCGGACCGGGTTAAGCAGAAAGGAACCAAGCTACATCAGTCACTTCCAATTTTAACTGAGCAACCTTTCTCTTTACATGAATATGTTCGTGCGGATTTTCGTGCAAATTTCAGTTAATTTTCTGCCTAGCACAAAGCAAATTCCTTAAAATTTTCCGACAATTTTCCGGCGTCCGCTCAAACGTTCTCTCGTAAATAGGTAATGACTTTGCCTAGTAACATTTGGAAATAGCTGATGTGGCTTGGTTCCTTTCTGCTAGACGCGGTCCGATTTTGGAAGTTTTCCGTCTTTTTGGCAATTTTTCTTGGTCAATTGGAGCCAAAGTGTCTCTTTCTGATACATCATCAAACAAGCATACCTTTTTTCTGCTGCCACTAAAAGAGTGAAGGAAGGAAATCGAAAAAAAATGACTTAATCTGTGAATACCTGGACTTACTTGACGTTTTTTGATGGATTTAAATAAAATGTTGGTTTTTGTGGGCCAAAGGAGGGAATACAAAAGCATTGCTCTTTTTTCGTTTTTTTTTTTTTCTTTTTTAATCTTTGCCTCCTTCTCGATGTTTTATTTTAGTGCATATTTCTTTTAATTTCAGCTTTCAAGCATGGCGATATTACCCCATTGATTTTGCCATCAGACACAGCAGGCCGTGTTTGCGGGGTGGATCCAGAAGTTGTGAGCCGAAGAAAACTGTTCTTCTTTGATTTATCACAATGTGCCAAACCAAATGTTGTGTTCAAAGGATGTAAGACACCTCAGGTACTATTGATTTTTAAACCATAGTTCATTTTAAAGACCTTTTCAATCTTCTGATCACGAACTCAAAATTTCTTACAGAAATGAGGAAAAAATAAGTTGAAAACCCAGTAGAAATGATCCAAGAGAAAAGATTTTGCCAGGTGAACATGTGAAAGCTCTGCAACAATCCTAATATCTGCTCGTTAATTCGAAGAGTTCTCTCACCAACACTTAAAAAAATCCAATTTTTAGCGTTTCGTGTATTCCATGAACAGCCCGCTTAGTGGCAACAACTACAGTGCGTACTCCATAAATTAATATGCTTTTATTTTTTTATGCATGATAATGAAACTCCGAAATTTGTCTCGTTCAGGGCTGATTATTCACTGAGTAAAACTACTCTCTTTTCATTCCATTTTAGGTTTGTGTAGAACAATGCCCAAAAGAAAATTGGGCTGCGGATCCATACATCAATCAGCTCAAGCCTGCAAACTGGCCGACAATCCAGAAGCAGCTAATATGCACAAAGCCAGAGATTGCCAACTCGGTCAACAGCCTTAGCAAACTTAAGAGTGTAATCGATGAAAACTTATGTGCCAGATATTACATCAAAAGTCATTCCAGTAAGTTCTTCCATTATTTTTCCATATTTTCCTGATTACATGTTTGCTATTTGTGTAAAATACCAGTATAAAAATTATCCGAATCTCTTCTACCTATACAGTTGAATAAATTCCTAATTCTAAGCCAGAAGAAAAATATAGTTTTGCTACATTCTTCTCTGCATATCCTCAGAAGTACAGAGACTTCCTGACAATGCAACAGAAACAAACTTGGGTCATTCAGAATGGGGAAGTCTCTGTTGGAATACCTATGGAAAATTGAGGGAACCTTGTCTAATTTGTTTACCTTTTTTAAGTGTTTCCTATTAAGCGTTCTTTTGACCAAGTATTACCAAGTCCTCTGAATCTTTGTTTCAGTTGCCAAACGATGCATTCCTACCCTTAAAGATATTAAAAGTGCAAATGATTTCCTTAAGGAAAACAGAGTTAATTGGACGGATTTAACCGATGGAGCACAAGCCATTCAATACTATGAAAAAGCAAGAATCGTAAGTTGTCAACCTATTCCCAAAATTTTTAAATGAAGAGAACAGCTGCCTGAGTCATGAAATGGTGTTTTCAATACTTGCTCATATTTTTAGGGCATCTAAAATGCAATAAAATACAATAAAAACTTGAGGAATCATTTTAATTCCCTTTTAGCATTAACTCTGCTTTTTCATTCACGGACAAATCTTTTAGCCGACAGCCATGTTTGCCAAGCTCTTAAGTATTGAGCATGTACTTATAAATCACGAATAAATATAATAAATTCGTCAAACCAATAAAACATTCCATTATCTCCAGGAAAAGAGAGGCAGCCTTGTGCCCATCCTGCAGCTGCTTGTGTAGGTAGTCTTTACCCCAAGAGTTGACCATTCATGCAAGTTTTCGCTTGCCTCTCTTCGTTTATTCAGTCAACATGTTCCAACCACATTCTTTATCTGACGTCAGCCCATTTTGCAGAACTATGCACGACACAAGTATCTCTAGTTAAACTTGCTGGTCTGCCATTCCTAAAAAGTAAAACTCACTATTTTTTTAAAAAAATATTCATCTTGACTGTGCAAAATTGTTGTTTGGTCGCAGCTCTAACAACAATTTTTAGCACTAACATTATTCATAGTCTTCATATTCATATTGAACTGAGTTGCAATGCAGGGTCATTCCATATAGAACCTACCAGCCATGCAACCGCCCGACTCGGATTTTGATGATAAATTTTTTTCTTGATCAGACCACCAAATAATGAACTTCTGCAAAATATTAGGTCTCAAATCAAAAAACTCACTGAGATATGAATTTTGGAAGTTTTAAGAATTTTCAAGAAAGAGACCTTTCGAACTTCCGAGAAAGAGAGGGTCATTTTCCCCAAAAAAATTCATCCCGAGCCCATTTTTCGTCGGATTGAAGTGAAAATTTGACGCAATGTCCATGAAAGTATGTAAATTTGAGAATAAAATGCATAAAATGTTCGATTTCACTCATTGATGTGCTGCGGTTGATAGTTCGTTGTGATTTTGTCTGATTTTAGCGACAAAACCTTCCCCTCTTCAAATGCTCATAACTTTTGAGCTGCAAGTTATTTTTTGCTCCAATTTTTTTTAAAATGCTCCTAAGAGTATTAGGAAGACGCCTTAAAAACAATTCTGATGGCGTTTTGGGCTTTAGTATCTTTTTTGTTCACTTTTGTCCGAAAAAGGCCTAAAAAACTGGAAATAACACCAAAATTGTTCCGATAATCGACCATTACCCTGAAAAGTCAACTCAAAAATCGCTCAATTTTTGCCTGAATGGTCCTTACTGTGTGTACAATATGTTTGAAAAATAAAATCAATGGTATTTCGGGTTTATATATCTTTAACTTTGAGTTTTTTCCGAAAAAAGGCGAGCAAAACTGAAAAACACTGAAATTACACCAATTATCGGCTCTAACGTTGGAGTAGCAACTCAAAAATTGCTCACATTTATACTGAATGGTTCTCACTGCATGTGAAATGCGTCTGGGGAATAAAAGTGATGGTATGTTGGGTTTCCATAACCCTTTTCCCAACACTTTTACTCAAGAGAGGCTCGCTCAACTGAAAAAAGCGCTAGGAAAATCTCATTAACCGACCATTACATTGAAAAAACAATTGATTGGGGGCCCAGATTTTTCACCAAAAGACTCTTGTTGTATGAGAAGCACACTAACTTGAGGAGTGAATATAGTGTATTGTTGGTTGTAGTAGTTTTCCCCTTCACTCCAATCTTTACGATCGGCTTTAAAGTAAGGAAATAAAACTGTAGGTATCTCTTAACTTATAGGCATCTGTTATGGAATATGAGTATGTCACGGGTGATAGACTCAAATTCGGGTTGAAAGTTTGTGAGACTGTTCGGCACCAGTTGATTTTTAATAAAAGGTAGAATCAAAAAACTACTAGAATGGATTGAGAATTATAGATACTGAATTTTTGGAGATGAAATTTAGAGTTGTACTGAGTCAAAAGAGATAGCACAGAATCACAAGAGTTAAACAGTAAAGAAAATAGTCACTCAGAAAATGTGCAAGAAGGCGAGAGTGGGCACAAACGTACTTGTACGGGTCTAGATGGTAAAGAACCTGGGGTCTAAGAGATGAGAAAAGACAGACAGACCTAGGTTTTAGGGCAGCGCACGCTTATGTAGACTTGCTGAGGTCACGGGTGGTGAGACAACAAGCCTACACAAGATTGGTTGGCTATAATCTATGTAGTTATCAGCTGCAAGTTTAGTAATTAAAATGGGTGATTCTTGGTGATGGCTGGGAGATAGGGGTGAAGAAGACAAAAGTGGACGAAATCCAGCCATCACTAATGAGTGTTCTAAAATTAATAAGAAATATTCGAAAATGTAAGGCAAAAAGATGAGAAGGTGTTGACAGCATCCCTATTCACATTAAATGTGATTTACTGACTCCTGGATGGCATCATAATGAGGTTAATAACTTTCAAATGTATTCTGAAATAAAAATTAATGGAAAAGATAAAAAGTTCTAATAGAAATTATCAGAACATTAAATTGTTAAAAATTGAGGGAGGTTATTCATGCTGACTAGAGTTGAAGTATTGTAATTATAGTTTTGAAAAATTGAGTTACCTATTTATTTCCTCAACATCTCAAGCAAGGGTTTCACTCTTAAAGGGTGGGAAAAAATATGTACAAAAATCATGTATTTGGATATTTTGCGTTAAAAAAATAGAATTTTATCAATGAAGTACCTAACTGTAAGGTTTGCCCTTGATTCACTCAATTCAGAACTTAGTTGCTTTTTCAACTCAAAGCATTAAATTTACTTCAAAAAACTTTTGAATTTTCAGATCTATAAATTAGACTGTTGCTGATATAGATCACGATCTTGATTGCCCTGAATAATTACTCTAACCCAGAGTAAGTTAAAGTTATGCCAGAAATCTCAACAAATTCGTTGTTGCGTGTGTGCGTGATAGGCATTGGTTCTTTGGGCTTGTTCTATCCAAATCAGAGGAAGAAAACGACTTTGAGATTTAATTTATGTATATCCATCCGCGTCCGTGAATTAAAAAGTTTTTTGAAGTAAATTTAATGCTTCGAGTTGAAAAAGCAACTAAGTTCTGAATTGAGTAAATCAAGGGCAAACCTTACAGTTACTTTATTGATAACATTCTATTTTTTTATCGCAAAATATCTAAATACATGATTTTCGTACATATTTTTCCCCTCCCTTTAAGAGTGAATCCCTTGCTATATTCACTCCTCAAGTTAGTGTGCTTCCCATACAACAAGAGTCCTTTGGTGAAAAATCTGGGCCCCCAATCAATTGTTTTTTCAATGTAATGGTCGGTTAATGAGATTTTCCTAGCGCTTTTTTCAGTTGAGCGAGCCTCTCTTGAGTAAAAGTGTTGGGAAAAGGGTTATGGAAACCCAACATACCATCACTTTTATTCCCCAGACGCATTTCACATGCAGTGAGAACCATTCAGTATAAATGTGAGCAATTTTTGAGTTGCTACTCCAACGTTAGAGCCGATAATTGGTGTAATTTCAGTGTTTTTCAGTTTTGCTCGCCTTTTTTCGGAAAAAACTCAAAGTTAAAGATATATAAACCCGAAATACCATTGATTTTATTTTTCAAACATATTGTACACACAGTAAGGACCATTCAGGCAAAAATTGAGCGATTTTTGAGTTGACTTTTCAGGGTAATGGTCGATTATCGGAACAATTTTGGTGTTATTTCCAGTTTTTTAGGCCTTTTTCGGACAAAAGTGAAAAAAAAAGATACTAAAGCCCAAAACGCCATCAGAATTGTTTTTAAGGCGTCTTCCTAATACTCTTAGGAGCATTTTAAAAAAAATTGGAGCAAAAAATAACTTGCAGCTCAAAAGTTATGAGCATTTGAAGAGGGGAAGGTTTTGTCGCTAAAATCAGACAAAATCACAACGAGCTATCAACCGCAGCACATCAATGAGTGAAGTCGAACATTTTATGCATTTTATTCTCAAATTTACATACTTTCATGGACATTGCGTCAAATTTTCACTTCAATCCGACGAAAAATGGGCTCGGGATGAATTTTTTTGGGGAAAATGACCCTCTCTTTCTCGGAAGTTCGAAAGGTCTCTTTCTTGAAAATTCTTAAAACTTCCAAAATTCATATCTCAGTGAGTTTTTTGATTTGAGACCTAATATTTTGCAGAAGTTCATTATTTGGTGGTCTGATCAAGAAAAAAATTTATCATCAAAATCCGAGTCGGGCGGTTGCATGGCTGGTAGGTTCTATATGGAATGATCCAACAATGATACATAACTTACCTGCTTCTTATTTTGTTATCAAATTGCATTTGTTAATGGAGGCTCCTCCAAAATCAAAGCTAATTTTAAGGACACAACAGTCTAATAATTGGACTAAATTTTGCGTGAGGGAAATACTATCTCTGGCTAATTTTAGAAAATTCATTAATTTCTCTATGCAGATAAGTGCTTTTAGGGATGAAGTAGAAATAGTTGTTCCCAATTGCAAAATGTAGGTAGTCCATTATGACCTCTCCGTTTATTCTCAGAATCAAAACTAATCATTTGATGTTCAAATTTTTTCAGACTGCTGAAAAAGTTTTTGATGACTTGAAAATATCTGGAGCATACATCATTTATGGAGCCCTAGCTGCTTTAGTCATCAGTGTATTTTACATTATATTACTAAGATGGCTCTCTGGAATCATGATTTGGTTATCGCTTCTATCATTCATCGTTATCCTCTCTTTCAGTAAGTTACTTCTTCCTTCTCATATCATTTCTCAATGAGTAACCAAAAAAAAAACAACAACAACAATAAATGAAAATCAATCAATAAGTATCTAACTGTATCAAATTTTTCACTATTTCTTATCTTATTCTATGTTGACAAACTAGTTAATGCTTTTTTTCTTAGAAAATTTCTGAAATTCAGTGCAATTTTCCTCAAATCAGAATGATTTCAATCATCAATAATATATAATTTACAAAAAAAAAAGAAAAAAAAGAAAAAAAACGTCAACTCTTTCTTTTGATTTATAATTTTCTTATATTTTTTTAGGTGTTTTCCTGTGCTATGGAAAATATGTCGAGATTAAAAATAGCCCCAAGTCGGAATTCAGGCTTCCTCCATCTATTATTAATCGTTCGATTGAAGATTACATTGAAGCATTTAACAACAATGAAGACATTTGGTTCTGGGCTATGATTGTCATTGGAATTGCTCTGGTCATTACCTTCTCCCTAATCATTTGTCTGCGGAAGCGTATCAGAATAGCCATCGCTCTAATCAAGGAGGGAAGCAAGTGAGGAATCATTGTTAATTTGACCTATAATATAAAAAAAATATGCATGATAAACGATGAGGAATTGGTAAAAGAAATAAAAAATTTAGATGGAAACTTAAAAATACCAATTTTTATCAATGCTCTCGTGTAAAAAATGCCCAACCTTTTAAAAATACAGACATTGTTAAAAATGAAAACATTAATAATTCAGATCTAGCCATTCAGTTGAAATAAGTCCTACACAACGGACAAAAGCGTCCCAAAATGCATCAGTATTGTAATTTACAGTAATGTGTCCAAGCATTTTACATATTTAGTTTTTCAATTCTGTTTCGTTTATTATTCATCAGCTTACAGTTTTTTTATCGTGAATTTGTCCGATATGTATTTCTCTGATGATTTTCATATTTTACGACTTCTCTTGAACAACTTTGGTCTCTTTACATTACAAACAAAACAAGGAAGCAAGCTAAGTAACCTAGCAAAACCATGACAAGTTGAGATAGTTACAAACTCATTTTCAACCAGAGAAAAGAAATAAAAAATGAGTCGACAATTTTCTGCTATTGCAAGACCAATACTGATTATAAAGTAAACAAACCGGGCCTGGTGCAGC
This sequence comes from Bemisia tabaci, assembly GCF_001854935.1. Classification (NCBI taxonomy): domain Eukaryota; kingdom Metazoa; phylum Arthropoda; class Insecta; order Hemiptera; family Aleyrodidae; genus Bemisia; species Bemisia tabaci. The sequence goes on from NW_017552543.1 coordinate 3,349,762, forward strand.
AAAATCTAGGCATGCAGTGACATAGACTCTCTGGTAAATTTAGTCCATACAGTCCCTCCACCAATTTGTTGAATACATAATCTGACCTACTTTTATTTTGATTCATAATTTTGAATTTTTACCTTTTTCAGAGCCATTGGATCCTCTCTTACATCACTGATATTCCCTCTGTTCCCATGGATTTTGGATATCCTAGTCATTTCTTGGGCTGCAGTTGTATTTTTCTATTTGTATTCACTTGGAAAATCTATATACAAAGTAGAAGGCCTCTCAAACAGCTCCGATTGTGTTTGCACAAATTCATACAAGGTATTTTTTTCTGTCTCCACCTGTTGTTTTACTCAATTACTATCCCCTAATCCCGCATTTTTCTTTTTTCATGCCTGAGGTAAGGAGCTGGAAATTTGTTTTATCAAAATTAACAGTGTCTGAAGAAGAGATGCAGGCTGATGAAAAATAGAAATACTGTAATAAAATTGAAAAGTAGAAAAATCTGTCGAATGATCGATGAAATAATGCAAATATAAATCTTTTGCCCAAGGTGATGTCATACAGATAGTAGAACTTCAATAACTAACTTACCTTTTGGTCTTTTACAATGTATCACGTCACCCTACTTTCCATCGATAGTTCCGTGGCTTTAGCTTTAATTTATGGTCTATCAATAATAAAATTTTGTGAATTCAGGTTGAATCAGCTGAATTTTGCAGGTTTTACGAAATGTACCTTTTTGACTCCAGTTTTATTTTTTTCTCCAAAACAGGATGGAGATTTGTGCACCTTGAACGAATGGAAACTCAACTGTCACAACAAGTTTTCTCCATCTACTCCATGTTTGGATGCCAAGTGCGCGTATTCTCCACGTGAGTCGGATAGATATATCGACTATCTGCATCTTTACAATTTATTCGGACTTTTGTGGGGCATGGCATTTGTCTCCGGATTTTCGCAAATGGTCTTGGCTGGAGTTTTTGCCACTTGGTATTGGACGCTACACAAACGGGATGTTCCATATTTTGTTATTTGTGGCTCATTGGCCAGGACAATCCGGTAAGATGTTGGAATACTTAATAGCGATAAGTTGAATATTTTTTTGTTAAGGTTCTAGAGGCAGAAATCTAGTGAAGGCAGATGTGTGATTGGTCGATTGTGTTGTACACATTATTCAGATCCAAAGTTTAATCTTTTTATCAAGCCAGATAATTTACTAGATAAGGCACCCAATTGCTTACTGATAACTGATTAAATATCTGGCCTAATAAAGAGCTCAAAGTATTTATTTCTATCATCTGTATGACACAAACGATCAATCCACTATCATAAAAATAGCGTTATTCCGCCTTAGTCTTGTCTGTTCTGAGAGATGAACATAAAATTCCAGCAGTTAGTCTGCAGTAATGCAGACAGGCGTACTGCGTAACATTGTAGTTTGACCTCCTACACAAGTTATGATTAAAAATTCGGTAGGCTAGATTCTCTCTCAGCTTCAAAATGAAAGCACAAGCTAAAAAATTCAACTGTAAAACGAGTCATCTTGAAGCGAAAAAATAAAAAATTTCGTTTAGTTATCGATGTAGTTAAGTTTTTCTCACTTGACCTGTTGTTTTACCAATTATTATTTTCCCTCCTCTTTCTGTGAAAAACCGATGCACTTAACAAAAGCATTAATGTCAGGTCTCATGACAAGTCCTCTCGTCAGTCCCCATTTCGAGAATTGCTATGACTAGCATAGGTATTCATCCTAGTATTGCAATCGGTTAGACTAAGTATAAAAAAAAAACTGTAATGAAGCTCACTTAATGCAGCATTTTCTCTCCTCTTTATTCTGATAGTCTTCTTACCCAATTTTTTTCATTCTCCACCAGGTATCACCTTGGGACAATTGCTTTTGGCTCTCTGCTCATAGCAATTTGTGGCTACATAAGAATTATGATTGAGTATATCCAGAAAACGTGCAAAAAGTATCAAGACAGTTCCATCGCCAAAGCAGTCATCTGGTGTTTCCGCTGCTTTTTCACGTTCTTGGATGCTGTTCTACGCTTTATCAGTCGAAATGCGTATATCATGTGTGCAATCCACGGCAGTAACTTCACTCGTTCAGCAAAGGATGCCTTTGGTCTTCTTAGTAGGAATGCAATCAGAGTTGTTGTTTTGGATCAGGTGAGTGCTAGCCAGCCGTAACCTTTTATACTGAACACTATTCAAATTTTGTATCCCAACATGTTGCATAATTTTCTTTATAGCAGGAATTTTCTGTCTTCAACATGAATAACCTTTCATAAAATTCCTCAAAACTTCCTGAGTGATTGTTACAAGTGCACATTGATGGATGGCCTATTTGCGAAACTATGTACCTCCGTCTATGATGTTGCAGATTGTTGTCATACTTTATCTTCTATTTGAAAACCAGTTAACATAATTTCTAGCGCATTTTCTTGATTTTTCTTTTCTGTTAGCCAAATATTCTATTTAAACTCTAAAATTAGCTCGCTTCTCTTTGAAAAAATAAAATAGTAGCAAAAATCTATATGAACATCGCAATGGAGGTACATAGTTTTGAACTGCACTTTAGCCATTGATACGCATGCATGATTCTACATTTTACAGGGAAATGAGTTGGCGTTTGATGTCCAATAGTTCCATGTAATATAGGAGGACCCTCTTCCCTCAACATGTTAAAGACCTTTTACATCTGGCCTCTCTTCTTGAATTTTTTTTATTTTTTTGTTTTAACAAAATGATTCGTCATTAACATTTACATATGGTTAAATTAATTTAGTACAATGAATAGAGGCTGTGATTGGAAATTTTTGCGAGTTATTTTTAATGTTTTGGAGACAAAGCTGGAGTTGATTTTGTTTCCTAACGTCATTGTTGGTGCAAAAAGTAGGAGTGATCAAACGAAATAACTAAATTTATTTTGAAAATGAAATGAAGTACAATTAACTTTCTTATTTTTTCAGGTTACATCTCTGCTTTTCTTCATCGGAAAAGTTGTCATCACAGGAATAATGGTTGGCATCATGTACTACTTCCTTATGATCCGTCCAAATGATGTCATGACTTCATTGAATTACCCTGGAGTCCCGATCATTTTCGTTGCCATCTTCTCGTTCCTTATTGCCTCCATGTTTTTCAAGGTCTACACGATGGCTATCGAAACTTTGTTCCTATGTTTTTGTAAGTATAAGATTGTTTACTGTTCTTCTAATTTTTAACTTACATCCTCCCTCATCAAGGTCTTACATTGATAGATTTCATGCTATAAAAATTAAAAACGTATGTATTTGAATTAGTTCCTTGAGTTCAAAACAACTTCTCTCCACTAATAATTATTCAGTACGTACTGCTGCACACCATCAAATTTTGAAGTTTTTGCATGGTTATCAAAATCGCTACTTTTAAACTTATCTAAAAGTAGTAATCAAAATTTATGTAATTAAAGTGTAGCTTGTATGATCAAATTGTACGATCATTACTGAATCACTTTAGAAGACTACAATAATGTCGCATTAATCACCCTTGTCCACAACAATAATCATATGAGGCTTCCTTAGGAGGTGCTGTTTAAGGAACAATCATGCATGCAGCCTTCATGCTTTGAAATCTGTTATCTATCAAATTAGCTTTGAAAGCCTATCTACACATTTCCAGACTCAAAATTTGCTTGTGTCATTTTTTTAATTCTTAAAAATTGGAAAGGTTTGTCTCATCAAAGATTTTGTTTTTGTTCTACTTTCAGGTGAAGATTCTGAAAGAAATGATGGAACAGCAAACCGTCCGTATTACATGTCAAAGTCACTCAGGAAAATTCTGCATCGGCATAATGAACCTAGTGTAGCATGATTGCTCCAATGCATTCCTTTCACTATTTGTTAATTATCATACTTTTAAATCACATTTTTTCTGCTAAGTAGTTATTTTTGTTAATGTTTTCTCCTCTAATTAAGCATGTGGTTCCTCCGTATCAGTTCTCCCTCTCCTTCTTAGTTGACTCTTAGAAGCATTTCGACTATGAAACTGCAAAAACACATATTTGGGTTTAATGCATTACAGACCACCCGTCATACTTGACTTTCTTAGTAAGAAATCAAACGTCATTTTTTTAAAAGTTGGGTGAAGATACGTATTTTTGCAGTTTCATCATCGATCCGTTACCTATGATGAAAACAAGTGGCTGTCTTTTAAAGTTAAATATTCATATTGTAAATATTATAGATTCATCTCATGTGTTTAAGTAATTTCTCTCTTTAAAACTATTGAATGTACCTTTTTTAAAAAAAAATCAACCATTCATTTTAAATTTTATGACACGAGTTTTTGCTGAATTTTCTTGATGAAAATATACTAAGAGTCAAAACTTTTTCAGTGGTCCCCTCAGTAGAATTTCTGTCAGAGCGCTCAATAGAACCCTTTTTATGATTAGATTTTGAATGTCAGGGAAAGATTTCCTCTCATCACAACAAGATACCAAACTTTCAATAGTTTCTTCCTTTAATTTCGTTCCTCTGAATCATTATTTTCCTCGTATTCTCTTTCTTCTCTCTAATTTTAGTCAGGAACACTTTAAATCCCTCTTATTTTTCCCTATTCAAAGTGAAAATATTGCCCTATAAAAAATTTAGGATACCATTTAAGTTTACGGAACATTTTATTATCATTAGATTTTTATTCAGAAATAGCAATTATTATAATTGTATGAGCTGTTATCATGAAGTGCCTTATTTAATGTGTACCACTTTGTAACAAATTTGAAGCTATAATCCACATTATTCTCCATCTTATGTGGACAAGTGTGCTTTTTTAAAATATTTGTCTGTCAAATAATTATGCAAGACTGATAACCCTTTATTATTATCCTTGTCGATTTTATTGAGATGTTAATTTTCTACTTTTACTAAGTTGTTGATTCATTTTTGCCTATCAACTTTTTCAATCCTTGCATTATTTTAAATCTGAAATTTCGCTCTTCTTCAGCCAAGGTGTTTTATGGAAGTGAGGAGTCCTTATTTTTCCCTGAATTATACTGCCAAGCACTGAAATGCAAGTATCTGTCAGATAAGATTGTCTTTAAAAATTTGTCAAAGTTTAGGGAGAGCCAGTAATATGGAAGGAGTGCAGTATTTTTTATAAATTATTGTATCCTCCCTAAAAAGAAGAAGAAAAAATTTATAAGTGTCATTTTCTTCTTTCCAAGAAAAATATATTTTAATTCATCCATATTGATTTAGTGCAAGTATTATTTTTGTGATATTTTACTTCCATTTTGTCTGACAAACAGGCTCCCCTCGTTTTATCATCACTTGTTATGTTTATTGGTTTTAACTTTGCAGAAACGTTAAATTGAAGTTGACTTTTTAATATTTTATGCCTAGGATGAGATTGAAATACAGTGATTCAAATGTAGGTCTCAAAAGACTTTAGCTGGATGTTCTTGGCATGGCCAAACTAGCATGTAATAAATCGCTTTAACATATGTATCGGTGCAATATGTAAGCCAAAAACTTGACAGATTTCAACTTCTTAGCCCAAAAAGTTATGGCATTCTTTGCGTAGGAAACCAAAGAATCATTTTCAACTAGAAAAAAGCTTGCAACTTTTTTTAAAGCTAAATCTTGTTTCCATCATTGTATAATTTGCAATTTCTTCTGTTTGATCATATTCTTTCGGCTGATGCGTAGCAACTATTGTCCTTTTTTTTCGATGAAAATTCAATATTTGCCAAAATATTTGCTTCTTCAATGCAATATAGTGCTAGCCAGTTTGACCATGACAAGACCTCGGTATGAATCACCTTAAAGTTGGATGCTTATATTACCCACAAAGTATCTTGCCTGTCTTGTGAATATTGTTTTTTTCATATTTGAGGTAGAAAGTTGCTAATTTTTTAAAATTTAATAGTCATATGTTGAAACATCAGAATCTTAAGAATATAAACTTCAGGAATTAAAAAAAAATGAAATGAGAAAATTATTTATATTTTGGGCCCAACTTCAGCACGCAGTTAAAAAAGCCCAACTTGCTTGTCTCTCTGCTTCAATTCAATGGCAACATTGAGATAAATCAATTCTTCTCAAATTTAACCACCTACTGAGCATTTTTATTTTTTGTCATAGGAAATTTCTGATACATAACATGGTCAGTTCTTGGAGCTTACCAAATTTTGATTGTTTTGTGCTTAACAAGCTACCTACATTGTTTCATTGTAACTTTAACTGTAACTGTTGCAGCATTTACCCTCTCCTTTTTGTATCATATCATTAAATTTCATAAATTTTTTTTATATTTGTATCACATAATTGTTTATCTTCCATCCTTGTCAATCCTTCCAGCACGGAAAAAAAGTATTTAATTTTTAAGTACCTACTACAGGCTTTACTTCATGATATCTACTAATTTAAAACATCAAGTACAGGGATATTTAAAGGTTTTCTTTACTGCTGATCGCAAATCTAGATTCCTCAAGTTACAAATTATCGATGGCAAAAGAGTGGAACCAAGCATCTCCGTTCGCAATGTTGCAAACTTCCTGTCATACTTTATTTTTTCTCTCGAAAACTAGTCGATGTAATTCAAATCTTAAAAACTGCCTTACTTTTTCTTCTCTGTTAACAAAATATTCTGTTTAAAGTTCAAGCTCTGAAGTTGGCTTGTTCCTTTTTGATAAAATGAATCAGGAGTGAAAATTCTGAAACATCACAGTGGAGGTTCGTGGTTTTGCACATTGGCCATTGATTTGCATTTTCACCGACATTTTAAGATTTGAGCCTTACCATCCATCCTAAAAGATAATTGGTCGGAATTAAAACTACAAATTTATCAACAAATAATCTATTTTCCTAAAAACTGGTAATCTTTCTAACAATATAAAAGTCTTAATTTTCTATGGATAGGTGTGCCATAAAATGTACAAAGAACAATAAATACTTAAAAAATAAATAGGTACAGTTAGGTTTAGGTCCACTGTACAGTCTGCGTCATTAAAAATTGCAAAACCCAGAGTGAATAAATACTCTCTCGCTTAAGATGAATCAGTGATGTTGAGCACTTGTTTCAATTCATATATTTGATCAAAATCAGCCTTTGACTTTCCACAAGTCCTTGCGAAGTTTCATGAACAGGTAGATGAACACGAGGAATATCACATTCCATATCATTGCACTGACAAAACCTTTGAATATTTCAGGGGCGAAAATGTTGGAATACCTCATGGTGATAGCTCGGAATGAGATAATTGGTTGAGTCAGAGGAACTAATCGGTTAAAAAGTTGAATGCTGTAGTGGGCTCCTTCCAGGGCCCAAAAGAATCCTGTAAAATAAAACGCATATTTGGTGAAAAATGAAAATGCTCAAGGCCTTAAAAAAGAAGTCCAATTAGGTACAGATGTTTCAATCAGGCCTGCCCAATTAAAAATGCAATAGGCAAATTCTTATATGATTTACCGTCGGTTGTTCTCTTTATTTTTCTTCCTCTCTTGTTATCTCATGTTTCCTGAAATGAGACAAATATCCCTTCACTGATCCAAATTCTAGAATGCTTCAACGCCGGCCATTTTACGAGGGTTTGTTCATTTCGCGCCGCACAACCACCCAACCCGTGAGTGGGATCATGCTAATTGAGTGATCACTCGAAGCCTGAAAGTCTGCATTGAAAGTCTCACTTGAAAATAATTTTGAGTTTGTTCTACCTACTCTAAGATGAACTTACCACAAATTAACATGAGTAAGAAGTTGCTTCCAATGCCAGCGAATCCAGCAGCAGTCAGATTTTTTGAAGTAATCGACAATATTATTCCTGAAATCAAACCGAAACCTCTAATCAAAATATACCTAAGTAAGTCAACAAAATTCTCTACGATATATAAAATTGAACATACATAAATGCTCTGAAGTTCCGATGGTTGAATTCGGATAATGTGGGGTCGCTGAGTCGAAAATGACGTCTTTTTATGGACGGTGCCGGGTATCTACTCAAAAGCGCAAATCCAAGCACACATCTGAAAATTGATAGGTAAATGCGCAGGTAGCCCATCAGCGCAAAAGGAGTGTCGAGACTCATCCGAAACATGCAAGTACCTAAATAAACCAAAATTTAAAAGGAAACATGCGCATAATTTGGACTGCATATTGCAATTTGGAACTATAAATTCTGGCTCATCTGAGAAAACATTTATGTGCATAGGGAAACTATGGCACATCCGTTGTTTTTAAACTGGGCCAGAATTTATAGTTTCAAATTGCAAATGCAGTCCATTTTATCAACGTCTTAACTGGAAAATTATGCATGGAATTTCCCTGGTAAAAATTGGCGATAGGAGCTGCGTTTCGAAATACCGTAGGAGTTCTTATAGCCGACTAAAGAAGGCTATTGAAAATCATAGCTGGCTGTAGAAAGCGGAGCAAATCATATAGCCGGGCTATACGAAGCTATAAGAAAGTATACAGTCGGGCTATAGTTCCTATCGCCGGGCTTTACACTTTATCGTCATTAGCTGTAAAAGGCTATACGAAATTGTGTAGAAATTCGTGTGCTTTGGAAATCATTAAGTTTGATACGGAACTACCTTGGTATTTACAAAACACACATTAGGTATATTTTCCTTTAACACATATTTTTTTTCATCAATTAAAATGAGAATTATCCATACAGAGTGTGCAAACATTTCAAAATCATGAGTTGAAAATCGCTGACTCCGCAAGATTAAATATCGACGGTGAAACTACCAAACCACGTATCTCGTTTGCGGTGTTTAAAAATCTACGCTCACATTTTATTTTTTTGAAGTAGACCAAATCAATATCATTCCTTGAAATTTTCACAGAATTTTCTCCGCACTAAGAGGAAAAATCACAGAAATTTTCAAGACTAGACGCTTAGTAGTTTTTCATTTAAAAAATAAAGTATGACAGGAAGTCTGCGACGTCGCAAACCGAGATACGTGGTTTGGTAGTTTCACCGTCGATATTAAGCCTAACACAAAGCGGAGCGGCGACGCACTGGCGCCTACAAACCTAACAGGGATACTTCACGCATTGCGCAATGCGTGAAGTATCCCTGTTAGGTTTGTAGGCGCCAATGCGCGTTTCGTGCTCTCTGCCCGCCCGCCGCGCCGCAACGTGCCACGGCGTCTGAAACAACTATTTCACACCAGAGGTATTGCACAGTATCATAAGAAATTGAAAGCGCGCCAACATATTAAGAATGACAGGCATCCTTCAAAAGTACGGAACATTCCTCGCAAAATAAATCAAGTTACTACGGCACAAAAAGAGAGCGATGGTCCAAAAACTAACTAAGTCTTAGTATCCGTATTTAGTAACGTTTAGCATAAACTTTATCGTCTGGCTGTTGCTTAGTCGCCATCGGCTATAAAAGGCTAAAAGAAATTGTACAGCTGGCTACAGAAGCTATTGAAAATCTTACAGCCGAGCCGGCCTTATGGTATTTTGGAACACAGATTCTACCGCCAATCTTTACCAGGGTTTAGGCTGGTCTCGAGGATTTTCCTAGGAAAATTTCGCACCTAGACGTCAGAATAATTTTTTTTCAAAACAGGGGAAAATCCAAACAAAGGATGACTTGGTACAGTAGATTAAAAGGAATCTCCACAAATCTTACACGGATACTTATTTTTTTTTTTTAGTTGTTTTATTTTGAGGATCGGCAACAGTTTAATATATTCAAACAATTAATACGTTTTTCAAAAAATTAAAAATTTCGAAATAAAAAGCAGTAATAACTTTACTTCATCGGCACAATAGCGACGCTGGAATTAGACGAGCACGGCACCCTCGATATCGCATGCAACAATCATTGAGCGCATTTTATTTCAACGCCTGGATGCAACTATTCGAACGCCACGGATGTCCGTATTGCATATGCTCGTAAGTGAAGGCGTTTTGAATTTGCAGGCTTTTTTTGAGGCTCCAGTCAGCTCCAGTTTTCTTTGTCTCCTTTTTATGAATTTTAAGGGCAATCAGTTGCTCAAATCATCGTTTGTGCTCATGAAAATTTGCGCTTTTTGAATTTCACCCCACTTTTTTCAGACTTGGCATCCCAAAATTAATAAATCTCGGCCTTTAGAAATTGAAAAATTTGTCTCTGTTTTTTCCTTTTTGTTCTCCTTCGTTGTTTTGTCGATCAGTGTAATTTCTCATTTCATTGTGAAACCAAATAATCAAAATAATCCTTCACTTGCCAAGAATCCACTTGTTAAGATGTAAATGATGAATTAATCGCCTAGCTTGCCACATTGAATAATGAAGGTTTCCTTACATTCGAAAAATGTTACAAAATCGTAGAATGCTTATCAGATTTCTCTATTGGAAATGAGAAAAAGACGTTTTTATGACATTCAGAACTGTAGGATCTTACCTTATGCAAATTTTTTTTCTTCTTCTTTTTACATGGCGTCAAGTGCTGATACAGAAATGAAATTCTCTACCTTCAAATAACTTCGTACGACAATTACGTCGCACGAATCATTTGTTTTTTGTCGATTTCTTTGTGGTTTTTTTTTTTTTTTTTTTTTTTTTTTTTTTTTTCTACGCGCGTCTTCTTGTGGATATCATGGTATCCATTCATATTTAGGTGTACAAAAGTTTCATCAGACTGTAAAAATGCACATCGCCAAAAAAAAAAAAAATAAGAATAAACCATCGTCTACTTACCAAACAACATTCCTTGACTTCCTACTACAACGAGCAATGCAAATGCCAGGGTGGGGTCACCTTTAAACGGCTGACCAAAAACAAAGAATATGATGGCCAATAATTCCACGATTTGTATGACCAAAATGGTCATTTGAACTATTACGTGGGACAACGCAACCTCCAGAAAAGTAATACCTGAAAAATGAAATAAGATGAATTTCATGAAAATCCATATTTCCGATGAAATTATTAAAAACTAATATGAATTCATCTTAATAGGTAAACTAATGTCAAACTCAGAGTTTTCTATCGATATATTCAGGCCAACAAACCGAAAGCTCTTAAATTTATTGATGTCAGTTAGATGCCTATTTGAAACTTTTCGAGCCTGGATCAGGCCAACTGATTCGAAAGCAAGCGGCATATTTGGACTGCATTTTGCAATTAGTACCTATAAATTCCGACCCAGTTTAAAAACAACGTATGTGCCATTAGTTTCCCTATGCACATGAGTGTTTTTTTAGATGAGCCAGAATTTATAGGTCCAAATTGCAAAATGCAGTCCATTTTAGTAAAGCAAAATCATTTATCAGCTTACCTGAGCTCATGACTCGCTCCATCACCCCACTCTCTTTTTCTTCACCGATGATTCCAGTCGTAAAAACTGTGGGTAGATAAAACACGGCTCTGAAATAATAAAACAAAAAATAATCATGTTCAAATCGACAAAAATAAATTAAAATGCAAACTCCCCCAAACCTTCATAAAATTCCGTATAGCAGCCAGGCAACAAACCAGCAGGTATGATTCGATTTCAAAATTGCAAAACGAACTTTAAGATATGCGTACATAAAACGTGGTCAAATGCGTAGATTTTTTGCTCTTGGTTTTAATAAAGTGTTGGCAATCAGCGATCGCCGTTGATTTGAAACCATTGTGATGAACAGAGAAACGAGTGTGGTGAAGTCTGTGATCTTAGTTGCGTTTGATCTGAATGAACAACTAAATTAACTGAGAGGCAACGCGTAAAGTATCAAGGATAAATGCAGGCGCTCCAAGTCGAATCGTGCCAAGAATAAAACCTGCGAATGAAATATTGTGATTTGCAAGTATGAGACGCATCATACAGCTTGCAAATTGCCTGCAGTTCATAATTAGGTACCTTTGTTGAACATGTATTTTTAGCTTTCTTACTTACAACTTTTTCATTCCAAATTTTCATCGATCAATTATTAGGGATTATTTTTCCTAGTTCTATGTCTGATACCTCATAAGTGCAGTTTTGCGTGATTTATCGTGTTCCTGTACGCTACTGCGATAATTTTTATTTTTTTTTTTACAAGCATTCCCTGTTTCATTATTTTTAAACTCTAACCGTGTCCAGGAATATCCAAAGATCACTTAATCAATGAGCTCTTGAAAGTACTTCACTACACACTACTTGTTTTTCGGAATATCGTTTGCGGAATGAAATTTATTTCTCTTTCATTTTTTACTTATCTATACGGCGTTTAGAATGATGAATTTGTCCTGGTATTTACATATTAAAATACTTACATTATTACTAAACCTGGCGTACAGAACGTCGAGAAATCATAATCGTAACTTCCGAAAACCGGTCGTTCCATCTGAATAAGGAGAAAGGAAAAAATGAAGAATTTTAGCGGACACTTGAACAAAATCGATCAACTTGCTTTAGTTGAAAAGTTAAGTCGAACGATGAAATGAGAAAAAAAATATAAAAGTCTGCAAATATCCTGATGAATATCAGTCCAAAATTGAATCAGTGAGTTCGAAAACACACCAACTCGAGTTTTTTCGATTTTCAATTTTTTACGGCTTGGTAACACTTTGGATAGAAGCATCTGCACGCAAAAGGAAATTTCGAAAGTTCAATCGGAAATGCTCGAAACAGCCACGGGAAAAGGGAAAAATAGAAGTATTTCATTGTAAATACCAATTTTTGGCCATTTCAAGGGAAACGGGTGACTATCCGATTTTGCGGTTTTCTTTTTTCGGTTCAGTATACCTTGTACCAACAAGTTAGATAAATATTCAAGCGTTATGCAGGTCGAGAAATATAAAATTTTTCAGGGCAGACTATGAAAAATCAGTATCTGAAAGTCAGTGAGAACGAAAACACAAAGACAAAATGTAACGAACGAAAAAATTATGAAAGAACAAACATAGATGTGGTTAAACATTTTAACTTCCACTGCCGCGCCGACCGCACTGTGTTGGCGCAATGCGTGAAGTATTCATACAGTCTTGTAGGCGCTATGCGTTTCACGCCGACCGCTGCTGACCACACTGTTTGGCGCGATGCGTGAAGTATTCATGCAGTTTTGTAGGCGCTATGCGTTTCCAGCCGACTGCTGCTGACCGCACTGTGTTTGACGCAATGTGTGAAGTATTCATGCAGTCTTGTAGGCGCCATGCGCTTTATACTGACCGCCGCGCCGCTCGCTCCGTTCCAGGTCAAATTGCGTGTTTGGTTTCTCTCTTAACTCGACTAATTGAAGGTGTTGTCTCTTGTTTCACCGAGAGACGACAAAATTAGAAATTACTCTACTTTTAATCTGAGGAAATGAGAGATTTTGTCGTCTTTTCTCGTTTGTAATTTATTTTCTGAATCCGATTTTTTCTCTCTTTTTTGATACCTACATTCAAAAAGATTGCAAAATTTGCCGCCCCCTACATTTTGCCGCCATGGGCTGCAGCCCATGTGGCCACCCCCTTAATCCGGCCCTGTCTGCAACGTATAAAATCAATACTGACGATTTACTAATGTTTTTAATAGATTTTAGCGAAATTGGTGTGATAAAGTATTGAAGTACGTGTCCCGGCTTCCTAAATCTAAAACTCACCGTGATAGGTAGCCTCAGTGACTCAGCCGCAGTCTCAGATTCGTTTGCGCAGGGTTTCAATATTTTCTTGAAAGCCGCCTTGATTCCGTTATAGAAATCTCGCTGCATCTGATAGAGAACATGTAAATCTACAAGAAAATATCGAAAAAATAATGGTTATGAAACATCGTTACGGAAACGTTTTTTGGTATTTGTTCGTTTAGAATGGTTAAAATCAACAAGATTTATTATTCTGAAGCCAAGTTTTTGCGCCAGATACCATCATGAAATTGGATAACATAACTGAAACTATAAAACGCTAAACTAACTATAAAAAACTGATGCGGAATATTTTGTGCAAAAACAACAGAGGAGAGGGTGCGTTACTGTTTGTTACGAAGTAACATGAATTTACCGACAAGAAATTTCTTCTTCAATCAAGAATGCTTTTTCTGAAGCAGGTCTCTGTTGGATATAACAAAGAACTTTACTCTGGGTGCTTAAGCATCGTTTCTACTTGATTGACGAAACCTCTTGGATTCAAATTCAAGAAGATTTCTGCTTTAATTAAGTCATTTTTTTTCTGCAAAGTGTGTCCAAACGGAGAATCCCAACAGCAAACTGACTTCTTCTGTGAAAATGCGTTCACATAATACAGACGCACGAGACGATATTCCAACATTAGATACACAGAGTTTGCAATCGGATCTTTAATTTGATCCTGAATCCTGTGCTCCTTTTTATATTTTTATTATTCATAAAAATCAACCCTTAAAAATAATAAACGCATTTACTCAAAAGAGGCTATACCTAAATATCCAACTTCCGAAGTAGATTGGCTTATATTCCGTCAATGCGTGCAAACATTTTTCGCCAAACAGTGAATTTATTAAGTTTAAAAGGTTTTACAATTGGAAACCTCAAGGCATATTTAAAAATGTTACATGGATCTAAGACAAAATATAAACTCACTAGAGCTGTCCAGCCATAGATCGGCAAAACTCTGCTCGATCGCCAAGTTCGATGCGTCTTTTTGGAGTTTGACTCTTTCTTGCACAGCTTCCGTGTAGTTCGAGCCGAAATGAATCAATCCGTATGTTTTTCCGGTTCGATAGTCCAGAATCGCGTTGTCTAAATTTGAATATTCGTGCTGCGAAAAAAAAAACATTGATATTTCAATTTTTGGGGACCTATGATAGGTGTTATATTTCAAATTTCGCATCTTAGTCGGGAAAGAAGTTGCAGCGGTTGTGAATTGAACTATGACGCTTGAATAGACGATATTAGCAGATCCCTCTCGGTTTTGAGATTGTTCTCTCCTGTTTTTCTAGCTATTTAACTCTACTAACATCCCCATGTAAAGACACCTGTAGCGCACTTTTAAAGGACCCATTAAATTTGTATCTTTCTACTCCCAATCCTAAGTAACACAGTGCAACGAAAATATTGAAATTAAATTGCAATTTTATTTCAATAAAATTGTAGTTTTTTCCATTCAATTGCAATATTTTCACATACTTTAGTCGATTTATGCCGATTTTAAACAATCAACAAAATGAGCTCCATATGTCAGAAAGATAGGCAATAGGTACCTATGCAATGCAATGAAAAATTGCAACTTGTTTCAATTTTATTGCATAAGTTTCAAGATATGGGGCCCCTTCAAATAGGAGCTAGGCAACATACACAACACTCAGTGGAATTGAAATATTTTTACAATGTAATTGCTACTTATTGCAATCTGTGCTATTTAAGAGGATGAAAGGAATCGGGGGAGGAACGGAAGAAGAGAGAGGAGGAAGAGGTAAGAAAGGGAAGGTTGGAAGGAGGGGAGGAAGATGGGATAATGAAAACGGAGAGAGAGAGAGAGAAAGAATGAAAAATGGAAAATTTTAGCAAAAATCAAAGGTCGATCATGCAGCTGTCTTACAGTGACGCATTATTAAATGTCGTCAAGTGCAGGTACTTCATTCCACATACTAGATAAATAGGCTCAATCTTTCACTGACCATATTTAGAGAATTTCCAGTTTAATTTAATATCTTTTTCAAAACATTTATTTTTCTCGTGATCGAAGATTCTAGGGCGTGTATTCGTGATTTCGAGTCAGACAGGTTTTGCTCGTTCTATAAAAGAAAACTTGACTCAGAACAAATTTGAATCTATGGTATAACAAAAATTGGGTTTTGACATTCAGTGTTTACCTTGTGATTCTCACGCCCTAAACTCGAAATAATATTCTCTTAAAAAATTATGCTCAGCACGTACATGTCCTGGACCCCTCGATTTAATTTTTTATTAAAATTCCAATTAAATGTTGAAAAATAAAGGCGAAAATCCATTTTGTGCCCTGAAATCCTAATTGGATGAGTGGATTTTTGAACTAGCTTTATTTAGTTAATTTTTCATTCTTGTGTCAAGGTGTGATACCTATCTACTGCATGGTTCAATCAACGCAACGCTCTACATTTCAAAAATTCTCTACTCTGTATCATCGAGAGTCATTTCAGCGTCAATTAGGGGCCGTCCATAAATTACGTGTCGCAATTTTTTCAATTTTTCTACACTCGCCTTTCCTTTGTAACGCGATCGTAATGCTGGTCCAGGCACCCTCAAAATACTAATTACGAAACATTTGCCCTAACACTCCCACTTTTCACTATAAAAAATTCGAGAAAAATTTTCTCTCTGAAAACGGGGGGAGGGATAAGAATGCATGTATTAATTGAAGGGCTCTGTATTTTAAGAAACGAGAAAGTATGAGGCAAAAACTAATAAATAAAACTAGAAAAAAGTTGAAATCCAGTATGTGCGTACTGTTACATAAGCTGAGCTTCACACCCTTTCATCCCCTGTCACGTTTGGTCACAAAATTATGGAGACCCACCAACCCCCTAGAGTGTTATGTAATTTTTGAACAGCCTCTCATCCTGATATTTGACATGAAGCAATCCACAACAGGTGCATCATGCATTCGCTAAAATGATTTTTATTCAAATTTTAAACGTTAAAACAAGTATTTTTAAGCGTTTGAACTCGCTCTGCATCATTACTTTTAATCGTCTCTTTTTCGTGGGACAGAAGTAAGCGGAAAAATACGCACCAATCTGTAGTCTCGTCCTTGTATTTCTTTGATGAACGCACAGCTGATGGTGATATTGTCTTCAAATATACACCGGTCTGTAGGATACACCTTCGGGCAATTGATTAAACTATTGTCAAGCTCACTGTTGACCACGCCAAAAGCCAAATGTCGTGGGTCGTGACCAACGGCTAACGAGAAAAATACGCTCACAATAATTGGTAACATGAAAGTAAAAAGTAACATTCTGAAACAAAAAAGGAAAAATAATCTGTAATGATCAACCTTAGACCATACATACCCATAGCTTTTTTTTATGGAGATTGCGTTCTGGCCATTTTTAGGGTGTCTCACTAGAGTCTCAGCGCACTTTTCTAAAATTAATAGGTATAAGATATGGTCTTACTTTTACAAACAAACAAATCAAGAAACAAAAAATGGAGCAAATTTCATATTTTTGGAACATTAACCTTTTCATCCTTTAAGTGCAAAATTTCTGTTTTTTTAAAAAGTATCTTCATCCTGTAGAATTCAAATTTACTGATTAGTATCCGTAACTAAATCATAGAACCATTTTAATAATGAAATACGTAAATCTGACGCCGGTAACGAAACGTCTTCTAATTCTCTCTTTTGGTTTCTCTGTGTTTTTTTGGACCGCTATACATGTTAACGAGAAACTAGTTAAATGTAATTAATTATACTCTAATTGAGAGCGATAACGCCTAATGGAGGTAATCAAATAATGTTGCTGCTGGTGTGGTAAATAAAAAAGCGTTACTGCGGGCTACCGTTCACCGTAGCTGATACGATGTAGTCACATCTTTGCTGCCGTTTTGAGGAAAAACGCCCTATGAACATTCGAACGCTGCCAAATTTTCCTCAATAAAAT
Source organism: Bemisia tabaci (assembly GCF_001854935.1). NCBI lineage: Eukaryota > Metazoa > Arthropoda > Insecta > Hemiptera > Aleyrodidae > Bemisia > Bemisia tabaci. The sequence goes on from NW_017552543.1 coordinate 3,367,235, forward strand.
GTATGTTTTCAAGTAATGTTAAGAATATTTTTCCTAAAAATTTTCAGATAATTCAGATGAATTTCGAGTGAAGTTCTCTAAGAAATTATATAAAAATTATTGACAAGTTTCTTACCACAAAATTCGTATTTTACGGAAAGAATTTTGGCAACGTCTGAAAGCTCATGCGGCGTTTTTATTTAGCACGGCAGTATGCCTGAGGCTTATTATTATTCAAATTCCTAGTCGGAGAAACACATTCGAGTCACTTTTTTAATCCAAAATCCACAAGATCATAGCGTAGGACCCTTTGAAGTGGAGGACAAAATGAGGAAGTTAGACAAAGACATTTTGTCTATTCACATTTTATTAGAAGCTTCTTTGTGCTCAGAATTCATAATATCAGGATCAAGTATTTTAATTATGCATTTTCTTTCAAACTTACGGTATATTCCTCATCAGCAAGTAGATATTCTTTAAAAATTGTGCCTTAAACCTAGATGTATTAAAATTACTATTGTTTTGTAGTGGCATGGTTGGTTTTGCAGCTCCTCGGGAGAAAAAACTAGAATCCTGAAAAGAAAAGAAAGAAATATTGAAAATAGCCTCAAAAACTCTGCTGGATCTTGTTTTTTCTCGTAATTTCCCACATTTGCATATCCACAATGCGCAAAAATTTATCAAAGCAAAAATAGGTGTTAAACTTTTCGAAGCAAACGGACTCTATATTGGGAGAGTGTGTCTGTCTGTTTAAGTAAATTTTTGTCTTTTATAATCAACTAGAGGTTTCTTCCTTAATTTTTCGTCTAAATAGAGTGGTTTTGCGCACTGCATAAGTTCTAAGAATTTCATTCCACTACAGATGTTAGTCTGTATGCAGATAAAAGAAAACCTCTAAATGTCGAATGGAGATTTTTCGACTCGTGTCTATCCTGGAAGAAAATCTCAACCATTCTCATCTGATTTCGTATGCGTTCGTGTGTCTTACACACGTTATCAGTCCTAAACTACAACTTACAAGTGATATTTTTTTATTTATTTTTTTTAACTCTCTGCACAAATAGACATATTGCTCAAACATTCACAATTAATGCACATTTTGATGATAGATTTAAATAGTTGACGAAGGCTTTTTTCACTGTGAAGTCCTTACGAGTCGAAGTTGACTTCATTGAAAGAATGAATAATGAGACAGCCACAATCCTCGTAGTTCACTCACCTTAATCTCGAATTGTATGTGTACTCTCTGATCAAGGAAAAACTGGAAATCAATCGATGGATCAATTTAAGTTCGGTTTTTTCTCCTTCTTTTTTGCGCTCTTTGTCCAGTCTTACCCACTTCAAACTTAGGTGTGCCTCAAGAAAAAACACAAAAGAAAACATTGACCTAATAGAATCGCGATTGTTCAATTACGGACTTACCCATTTGAATTCTTTAGCAGCTTCATCCCGTCGACATAAAGCTAAAAAGACATCCTCCAAATTATTCGTGTTATGATCTTCTAATAATTTGTTCGGACTGTCTTCTGCTAGGAGCTTGCCATACCGCATTAGACCAATCTAAAACACACGCATTAATTGTCTTACAACACAAAGATAATGGCACTGATTTTTGCTGTGAATAAACTAAACCTTATGAAGAGCATTTATTAATCGAAAAGTTTTCGAGCAATCGAAAAAATTTAAGTTTCAATTGAAAGAAAACTCTCAAGGTCCTTTTTTCGACTTTCTTTATTTAAAGGTGTAACTAGGTTATTTTGCTAGAGACGGCCTGACTCTCCTATCAGGGGAGAGAGTCCAGTGGGAACCTGGAAAATTTTTGAAATTTCAACTCCAAAAAAGCGCGTTCCGACGCGTCCGTGACGCACATTTTCCGTTTCTTTTCGCGCACAAATTACGTCGTTTTAAGTATTTTCCGCTCAAAATTTGTTCGGATTGTTACAACGAGTTACCTACATTGCGTCAAAGATTTATCTCTGACGAGGATTTTTTCCACCTTATAGAATTTCTAGCGGGAGATCAGATGATACGATTTTCAATTCCAGGGGGGCTAGGTTCCCCCTGGCTACATCCATGCATTTATTCCACCACTGCTATTGATATTCACACTGAAAAAAAAAGTAGCTTGGCTCAAGCATGATAATTCTTGAATTTGCCGCCAAGGATTTTTTTTTAACTTGCTTTAAGCTGAATTTTTCTTGATACAAGAAAAATCATGCTTGGGTCAAGCAAAAAAGTAGTTCATATTAACCAGCGAAATTCTTGATTTAAGAAGAAATACTTCTTGGCGGCAAATTTAAGATTCTTCTTTTTCAGTGCAATATTGCCAATTTTTACACAATCGCATGGGAAAGATGAGAGTTTTAGGTGAGCTCGATTTTTCCCTGGGCCCAAAAATAAACCTTAGAGGAATTTTTCAACGTTATGTCTCGTGATCGGTATCGAGTCACGTCATAAAGGTAAGCAAGATGCATACATTGTTGGATTCGCATTATGACGTGCTTCATTTTCACATTTCTCAATAGACGAATATATATTTATATGTATCCCGTCTCATCTATGAATAATCAATCATTGTTTACCATGTGAGGTATTCCACATTGCCTTTAACTGTATCATCTAATGAGCTTACAGTGTCGTCAGGTTTGCTAATGGAGCTCCATTACAAAGCTGAGATTTGCGATTCGTAGGTCCATTTTTCTTCACAAGATGCTTAAATGGCCAAAAATTATCGGTAAACTTTTAATGGTAAAAAATAGTAGCGTGAAAATTTTGAGCCAAACGATGCATTCTTTTTTCTCTAGTTTTACCAGATTTTTACTGCAAGCTTGTCACGTGCCCTAGGTGGCTTTTTTCAACACAAAAATTGCGATAGTCTGAAATTAAGTTTGCAATTTTTTTACGATTTTAGGCGATAAAATCGCTAGGATCATCAACATTTGAGTGATTATCCTCTATCTTGTAACAATTTTATCTCTACACAATCACATTCGATAAAATCGAAATTTCATCTCAATTTATCGCGATTTTTTGTTCGATAATATTCTGATACGTCGCTGTCGATACAATCGCGATTTTATTGCAAATTTATGTAATTAAATTGCAATTTTTTATCCAATGATATTTCAAAAAACGACGTCGACAAAATTGCGATACGTTTTCCGATCAAAGTGCAACTTATCGCGATCACTAGCTGCTTCTTGGGGCTGCACAGACGAATACCCGCTACAATTATCTATGAGGAAAACCCACAATAAACCGCAAGAAACTCTCATTTGCTCCAAAATATACGTTTCGAATGATTTCAAGTCGTGGAAAGGCAGCAAATCTCGTGAGATGATCTTACAATCTACGAGTGGCTGATTCGACAGCCTTGTCCCTATTCGTATGAAAATGCTCCAAGGATCCGCGATAAGTTCCGCCGCAGTTCTTAGGTTTCCCACATCGTTTTCCGTTCATTTTTCCTCGACCGATAAGAATGAATCGGTGCAATCAGCAGATTTATGTGCGTATAATCTGAGCGAGAAGAACGAAAACTCGTGTAAACTTGGTACTCAGCTATGTAAAACATAGCTTTCCGAAGGGTAAAACACGGCGAGCGACTGCTATATGAATAGCAGCGCGTACGCATATATCGATTATCGAGGACTTGAAATGATAGGAAGCCACACATTCATCAAGGAGATGATTAACTCTCGCAGAGCCGATGATATGCCGTATGAAATGGAGCGTTGCTTGCTCCTCAATTATTCCCAATTTTGTCTCGAATGGTGGCACAATGTTTCATTTTCATCCTTTTCATGATGGCTAGGCGCACGGACTGCATAACGTCTGCTCACGATTACTCCGAATACAGAGGCGGATCCAGAAATTTGGCAACACCAGATTTCCTCCATTTAAATCTATGCTAAATAATTGATTCTTGTCGGAGCACCTGGCCCCTCCAAAGATCGATACATTACCATAGGTTTAAATATAGAAAAGACAATGTTGCCAATTTGCTGGGTCTGCCAATGTGAATATTATTTACGCACAATTCACTTTTTGGCAACGTTATACCTTCCGGAAATTTAGACAAAATAGAGGAGAAGTTGAACACGGCAGAAAACGAATGGCAAATTTTACCAAAAGTATGGTAAATTCTATCGGCTATCCCAGAAAAACATACCTGGCTACTCTAATAACCTCAAAAAGACATTACTGAAGGTCTCATAACGAAAATTCTTCAAATTACATTTTCTTACCGTGTGTGCTTGTCTTGCTTCTTCTATATAGTGAGTTGTAATTATTATTGTTTTTCCTTCCTTTGCCATTTCGACTAGTCTTTCCCATATACTGCAAAGAAAAAAAATGTAAAAGCGTATGAACAACAGACGTACATTTTCAATTTGAAAAACTTACATTTTCAATTTACACACAATTGGATCGAATTTAGTCATAAGGAACAGCAACTTAATCACATAACCGCCGAATGGTTTTTATTGTTTTCATCGAAGAAAAAATCCAGATGGTTCGTTTGAAAGCTCTTCATAGTTTTCAAGCGAAAAAAATATTATAGGCGCGAGCCATAGAAGTTTCATGTGTGACAAAAGTTAATTCCATCAGTGCAGGAAAGACTAATTAGCTCCTTTCTGCAAAATGTGATCCAAACTGTAATCTATGTATAACATACCCTTAAGAATAATTTGTCTAATTGAAGACTGCTAAAAATATTAATTTGAAACTTCTGTTCTTGCTTATAGAGTGTTGGCTCCTTAAAATAAAGTTTTCAGTTCAATCAGGAACTTTAATTAATGAACACACGCCCGCGTCACGTGCCAAACATAAACCATGATAAACCATATAAAGCGTAATGCAGTCAGTGTGGGCGAAAGAAGCGCGCCTTCAATTGACAGCGTATGCAATACGGACAACCATTAAGCACGAATAGTTGCATCAAGAAGTTATTAACAGGTGCTGCGTCCGTTGGCCGAGATATGAAAGCGAAAAGTCATTCGCTCACTCTCTATTCCCATGGATTGTCGAAAAGTGTCACACATGGCATGATCACACTGAATTTTTCAAAAATTATTTTTGGCAAAAGCAGGAAGAAAAACCATTGAAATTTTCAGAATTTCTATTATTGAATCAAATAACATTTTGGAGCCACCGGCAGGGCTGGATTTTCCTACTTGCCGCCCATGGGCCGCCTGCATTTTGCCGCCCCCTTCTCATTCGTTTTAAACATCAATAAAAACCATCAAGTGAACGTGTCAGCGGGGGAGGGGTGCATAAGACGCGTTTACTCGTGTTGAACACATTTTTTGGAAAAGCCGTGTCAACACTACCAGCAAAAGGTCACGGAACTTTGCGCGGATGTCAAGTTTCGTAAACCTATCTCTAATGGACAAGGCCTTCCATTCAAAAGAAATGAACGAAAAAATTATGAAAGAACAAACACAAAATTTGGTTTATTGATTTTAACTTCCGCCGCCGCGCCGCGCATACCGCACCGTGTTTCGCGCAATGCGTGAAGTATTCACGCAGTCTTGTAGGCGCTATGCGTTTCACGCTGACCGCACTGTGTTTGGCGCAATGCGTGAAGTATTCACGCAGTCTTGTAGGCGCTATCCGTTTCACGCTGACCACAATAACCGCACTGTGTTTGATGCAATGCGTGAAGTGTTCGTGCAGTCTTGTGGGGGCTAATGTCGTCACCTTCCAGGCAAAGTATCACAAGCGCCATGCGACGTTTAAAAATTTCCGCCGCCATTATATTTTTTTACAGAGAAATTGTTCAACAAAGCTGTCCGAAAATTTCACTAAATATTCTTTGTGCTACCGATAAAATTTAGTGAAATTTCCAAACAGATACAACCAACAATTTCTCAGTAAAGAAATAAAATGGCGGCGGAAATTTTTAAACGTCGCATGGCGCTTGTGATACTTTGCCTGGAAGGTGACGATATGTGTTACATGCCGATTGCCGCGCCGAGGGCTTCTCCTTTTCATCTCAAGTCCTCGTCATCATTTCTCCCTAAGTCGCGCCGTTCCAGACCAAATTGTGTGTTTGGTTTCTCTCTTAGCTCGACTAATTAAATGTGCTGTCTCTTGTATCAGTGAAAGACGACAAAATTAGAAATTACTATACTCTCAGGAAATGAGAGATTGTGTAGCCTTTTCTCGTTTGTAATTTTTTTTTTCTAAATCCGATTTTTTTTACACCTAAAAAAAAAAATTGCAAAATGTGCCGCCCCCTGGATTTGCCGCCATGGGCCGCTGCCCTTGTGGCCACCCCATTAATCCGGCCCTGATTACCGTGAAGATTCATGAGGTCACTGAAATAAAGCAAGAGACATTTGATGTGTTAATGTGTACCTTTTACTCAGGACCGGATCCAGACCCACCGTAGGTTCGTCTAAAATCAGAAGAGATGGATTGTGAAGTAAAGCTACGGCTAGAGAGACTCTCCTTTGCTGTCCACCACTGAAAGAGAAGACGAGAGGAATGTAAATCATTGATCAATTAAAAGATATTAAGTAATTAAATGATAGTAATAAAGTGTATAAACGGAACTTATTCTAGAACGACATCGACCGTGAAACCTCCAAACCACCTATCTCGATTTGCGACGTTGCAGACTTCCTATTCATATTTTATTTTTCAAATGGAGAACCTCTTAACGTCAATCGAGAGGTTTGGAGGACGAGGCGCATAAGTGCAGTTTTTGCTATTTCGAAAAATATGTGTTTGAAGTTTCGAAATTACATGGATCCTTACGGCGGAAAGAAAGTTTAAATTGACTTTTTGATGTTTAAAAATTGGATATTACCAGTGAATTTTTCACAGAAAATGCATTCAGACTGGTTTTATCCTTGAAATCATTAATATTTCAATTTTTTTTTTAAAAAAAAAAGTGCACTTATGTTCTTCCAACATCTTAATTCTTCTTCCAAACCACCTATCTCGGTTTGCGACGTTGTAGACTTCCTATCCATATTTTATTTTTCAAATGGAGAACTTCTCAACGTCAATAATTGAGGAGCTTGGAGAACGAGGCGCATAAGAGCAGTTTTTGCTATTTCGAGAAATACCTACGTGTTTGAAGTTTTCAAATCACATGGATCCTTATGGTGGAGAGAAAGTTCAAACTGAATTTCAGATGTTTAGAAATTGGAATTTGAGAGCGAATTTTTCACAGAATATGCATCAAGACCAGTTTTACTTGAAATCATTGATAGATCAATTTTTTTTCAAAAACTGCACTGATACGCCTTGTTCTCCAAGCCACTCAATCTTAAAAACTTCCGTGATTTTTCCTCTCCGTGAAGCAAATTCTGAAAATATTTAAAGGAATGATGTTGAATTGCCCTTCTTTGAAACGCAGGAAAATAGGAGCGGATATTTTTAAACACCGCAGACGAGATGGTTTGGCAATATCAACGTCGGTATATTCATCACGCGTAGCTTTACATTATTTCATTTTCAAGTCTATGATGTAGAATTCCTTCGAATAATCCCAATTTATAGACACCTCGTCGAGTAGGCACGTGCGCAATTGTGCGGGTGTGAGGCTGGTTCCCATCAAAAGCGCTCACTTCAGCAAAATATGAAAAGAAAAAGCGCATCGATTTTAATTAAGATATTCAGTCAGAATCTGTGAACTCGCCACAATAAGAGCGCTACATTGTTCACAAATTAATTGATCATGGCTCTAATGAGTCTGTGTTTACGGAGGTCCATTAAAATTACAATTAATTGATGGTTCTCAGCCTCCGCGTTTGGCGCTCTTCTCATCTTCTTCCTCACTTCCCAGAGAGGTGTGACATTCCGTTTTTTATGAGTTTGTTTTATTAGTTTAGGTAACATTTAGCGGGTGGGCTCTTCTCAGCTTAAAGGTTAAGGTTAGGTTAGGTAAGGTAAGGTAAGGTAAGGTTAGGGCTCAAGGTAACAATAATAGTGCTCCGAATATTGCAAATAATCCCTTGTTTGCAAATAATACAAAATTTTCACATTCGAGAAATATGTGAATGAAAGAAAAATGTCTCTGGGCAACGCCTCTCCGCCTTTTTTATTCAAAAGTTACTCAATTTGATTGTCTTTGTGGCCGTCAATAGAAAAAGGAACCATGTCTACTATAGCGACAAATTTTCAAAAGAGCTATTTTTACCGAGTGAGGCCGATTGAGCAGATTTTGACGAAAAACTCTCTGCAATATGGCCTAAAGAATGCTTCAGTGCTTTATTGGTTCATATCCTTGTGATAGTAAAAGGGGTGTCGATGCATTGTTATAAAATTTTTTTTTTTACCCTGGAAATGACAGAATAGAATTTCGAATCGCTTTTACTCGATACGTTTTTGAACTGGAAACTCCAATCCAGCATATCTCCATCCGATGCGGTGTAGCTCTTATTTTTGGGCATATAAATATTAGCCTAGAATTTTTATACATATGTATAGAACATTCTTAATAAATATCTGAATGAACCCTCTCCTCTCCGATGAACGGTCGCATTTTGATTATTTTAAATATTGCATTCTATGCAAGGTCTCCAAATTGTGCGATGAATGTGCATATTGTCCATGGGTTTAAATGGGGATTCGAATTTCCATCCTCCTCCCAAAGTCGGAGATGGCAACAGGCCAGTGGCGTGGCGTGCTTTGCGATATATCGAATGATCTGCCATTTAAACCTATGGAAAAGTATCGATAAACAGGGTGTTTGCAGCGAACACCTTAATAATCGATTATTTACCATACGTTCAAATGAAGGAATATCGATAATCGATCATTCACGCCACGCCACTGAAACAGGCGCTTACCTGAGATCTGAGATAAGCCTTGTAATAGGTGGAAGTTGAAGCATCTGAACCAGAGTGTCGACTCGAAATCGAATTTCACGGTCGCTGAGCCCGAAAACGTAGCCATAGTAGGTGAACACCTCTTGCATGCTCAGCTGGAAGTGGAGGGCCAGCTCCTGCGAAAATAATTAGCGAGTTTATTGCCGGCCATTCAATTGAGTGTCGATTGTTGACTGTTGAGAGCAAACTTTATCACGCGATCGTATCGTCAGACGCCGACTTGACACGTTTCTGGCTCCCATCGGTCGTTCTTAAGGTAAACTGGGGTCACTAGGGCAACGCAGATCGTTCCTAACCATCGCTAATCGTGCACAGACCCAGCTCCATGGCTACTCATAGAATGAAATCGTCGTTTCTCACGTAAAAGGACGCAACTAAATTTTAAAGATGATAAATTGAAGGGCTTGGAGGACAAGGCGCAAAAACTGCAGTTTTTGCTATGTCGAAAAATATTTGTTTGAAGTTTCCAAATTGCATGGATCCTCACGGCGGAAAGAAAGTTTAAATTGACCTTTTGACGCTTAAAAATTGGATTTTACCAGTGAATTTTTCACAGAATTTGCATTAAGACTGGTTTTATACTTGAAATCATTAATATCTTAATTTTTAAAAAGTGCACTTATGCTCTTTTTCCTCCAAGCCCCTTAATTGTTGTTTCCCAAATAAATGAACGTAACTCGATTTCAAGGCTGCAAAATTGATTCGAACAACTCAATTTTTTACGAGAGTGTAAGTGTGCAATTTGTATCCAAAAGTGCGCCGATTTTTTTAGGGAAATTGGAGGGAAAATCTTTTGGGTTCTCACTGAAATGTACAGAATTTTACGGAAACTTGCTGAATTTTTCAGTTTTTACGTGAAATTTTCACTCCATTCTTTGCTAAATTTTCAACAGCTTCCCGATAAAGGTACAAGGTTCTAGTGAAGACTTCGAGGTATAGTAATACAGTTACCTTATTTTGACGGGAAAATACGAAATCATCCCTCAAAAATTATATTTTTACTGGAAAACTGTTGGGTTTTTCTAATTAAAAATCTTACTAAGTTTTCTTCTGATTACATGCAAAATGTTGGACAGAAAATGTACAGTGAATTTTTTACTTAAAAAAACTCGAATTGCTTAAGTCAATTTTGCAGCATTGGGTTAGAGTTACGTTTTTTTGTGTGTAGGGAGCGACAAAGTAAGCGTTAAAGTATGATCTTCAGAGGAGAACTGACATCGCAGCAGTCGACTAGTTTCTAATGATGTTGAGCGGGCCGGGTGGTTTTGTTTACGTCTGGGAATCTGTGCTGCGACTGGTGCGCAATTGACAATGAGTTCAAGAACAGTAATTGACCAGTGGACAAAGGATGAATTATATATAGCACAACGTTACAGGTTACACGTAAATTTTACGTAGGAAGTAATGCAAACGACTACAGGCGGATAGTTCGGAAACATGAGCGGAACTAGGGTTAGCGGAAATAATAGCATCAAAATGCAATTTTGAAATTGACTTAAGAGTTTTAATGAATAAAGCGTCCATCTACTCAGTCCGCTCAACCAACCTGAGAAAATGAGAGAGATTTTGCCGAGTAGGTAAGTGAGTGATTTGGTAACTTTATTATTTTCCCTCAAACTTAACCTTTTTAAGATATTCTAAAATCCGACATCCCATCCTATCTTCATTTAGATAAAAAATTCTTCACACATTGAAAAAAAATTCTCGGCGTTTTTACCAAGGTCCGTTGGCACCTTTACCATCTCACTTTTTTTTACCAATTATTGGTAATTTTACCAAGACAGACTGGTAAACTTACCTAAAAACCGATATTTTTACTGCTTTTTTCAGGTAAGAATACTACTTTTATAGGTAATCAATTCCCGGTAACTTTGCCATTTTATCTCGGTAATTCTGCCATAGTCGATAAGAAATATTGGCGTTTTTACTAAGTTCCAGTAAAATTACCGAGAAAGTTCAATGATAATTACCAATTCCATAAATGGTAATTTTACCAAGGAAACACTGGGATCAAATAGAACCCTGAATTCTTGGTAATTTTATCCTTTTCCTAGTAAATACACCGAGATTTTTTTTTCAGTGCAGTATGCAACGTGAACTTCCTTTATGTTCAAGTCACCTTTGTCGCTTTGAAAGTTGTATCAATGAAAAATTAATTGAGAGGCAATAAACATTGTCATGCTTTGCCTCTTTGAAACGTCTCTGCATAATCTGACCACTCTGTAAAGATTTTTCCTGCTAGTTACTTGGCCACCATCCCGTTAGAACCATCAACCACCTATTGGCGCTATTTTAGTATCCACAGACATTACAGAGTACGCAGATCCATTCCTCCAAGCTTTTCAAATGTTCTGGATTTGAGGCAGGCCGAGGGAATCTGTTTATGCAATTCCACCCGTCGCACAGTGGATCGAGTCAATCACAGAGGTCGGACAATTGGACATGGAATTTTTGACTAAAACTGTAAATTTTGACGTTTATTTCGTCACATTTGGAATTTCAAGGGGTGTTTCGGGAGGAAAATTTCACGAGAAAACCAATGAAACCACTTTCAGGACCTCAAAATTGTGTATAAACGGAGTTATAAGCTTTTAAAGTTTCAAAATTTTGTCCGACCTCTCTTATCGACTCGATTCTCTGTGCGTCGATTTCGTGAAAAGTCGTCTCTACCGGGATCCAAACCCGGTACTTATTGACCCGGAGTCAGACGCGCTATAACTACTAGGCCGACTTAGCCAGCTCATGCTATGACGTCATAAAATCATTCTTAGTAACCCCCCCCCTCCCTCCCCAAACGATAAAACGCATTTAAATCCGCTTTACAACAAATGAGGACTTTTGAAATGATCTGATTAAAAATACGTCCGAAATAGAATCGGTGTGCCCGTCATGATTGAGGATTATCCGTTCCAAAATGAAGGTTACTTTCTTGTGCAAATGCCCTTGTTACGAAGAGCAAACTCCCTGCCTCTCAATTTTCATAATACGCCTCAGAAATGTCTATTCTGATTTTCTTGAGATAAACCGTTTTTGTCTGTGATTTAACGCAAAAAATGAAAAAAAATCCAAGAATGAAGAAGAATAAGTAGGTATTGAAGAAAAAGTTGAAACTGAAATATGAAATGACATATCTTTCGATGCGAACACTTTAGAAGAGAGCAGAGAATTGAGACAAAAGCATGTTTTTTAATCAGTATTGCAACTAATTGGATCTTGCTTAGTGTCACTAAAATTAGCTGAATGCGATTGTAATGTTCACCTCTGACCGTCGACAGATTGACTGGCGGTTCAGCTGCACAATGACTTAACTGACTCAATGATTTTAAAATCTTTGCTTACACTTAATTTTTTGAAATTAAATGAAATTTTGCAAAATAAAATTATAAACATTTGTAACGAATTTGTACCTAATCAAATTTTGAAAATTTAAGTTCACTCCCTATTCCGGGAAAATAAAACCCTTCGGTCAAGGGAGAATTTCAAAAATTTATAAACGTTTTACTCGTTGACTCTTTGAATAGAAATGTTTTAAAGAGATATTGTACGAAAATTTTTAAACGAAAGAAACGAAGATAAGACCTTGTGTGCCTCCTTTCAAGTAAAGCAACGCATTTGAATAATTACCCTTGGAATAAAATGTCAGCAACTTATTTGTATTTTAGAATATTACAGGTGAGCTAGGATATTATTCTTATCGAACGTAACTTAAATTCTTTTCTTTACCCCATTGATTTTCTAAATTGCGTTTTCTACGCTCTTAATCAAAGGGCTGTAAAAAGAGGGCAAATAGCGAATTACTTAGTCAGTAATTTTACCTGTGGCATGAATCCGACATCTTTAAGTCTTCTGGCTTTTAGTCGTACGGATCCATCATCAAGTCGACTTCTTCCTATTATGCAACTAAGAAGAGTTGTTTTACCACAGCCGCTAGGCCCCAAAAGTCCATATCTGAAATAAAATAAATCAGTCAACTTTAAAAAACATATATAGATAAACGCACTCTTGAATTGCAATCATGCGAACCACATCAACAACACTCATTAAAATATGATTTAAAAAAGGTCCCATATTTTTACCGAAGCCATCCAGATACTCCATTTTTTCTCATTCTGAAATCTTTATTTTTCGATTGTTCCCTTGTTCAGCTGTGTCTCTATCTTTTCTTTAAGGGATAACGAGCTGTAAGCGTGGATTATTTTTGTTTTAATTTTTCCTCTCCTTCTTACTCTTCTTCTTGTTTTCTTATTTTCTTGTTTTCCTCTTATTCCTTCCTCCGCACTTATGCCTCGTAGAATTGCGCAAAATTAAGGTGTTAAACACCATCTGAATTTTAAGACTGTTGCATCATGTACTCACACGAGACGACTAGAAATTGATATCTTTCCAGGTTGAAGAGGAGTTTTGATTCAAAGTTTTGTCACTGAACAGATAGAAAGAGACAAATAACCACTGCCCAAAAGTAAAGTAAGGGCTGTTCAAAAATACATAGATTTCTCAGTATTTAACTTTAATCAGTGTTTAAGTCAAGCGGATCAAAAATTAATACTCGGATGTGTTATATGCTCTAGGGACGTTCACTTCTGTACACTCCCAGTAATCACGGATTTAAGTTGCCATTGCTGTCAAATTTTGTCGAAAGTTGTTTGACTTTCAACAGTCTAACTTATTGGAGGCATAGCAAAAGAGGCGGTTATAGGACATTTCGGCAACGATGTTTTGTCCGCGCACCTGTTTTTTTCCAGTAGTTTACATAAAGGCGTTTTTTCGGAAGGGAAGTTTTGGTCCACTTACCACATGAGACCCAAAACTAATTGGTCCACATGTAAATACAAACGACAACTGCTTACGACGTTTTTGAATGAAAATGTTTAATGTCTTGGAAGAATGGGGGTTTGCTTGTTTTTGTTTTTTTTTGTTTTTTTTTGTTTTGTTTTTTTTTGTTTGCTTGCTCCAACGGAGAAAAATATATAATTGAGATTTTTGGTAAAAATTATGGAGCGTCATTCCCATGAGAGGAAATTCACTAAAACTCTCTACACCCCTTTGGTGCAACATTACTTAATTATCTTTCAAGAAAATCCCATATTTTTATACCTGAACTGGAAAACCTTTTGTTTTGCCTCAGCTAAAGGATCTCATATTTTTCCTGTGCATGATAACTTCGCTTCGGCACTGGTTTGCCGCAGCGCTTCGAGCTACTATTTCGCCACGGAAGTGTTGCACAGTATCATATGAGATCGAAGGCACCCCAACGTATCACGATTGATGGCATCTTTCAAGACCACGAAGTTCCCTCGCAAATTAAATCGAGTGACGACAACAAAAAGAGAGCGGTAGTCGAAAAGCTTACTGTCCTAGTATCTGTATTTAATAACGTCGTTTAGTATGATTTTTAACTTCATTAGAGGAACAAGTGACCTAATTTAAGGAGAAATATCCTCAAATTTACCGCCGAGAAGATTTTCTTATGAGTTAATAAAGAAAATAATGTTTTCTTGAAGAAGAAAATATGCTTTTATAAAAAGGAAAGTCACTTACATCAAGCAGAAACCCGCTTTTGCTCACCTATTTTATTCTTGATTCAAAATAAAATTTTCTTGACGGCATACTCAAGAATGTTCTTTTACCTCTCTTATTTCGACTTATTTTGCAAGAAAAGTTCCATACTCTTAAAGGATGCCTGTCATTCTTATTGTTGGTATGTTGGAGAGCCTTCAATTTCGTATAATACTTTACAACACCTCTGTTGTGAAATAGTAAAGCGCCGTGGCACGTGGCACGCTGCGGCGCGGCCAGCCAGCCAGCAGGGAACGCGCATTGGCGCCTACAAACCTAAGGGATACCTTCAGCATTACGCAATGCGGGAAGTATCTGCTTAGGTTTGTAGGCGCCAGTGCGCGTTTCGTGGTGGCAGCACTTCGCATCACTCCGCTTTATGCTAGGGCCTGTTATTTAAACTCGCGGAGTCAGCGTTTTCCAACTCATGATTTTTATATGTTTGCACACTCTGCATGGATTATTTTAATTTAAATTGATTATATATAAAAGGAAAATGTAATGTGTGTTTTGTAAATATTAAGGTGTTTCCTTGTCGTATTTAATGATTTTCAAAGCACATTAATTTTTTTCTTTTATATTTTGTGCTTTTATTGTGCTGCAGCGTGGTGTGAGGGCAACCAAACGCTCAAAATATGACTATTTGACTCTGAAAGATCGATGTACAAATGGGCTAAAACCGAAGATTGCGTGCTTCTCGGTTTTTTTCCCTCTTTTATTCATTTGTGCATAGTTTCTTTCGCCGCAACTACTGCTCATTGACTTTCATATCGATGCCATCGCTTGGAAAAAGTTTTACAAATATTTGCCACATTTTAAAAATGTAAATGTTTTTAAAATAAAGTAATAATTTCATTATAAAAAATTATTTGTAAGTTTATTATTCAGCGAAAATTTCAAGGATGGAAATAAAACCAAGTAGACATGACAATTTAGATAGATTGATCAAAAGAAGGAAATAACATTTCATTTAAAAAATGAGTTACCACAACAACTCTTCCGTCTCTCTCAATTTTCTCATTTTATTATTTTCAATATAATTTTACATACGGACTAAAATATGACACTTGGACCAAGTCACTGTTGCTTATTTCATACGTGGACGTAAACTACTGGACAAAACAGGTGTGCGGACAAAAAATCGTTGACGGTAAGCCCTGAAACCAAAGAGGCGTTCACAAAAATGAAGTGAGGGGCTTGGACGTCAAGGCTCATATGGGTATAAGTGCAGTTTTTGAAAAAATTGAGGTATTAATGATTGCGAGTAAAACTAGTCTGAATGCATATACTGTGAAAAATTCGCTCCCAAATTCCAATTTTTAAGCATCAAAAAGTCAATTTGAATTTTCTCTCCGCCATGAGGATCCATGTAATATCGAAACTTCAAACACATATTTCTCAAAATAGCAAAAACTGCACTTATGCGCCTTGTCCTCCAAGCCCCTCAAGACATTTGGTCCTCTAATTTGGTAAAATGGACCTCTAGACAGGTCTAAGTTAACCAAGTTGACCTAATTAACGTGTTTTTTCCTCACATTTTCGTGAGAAAAACGAATGGTAAAACCGAAAGCCCGCAGAAATTGACCTTTTTACATGATTTACCACGCTTGGCCTGAATTGCCTGACTAAAAATTTTACCTGCGTGGTTAACAGCCACAATATATCATCTGGCGAAAACCCGAATTTTTGTTTATCTGCGTTTTACGTGGCTCTAGAACATGTTCGTTTTATTGGATTTTCTGCGAGTGAGATAATACAAGCATTAAATGCATCTGGTCCTGACCATTTCCTTCACTTTAAAACTCGTGCAAGCGACTAGACTAAACGCCTCATTCCAATGACGGGACAGCACGGCAAGGTGGCCTTCTAACCTCACATACTGCCGTGCAAGTGAAGAACGCCGTATGAACATTTAAATGTTGCAATATTTCCTCATATATAAACATTTTATTTTGCAGTAAAGTTAAAGATATTTTTTCTCTTGAAATCCCAAACGTTATCTTTAGATAGCAATTTTCAAGAACTCTCGAAGATTTGTAAAAAAAAATCATTTTTCAGGAAACCGCGTTTGGATATTTTTCGACGTATAGTCATGTGACAATTACGCAGAAAGGTATTTTTAAAAAATCTACTTTTTTAAGAGATATTAACAGTTTTGTTCAATCATAAAAAAGTACATAATAGTAGGTCGTTAAAGAGTTTGTTGGTACTTTTTTTTACTAAAATTGTTACTTTGTGATTATTTTAAAAATTACCCACAAGAGAGTTAGAGTACCTATAAGTCGGGAGAGTATAGAAATGTCTAAATATGGTTCTTAGGGTCCAAAAAGGCAGCCAACCGTCTAAACAAACACGTCACACAAAACACTAAAAAAGTCTACAGAGACTAAAAAATCGAAAAACGAACACATTTAGGGGAAAAAACAAAAAAAAAAGAAACAAAAAGAAAAAGAAATCTGTGTAATGTAAAGAGGCATTTGGCAACGTCTCAATGTTCATATGGCGTTCCTTTTGAGCACGGCAGTTGACCAGCGTGCTCGGAGGTCGGTAGTTTACTAGTTCAATGAAACTGCGGTGATCCATCGATCTAATCAAAAGTCAGAATTTGCGTAAAGGACGATCAATGTGCCCTTTAGGGTGACGTCACATATGCAGAACCATAAAAAGACTCTTTTGGTGCACTGAATTTGAGACAATTAGCTCACTCGGACTTCAGTTTACGACATGGAACTACTGTTCCTGACTAATTCTAGAAACAACGAGGGCCATCGCTTTACTTATGCAGATGGATGCTTGCATGGATGAGTTTTGAATCATAGTTCCATATGGCAAAATAGGGCTCACCTTCACAAACATAAGAATACTTCGATAATGGAAATCACAAAAAATGTATCTTAATTTCCAACGTTGCAGATTTATGGGCACATTTTCATTTCTCGAAAGGAAGCCGACCATAGTTATTTCTTGAATTTTTTGCCAAATTTTCCTCAACCTGCGAAGAATATTTTTAGGAGCATGATATAATGCTCATTGAATTTTCTTCGAAAGAATAAGACAATACCTGATGGGAACTTAAAGAAATTCAAAGGAAAGGGACAAAGAGTCTGTGGAAATGCCTTGCAAGTAATATCATCAGCCCCTAGTAGTGCAGTAAAGCAGTGGCGTGGCGTGAATTGCGATTCGATTGTTATGCCATTTGAACCTATGGTAAAGAATCGATTATTAAGGTGTTCGCTGCGAACACCCTGTTTATCGATCCTTTTCCATAGGTTTAAATGGCATAAAAATCGATATATCCCTATTCATGCCACGCCACTGGGTAAAGTAAAAGTAAAAAATACAGCCCGAATAACTTATCTGAGTTATTTGATTTGTACTTACATGGTTCCTTCTAGAACTGTGAGGTCGAGTCCTTTGAGAACATGAGAGGAGCCGTAGCTTTTGAAAGCCTTTTCAACGCGAACCGCCACGTCCCTCTCACCAGGAGAAGCTACCATCTTGATGTGCTCTCTGCAACAAGAATATAACCGGAAATCAGAATAGTGGAAAAATTAGTATTTTTTTTTACCCTTATTTTGCCATTTTTCATACAGCATCTCGATGGTGTAAGTCGGCAATCACGTAACTCGGTTTGCGACGTCGCAGACTTCCTGTCATACTTCATTTTTTAAACGTAAAAATGCTCAATGGCAATTCTTTAAAACTGCCGTGATTTTTCCCCTCTGTGCGAGGAAAATTCTGCAAAAACTTCAAGGAATGATGTCAATTTGTTCTCCGATAAAAAAATAACATATAGAGGCGGAGATTTTCAGACACCCCAAACTAGATATGTGATTGCAGACTGACGCCGTCAATCTCTAAGAGTAGCGACTGTCAAAAAGAAATTGTGAAAAACTGCAAATTTTACGGGGACAACTCTACAAAAAATTGTAATATTTTTTTTAAAAAAAGACTTCTTCCACGTACATTTTACCGGGTTAATTTTTTGTTGAAGAGAATGTCCAAAATGGGTTCCTGAAAACATTTTTAGCAGTTTTTTTTGAGAATTTTCAAGAAGTATTCTTCAGCACCCGTTGATATGGGAGCTTTTTTTAAAACATATCAGTATGAGATATTACGTCAGATTTTCGATATTTTAAATCACCGTGTAATCACAGTCAACCCGCTGCTACTCGCGGCAAGTACCATCACATGAGGCATATACATATATACGTGCGGGTTCAGAGGCCGTTAAAACACACTATATAGAGAAAAAAAATATATTTGATAGCAAAGGGGAAGGGGTAGCTCGCGTGAATTTCAAGCGTGATAGTTCATTCAGAAACCGGTCCAGTTTGTGTCATTATACTTAACCTTGCATCGCAAACTCACAGTCAGTCAAGTGTAAGATACTCGCAGTTGCCAGGTGTAACATGAAGGATAAAATTTCACGCCAGTGTTAGGTCCAGTGGTCTTGGGTTACCTGTGCGTCCTAAGCACGTATGTGTACGTACATAATTAATTATTCTCGCATAAAATTTTAAAAAAAAAGAAAATAAAAAAATTGGACCAAGTATTCATGACTGGACATAAGAGCTTAATCTAAAATAGTGATACGTGTACTTATAAAAACATGTCACAGTAAGCACTGTGCCGTTAATTTTATTGGGCGGTCCATACCATTAATTTAAGTATAATGTAGTCATCACCCGTGACTCGTTTTAGGGGGAAAAAATACGAAACAGACAAAAGAGAAAATCATTTGACACATCCAGATGAGTGATACAGAATGGTATAAATAGACTTATGACTTCATTTATATGTATATAACTTTTTTTTTATCAGTTTTCCCTTTTCTTTACTATCTTACTTTATACCCATCCAAAAAAACTGCTAGCACTATAAATTCTTTCTCGGAGATACTATAACGATGAATGGCGAAGACAAATTAGGTACTGCATTTAAAATGTTTGCTTCAATACAGTATTCTATAATTATGTGCCACAGCGAAACACCGCGGAACTACCTTGGTATTTACAAAACACACATTATATTTTCCTTTAACACATATTTGTTTTCATCAATTAAAATGAGAATTATCCATACAGGATGTGCAAACATTTCAAAATCATGAGTTGAAAAACGCCGACTCCGCGAGATTAAATATTAGAGCCTAGCACAAAGCGGAGCGGCGACGCACTGGCGCCTACAAACCTAACAGGGATACTTCACGCATTGCGCAATGCGTGAAGTATCCCTGTTAGGTTTGTAGGCGCCAATGCGCGTTTCGCGCTGGCTGCCCGCCCGCCGCGCCGCAGCGTGTCACAGTGCTTGAAGCAACTATTTCACACCAGAGGTATTGCGCAGAATCATACGCAATTGAAGGCGCTCCAACATATTAGGAATGGCAGGCATCTTTCAAAAGTACGGAACTTTCCTCGCAAAATAAATCAAGATACTACGGCCCAGAGAGAGAGCGGTAGTCCGAAAACTCACTAAGTCCTAGTATCCGTAATTAGTAACGTTTAGCATACACTTTATTGCCTGGCTGTTGCTTAATCGTCATCGACTATAAAATGCTATAAGTAATTATGTAGCCGGCTATAGAAGCTATTGGAAATCTTACAGCCGGCTGTAGGTCTATGGTATTTTGGAGCATAGATTCTAATGCCAATTGTTACCAGGGGTAACACTCTTATTGCTAATAAACCTTCTTTCAATGTTAAAAAAATGTATTTTTCTTGTGTTTGGCATTAAAAACAAAACAAAAAAATATGTTTAAAAGTTCTTGAAAAATCCATTGATAAAAACACTTCTAAGGTGTAAGAGAGATATTCGATGATTATTTTTACATGCACTTCAAAAGTATCTTCGTAAAATGTTTAGAAATGTCTAACAACATGTACGATGAAGATAGCTTCCTTCCCAGCTTTCTGTGCTGTTTTAAAAAATAATATTACATTTATGTTAGATACCACACTGAAGCGTCTGGGCTGAACCAGCGAGCCAACAGAGTTTCGGTTTCGTCCACTGAAACGTCCGGTTGAGATGCTCGGAAACGAACGGTGTTCTTTCATGCTCATCTATTCAGCTCAAAAATCAAGACCAGTTTTTGTCAGTGCATAAAACATAGCTTATTCTTGTGAAAAAAAAAAATACATGCCTTTACTACAGCATTCGAGCATTCTCGGAAATGTGTTATATTTTAAGGACATTAATCAATTTTTCATTCATTTTTATACTCCGAATTTTACTGCTGTTTGGGAGGGAGGGAAGGGACACTACTTTAAAATGCCATAAAGTTTGCTCTCTTATTTATAAATGCAAATACGAATTTATTTGAATGTCCGGTGACCATTGAAACAAATTAGTTTTCTTCTTACGCTTTTCCATTCTCTACTCCTCTTTATTCTTCTTCTTGATCTCCTTTTCGTCTTTTTTCTCGTCTCCTGTTTCTTGGCCGACATCTTTTTCTCATTCCTTTCAATCATTAGAATGTGACATATCAGAATATCAGATTGAGAGCTGTTTTACTGTGCCAATTATCGCCCAAAAGACCAACTGACAGCGCTGTGTTTTCCTATTCAATATGTATTACATATCTATCATAGAACATTATTTAATTGGTAAAAATTCTCCCTATTGCGGCGTCTTCAAACGAACGTATCTAGCCACAGTACCGTCTAAATTTTTTGCTATATCCCCTTCTTGTCTTGACACAATTATGATCGCGTGCTTCCCTTTTTTTATTAATCACTTCCAGTTTGGCGTGTTGTTTCTTTTTGCACCGGAATCCTAGAATGTTAATGGGGTTTGTCATAAACCGTGCCACTGATGTTGAGGCGGATACCGGACTAATTCATTCATAACAAGCCAGACTGCCAATTAATAAAAAATGCATATTGTAATTAATCTCAGTAGTAAATTTTGACAAAAAACTTATCTGACAACGGTGAGGACGCCGCGAGGTCTGTGAATTTATCTGTTTTTTCTGGTTTTCCCTTCGTTTGAAATTTTGTAGACAATTTTACTAACGAGCTTCCGATTGTTTCACGCGAGACACGGTGGCCGATTCACTTCCGATCCACGAATACGACTATTTACACATCTTTTGATCATTAACATCTGCTGAATCCGCTATCGCTCGGTCAAAAGCTCTACTATTGGTGGAGGTAAGATAAAAATTGATCCAAAGGCGCGATAAATAAATTACATGAATCGCGTGGTAAAGACCATGATTTGATGGTTAAATTTCTTAGATTAGCAGAAAACAATACTGTGCCTTCTTAAGGTCATATTTTTGCCATGTCCATAAATTGCTGAACTGTTGATTGAGACAGGCGGCCTGTTGAGCAGTATGGTTAATGGCGTCATCCATCTTGTAGTCGCGTACCATGTAACTTTAGTGAGCTTTAAGTGGAAGAGACCAAATATGCAATTTTGCGATGAATGATATCCACTGGAAAAAAACACATTGGATCTCTAGAGTCCAGACTCTTGAAAACATTAACAAGAAAAAGTACTCTTGATTCAATCAGATTTTTGCTTAATCAAAAGGAAATCCGCTCAAATTAGGAGGCTTGGTTCTTGATTTAAGCAAAAATCCGATTGAATCAAGAGTATTTTTTCTTGTCGATGTTTTGAAGAGTCTGGACTCTAGATCCAATGTGTTTTTTTCCCCCAGTGTCTTTACGAGATCACGATGATTAATAACCCAGAAAAGTTAAGTTTAAGATTTTTGGCAAACTGACATCACCGGAATGGCATGGTTATAATGTGCGTCCAATTTCATTACACACGAATAAAGAATTTAAGCAGTCGTCAGACTGAGTCAGAGAAAAAGGGTCACATCAAAAAGATAAAATTGAAAAAATTGAAGTAGGAGGAGGAAAGGGGAGGAGGAGGAAAATAAGAAGGAGGTAGAGGATGAGGAAGAGAAGTAGAAAGAATTCGAGATCTGGAAATACCAAACTTATAGTTCCCAATCCGTTCGGGATTTTCCAGCATCCTGCTGCCGGTTTGAACTTTCAAAATGTAAACAGACGAGGGTAGCATTCCTCGGTGCATTTAGCCAAATGTTACAGTTAATATTTTTCAAAAATAAATAGTCAATATGTGCGGTCCTGAGAGGACTTCCATTTATTATCAACATTTTCCTAGCCGAGACATATTTTTAAACTTCTACAAGACTCAACATAAAATTTAAATGCTCGTACTTGACACGTGACGTTTAAGACAAGAGCCGCTGGAACGCAAAGAATAAACTGCCCCTCCCCCCCTCCCCCTAAAATCATCATGCCTCGACCATCTGGATAACAGATTGCACCAAAGTTAGTGAAGATGGTACCTCGTATAAATAATTACTTCCTCTGGATAAAAAATATTGATGGCTGAAGTGCAAAACCACCTATCTCTATTGCGGTGTTTCACACGATTTTTCCAATCAATCAATCAAAAATCGAACCATCCATATGTTGACACTCGCGTCAACATCGATAATCGACGAGAGTAATCGAATCAATCGAGGATATGGTCAGTGGCGTGGCGTGCTTTGCGATTTATCGATAGTTCTGCCATTTAAACCTATGGTAAAGAATCGATTATTAAGGTGTTTGCTGCGAACACCCTGATTATCGATCCTTTTCCATACGTTTAAATGGCATAACAATCGATACATCGCAATTCACGCCACGCCACTGGATATGGTATTAGTCTGCGATTGAGGATTTCTGTGCAAATTTTTCCTGCATTCCCAAGTAGCAGTGATCGCAATGAATAGCGATTTTATCGGTTGATTATCGCGATTATATCGGTGGCAATTTATCGCAATATTATCGAATAAAAAATTGCGATTTATGGCGATTAAATCGCTATGCATCGCAATTTTTTGTTCGATAAAATCGCGATACATTTTCGTTGATAAAATCGAGATTTAATCGCCATATTTCGCGATTTTTGTTGTGATAATATCGCAATAAATTGCCGGGCAATAAAATTGCGATTTTATTGCAATAAGATTGAGGATAATCGCTCCGATGTTGATGGATGATCTTAGCGATTTTATCGCCGACAAAATCGCAACAAATCGCGATTTTTCCGTTGAAAAGTGCTACTTGTTATTTGGTGCTTTTTGAGGTAACTCAACATTAGATTCGTAGAGCATGCAAATTTACCTGGTTGTGACTATCAATGATCACGGTTCTAAAGGATTCGTCGGTTTCTCAATTAAATCGTAACAATCTAAATGAAACAAAATTCGATTAGTTGAAATCGTAATCGATAATCGTCCGTCCTTATTCCGTACTTAATTAGGGAGCTAAAGCACCTGACAAATCTCACGGACCCCAACCGAGAGCTTTAATTTTGATGGTGTAAACAGCGATATTGTGGAGATGAGGAGCAAGGAACAGGTTTAATGACCGATGCTGGTCGCGCGCGGCTGCTCTCGGGCCGGCAGATGACTCGTCGAAATTATTATGAATTCCGATCATAAAAATATTCCGAACCATCCTCAAGGTCGCGGCACCTACGCTCAGAGCGGATGATCAGGAAGTAATAATAGAGGAAAATTGAGAAAAAAACTGAATATTCATTCCGTTTGGGGGAGGTTGACCGCGATCCTATCAGTTTTTTTTAGTTATTAACAGAGGGAGGCGCCAGGGGAATTCCATTTCTGGCGGTATTCGAACTTGAAGACATCCTCGCGCATTGTGAACTATATCATAGCAGGTTACATTTCATAGATATATGAAGTAATTTAAGCATAGTTACGACGCTAATGAATCAAAGTAATGGAAGTTTTTACAGAATTGTCGGTGGAAGTAATTCACGCGCGGGGCGTGGAAAGGGTATTTTTCAAGTAACACAGGTTGCATCACATTTCAATTACAGAGTAAAATTATTGCTAAGGGGCCGTCCATAAATTACGCCACCCGTTTTTTTCAATTTTTCGGCCCCTCCCTCTCTCTCGCCGTATCCAACCGTCATCCACTGCTAGAACTCCCCCCTCCTAAACATTACGTCATCCTTAGCGTACCCCCCCCCCCATATTTGGAGTAAAACGCAGAAAATCGGTAAAAATCAGTAAATATAGTATGCAACTTCAAAAACATCAACGTACCTTCAAATTTCAAGCAAAGCATTTTCAACATTTTCGACTTCAGGAAAGCTTACGTCATCTTTGGCTTGACCCCCCTCCCCCTCCCTCCCCGTCACCCACCGTCATCCATCGCTGGACCCCCTCCGCTCTACTTGCATGGATGACGTAATTTATGGACGGCTCCTATTATATCAGAGTGTTGTGCATGTTGTCTATTCGCTAATTTAAGGGGCTCTCTTCATTGAAATGTATTGCAATAAAATTGAAATAAGTTGTGATGTTTTTTTATTGCACGATGCATATTTCTCTCACACATGAAGCTCATTTTATTGATTATTTAAAGTCGGTATACTAATCAAGGACGTCCCTTTTTCTGTGAACGAAGAAAATTTCATGTTGGATCAATAAGAAGTCCTGTTAGATATGCCGTAACAGGAATTTTGCGTTGCAACAACAGGAAATCTTCCTATTTCAAACAGTATTTTTGACATTTCTAAAAAAACAACTTGTCACTCTAAAGAGATGTCTGGTCGACTCTTGGCGGTCGCCTGTTTGCATTATTTGACTGGACCATTTTTCTAGGTAAGGACAGCCACCACGGAACCCTTTTCTACACTGTATATCATCACCATGCTAGGTAGCTGTTGACAATATTCGTAGATTTTTCATTAAAAATTGTTGGACAGGTATTTGACCGCAAAGTAAGAGATAAATTTAAATCAAGGTAACTCAGTTTTCAAAGAAGAAATCGGGTGGCATATACTATCTCCTAAAGCAGGTTTCGAGCGAAACCGATGAGATCCAAAACTCCCTCCCTCGTTCCTCAGAAAAATTTCAAATTATGTATCAGGATTCAAAGTAAATAAATTGAACTATACAAGGTGGAAAGGAAGAGTCTTGGTAGAGATCGGCACGCGAAGCACAGCGGATTCCGAGAGAGAAATCATAAATCATTCAAAAATCATAAATGCTACGTTCGGGAGGATCCTAGCAGGAAAATACGGTATTAGAACTGAAAACGATCCGAAATTTTAAGTCCGCTTTGAAATGTCATAGATTCAACTCGGATAAACAAACCGCGTTTCAATTTAAATAGGAGTCGGGCTGTATTATTATTCATGCGCAAAATGTTGATGGAGGATATTTTCAACCGCTCCGAGTTTTCTTCAGGCCAAAAAGAGCAAAAGGTATACTTGTTTAAATGCCATTCTGCGGACGGGTCCTTCCAAATTTCGCAAATCTATCGCGACATTGACATCGAGTGCAAACTAAACCGTAAAGCCTCCCCCCCCCCCCCTGAGTCCAATTTTTGAATAACTAAAACGAGCTTACTCGACAATATTGTCATATGCTGAGGAAAATAGTCGTGTGAACTTTTCGATGCTGTAAAATTTTCTCCCATAAAATATATATTCAGAGAAAGATAGTAGGATCTTTCTTTGAAATTTTCCGATGCACTACATGAAAAATCGAAGAAAAATCTGTAAAAATGTTCAAGCACAAAGATTGCCAATTTTCCAGAGAATTTCTATTTTAGGAGAGAAAATTTGGCAAAGTCTGGTGTTTTTCCTTAGCGCGGCAGAATATAAATGCTTAATTTTCCAGACATTCTAAAAAATCTCTAGGCTTCAGGAAACTGCCTTGACGTTGTGCACGCATTAAACCGTTATGACGGTCGAAGGCTAACAAAGGTCTCAACGCTGCAAAAGCCATTACACCAATACGGATAATCCAGTTGGTTTATGCTTATTTCTACCTGCGATTAAAATGCCACTTGTCTCAAGTCTTAAGGAAATCGTCACTCGTCTTCTTTGTGAAAAAGAAAATGACTTTTTTGTAGTGAGCAAAGAAGAACAATTTTACATGAAATACCACATAAATAATGATTTTTCAGGAATTTTAGTTTTTTTTTATCTATTAGAAATGAACAAAAAATTTGCGGCTCATTTAAGTTAAAAGTTCTTCGCAGAAAAATTCTTGATACATAATATTAGAAGCACCGCAACTCTGCGAGCAGCTTTTAAAAAACCAGCCCCTACTTTGCTATAAAAGCAAGTTCTTGTATGCTAAATGTCAACCAACCTTTCTATTAAAAACAAGATGAGTCACATATTTTTACGACATCATTTTTCTGTCCAACCGCTCGATTTGTTTTGTGAAAAATGCCTCTCTCAACAAAGCAAAAAGCAAGTGGAACGATACAACATCTCCCGCCAATATGAGCCAACTTTGTTTGCATGAACTC
Source organism: Bemisia tabaci (assembly GCF_001854935.1). NCBI lineage: Eukaryota > Metazoa > Arthropoda > Insecta > Hemiptera > Aleyrodidae > Bemisia > Bemisia tabaci. Next base: position 3,393,933 of record NW_017552543.1, read on the forward strand.
ATTTTTGCTGAAAGGATCTAAGTTCAAATAGATTGCGCCAAAAGAAGCTACATGCATCGGATTTGCATGCCTCATAGTTCCTTCTTATGTTATTGATTCATACATAACTCTTTTCAGCATAAATACGCCCAAGTAGACGAGGAAAAATCAGCAAATCGGCCATCGACTGGAATTCAATGATTGCGACCAGTTTCCACCTGGAGCTGGACCATGATCCGGGTGCGTTTACCTCCTGCTCATGAACTGGACTGCACCGCGCATTGTTGCCAAATCAAAGTGTTCAATGTACAATTCTGCCGTGCTAAGGAAAAACGCCGTATGAACTTCAAGGCGTTGCCAAATTTCCTTTGATAAAATGCGAATTTCTGGTAAACTGATGAATATTTCCCTCCCATTTTTTCACACTGGAAAAAAAACACATTGGATCTAGAGTCCAGACTCTTAAAAACATCGACAAGAGACGATACTACTGATTCAATCAGATTTAAGCTTAAATCAAGAACCAAGCCTCTTAATTTGAGTGGATTTCCTTTTGATTTAAGCTTAAATCTGCTTGAATCAAGAGTCCTTTTTCTTTTCAGTATTTTCAAGAGGCTGAACTCTAGATCCAATGTGGTTTTTTTTTCCAGTGCAGGTAATTTTGTTCGCAACACCTGAAACACCTGTTTCACCTAAATATTCTGAAAATGTAAAGGAAAAATATTCATAACTTTCCTCGAAAATAAACAATTTATCGAAGGAAATTTGGCAACTCTCGAATGTTCATACGGCGTTTTTCCTTAGCACGGCAGAATTTGACTCGACGTGAAATCAACGTATTTCGTCGCACGTCACGGCATACTAGCATTCTCGAACGGCTGTGTTAAGGTTCCTGATCACAAAGTTATCCGTATGAGAGCGGTCCGAATATGTGCCAACTTTTAGTGATAAATTCCTCCTCCTCTGAAGTACATTCGATAAATGTCGTCTTTCGACTCTGTTGCAACCCTGGATAATTCCCACAAACAGGTCGGAAATGACGCATTGACGCTCGAAATATTATTTTGCGTTAATGGAATCTATGCCGAAAGGGTCGGATAGTTTATGACATTGATGTGGGTGAACGAGAATTTCTTGTTTTCGCGTGATTTCTATAAGTAGGGTTTACTTCGCTCATAGAAGAGTCATGCGGCGAATCATTTTTGGTTTCTGATATAAGTATGCATCAAACTTTATCGACCATGGCGATGTATGTACTAGCATCACTCGTTCATCGACAAAAACTTTATGCATAAGCGTGGAGGAGCTTTATTCGTGAATTCATAGATTACACCCCTTTGCTGTCATAAAAGTAATTTATAGCTAGTGCCCATAAGTTTTTTAGTCATTACAATTAGTGCTCCTTTGTGACGGATCATTAAATTGATCTCATGAAGCATATGCGCGTCACTGGAGAGATTTTCTAGGGATGGTCTGGCCTCCATTTTGCCAATAGGGGCCTTGGTATCCCTAAAATATGCAGGGGTTTTAGAAGGTTATCCCCGGAAAATTTTTTGAGAATTGACAGTCATGGATGCATTTGCTATAGTTGCATTTAACATAGATGCATCTTGAGTCTACTCTTGCGCAAAATTGGGCTACATACAAACTTAGAGTTCGATCCTCGTAAAAAAAAATCGTAAAACTTCTTCTTTTCCCCATCACATTGTGCGACGAATTACGGGAATGTACCGGTTCCATGGCTGTAACTATTTTATTTTCTAAATTTTCTTGGGGGAGAGGGCCGGCTGCTATTATTTCGAATGCAGGGAGAGGAGACAGGCCCACCCTGAGTCTCCAAGAGCTGCGCAATATAAGATTTTAGCAGTTTTAAACAATTGACAGTGTTTTTTCACGAGACACCAAATTCACAGTTTTTCTCCCAAGTCTTCCCTCCTCTTTTTTTCGAGGAATAATCTATTAAAATTGAATTAAATGGACATCATGAGTAACGATAACAGTTATGACAGTATAACAGTAATTAAAGCGGCTTGTGCGAAACCGTCCGTTGTCCAATACAGGGTTTCATAGTGGCAGTGGTTTCTTTTGCCCCATGACACTGATGAATAATATCGATCACTTTAGTAAACGTTTAATTATACTTATGGGATTTTGTATAAAATTATTTTACATCCCTAACGTTTTAAATCATATTGTGTCTATAAGTTACAACGTAAATGTCCACTCTAATTCTGAAGCACTGTAATGGACATCAGACGTTTTCGCACGAACCGATTTAAGTAGAGTCTAATGTGAAATTTGGTGATGAGTGTTGCTTATATTTAACTCGAGGCGCCGATATTTGGAAGTCGCTTGGTGATATTGTCAAGTCGTTTCATCAATAAGTTGGAGAATTAATGATGCAGTGATCAAAATCTTGCTAGAAATACCCACGGACAAATAAAACTGTGGAAATTATCGATTCCATTGCGCATGGGAGTGGAAAACATAAATCAAACACTGGAAAAAAAACACATTATACAAACACACAAATATGAGGATTTTGGTTGAAATTATTTAGCATCACTGGAAAAAAAGCCGCTTAGTTCTTGAGTCCAGACTCTTGAAAACATTGACAAGAAAAAGTAATCTTGATTCAATCAGATTTTTGCTTAAATCAAAAGGGAATCCGCTCAAATTAAGAGGATTGGTGCTTGATTTAAGCAAAAATCCGATTGAATCAAGAGTATTTTTTCTTGTCGATGTTTTTAAGAGTCTGGACTCTAGATCCAATGTGTTTTTTCCAGTGTTTGGTCACTTATTCTCTATGGCAAAAGAAAGTTTTCCTACGAAATCTCCAAATCCGATTTTTCGACCCAACTTGACAAAAATTGCTCCAATGAAAATTTAGCCTTCGCAGACTGCAAGGTCTCCTGCCCCCTTCGACGATCACGTGTAAATTTTATGTTCTGAGAACTAGCGTAATTTTTGCCTACAATGGAGTATCTATGATTGTTAAATTTAACTAGTAGTAAATTCGCAACTGGCTATGGAGAAGAAGAAGAAAATGATACGTTACAAGTCATATCATAATAGCCAAATTTTAAGCGTGACCACACGATCAATGTCAACAACGAAATTAGCACACGCCTCGACAAGGAACTACTAGACCAAGGTCATTAAAATTTAAAGTCTCGGAGAGAGACTTTTTTATTATTTATTTTTACAATCGGTCATCGCCACGATGCAACAAGCCAACCTATGCCTCTTTCATTCGAAATATTTTATACATACTATTTTAGAGCATAATTAAAGGGTATGAGTAAATTTAGTCTATCGAGTGTGAACTGGTGAACTCACACAAAATTCACGTCGGGTTCAAGGCCCACGCCCTCAGAAGATCAAACACAGGCGTACACTAGAAAGAAAAAAATAATCGAAGTTTATCGCCCGCGATCATAATTGAAATGTTTTTGATCGAGGGACACACAACCAAAGGTGGAGGGCGTTTTTATCGTGAAGTGATCTGGAAATTATTCATTAAATATTGCGCGGTGCATACATTTTCGGAGCAGCCGTATAGATGTCTTATCTCGCTTTATTTTTGCCAGATATTGTGTCGATGCGTAGTTTTAATCATTTAAAATTTTCCGCTAACAATAAGTTCAGTCCTAGAAAATCGACGGTGAAGTAGGGAAACAATCATTAGTATTAGTAATTGCAAACGAACCCCGATGAAGAATGTCAGTTTGAATTTTTATTGATTTTTCTTCATCCTATACTGAATATTTTGTAAAGATTTGAAAAATTACGTTTACTCTTTTTTTGCAAAAAATCATTGTTTGCATAAGAATTTTTTTTATAATTGTAAGAGATTACATTTAAAGTTAAGATGTTTGCATGTAAAAATGGATTAGGTGTCATTAATATTCCTTTTAAAAATTTCTCCGATTATAAAATATCCATCTCCATAAGTTAGCGTTTCTACCCTTGCGTTAAAGTCTCTCGGTTATGGCATTTATTACTGCTTCTTAGAAGTTGCACCTGTTACATATTTGAGTCCAGCAGCAGCTGGACTGACAAATACCTTCAATTTTTTGTGCTCTATTACAGGTTTTACTTCATTTTCTTCAAGAATGTGTGTAAATGTGTTTTTGAGCACGTGCTAGATTTTTAGATTACAAAGACCCAGGGAAAATGTTAGTGAACCGGGATGGATCATAAAACTGCGATGAAAATCACGTGACTGGACCTGATCTCTCTGAATGATTGAAAAATACGTTGTTTCTTAGCCCATCAGAAGCCACCAGAATTGTAACGCACCTCCTAGAAAAGACGCAAATGTACCTCTTTGCTAATCCCCCCCCCCCATAAAAATTTGAAATACGTTGAGCTGACGTGAAAACATTACCAATAGTGCGTTAAACTATTAATATATATCTAAAATATCTTTTAGAATTTACCTCGATGTTTCGATGACACATCAGAACGAGGAAAGATCAACCAGGTTTAGACTGTCACGCTGTGGTACGTCCTAAATTTAGAAATGATTGCGGAATATAAAATTCATACCGATGGGGCCAACTGGAGGTCACGCATGGATCGAAAACGAAAGGGGAAAAACAAAATTCTGGCTCAGTGTGGCAAAGAAACATTAAAGGTCCTTTGCTCTGTTTACTTATAACCAGAAAAAAATTTCACTTGGTATGCCGACGGATTTGTCTGTCTCTTTTCACACCCCTTCCCTCCTTTCCCTCATAACTGAGCAAGTCACGCGGGATAAATAATGAAACAGTAAGTTTCGGAGGAATGAAGTAAAAGACCCGATCTTTCAATCTTTTTCATCCCTGATCTCATCCATCAAATTTTTTCAGAAGTTTTGAAGGAAATTTTCTCCGGCACCAAGTAGCATTTTAAATCATCAGGCAAACTATACACATCAACGATTAGATGTATCTGTGCTAAATGGTGCCCATGTACAAATGAATTACATTAAAAGAAACTATTTACGAAGGATTTGCGTCGGTGGCGTGGCGTGCTTTGCGATTTATTGATTGATTTGCCGTTTAAACTTAAGGGAAAAGATCGATAAACAGGGTGTTCGCAACGAACACTTTTATAATCGATTCTTTACCATAGCTTCAAATAAGGAAATATCGATAATCGATCATTCACGCCACGCCACTGGCGTGCCTCGCAGTTAATTTCAATCAAATTCATCTGCACATAGTTCCTTTCACACGTCGTTCGGCTAAACACGTCTGTCTAGCCTTCTTAAGAAGAGCATATAACACTCAGCGGATGCATCATTGAGGAAATTGAACATAGTGCCTTTTCTTTTCACATGCAGATAGGTGCTTTTTAGTAAAGGAGGCTTGAGCGGGAACCGCATTAGACGAACGGGATGGCATATGGGCGGATTAAACTCATCTAAGTGGCTTTGGAATTTAATGGGGCCTTGGGTTTTTTTCGTTCAGATGCCACCCGTTTCCGGCTTCCCGCCACGCTCGTCGCGCAGTTCCCATTTCGAAACCACGTCACAGCTCCTTTCAGAAACAGCGTATGTGTCTTTCGGTTTCCTATGCAAATAGGTGCTTTTAGGGACTTGCATGAATAAAGGTTCCTCATTGCAAACTGTAGTCTACATGCAACATGTGCTAGCAGTCCTATCCCATATTTTACTGTCACTGTGTTGTTTGGAATTTAGCATGGAGAAAGAGAAGGAGGTGTTTGCATCTTGAGGATTGTTATTTACCCTGTGACGTGGGTCGGTACAGCATGGCCAGCAAAATCCGGAATTCTAGGTATGAAATATGGACCATGACGTCCGATTTGTTAGCCCAATTCAACTATATAATTTCAAACACTTTATAAAGAATGAATTTTCCATAAACTACACCATTCCCAAGAAAATCGATGATAAAATGTCCGTGCCGACCTACGCCATCAAGAAAATCCAAAATACCCGAAATGCAAACACCTCCTTTTCTTCTTCATGGGAATTCAGTCTAAAACGGTGAAACTTTAAAAATGCATGTATCTCAGTTTGCAGTGTTATAGAGGAAGTCTCCTCTTAGGCCTTGTCTCCACGGGCCGTTTCACGAGATTTGTCCCAGGGAAAAATCCCACTTACGAAGTTGGGAAAAATATTGAGTTAATCGATTTTTTCCCAGTACCAAGTATGGTCCTTTTACCCTTAGGGCCCACTGAGAGATGAAGAAGAAGTGTAAACGAACTGTGCGATATTTTGTTGATTACTCCATTGTTCGTGTTTGTTCAGTTAAAACAATGTGTCTAATTGTCAATTGAGTGCAATTCTTATTTTAATCCTGGTTAAATACTAGACTTTAACTAAGTTATCTTCCCGCGCAAACTAGTCGCAGAAGCGTATGAGCCTTGTCCCGTGGAGACGGTAACTGGGAAAAATCCCAGAAGTTTCATTCCTGCGATTCGAACTTGGGAAAATCCCATGAAAAAGTCCCGTGGAGACAAGGCCTTATACTTTATTTTATAGCTGGAAAACTACGTCATTCCTTGAAAACCTTCGTATCTGTGTGAGGAACATGAATTGAAAATTTCGAGCCGTAGTGTTAATCCTTTGAAACAATAAAATACGAGCGGATATTTTAAGACAAAACATTTTTTTGCAGGTTAATCGTCGATACGTTACATGTGAGTATAGTCCTAAGCTCTTACGCGAAAAATTTTTTTTGAGACTCTCAACCTGCATACGTCTCCTTTTTTTACGTTTATTCAAAAGATAAACAATAACATCTGAGAATGCCTATCAGATCAGATACAATTAGCCAAATTATCCAGAAACGGACTCTAAAAGAAAACGGAAACCCACGAGATGAAAAGTTGAACCAAACAACTTATCGCCCTCCGCACAGGGTGACTCGTGAGATGCGTTACTTACGCGTGCATAATTAATGTTACCTATTTCACTCTCCATTATGTATGCTTGTTCACTATTTGCAGCGATTACTCACTTTAATCCATACTCTCCCATTTTTCATTGGATTAGGATAGTGCAGTTTAGATTTAAAATGTCCACACATAGAAGATTTGGTCAAACCACAGGGTATTGTTAATCAAATAATATAAGTTTTTTTTCGATGTCCCGCACCAAATATTTTAAGAATATCTGAATTAGAGATTCTTCCCGGACACGAGTTAAATATTCCTGCATTAATTGCTAGAAGGATTTGCCAAATTATTCGAAAAATGTCTTTCTTTGGCATCGATTCTACGAAATATATGACAGAATATACCGTACAAAATCGCAACAGCGCACGTAAAGGGATAAATTGTAGGACGCAAAATACGGTCAATGATTAAACGATATGAATTATGAATCAAATGTGTGAATTAAATGCTTGAATTAAATGCCTCTGAATCTCATCCACGGCTTGATTTTTATTGGTTTACACACCTGTCATCCTAAACATATTTCACCGACAATGAGCCAAGATTGTTCGAGTACATCAACTCTTCAACCTTACGCCCTTAGAACTCACCAACGGTCCCCTTTGAATAATTGCTTAAGATGACTAGGCGAAAATTCAATTCTACCTAATGGAAAATAAGTTTATTCTTTGTTTTCATTTTATTCATTTCCGACACAACTGTAAACAATGTTATCAAGAAGAAAAATATCTCCTCGTGTTATCATCCTTGAATGAGTCAAACAGAACTCCTCATTTTCGTACACAATTCATGATCAATAAATCGCGAAAATGAATAGTAAAAGAATACTTTTCAATTGCTTCACCGTTATGAGAGACACTATCAATGCTTTAGGGACATTTTTCAACGTTTTGACGCATAAAAAAATCTTTAAATTTTGCCGGGCTGATTTTTTCAGAGACAATGCATCAATTGTGAGCGTTCTCTGAAAGTTCCCTCCTGTTTCCCGAGCGATGTAAAAATTACAAAAACATTTTCATGAATTCGACGCAATGCCTCCTTTGTAAGACCTTTTTCTCGTTCCAATGCAGAGATTTTGAAACGTTGTTGTGCTGCGTGGATACACTTGTTCAGTGTTCAATTACTCACTGTTAGCTTAATTTTACACCGGGGGATTCAACACGCAGACCAAAAATGACCCGGAGCTTTTTAACAAAAAATAAGCCTTAAGTACCTACATGTTCTTGTGCGCTATACATATTGACCGAACATTTTTTTTTTTAAACGATACCTCCTCTTACAGATTTACGGAAACAAAGTCACCTCGTAAAATTAAGCAGGAAACTCAACGTAAGTCAATGGAAAGGCGAGGGTAAACAAAACGAAACAAAAAAATACCATGCCTAGGGCTGTCTAGGTGGTTATGACAATCAGAAGCGGATCTAGCAATTTGGCAATACTGGGTTTCCTCCATTTAAGCCTATGTTAAATAATCGATTCTTGTCGGAGTACCCGGCCCTTCCAAAATCGATACTTTTCCATAGGTTTAAATGGAGAAAAACAATGTTGCCAACTTGCTGGATCCGCCAATGGTCGTGACAATCTCATCAACCGGTAGTATATCAAAACACTTAGATCATAAAAATTAAATGATAACACCGGGCTCAGAAAAACGGTTAAAACCTTCTTAAAACTTCTTAAGATCATGGTTTTTTTTTGTTTCGATGGTTCAACTAAGTATGAGCATTTGCATTGTTGAAAAAAAAAAAAAAACATTTTATCTATAGCACCAGTGCCCCAGAGTCAAAAAGTACCTGACTCCATTCCAGTCATTCCAAGATATGGGGGGAAACCCGCGCGTCGGCCCCATTCATTTCAGTGATGCAAATCGCAATTTTTAAAACTCAGTATTTTGCAACTGGTATAAAATAGGGCTGCCCAATTTTCCACACACTCATGGACCCGCCATCGGAGTTTTCCAAAATACCACCGGAGGTTGCAACATTGACCCCGAAATTCAATTTTTTTCAAAAACGTACCTGTGCAATTTTTTCCCAAAATTTCTCTGGTTTTTGCAGGCAATCGGAAGAAAAATCAGTGAAAATTTCAGCAAAACATGCCTAAGATTCACCTTGAGAGAATTCAATTTGCGAGGGGAAATTTGGCAACATTGAAATGTAATTACGTTCTTGTGAAGGAAACGACGAGATGGATCACATTTTGCAGTAATGAGGAACTATTTCTGACTTATTTTAGAAATAACATATATGCCATTGATTACCCTATGCCGAAAGGTGCTTCTAAAGAAGGAGCCAGGGATAGTGGCTCTTTATTACAAAATGAAATTGGATTGCATTTTGCAAAAAGGAACCAGAAGAATTGCGATGATGCTATCAGATTGTGCATTTTCATCCTTTGCAATTAAATTACTGAAACCATGACAAAACATGAAATTTACATTGTAATTTTGTCTTAAATTTACAGTTTTTAGCTAGTTATATAGAAACTGTTAGTGGATAATCAGGTTTTTCTTCCAAGACAGAAGAAGTTGCACAATCTTAGCAACATTGCAATGCTCCTGGTTCCTTTTTGCAAAATGCAATCCAATCCAAATGTGAATTAGGTACCTTTTTTCTCTGGGGCATCGATGTTCGCCAAAACATTGGTGAAAAAAACGCACCCACGTCATGCGGTGATCGTTGGATGAGCCAAACTGACTTTTTGGAAATCTTACCTTCCCCGCAGAATTTCCGATGATTGGCGGAAGTTAAAAACAGAGTCTCAAAATAGAGGAGCTTAATTCCGAGTGGCGGGAGAGCACTTCATCGCGGACATGATCACCGGGCAGCACAGACGTATGGGTTCCTGGGTAGCACAGACGTATGGGTTCCTGGGTAGCACAGACGTATGGGTTCCTGGGTAGCACAGACGTATGGGTTCCTGGGTTCCGCGCGGTTGGAATGTCTCAGAATCCCATGGTAGGCGAGGGTTCGGGATGGGGCGAAAAGCGTAAGCACAAAGAGGGAGCTGGGAAACACTAGGACGCGGACTCGGAGGCGACGAACGCGGTCGACGGACGAGGGGCTGGCCAGGGCGCGAGACTGGTTTGAGCGACTGGTGAGTGGACTCGCCGCCGCGGCTCCCACGAAACCGCGCTGATGATCGTGAACCTGAAATATCAGCCGACGGAAACTGCATCAAGGCTCCGTTCTCCTATAAGCAGTCTGGAGTTAGTCATATTCGCTCCTATTGGTTTCCTACGAATCGGATCCTTGAACAAATCCTCAAAATACGCTCGCCGCGCTGTGGGTCGCGCTCCGGATTCACCGCGACAAGAGTCTACACTGCCGTGCTGAGGAGAAACGCCACGCCGTGTGAGTCTCATTTAGGGTTGTTTTTGTTTTGCTCCGAGCGAACCGAACGACCGAAAATATCGAAAAACGAAAATTTACGAAAGGGGGACCTTGTATAATTCCCCCAAAAGTGGGTCAAAATTTAAAATTTTATTAATTTCATACATATATTCTGAAAGCTCTCATTTTTCTGGAAGTTTTGCCACCAAGATCATCTTTTTACGACAAACCGTTGAGAAGTTATGCTACTTTAAAGTTTTTGACTTTGACCCCCCATCTCCCCTTTTCCCTGGGGGTTAGGCAAAAAATATGACCAGTTTTGAGTGTCCGGGAAGACCCTCTTTCATCCCTGAGAAAATCGTAGGATTCCGTGTTTAGGCCGATATGGCCGTTTTGTTGTAGGGTCCTTTCCCCTGATAAATCACCAATTTTCAGGATTTTTTTTAAATATTTCATTGGGAGTAAACACATTGGATCTATAGTCCAGACTCTTGAAAACATTGACAAGAAAAAGGACTCTTGATTCGATCAGATTTATTAAGCTTAAATCAAAAGGAAATCCGCTCAAATTAAGAGGCTTGGTTCTTGATTTAAGCTTAAATCTGATTGAATCGAGAGTATTTTTTCTTGTCGATGTTTTTAAGAGTCTATACTCTAGATCCAATGTGTTTTTTTTTTCCAGTGTTGTCTATAAATTTCTCAGATAATTTTGTTTGTAATTTGATCTAAAACTTCTGAAAATTTCAAGGAAAAATTTTCAGAGCTTTCCTCAAAAATAAACATTTTATCGAAGGAAATTTGGCGACTCTCGAATGTTCATACGGCGTTTTTCCTTAGCACGGCAGTAGAGAGACGCGGCGTGAATGATTGATTGTCGATATTTCTCCATTTGAAGCTATGATAAAGAATCGATTATTAAGGTGTTCGTTGCGAACGTCGCAATGGAGCTATCCAATAAGCTATTGATATGCCCCTACATATTGCCTGCAACTCATTTCTAACTGCGTACTAAACGTTTGATGGAGCTGGGGTAAAAAGTCAAAACGCCTTCAACTCACCGTGTATGCAACATGGATATCCATAGTGTGCGAATAGTTGTATCTGCGCCTTGACCCAAATGTCGCTTGTGCGGCTAGAGTCCTTTTATACTGAGAGTCAAGACAATGTGAAGCCATTTCTGATCGGTTCCCGTATTTTAGGCCTCCACAGTGTCACAAACGGGAATAAAGATTACATTTTCATCGATTGCAAATATTATAATCAAGAATGGACCGGGGAATAACGGGTTCGAGAAGGAACAAACGGAATGAGAGAAGGAACGGAGAAAGGAATTTGAGAATGAGCCGATCAAAGATTACGAAAAACTGTCAATTTGTGTAATCTTTATTCCCGTTTGTGAGTCCATAAAGGGGGGTTGTCTTGACTCTCAGTATAAAGGAACTCTAGAGAAGAACGCCGTATGAGCCTTTGGGATTTGCCAAATTTCCGTTGGTAAATCGCGAATTTCCGGGAAAATTTGTAAATATTTTTCTTCCGATTTTTCAGGTAATTTTGTTCGCAATTTCACCTCAAGTTCCTAAAAATTGCGAGGGAAAGTATCCATAGCTTTCCTAAAAAATAAACATTTTATCGAAAGAAATTTGGCAACTCTCGAATGTCCATACGACGTTGTTCCTTAACACGGCAGTAGAGAGACAAGGCGTGAATGATAGATTATCGATATTTCTCTATTTGAAGCTATGATAGTGAATCGATTACTAAGGTGTTCGTTGCGAACCCTATCCGCAGGTATATCGCTGGTGAAACCGCAAAAATGCGCTCATCGGTTTGTGACGCTTCAGGGCTTCTTGTCATGATTTATTTTTAATTATGGAAAATGTTCAGTAATTTTTTTTAGAACATCACTGATTTTTTTCTCTCTATATAATAACGATAAAATTCTCTCGCAAAAATTTCAAGCAGTAGTGTTAGCTCGTTCTCGTCAGATAAAATAAAATAGCAGCGGAGATTTTGAAACACTGCAAACGAGATGCATGTTTTTTCAATATTACCCCTCGATGTGGACTAAACTAGAGTCACGCTCACTACATCATGAAGTGCCTACTTTTCTTTGGAACTTTGTTTCTTAAATAGAAAACAAAGCAGCACTGAAATTCGTTTAATGATATTTGCAAAAAATGATCAAAGAGATTATTTATTTAATTGTTCTTTTAAAACAATAAATAAGAGAACATAATAGATTTTTAAACGTCGCAATGGAGCTATCCAATAAGCCATTGATTGCCGCTACATATTGACTGCAACTCATTTCTACCTGCGTGCTAAACGTATGGTGGAACTGGGGTAAAAAGTCAAAACGCCTTCAACTCGCCGTGTATGCAACATGGATATCCATCGAGCACGAATAGTTGTATCTGCGCCTTGACCCAAATGTCGCTTACTGCGGCTATGCGCACTGATTTCTTTACACTGCGGTATTCTTAACGTTTTAATGACAACACATAGTCTGCTCCATTGAGAATTTTTCGCCAAAAAAAAATAATAATAAATAAACGCCGTGAATTTCAGTTCGTAGAAAAAAAATAAAACAGAAAATAAAAATGGAGACTATAAACACCTTGAGTGTAAAATAAATTTTAAATGCATTAGAACGTCTACTTATTTCAAACCAGTCAGCTTTTTCAACATTTCACGGTAAGTGGATCGTAGCTAGCAAAAAGGGACCAGCGCGATTAATTACAGTGCTTTCAAAATCGTGCAACTCTTTTCTTTTGAAAATACTGAATATGTGTATAGCATTCAAAATTACATAATCATTTTCTTTAAAATCACCAATTTTTTGGTGGGAAGAAAAAACTATTTGCTATTCTAGGAGATATTTAAGATAATTATGAGGAAGCAACATTTCTACAACACTTTAATCACGCTGGTTCCTTTTTTCTAAATGCAATCCAAGTTGTGAATCCTCAATCGAGTCTTTTAAGACGTTTACTCGACAACTTTTTTAAAGACTCAAAACCACTGAATCAAGAGTTATGGCATTGGTCTGGATTTGAAATATTCGGCGACTTCTGTTCGACTCAATCTAAATACCGTACCACAGTGCGCCGCCGTTAGCGTGGTCGACCTGCGCCGATCAAGATTGTTCACACCGAGTGATTATAATGTGCAGTGAGAAAAAAATATGAAAATTACACATGCTCTTTCGTTTTACATTGTGCGCTAGCCGTTGGCTAACACACTATCGCCCGCCATTCGTGTCGGAGCATTGTGCGCTTCATTGGTTTTTTAACCCGCAGAGGCGAATCCAGCAATTTGGCACCACCGGATTGCCCTCCATTTGAACCTATGCTAAATAATCGATTCTTGTCGGAGCACCTGGTTCCTCCAAGAATCGATACATTTCCATTGGTTCAAATTGAGAAAAGACAATGTTGCCAATTTTCTGGATCCGCCGAATGAACCCATGGCTCGCTGAATCGTATCGTATAGGTCTCCTAACTTTTCAGATGAGTGGTTATGTAGTAAAATACTTGTATCATACATCGACGGTGAAACTACCATACCACGTATCTCGTTTGCGGTGTTTCAAAATCTCTGCTCCCATTTTATTTTTTTGACGGAGAACAAATCGATTTCATTCCTTAAAGTTTTCACACAGTTTTTGTCGCAAGGAGAATAAGCGTTGAAGTTTTCAAACATTGACATTGAATGGTTTTCCATGTAAAAAATAAAGCATGACAGGAAGTCTACAACGTCGAAAACCGAGATACTTACGTATTCTGGTAGTCCCACCATCGACATGCAACCTCATAAGTTTGATCCCCTCCCCCAGCCCCCACCGGAGATACGATGATGGGCTTTTTCACCCCATTGCTTTCCTATTACTAATATCTTTCTTCCTCTCATCAAATGATCTATTTCATTCCTCCATTACTTGATTATTTGGTTAGTTTTTCTTTCAAATAAATAAATATCTAATTAAATAAAATCAGAGATTTTTAAACGTCGCCATATTAATTTATATTAAGAAATGCGCATTTTAACCTGATCCATTGTATGCTACAGCATATTGCCTACAATCATAGGCGGTTCTACGGGGGTGCCAGTGGGTGCCGGGCACCCCCAAGCAAAAATTAAGTACGGTTATCGGAACCGTGAAATTACTGCTTTCCCTGGTAAAAATCTGCAGTAAAATCTGTGTTCCAAAATACCATTGACCTAAGGCCGGCTGTAAAATTTCCAATATAGCTTCTGTAGCCGGCTGTACAATTTCTTATAGCCTTTTATAGCCGATGGCGATTAAGTAACAGCCGGACGATAAAGTTTATGCTAAACGTTACTAAATACGGATACTAAGACTTAGTTAGTTTTTAAACTACCGCTCTCTTTTATCGCCGTAGTATCTTAATTTATTTTGCGAGGAAAGCTCCGTACTTTTGATGGATGCCTGCCATTCCTAATATATTAGAGCGCCTTCAGTTTCGTATGATACTGTGCAATACCTCTGGTGTGAAATAGTTGCTTCAGACGCCTCGGCACGCTGCGGCGCGGCGGGCGGGCAGAGAGCGCGAAACGCGCATTGGCGCCTACAAACCTAACAGGGATACTTCACGCATTGCGCAATGCGTGAAGTATCCGTGTTAGGTTTGTAGGCGCCAGTGCGTCGCCGTGCGATGCGTGAAGTATCCCTGTTAGGTTTGTAGGCGCCAGTGCGTCGCCGCGCAATGCGTGAAGTATCCCTGTTAGGTTTGTAGGCACCAATGCGTCGCCGCTCCGCTTTGTGTTAGGCTCTTTTTTCAGCTCATGATTTTGAAATGTTTGCACACTCTGTATGGACCAAATCATTTTAATTGATGAAAAAAAAATATGTTTTAAAGGAAAATATAAAGTTTGTTTTGTAAATATTAAGGTAGTTCCGTATCAATCTTAATGATTTCCAAAGCACACGAATTTCTACACAATTTCTTATAGCCTTTTATAGCCAATGGCGAGAATGTGTAAAGCCCGGCGATAGGAACTATAGCCCGACTGTATACTTTGTTATAGCTTCGTATAGCCCGGCTATATGAGTTGCTCAGCTTTCTACAGCCAGCTATATGATTTTCAAACCTTTACTTAGGCCTCCCCTGAGCGACCGTCCCCTTCGGGGCCGGTCTCCGACATTTTCCACCTCTGGGCACCCCCAAGCATGAATGTCTAGAACCGCCTATGCCTACAATTTAGTTGTAACTATTGTGCTAATGGAGCTGAGGTAAGAAGTCAAAACGCCTTCAATTCACGATGTATGCAACAAGGTTATCCAAAGAACACCAACAATTTCATCCGCTGTGTCCCCTACCTTGGCCAATGTGCACTGATTACTGCGATACTCTCAACGCTATGATGGGAAGACAATTTGTATTTTTAAATTATTAAATTATTTTTAATTAAAATTTATAGTAAGTTAAGTAATTTAAAGTATTTATAATTTAAATTTATTATTTGTACATGCATGCTCACATAGTTTGTTGGACAACTAAAACTTAAATTGCAGAGACACGCCTCTACCTGATAAAGTCGTTTAATTTTGTGGCCCTACATTACTCCATAAAAAGAAAATGTGAGAAATTATCATCAAGGAGACTTCGAGACCACAAAATGAATATCACGCCGCATTTGAAGGCGTTTTCAAAACAGCCAAGTTTCCAATACCCAAATTATTGTTTTGCATAGTTCATATTCTTTTGTTTTATTCCGTACCACTTTTTTATTTATAATCCTCGTAAAAAAACCACCCATTTGTTAAATACATTACTAGCTGGAGCGTCAGCTATGCATTCACCACTGCAAAAATGTCAAAGGAAATCGACAAGCCCAGGGTGCATGAAGGCTATTTCAATTGCAATCTTCCGTCCCATTTCTAAGGCGCAATGATACAACTATTTGAACTCTCCGGAATGCGTGAGGTATCACGTCGCATTTGAAGGCGTTTTTAAAACAGCCAAGTTCCGTTATCGGAATAATCGTATTGCATAGTTCATATTATTTTGTTTTCATTTCTAACCGCTTGCTTCGTTATAATCCTCCTATAAAAACCACCCATTTGGTAATTACAATTCTAGCTGAAGCGCACTGAAGCGCATTCATGACTCCAAAAATGTTAACGGAAATCGAAAAGGCCAAGCGTGCATGAGTGCGTGAAGGCTATTTCAATTGCAATCTTCCGTCCCATTTCTAAGGCGCAATGATACAACTGTTTGAACTCTCCGGAATGCGTGAGATACCACGCCGCATTTGAAAGCGTTTTCAAAACAGCCAAGTTCCGATATCTGAATAATCGTCTTGCAGTTTTGCATAGTTTATAGTAAGTATTTTGTTTTCATTTCTGACCACTTGTTTCATTATAATCCTCCTATAAAAACCACCCATTTGCTAATTACAATTCTAGCTGAAGCGCACTGAAGCGCATTCACCACTGCAAAAATGTCAAAGGAAATCGAAAAGGCCAGCGTGCATGAAGGGTATTTCAATTGCAATCCTCCGTCGCATTTGTAAGGCGCAATAATACAACTATATGTATTTGAACTCTCCGGAATGTGTGAGGTATCACGCCGCATTTGAAGGCGTTTTCAAAACAGCCAAGTTCCGCTACCGGAATAATCGTTTTGCATACTTCATGTTATTTTGTTTCCATATCTAACCACTTGTTTATTTATAATCATACTATAAAAATTACCCATTTGCTATATACAATTCTTGCTGTAGCGTGCTTCAGCTATGCATTCACCACTGCAAAAAATGTCAAAGGAAATCGAAAAGGCCAGCGTGCATGAAGGCAGGCCCGCCACAAGGGTGGGATAATGGGTCCCTGATTTCGGGGCCCGGGCCCTGGAGGGGGCCCGTGTTACTCGTGAAAAACCACTACGAATTCACATGCAACCCTTGTTCCGTAAGAAAAAGTGAACAATTTACCCTAAAAATTTCGCAAAAGGTGAACAGATTTTCAGAAACACGCTGGGGCACTGTAGAATACTGCTTAAGTTTTTAAAGAAGTATACTTCCTGGAAAGTTTCTATCTATTTTCATGATTTTCAGTACAGAGGGATATTTTTAGTAACTGCGTTTCATTTTCTTCCGTCGTCAGTTGCTAAGAGTCTCCAGTCTTGGCATCCTCGACTTCAATGGCTCATGGCTTAACTCCCTTGCCATAGACAAACGCAGGGGTGAGTCCAGGGGGGCCTGGCCCTCTTAGAACTGAAAATAGTATCATATGCCCCCCCCCCCTCCAAAAAAAATAAAAATGTTCCAGATGTTTTGAATGCAACAATTCGCAAGTATTTTGTGCTGAAAGTAGAAAAAAAAACATAGTTATTCCGCAGAAATTGATGGAAAAATTCTTTATGGAAGCTTCAAAATGCGTCCGATTCGTCGTATAAATTCTAAAATTTCACGAGGGCTGCCCCTCGGACCCCCCCCCCCTCCGTGCTTGGGGCCCGGACCTTAAAACTGGTACCACCCAAGTAGCAGTGATCGCGATAAATTGCGATTTAATTGGAGAATGTATCGCGATTTTATCGACGTCGCGATTTATTGCAATATTATCGGGAGAAAAATCGCGATAAATTGCAACAAAATCGCGATATTATCGAACGCGATTTTATAGAGATAAAATTGCAATAAATTGCAATTTTTCATTAACGCATGAATGACGCATATGAAAGATGTTTCTATTCCGCCGCCGCCGTTTTTACCGAGATCCGTTGGTAACTTAACCATCTCATTTTTTTTTATCAATTATTAGTATAATGTTACAAAGACAGACTGGTAAGCTTACCTGAAAACCGGTATTTTTACTGATTTTTTCAGGTAAGAATACCACTTTTATTGGTAATCAATCCCCGGTAACTTTACCATTTTATCTCGGTAATTCTACCACAGTCGATAAAAACTATTGGCGTTTTTCCCAAGGTCCATCGGTAACTTTGCCATCTCACTATTATTGGTAATTTTACAGAGACAGAATGATGAGATTACCAATAGAACCTTATTTTACCAACCGTATTTCAAGGTATGAAATAAAATACAGAGGAGGGAAAATTAAAAAAAAAAAAAATCCAATGAAAAATCGGTGTCAGTCAACGCAAAGACATAAGTTGTGAGGTTGCGAAGCGCCGATCCATGTATAAGAGGCTTCAATTCGCACACGCAAGTCATATAGCGGTCATAGCATAGTGACAATGTGCTGGCCTTCCACCGTAGCGATTGGGGTTCGAATCCCCGCGGAGGCTCCGGGGATTTTACGCTCGTCTTCGTCAAAGGACCTGACGGCTGAACCTAACGGCAATCGGCTGACAACTTTAACCCCTTTTTTTTGGCGATTTTATCAATCGCTAGGATCATCAACATCTGAGCGATCATCCTCGATCTTATCGCGATAAAATCGCAATTTTTTCGGGCCGATAAAATCGCAATAAAATCGCGAAAAGATCGAGGATAATCGCTCAAATGTTGATGATCCTAGCGATTTTATCGCCGATAAAATCGAGGATAATCGCGACTTTATCGGCGATAAAATCGCGATTTTTCCGTTGAAAAATGCTACTTGGGCAGGGCCCGAGATGGGATGTGGCGGGCCTGGCAACATACCTGTATACTTTAGAATGTTTGTGAAGAAATTAATGAGAAAAAAAATTACTGACGGAACAATCACAATCACTGCCTGTGCAAATGTTAATTAAACAGTACTAAAGCACATTATCGATGGTGAAAGTGCAGACGTGCGAATTTCGGAAGAAACGATTTTCCAGGAGAGTACAACAACTGTCTGTATTCCTCTTTATTGGCGGTAGAAGGGTAATAATTCTTGAGGATAGCAAGAATAAGATGTTGCTTCAAACTCCATCAGCAGTTTCAATAATTTCTCGAACTGTTGGAAAATACGGCAGAAATGCCGAGATTCGCGTTTTTGGCACTACGAATCGACACTTCATCAGGAGATACGCATTTTTGTAATTGTTTTTTAAACTTGTTGGCGAATTTGGATCATTTAAGAATGAAAAAAGGGTTTCAAACTTAAAATTCCTTCTCAGATAAGATTTAGTTGGTCATCAATGCTCCATCCATCCATGTTTTACGCTTTCCTAATGGACCAGTGGACAAAGTACCTTTTCTTCAATTTTAATTATTCACAGTTAATCAAAGAAAGTTCATTTTCGCCGTGCGAAACTTTTAAAATTCACAACCTTTTTTGAGTACGTTGCGATCTTGTAAACGGCGAATTTTTCGGTTTCGCTACAAAATACGATGACCAAACCAAGGGACTTAAAAAACACAATCTGATCCAGCCGCCTGCGCTCTCTTCCTTAAAATAAGTCGTAGAGACCAAAAACAATCTTATTATTTTTTCGAAATAATATTCCTCGGCATTTTTCGAATACGCAGCTCGATTTAAAACAAAAAATTATGAACTTTTTGGTCAACATCATTGTACAAGGCCACTCACAATGAATACAAAAGAGCGCCCTCAAATCAATCCGTAAACATAATGCAAAATTCTGATACCACTATTCGGGCGTCACGGCAGTCATTTTGCATACCCGGCCATTTGAAGGCGAATCATTGACTTCAGACAACGGGGTACGATTTACAGCAATGTCATTCGATATTCTTAAGAAGAAAACACTCCGGAGGTCCAAAGCCGGGGGCCGCCCACCTGGCCCCTAAGGAGTCAAAGCCGGGGGCCGACCCCCTGGCATAGAATAATAACTAGCTGCCTCTCCTCCCCCCCCCTCTAAAGCTTCCCCTTAAATTCGCCCCTGCATACGTATCCTATTATGTTATATTTTTCATTGAGACACTGTTCTAGTAATGATGCTAAATAAATCATGTAAGTAGCCAGGAACAAACGATAGTGTGCATAATGCTTGTTCTTCTTCTGAAATACGGAGATAAAAACAATTCTTGGCAGCATGGTATTTTTGGGTAAAATGTCATTGCAAAACAATTTCGACAAGAAAAAAAAAAGGTTTACTTATAGAAACTATATGATGAAATTCACGATACAATCAAGTATGAAAGTAACTGATAGTGAGAACTTCAGTATTTTAGTTTCAGAGACTGGGCTAACCATACATCATTCAACAATGTTATTAATAATGAAAAGAGATTTATTTGAAAAGAAAACAATATTTACAGAGTCAGGAGAGAAAATACATATGTACTTATATCTTACATTTCATTATCAGCTTTTAAAATTATATACTTAGGGCACTCACACTTTTAACAATAAGCATAAATGTGGAACACAACACCATATGTAGTAATACAGTATGTACAATAAAAAGAATCAAGAATTAAATGGGAAAATAAATACATTTACACTGAGAATAAATAGGTATGAACATCATAAGGTAAAACTTGCTTCCATGAAAAATTAAATAAAATTAACTTTCCTAGTACTTCAAAGCAAATAAAAAAAGAGATGACTTATGACTTATAGTAGGTAAATAGACTTGTATTACTTACAATATTAAACATTGAAGGGTAGAATATCTTACCTAAATGGTTAAGATGTTTCTACTCTTTGGAAAACTGTAGGACACTTGCCCCTTTTTTTTGCATACATGAAACTACAGGTTTCGGGGAGGAACAGGATTTTGAGGACATGGCAAATAAAGTTACTTCAATTCAATTCACATCTGATGACTCAAACAGAATTAAATCAGAGAAAAATAGTAAAATTATGACACATTCAGTCAAAATTACTATTGTCAATCTAATATGCAAGATTTAAAATAATGAAAGTTGACAAACATCACTGCAGCTAACAGTATAGAGAATTTCAGATAAATAAAATAATGAACGGGTGTCAAGATTTTAATGTATGTTGAAATTCATTAATTTCGTCATAAAATAAGGGCTGTTACATTAATAATTTGTCATGTAAGGCTATTGATTTGTTGGTTATGAAAAATTTCCCCCTACTTTTTTTCTTATCTCACCCAGACATATTGCAAAATATGCCGCACAAGAGACAGCGACACTGAATAGGAACCACATTATTCTGTTGCACTGCTGCTTGAAGACCCAAAGTGTCTGATGTTTGTACGTACTTTTTTTGTTACATTATGCTGATGTTTTTTCAGGAGCTAAATTATGAAAGCAAAAAAAATTTGCTCCCGACAAGAATTGGAGTTCAAATAATCCTTTTTATTCAACCTGCAAGGACAGATTGGGACAGACCAAAACGTTTTAACGAAGATAGCTAGCTGGTCATCAATAATAGGCTAGGACGACAATTTGCTGTCTTTGTAAATCAAGGAGCTTCATTAGGAGAGCAGATTCTGAGTAAAGAATGTTTGAAAGAAAGTATACGGCACATTCTTTCACTTCACTCAACTAACTGAAACTCAAGGCTATTTAAACTAAGATTGTGGTCATCTGTCAAGTGCTTCTGTAGCGTTTGAATGTGATCAAAATTAGAACTACAGAATGAGCAATGATAGATAAGGTTGGCATCTTCATTTACGATTGGATGCGATGGCATCTCCTCCTCATACTCTTCACTTGCGTACTCATCTTCTTGTATGACCACAGATTTTGAGCTGAACCTGCCTGATGGTTTACTTTTTCCACCTGTCCTCGAATAACTGGGACCAGCACTGTAATGTGAGGATGAAGCTGCATGATGACGAGAGTTGACAGAGCGACTTTGCGGAGTCACATAATCATCATCAGAGTCATACTTGGGCACTGGTTTTCGAGGACTCTTCCTGGGAAGTTTGCTTTCACTTTCAATATGAGGAGGGCCTTCAAGATTGCCAAACCTGCTGGATTCACCACGTTTTGGAAGTACGCTCCCGCACACATGATTCATCATCACCTCCCAGTCGGAGCTTTGGATCTTACACTTGGGACAACAATATGAGCCAGGGTTTGTTGCATCTTTGAAATGATGTTTCGAGTGCTTCGAAAGTTGGATGTAAGAATCATACTGACTGTCACAAATAAGACATTGATAATCTTTGTAAGTTTCACTACCATGGGCGAGTGTCATATGTACACGGAGGTCTTTGAATTTTGCAAATATCAAACCACAGTTTTCACAGCGGACAATAGGCTTTTTAGACTTGGTTACAGTATAAGCGAGCTGCTGGAGTGAATCATTGCAGTACTTGACGTGTTTTTCTAAAAATTTCTCGAACATGTAACCACGCCCACAGCGGGTACAATGGAAAGCAAATTTATCATTGTGTTGCAGTTGAGAATGAAGCTCTAGTTGCTTCAGTCCGAGGAAGGCTTCTTTGCAGTGCTTGCATTGGAATTTGTCAACAGCATGAACTCTTTCATGCATTTTCAGTGAGCAATCTGTATCATATCTCTTACCACAGGCGCCATTACTACAGACAAAGTTTCCATCACCACTACCTTGGGAATAATGAGCTTTTAAAAGTTTGGCAGAACCGAACGTCTTGTCACAGTAGGGACACCATGTGGCTCTTTCAACGCCTGGCTTCGGCCTTTTCCTCTTTCCTCCACATTTCGCTTGGTGATTAGTGAAGAACTCAACGTCATTGTAACCACATCCACACTTTGAACATTGGTACGTGCATTTGTCTGCATGAACCTTCCTTTTATGAACGTAAAGGTTTATGAATCGTGAGAATTTATGCTGGCAGAAATTACACTCATATCTAAAATCGTTCTTGTGTTTATCTTCATGGACGTTCCTGATTGTGTGTGTTCGGAAACTCTTTTCACAGAAGCGACATTTGTAAGGTTTCAATCCGGAGTGTACTGATGCATGTAATTTCAATCTCTTACTGTTATGGAATGTTTTACCACAAATCTGACAAAGGAAGCTCTGGTCCCCATGCAAGTTTCGTTTGTGAATCTTGCAATATTTCTCGCATGAAAATTCTCTTCCACACACATCACAAATTGTTGGAGTTTTGGTGTGTGCTGTTTCCTTGTGCTTGCTCAAATTGGTTTTCTTCTTGAAGGTTTTCCCACATTCTTCACAGGTATAAGTAATATCATGAGTTTCGAGGTGCTGGTAGTACAAGTGTACTTTCGGGAAAGTTGCTTCACAGTGCTCACAAGTATATACAGATCTGTCCTTCCTCATTGGTTTGCACTTTGTCTCATGACTTCTCAAATTGATTAAATTAAGGAACTCTGTTTCACAACCTTCGCATTTGTGAAGAATCTTATCATGGTAGTATATTTCGTGTGTAAGTTTCAGAAGCCTGGATGAAAACCATTTTTCGCACGTCGGACATTGGGTACTTCCATAGGACTCTCCACACGATATATCTTTCTGCAAAAAAATTAAAAACCAAACAAAATTAGAGAGAAAAAATTACAGGAAGTCAACAAAATTAATAATTAAAAGCAAAAACCATTACATTTCATGTTGATGTAAATAAAGAGTTTTGAATTTTGAGTTTGAAAAAAATTCTTGCCATAAATAATTCGGGGGATTTATGACAATATGAATCATTTCACATTTGATTCTGTGGGCAGATCATAAAAATAACGTGAACGCAAAAAAAAATGCAACAGAAGCTTGACTGAATTATATTCACAATCATTGTTCATAGTTTATGTAGTTATGCATAGAACTAAGTTTTTAGTCGATCCATAGCACAAGTTTTATTTTGGTTCTTAACGGCGACTAGCTTTTTTTCCCTTGCTTTTTCCTTTAGGAAAATTGCGGAAATTTCAGACAAAGTTGTGTTATGGTTCTCTTGAAAAAAAGTCAAATGGTAGTGTGAAATACTTAATGTGTAGAAATTTTTTTATGGGGATAACCAACACATGTACAACTTGATTGAGGCATGACAAACGTTATTTCAATCGAAATTGATTTTGTGCATTTTATTTTGAGAGCAATATTTTTCCTTCCCAAATTGATTCTGTGCATTGAAACATATGCTGTCTTGAGAGCAATCTTTTTCCATCCAAACTCAGAAACTAAGAAAAAGAAATAACGTGAACCCACCAATTCATCTTCTGGATGGGTTTTGCGATGTCGTAAGAACATGGTTATTGAATTGTGTTTCTGGAACTTCACTCCACACAGCGGACAAGATTTTTCCAGGCCTAGATGGACGCTCTTCACATGGCGATCGAGGGTGTTGCCATTCACAAAGATTTTACCACAGATATGACAGTTGTTTGGATCAAACCCTTCTGATATGTAGCCATTGAATGAAAAATCTTTGAAGTCACTTGATGTGATGCAAACAGTTGAGCCATCTAGCTGCTGCCTCAGGTGTTGGCGATACAATTTTCTGCAAAAGCAAAAAATATTTCTGAAATAAGTATTAAATAGGCACCAAATTTTTCATGAAATCAATGTGAGTACGTAACGCACTCATACTTATCGAAGGAAGCATTCTTGATAAAATGCTCCTTTATGACAGATCTGCTCCTTGACATGTAATTTGTACTAACATAGAGTTCTGAAAGAAACCACACTTTAGAAAGCGAACAAGTTGTCATGATATGGTTCTCAAAGACCGTTCATAAAACACATAATGCTGAAAATCGGATGTTTTAACTCCACCCTCTTCCTCAGGACGCATCCATTACATAAGTTGGAACCCCCCTAATGAAAATTATTTGACGTTTACTTTAACCCCTCCTTCCCGTAAATTCGCATTTTGTGATGAATTTTGGATAAAAAACGCTACCTTGCGCCCATTTTCAATCTTAGATTTTCAAAAAATGCGTTTTGACTCGTGTAATGCAACCCTGAATATTCCTTCTTCTCCTTGTGAGGCACCCAAACACAGACTTAGACCCTTCCTCCTAGAGCATAACGTAAATCCTGAGCAGTCTTTTGGACCAATATGGCCTAAAATTTTCGGGGTGACAATATTTTGGAACACAGGGTTTGCAGTCATGTTTTGCCTCTTTAAAGTAGGTTTTTGACATTTTCTTATAGTCAATTGTTAACCATATCTACCTAATACTTTTTATAGTTTTTCACAAACAGCAAAAAATCTATTGATTCTATAATTCTAGATAATAAATATTTTAAATTCCTGAGTCTACTCCCTGAAGGGCTTTGGGAGGATAGGGGACTTTGGCGGCTAGGTGACCCAGAATGCCAGAGAGCGCTATAAAAGCGGCTTTATACATACAAATTCTTGAGGATTTTTTCCCCATTCAATCCCTGTCATCTCGGCCTGTTTCCAACAATCTATTATAATTTTAAGGTGCAACATACATTTGAGATTTTTTTTTTTCATTTATCTCACACTGAGATTTGGATGCAGCTCATGCTCAAAAAAATACTGTGCTCCACATATGTTGTACTACCTACTCTCTCAGCCCTGTTACCGAGAAAAAAGGAAGTAAAACTTAAAATAAGCTAATAAAAATCCTTACTTTGAGGGGAACGTTGTTCCGCAGTTATCACACAAGGTCTTTGTGTCACAGTACAGTAAATGAGAACCACGAAGTCTAGATGGAATTATTGCGTCACATTCATCACATTCTGTAGAATTGATCTTGAAGCATTGATTATAGTGGAGTTCAAAGATAAAGATGGACTTGAAATATTCACCACAGAAGATACAATTGACAGGTGAATTGGTCTGCAATGCCTTTATTTCCTCTGATAGATCCACTTGGACACCATGCTTTAGCATGCAGTTATAGTAATGAGCCAAGTAATCCTTTTGTTCATGAAATTGCTCCTCACAAAGTCCGCACTGGACAATGAGCTGAAAAAAAAGAGAGAAAAAAGAGGAGAGTTAAAAACAGTCGAACTCCATTGCGCTTACTCATAAAATTTCTGGGCGAGCAAAAATGATAGCTTTAACACACGCAACTTTTTAATGTTTGTAAAAATCTGATACTTTAGCGAGAATTTCTAGAATCTTACATCTTGTAAGTCGCTATTTTTCTGCCTCAAAGCATGAAACACCAGCCAAGCATTTAAAATGTTCATTATATTCAAAACTTTTTTATTATTTGAATTTTTTCATGTCACTGGTGTGTTAAGTAAGAACATGATCTGGAGCAATCAGGGATAGCTCAAAGCCTAAAACATGGCCAAGTGAGTTCTTTCTTCTTTATAACATACATAATATGCCTACAATGGGAATGTACAAACTTGCCAATGCTTTGAAAACTAATTTCCTAAATTTTCCAGTTATGACATGATAGCTTGGTGTATAATCACTTCTTTTGAAGAAAATTTTGAAATCCTTCGGTTTCATTATGAACAAATTTAATTAAATCTCTAAGAATTTATTTAAAAATCCAAAAAACTATTCCATGAAAACTTCTGGTCAAAATTATGATCGGCCATTTGGGATAATTTCCCAGAAAAAGTTGAGATGATTATAACATTCCAGGCAGGTTATTTCTATTTCATTGAAACAGTTGAGCTATTTTGTATGCTCTCTGATTCTGCTAAAATGAGAATGTTTAATTTTTCCTATGCAATGCCAAAAATTACAATTTCTATAAAACACAACATTTATTATTTATTTGAATGTTTTAAAGATAATTTGACAAACTGAATTACCTTCTTCTGTGATTTTTTCTTGCAGACAATTCTGAGCAGTTCCGGATTGTGGATACAACCATGAGTGACAAACAGAGGATAGTTACTGAATTGATTTTTGCACACTCGGCAATCATACAAGTGATCACACCGCTCCATCTCAACCATGCTTTCAAACTTTTTTCCACAAGTGGAGCACCCAAAGTTATAGACTTTCTCAGTCTCTTCACTTTTCGTCCACTGATTTGTACGATTGAAGTCCACTCTGAAGTCTCGAATGAATTTGAGGGCAAGTGAATTGGCGTGAATTTTCTCATGATGCAGGTACTCATTCCAGTCGGTAAACTGCTTCTTGCAAATGGAGCAATTAAAATTATGAGAGCAGAAGAATTTATCTTCTTCATCGTAGAATTTTTTATTGCACGTCTCACAATCCGTTGATTTCTTTTC
The DNA here is from genome assembly GCF_001854935.1 of Bemisia tabaci. Taxonomy (NCBI): domain Eukaryota; kingdom Metazoa; phylum Arthropoda; class Insecta; order Hemiptera; family Aleyrodidae; genus Bemisia; species Bemisia tabaci. Next base: position 3,421,107 of record NW_017552543.1, read on the forward strand.
GTGAACCTCACATTCATGTAGTATCAGTTCATCTTTGGAAGTGAAAATCACTCGACAATACTTGCAGCGTACCATGTGATTAGCAACTGAATGAGCGGTCAATTCTTGCTCTTTCATAGTTTTATTGCAGAAGCAGCAAGTTGTCCTGAACGGCTTCTTGGGTGGAAGTTTAGGGGCTGCTGGTTTTGGACTTTTTTGTGGTTTTTTCTGTGGATTATTCTCTAAGTATTGAAGAACTCGATTCTTCTCCTCTTTTAACATGGTGCTGATGATCGAGTAAGCTCGGCGACGAGTGACCTCTGTGAAAGAATCATTCATCAGAGAGAAATGATGAGGAACCAGTTTGTTGTTTATTTTTGAGTAGTAAACAACGTACGTGACCAGCATGACACCTTCATCTTCATCTTTGGTTTCTTCACCTTCATTTGGTGTTTTCAAAATTTGTATTGTGAACCACCTCTTAATCTGGAACAGATGCAATACAATTAAACAGATGTCAGGAGTTTCAAGATTAACTTTTTTCTGCATTGCTTAGTGCTATGATGCATGTTGAGAATACGTTGTACTTGGCTTTTTTTTCACTATTAGGTACAAAAATAACAAAAAATTTAAAGAATTACAAAAAGAAAAAAATGAGAGTAAATTATCTAAATCATGACATAACCCAGTTGTGAATTTTACTCGCCAAATTACACAGAACTTTGATCTCTGTGCAAATACTCATCCTTATTGAATATAGAGCTTTTTTTGCCGAAACACCTAAGTCCGATTTAATGAATTGATATAGACCTAGTGTGTTGAGACTATGCCTTAAACAACATACCTATGCTGCTGTAATAGCAAAGAGAGCAGTAAGTGTCAAATTTTCAAAATGGAAAAATTTGTGTGTTTGAAATAAAATCGGTTGATTTTAACTCATCCAAACGATTTCTAAGAGTCTTTCGGATGATGAAAGGCAAATTTGACCAAAAACGTAGGCTTCTTTCAGTAAAATTTTCTGGTAAGACATATCTGAGTCTGTTTTCTGAAAACTTCATTTTTGCACTAGCTACTCTCATTACGATCTCGGCAGTATGTGTATACCTTTTCTTGGTTTCATGAGGAAAATAATTAAATCAGAAACCTACAAAAATTGAAATAGGTACGAACGTTCATTCGGAAACAGGAATTTTCTGAAGAGCCAAATTAAGCGACAACTTAAATTTTAATATTGAAGAAAATTAGCCAAATTAAGCGACAACTTAAATTTTAATATTGAAGAAAATTCTATGACTTTCATGCAGGGAGACTTAAAACTTGCGTACCTGTTCTGTCTGAAGGGATTCTGAAAACTTGGCTAGCTCTTCATCAGGATTGACTCCAGTTCCTTCATTAGTGGAGACTATTTCATCAACTTGATCATTTCCAGTTATGCTGGGAGTTTCTGATTCCTTGATGACTTGACAATCATCGTCTGCGGGGTGGTTTTCTACATCCATACTTTCAGATAATTTTTCAGTAGTTTGGGTCTCAGTTCCTGAAAAGGAGAGCACAGTTTGTACAAGACTCCAGAAAAATTTGTAGATTGAAAGAGGGTGCCTGGTTAAAATAAAGGAAAAGAGAAGGAAAAAAACTTTTTTGGTGCAGAGGGTGCGCGCAGGTCAAGAGTTGATCACTAAACAAGATGCAAATCTAGGCATCCTAGTGCATGTTTACAAGTTAAAACCTTACGTATAACATGATTTTTTCAATGAATAAATGAAATTAAATCCAACAAAAATATTGATAATTCTCAATGCATAAATTCAAACTTCTCAAAAAAAAAAAAACAAAAAAAAAATCTACTCAAGTTAAATTGCACACTAAATGTTATCAAGAGTTTTTGCAGGAGGAAAATATGCCAGACTCAATATAAGTGCTTTGGCTCCACTTTGGAGAGCACATCGGGAAGGAACACTACTTATTCAGAAACTGTTGCCAAACCATCGTAATGCTCGATTTGATTTACATTCACTAATTCACACTAAATCACACTCTAATTCTTCATGTGAGCGTACAATGTAAAGATTCCGTAATAAATGCTTAATTAAAATAAACTGGCTTGAGTCGGAGTTAATTTTGGTGATTTTTATTGCATAGAGCGGGTTCTGCGTCAAATTTTAAAGAGAAGTCAAGACTGGTAATATTAATACCTAGTCTGGGGGTCCATTCTAAAAAATGAAGGCTGGTATAAGAGGAAAAAAACTAGATCTGTCGAATCAGCTATCATAGGTGCAAATATACTTCAGTGTCCCTAAGATTGGCAGTTTGTAATATAAAGTATTACCACAGTAAGTATTAATAATGAGCTTGTTTAGTAATTTTTTAATGCTTGCATTTAGAAAAGTAGAGAGTGGACTTGGTTCAAAGGAATTTTCTTGCATTGTTGTAAACGATAAAAAGCCATGAAAAAAAGAGTCCAAAGTTGTATATTCTGACCCCTTATTTGAACGTGTATTGCCGAAAAAGCCAACGTGACATTCAAGAAGTCAATCCTGCTGAGGGTACACTTACAACTGTGAGTTTCCTCAGCGGCAATTCATGGCCCGTGCAGCCACATATTGATAACAGCTACACAGACAATAAATCGCAGCAGAGAGGATGTAAGTACTTGAATTCTCTCTGGGCCTCTCTCTTTATATTTTGGTCATTATTTGATTTTTGCAACTTGTTTGTGTTTTAATCAACTCCGCCTAGAGGAGAGTTGTTTTTCTCTTGCTGGTCCCAAGCCCAGGAAAAGGAGGAGGGTTGTGCGTAGGGCTAGCAACCCTACCACGTAAAAAAAAACAAAGCTACGAAAACCAAGACAAAGCCTCGGTACCCAGAAAACCCACGGATAAAGCGACCTAAAGAGTATGGATCACGGAAAAAACCCCAAAAAACCAAGGACATTATACTAGCCACATGGAATATAAGAACGATGAAGAAGGCAGGGAAAATGATGGAAGTGGCCAAAGAACTGCAGAAATATGCCATTGACGCCTTAGCCGTCCAAGAGATCAGATGGCAAGGAGAAGGAAGAATAGACAAGAAAGAATTCAGCATGATATACAGTGGAACAAGTGAAAATACAGGGCAATTTGGCACAGGATTCCTACTATCCAAAGCAGCAAGAAATACTCTCCTAGAATATGAAAATATCAACCACAGAATCTGCCGAATAAGAATAAAAGGAAAATTTAGGAATATCACCATTGTGTCAGTGCATGCACCAACAGAGGAGAAAGAAGAAACGGAAAAGGAAAGTTTCTACGAGGCACTCGAAAAAGTGTGTACAAAAGTAAGCCAGCATGACATGCTGATAGTCTTGGGAGACTTCAATGCAAAAGTTGGAAAAAACGAAGACCAAAAACAAGTAGCTGGTATTCACACGCTACATGAGAAAAACAATGATAATGGTAACATGATGGTACAATTCGCAGCAAGAAATAAACTTTATGTCAAAAGCACAGCATTCGATCACAAAAGAATCCATCTTGGAACCTGGAAGATCCCAGGAAGTGAAGAAGTGAATCAAATCGATCACGTACTTGTATCCTCAAGACATATGTCATCAGTAATTGATGTAAAGAGCTGCAGAGGGCCTAACTGCGACTCAGACCATTTCCTTGTAAAAGTTAAAGTTAGAGAAAGAATCGCAAATGTAATGAAAGGGCCCAAACATGAAGTGAAGCGCTGGGCCACAGAAAACTTAAGCAAGAATAAAGAATTACAAAAGAAGTACGTGGATGTCTTGAACAGCAAGCTAACGCAAGAAACAGATGGAATGGAAGGAAGGGATCAAACGCCTGAAGAGATTTGGACAGTAACTGAGAAAGCAATTTTAGAAGCAGCAAAAGAAACAATTGGAGAAAAACGAAAAACCAGAAATGAAGAATGGTTCTATGAAGAATGCATGAACATCATAGATCAAAAAAACGACGCAAGAAAAAAGATGCTGCAAAGAAACACAAGAGGAAATGAAGAAAGATATCACAAAGCAAGAAAAGAAGCTAATAAGCTTCTTAGAAAAAAGAAAAAAGAAGCAATGATACAACAAATGGAAGAAATAGAACAATTAAGCAAGCAAAATGAAAGTAGAAAATTCTATGCTGCCGTTAATAGAATGAGAAAAGGATTTCAACCGAAAACAAGCGGGTGCAGAAGTAAAGATGGTCAGTTACTAGGAGAAGAAAAGGACATAATGGAGAGATGGGCAGAACATTTCGAAGAGCTGCTAAATGAAAAGGAAAGGATGATACTAAACGACAAAGAAACAATGGAAAAAGAAGACCACACAAATGAGGATGATTTATCACAAACACCAACTATAGAAGAAGTTGCGGAAAGAATCAGAAGAATGAAAAATAACAAAGCTCCAGGCGAAGATGGAATTACAGCAGAGCTCCTTAAAAATGGAGGACAAATGTTAATCAAAGAAATGCATGAATTAATAAAAGCAATATGGAAATCAGAAAAAATGCCATCAAAATGGAATATCGGAACAATTTGTCCAATATTCAAAAAAGGAGACAAATTAGAATGCAAGAAGAATTATAGAGGCATTACACTCTTAAGCACGGCATATAAAATAATGTCATCAATTTTAAATGAAAGACTGAAGAAGGTAGTCGAAAAGAAGATAGGTGAATACCAACGCGGCTTCCGAACAGGAAGAGGCACAGCCGATCAATTATTTGTGATCAGACAAACCATGGAAAAATGTCATGAGTACAGAATCGATTTACACATGCTCTTCGTAGACTTCAAGGAAGCATTCGACAGGGTCAATAGAAAGGCACTCATAAAGGCCCTGGATGAAATGAATGTACCAAGAAAGCTCATCAAACTTATAACAATGACCATGAGTAGCACCAAAGCCAAGGTTAAAATAGGAAATAAAGTGAGCAATGTTTTCGACTTTAACAAGGGCGTGAAGCAAGGGGATGGATTGTCAAGTACGCTATTTATAATAGCGCTGCACATGGCGGTCAAACATGTCGACCAAAGAGGGACAATATTCACGAAATCTAGTCAAACATGTGCCTATGCAGATGACATTGCCCTAATTGCGAGAACTAAAGAAAAATTAATAGAGATCTGTAAAGAATTGGAAAAAAGAGCAAGAGATTTAGGACTAGTGGTAAATGTAATTAAAACCAAGTACATGATATTATCATCCTCAGAGTCAAGAAGAAAACCGCAAAACTTAATAATTGATGGCAAAGAATTTGAAGGAGTCAAAAAGTTCAAGTATCTGGGAAACCTAATCGATAATGAAGCCAGAACAACTACGTCAATTAAAGATAGAATACAAACAGGTAATGCAGCATATTATGCCAACTTGAAGCTAATCAAAAGCAGACTGATATCTCGGAAGACCAAGTTACAAATATATAAGACCCTTATTAGACCAATTGTTACATATGGCGGAGAAACATGGACTATGACAGAGAATGACAAGAGCATGCTGCGAAGATTTGAGAGAAAAATCATAAGAAGGATCTTTGGAGCCATCAAAGAAAATGGAGAATGGAGAATTCGAAACAACGGCGAAATCGACAAGATACTGGAACAAGAAGATATAGTTTGATTCATCAAATCGCAAAGAATTCAATGGCTAGGGCACGTTAGCAGAATGAAGGAGGAAAGAATGCCAAAGAGAATCATGAAAGCCAAAGTTCTATCGAAAAGAAAGAGAGGAAGGCCAGGGCTGAGATGGCAAGATGAAGTAGAGAAAGATCTTAGAGTAATGAACGTATCAGGATGGAAGGAAAAGACCATGGACAGAACAGGATGGAGGCGCGTTGTCTTGGAGGCCAAAGCCCACCCCGGGCTGTAGCGCCAGTAGTAAGTAAGTGTGTTTTAATCTTATTGCGTCATTTATCTGGTTGCAGATGACCTGTTTTCAGACACACTTACCTGAGGGATCAGTTGTATTGTTAATCTGTTGGTTTGTCTCCGGTGGTTCGATGGTGTCAACAGCTAGATTGATAAACTTCGGCTTGTGGGTGTTAGTTTGTTGCTTTGACTTCTCTGCATCCTCGTCGTTGACTAGAATGATATACACAGGTTCATCTAGCTCTTGACTTGTGGTATTTAAAATTTCCGAAAGATTCAACAATGTCCTGTTATCTCGTGAGTTTTTGTCCAATTCAGCCAGAGCCTCAGTAGCTATATTCTTCACTGCATCAGCTCTGCAACATGAGTTCAATTCAATCATTACGGAAGTATTCTTTTAAAAACAGAGTCCTTGAATGTAGCATAGATTTTTTATTTGCGTGACCGTGCCATATTAGGAACAATGACAGGATGGAGGTACGGTACTGATGCTGAACTGTTATGGTACTTAGTTCCTGAAGGGGTTATGGGTAGATGGAGGAAAATGGCGTTTAGATGCCATAGAGGGCCACAGAGTGCTATGAAGCGACATGTATATATAGATTAACCATTTTTTCTTAAAGTTTGCTGGAAACATGGTTTTGTGAAGGTGAAATCAGTTCAGGTCCGCCACAAGGAGGGGGATACAAGGTCCATGATACCGGGGCCTAGGATATACTACTTTGAATTCACAAGTAACCCTTGTCGGGGCCCAGACCTTAAAACTACAAGGGCTCGAGATGGAATGTGGCTGGCATGAATCAGTTCATTGTTAAAACAATGTCACAGTTTATTGCTGATGTCACTGAAGTATACGGAGGATGAATGGGGACTAGGCTGACTTATATCCCCTTTTATTAGGTATCTTTGCAGCAAGATGCTAGAGATGGCTTTAAAGAAAAGTAAGAGTGATCTTCTTTTTTTCTGCGCAGATGCTAATTTTTGGACTTCTGCGCAGTTACACTATCCACATGAAAATGTCTGTCAATTTGCGACAATGCATAGAATAACAAGTTCGAATTCTGTGCCATTGATGTGAAATGGAGCTGATAGTGCACCGGCTAGGGCTCGAGAGCATTAAAACCTGAATTGGGATCTGCATTGATGACAATCTAAAATATGGAAAAACAGCTACCTTTTATCGCAAAGAAACAATTCTGAAAATCGTAAATTTTTCCCAGGCTCAACTAATGATAAAAATCTAAGCTTGAAGAGAACTGAGCTCGATTGGTCAAAAAGATCTAGGCGGAGCAAAAAGATCGGACCTCTGAATTTAAGGTGGATGGCCCAATATTTTTTCACCTCTTGCAGCCGTTTGAGATTTTTGGGTAAAGCGTTGCATTATTTTACTTTCCTTCCAAGAATTTCAGTTGAGGAGAGTTCGGTGGGGGCAAAGAAATCAAGCCTACCAGGAGAACGCAACCAGTTTGGCTCTTATTGAAGCATATCATGTGAGAGTAGCGGAACAGTCCTGATTTGAACCACGTTTACTCTGCAGTGCCATGGAGCCATAAAAGTGAATTTACTCTCGTTTTAAAGTAGGCGATTGTTTTGATCCAAAGCAGTTTCTAGTCATACAAATAGTTGGGTAAAAGGTTATTTGAATGTAATTTTCATCCACAAAGATCAATTTCCCCAAAGATAAATGCATTGTACATACATGAATGGATGTAACTTTCCTGACATTTTGTGATCTTTAGAACCTGATTATATTGCCTAATATTAGCTTATACATATTGACCTGATATTGCTTTCAACCTATCAGTTCCAAACAGAGAACTTGGTGTATGAAACTAGTTGGAGAGTAAATGCAAACCAAAAAAGCGAAAATTAAACTTACTCTTCCAGAGTTTGGATTTTTGAATTTGAGAAGAAAGCAGGAACGTTGGATACGTTAGCTCCAGGCGAAGTCTATTGAAACAGGGAAAAACAAAGAAAAAATATCAGTGGTGCGGTACAAGTCAATGGATGTGTCTGCAGTCAAGGCCAAAAAACGTCACATTTAAACAAAGTATTATCAGTTCCACAGTTAGTCTTTGTTTTTTTCCATTGCAAGCACCCTGTTGTACAGATCCTAACAATCAATAGAGAGTATTTTCAAAATGAGTTTGATCAATGAATAACTAGGGCATGAGTTAAAAATTTCGCTGAGTAAATGGAACAGTATTATCTAAAGCTGAAATTGAGTTATACAGAGTGATTCAAAAGTCCTGCACCACCCCTAAAACCTCTGTAGTTCTTGCTTTTTTTAATGCTGGTCCCTTTACAATTTTTGGGATTCCCTAAAGTCGTTTCCTTAGACCTCGGAGCACTCACAAAATGTCAAGTCTCTATCTCAGTTACATATGTAGTTCATAAGTTACAGGGGTGATGCGTAGTGGTGATTATGCAGAGCTTATAAGTCGCCCAGTATGATTTTTCAGTTCCACCACTTGATTTCTTGGCCATTTTTCATTGAATCAGCTAATCAATAGGTAAGAGGCAGCTTCCTTGGAAGTCAATGACTGGTTGATCATCTGATCCAATATAGAGTACCTTTATAGACAGAGTATGGCCATTCGTATCTTTTTACTACAAGAAAACTGTTCCGCTTTTTGATTAGTCAACGAGTTTTTAGGCTTCATGATGCTCTTACGGCCGTAAATAAACAAACAAGATGGCGGCTCACCATAACATCGATAAGAAGCTAAATTTGACAAAAATTTCATTTATACGGCTGTAACAATTTAAACTAGCATATCTACGAATAACACACAAAAAACACATGAAAACATTGTTAAATCGCCTTTCACCTTTATCACAGGAGGATGTAAGATGTGCATAACCTCAATCTTGCTTGCTGATAATGGCCATCTTGTTTGTTTATTTACGGCCATAAGAACATCGTGTCAGCCTATTTTCTTGCGACCAATGAAAAACCGGAACAGAAATGGCCATACTCTGTCTATAAAGGTACTCTAATCCAATAAAGGTATAACAAAGAAATTAAGTGAACCAATCAACCAATTACAAAACTATTCTTCCTAACTTGGATCGCATTTAGCAAAAAGGAACTAGCGGGATTACAGTGTTGTCAAAATCGTGTAACTTCTTCCTTTTAAAAATATGTACTCAATATTAAGTGCAGTATTAAATTTTACACAATTATTTTCCTGTAAAATTAACAATTTTTGGTAGGAATAAAAACTATTTGCTATTCTGAGGGATTTTTTTTAGATAACTAATTATGAAAAAGCAACATTTTTACAACACTGTAATCGCGCTGGTTCCTTTTTGCTAAATGCGATCTACATAGTCTTGTCCTAACCTTAAGATTGAGACTTTTCAACAATCACTCTCTCTCAAGAGAGGTTTGAAATTAAGTAAGGTGTTTAAAAATTCAGTTATGAGCAAAATAGTGGTTGAATACTTACAGAGACCTTCTTTGGTTTTAGATGACTGTATGCATGGTCATGCGAGAGATTCTGACTTTGAGACTGATTGGTTGATATTGGGGCATGTTTTGAAACTAAGGTGGTTGATCTCTTAGTCGAATTTCCACCAAGGAGAATTTTGTGGAGATTGGCTTTGAGACAATTTTTGACAACTTCTTTTTCCTCATTATCATCATCATCGATTTCCATTGTTTCCACAGGGTTTGATTCCTCAAAGACATAGTCTAAAAACAGGAGAAAAAGAAGTTTAATTTATTGAACAAAATTTTTTTTTTCATTTTAAAAATACTTTGATATTATAACAAGTAATAATGAGAGAAAAAAGACATAATTATCATGAAAGTTTGGGGATTATATGAGATAATTGAAACTTTTAGAAAGCAAAAAATTACGTCATCTACGTAATTCAGTAAAACATTGAAAGATTATTTATTCTCTTTGGCACACGAAATATCACTGATTTATTACTTTTGTTTTACTTGTTTGTTACTTTACTTTGTTGCCCTGTTCCTGTTTAAAAAAAAAAATTCTGTTATAAAAATAAATACTAATACAAAATTTCCTCCACTAGATGCAGGCCGATTATTTTCGGGTCGATATCCGAATCGTATCGTTAAAAGTCGTGTTATCTACATGATCAAGAATCGAGTGATTATTTTCGCCACATCGGTCGATAAATGCGTCATTAATTAAAGGTTGTTCCCCGGGCTATCGTTTCATATCGATGTAAACATAACCTCAAAATAGAGTTCCTTCTGAAATTCGCCGCAGCGGCTCCGAGCCGCAGCGCTGGCGGCCAATGACGTGACCGGTAGACGGTTTGTGATAGGCTGATTATTTGTTTGCACGACGGCAACGTCGCAACCGTTTATCCTGTTAACGATATCGATAAATGCGGCAAAATAATCACGTCGACTATGAATTGTCGATCGTTAAATGAATTTTGACACGTTATCGATTCAGATATCGACGCGAAAATAATCAGCCTGATGTGCTCACTTTTGCACCAACAAAAAACTCTCTGACTCTTGAGCGTTTACCCTACAGAGGCTGATATGAGATTACAACTCAAAAGTAGTTACGCGAAAAGCAGACAAATTTTTAATGAGTTCATTTGGTGTGATTTACAGAATCTACTGATGAAGATTTCATATCAAAGTCATTAAGAGCTGCATGGCCAAAGGCTGGGTGCAAGATTCTTTGCTTTAACTAGGAGCAACTGTCTTTACCTTCAGTGGGAGATTCATCTCCCTCATCATTCTGTTGGTTTAGCGAGATTTGGGCTTCAGCTTTACTCTGGTTCAAGGTCTCTTGTATCTTATCACTTTCAGTATAAAACCGACCATGTATGGAGCTACCTTTCCTCCTTGCAGGAAACCCAACAGTTGCGGCTAGGTGAGGAGTTTCCCTACTTCTTGGCAACCGCAAATGCAATGGTGTGTACGGTTTTTCTTCTTCCTGAGGAGAAGGCGTGGACAAAGGAAAAACACTTATTAATCAAGGTTGCTGCTAAAAGAAAAAAAGGCAATGCTGTTGCAAGATCCAGAAATTACCTGAAAAACAGGTGTTTCTCCAATAAAGCTTTGAGAGAAATGCATTTCCGTGCTTTATAAAGCTCAAAATAGCTATTATGACTGAAAGAGGAGGCTTATGGTTGAAGGTATTGAAATAATGTTCCTCATTGGTCTGAAGCTTATGGCACCATGTAAGGTGACAACCTATGGTTTCCACCATCTTGAATCCAATGTAACAAAGCCACCATACAATTCAAATCAATGACTAACGACTTCATTAAAATAAGTAAACAACTCGAATATTCACTTCAAACACCAATAATATTGAAAGCACAGTCGAGTGAGGTTTTTCTTTCCTTTGAGAATTCAATATTGTTCTATGAATGTAGCTAGCTTGCGTAGAAAGAGAGCTCCTGTAATCAAATATTGGTGCGAGTCACTAGCTTCTAGTTGATATATTCTACTCGAAAATTGTCAGAATATCTTTTATTAATATTTCCTTAAGAATTTTATACAAATAAAGCAAATTTGAAATTGGAACTTAACAACATTCACTTTTCTTACAATAAATGTTAAATTAGCGGAGATTCTCAGACACTACATTTTAAAATTGTCTTTCTAAACTAAGGCACTGAACAGTGCCTTAGTTTAGAAAAATGTGAAGTTTTATTTCAAAGATTAACTTCTTGTTAAATTCATAGGAAAAACAAAAATATTTTTTTAAAAAAACTGGGACTGAAGGAGATGGATCTGGAACCTTACCTCCTGAATTGGGTCCAGGAATATTGAAGTGTCTTTATAATCTTTGTAGTGTTGCAATAAGCACGCTTCTGTGAGATAACATCTGTATGCAAGATCATCAATGGTTTGCAGGGTTCCCAAACACTCGAGACAAACATTTAGCGGTAACACGTCATATTTATGTACCTGAGAAAAGAAATTATATTGAATATTTATTAAATACCATTGAATGCAGTAAAAGCTATGAGATTTTTGTTCCATAAAAAAAAGAGGAAGAAAAGAAAAAGACCCAGATGCATGGATTAGAATTGATGTATTCAAGAAGAGGGAAACATCAGTGAGATTCCACAATTAATTCTTAACACACTCAAATAAATATGTTGTAGTCAAATCCCAAAAAGCAGCAAAAAAACTCTGATCCAACGTAACCTAGCCAAACTAGAGTTGGTAAAGTACATTGGACTATGGGATTTGACAAGTCAAAACGTCACATTGCGAAAGGACCAGGATTTGGCATTTGACTACAACATATATCTAGGTATCTGCGTCCAGTGTGATAACTAATAGTCTCACGGAAATGAAAAATCATCAAGAGTAAAATGAAATTTAGAAAATGAAAAAAATTAATTTAAGATCATTTAAATGTAATACCTACCATTAAGCTATAGGAAAACTGTGTTGCAAAAAAACAAAAAATAAAATAATATGATGTGCAAACAAACTTGTCCAGGTTCAATGAGTAGACTTGAGCGTAATCTAATCCTGGGACCTCAAATACTGAAGGCCAGCATAGCAACATTATCTCCTGATTAGAGGAGAGTGCATCATCTTCGTTATTGGGCTTTCCTGCCACTTTACTTCACTGGCAGAGCAGACCAGCCTGTATAAGGCCTGCTCAAAGATCCAGTTATTAAAATTTTCTGTATGCTCATGAGCAAGACCCACAAGTGAACAGAACTAAGCGCCAAATTGAGTTCTTTTTGAGGATTTTTGAATTCCGCATAGCACGTTCTGTCAAACGGAACTAAGCGCCATGGAAAAATATTGCGAGTATAGGATGTAGCGAGCATCGCGTTCTATAACACCTGCCAATCCAAGCCCCCTTCTCCCTTCCTCCTCCTAGGTATGGCGCTTAGTTCCGTTTGATAGAAATACATCTAAGTATGCAAACAAAGGACAAAAAAATCTAGTAAGTGATTCTCTGGGTAAAACAATCACTTGTGTTGATACAGCAGATTGAGAAGTTTTCTTTGCAAGCCTAGTGAATGGTTGGAACTTAGGATAAAGTGAAGACCTGCAGGCTGAATATTGAAACTATGTTAATAAAAACATATACAATAAAATAAGATGAAGCACTATCTTAATCAGGCAATACATTGCATTACAATGTCTTATCGAGCAGCAATAAACTTTCAATAAGTGGCTCGATTTTCAAACTCATGCATCAACAAGTTGAGAGATTAGCCCTGGTCACTGAAAAAGAGGAAATCCTTTCTCCTGGGGACCATAGGTAGACGAACGAAAGAATGAAATACTCACCGTGATTGGCATGTAAGTATTCACAAGCTTGCTCAGGGTTTCATCGGTTTCAAAAATTTTGCAGCATGACTTTTCTTTCAATCCACATATTCGACACTGTCCAGAGACTAATTTGTCAACGGCAAATCTCTGCTCAATTCTCTTTGAAAATGATGGAACTGCTTCAGTGTATTTCAGTTTTACTTTCTGAAGAATAACATCTCTATAGGAAGATGATTTGGTGTCTATTACTAATGATTCTCCGGCAAGATTTTGGTACAGCACTGATTTTGACGATTTCGCCATCTTGTGTTGTTCAATATCCTATGATCCTAGGTTGAAGTCAGCAACTTGATGCACTACATACTGCTTTCCTGTTATCGATCTACTCATAACCACTGCCAAAGGGAACTGAACCTGAAAAAAAATTAATTTAGGCTAATTAGTAACTTGAAACAAGATAGAAAACTACAGTAACATTTACCTAGTTTCTTCTTAACATGGATACTTATCGAAGTATTAAGATAGGACTTGTATTAGAAAAAGGATTTTTACTTGTAGCTTTTTGAAAAGGTAATGTTAAGCTTTACTACAATTTTGTTATTAAAAAACTAGTGTTTTACATCCACATTACCTTAAAAAATGCTGGCTTTTAGGACACAAGAGGAGGAAAAAGAGAGCATTGGATGACTAGTGGAGAGTGTTCAGTTGAAAATATGAAAGTTCATACTTCTTAAAACAACACTTTGTTGGAAAAGCGAGAGTACATTTTAAATAACGATAGTAGATAGCCCATGACTGTAAACTCTCATATTCTTTAGATGTGTTAACACATAAAAAGCGGGCGATTCAAGGAAGCGATGGTATTAAAAGTAAAAAGAGCTTTTCTTCAACAACACAGGGAATGTATTGTTGGGAAAAGTATTGTTCTGTGTTGGGTAGGCGTATAAAGGCTTTTTCACCTCAACAAGTCAGTTGCACGCGAGAGATACAGCCAGCCGAATACCCATGGTAGAGATGAATTTGCTCAAAAATCTCGTTGGGCACATCAGAAATGCTTGAAATCTACTCCTTAGCAAACAATCCGTGTGGTTTATAACACGCTTTATCAAATTTACCGCGTCAGCGTGCAGTTTCTCTTGATGGTCGGCTGTCAGGTTTGTCTCGAGAGAGAGGCCTAGCATCAATAATAGTGAAGGAAGAATATCGAATTCGAATGCGATTATTTGAATATTCAAAACTTTTCGATTGCAATTATTTGAGAAATCAAATCTTGCGATTTCGAATACTTTGAAGCGAATATTAAAATCTTTCCGATCATTCCTCCGATTTTTTATTCTTTTGTAACGGTGCTCTACAAATATAACACAGTGGTGGAACAAAGCTTGCGTCAGGGCTCTATTTTTCGCACTTTAGGACAAGTATTTCAACGCGATGGACTTTTTATGAACCATACTGATGGTAACTTGGACTCAAGGAGATGTAGGTCCGTACTGAATGGTTTGCAGGTCTAGAGAGGAATTTTTTAACCTCGTAATTTCGAACTATAGGAGAGGAAGTAGTAGAAAATCACGGTTTTACCTTTGCCAATATTAATCGAATAATAGTCGCATATTCGAATACTCTCACCAACATTCAATTGTGATGCGATTATCTCGGTGACAATAATTTGAATATTTGATTATTGAAATATTTGACCATCCCTACTTAATAAACAAACAATCTCAGGATTATATCTAAACTCTCCTTGCATAAGATTTCAACTGATTCAAAGCTTTGGTTTTTGCAAAATTGAGAAAAAAAAAATAAATAAAGGAGAAAAATGCTTGAAAACAATGGAAATCATGCAATAGAATAAGTTAGTGGAATCATTTGTTTACTTCTCTGCTTGTGCAACCCTAGTCAGCGGTGACTGAGAAAAACTGCCTGCAGACACAGGAGACTTGAAAGAGCGTGTTACACGCTACACAGATTACGCCCTAAGGAATGGATGTCAGACTTTTTCAATGTGCCCAATGTACCTACGTGCGATTTCACCCATGTAGAGGATATTTATTCGGCTGTGCAACAGATGCGTTCTTCGGAGTATCAAAGATTTTCCACATGGATATAAATACGACCTATTTTCTTGCTTTCTGTAGGTGTATTTCATAGCGTTACAGAATACTTCAATTGAGGATAAATGGAGAATCATTAAAAAATAACTAGAGTATCTATCTTAATGGCAGTGATGCTACTTCGGTTTCAGCCAGAGAGCGACGTGTCACTATATAACGAAGGAACCTGTGTTCCTAACTATGATAATTCAGAGATGTTTCCAAATTACAAACTTGCAGGCTATTACAATGATTTTGAACTTTAATATTGCACTTCATCCTCGTACGGATACCCGCAGGACCATATCTGCCACAGCCTTAGAGACGTTGGCAATCTCATCAGAGATGACGGGAGTACATGGGAACAGGATCTGAACTCTTTAGAGAGATCTCAGTAAATATGAAATAAATAGTATATATATGGTCACAGTTCTTCATCCATAAATGCTGGTTAGTTATACCCGATTCATGCAAGCGCATAAACATGTTGACTCCAAATTAGTAATGTCACTAACCTAACTTAATGGGAAGAATGGGATGTAATTAGGAGCAATGTACATACATCAGGAAAGCTTTCTGAACATCGCAAAGCAGTTGACAGGTCAAGCGGATCAACAAAAATACCGCTCAGAGAAACCCAGCATGGGCATGGGTATTCAATGCTTTCAAATTCATTTCATTTATGAGGGTTGCAAGTTTGGTGGTTCATAGTAGGCATCACGGAGGCACAAATTTCGAGCTACTGGGAGTCGCTGCGTCCGGTGAATCAGCGAAAATCGGAAAGATTCACTGCAGGAAGAAGCTTATCTAGTTTGAGTAAACTATGCAAAAGAAGATAAATAAACTTTATAATCGACTTACGTGATGAGGTTATCACTTATCATACAACCGACAGAATAGTGCTACATAGAGAGATAGAGTACCATCGCCATTTTTCGACCGTTGGTGGCTGGGCCTGGAGAAGCAAGATGGCGGGATTTCAACGGGCGCGGTACACGCTCTGTGTAGGTCAAACAGAGTTGTCACATTGTTATTAAATTAACTTAATTGAAAAAAGATTAAGTGCTTCTAAGCCTTGGGGAGGGGGGGGGGCAAAATGTCTTGATAAAATATAAAAATCTCATCTCGCCTCCCCCCCCCCCAAAAAAAAGAAAGCAAATCAACCTGGAAAAAAGGCGACAACAATTTTACAGATGGATACCGGGACCGGGTGATATTTTGTTGAAAGTGGGCTAATTTGTAGGTACATTTTAATGGACTATATCTTTAATATTCATTATGAAAGAGCGCACCTGTAGAAATTAAACTTCAGCCAATGAATATGGAAATACTTAGGTATCTCTACGTTATAGATAAGAAAAATGCTTGAGTTAAAAAATTAGGCAACTTGATAAGATAAAAGTACAAATATATAAGAGAAAATTTCCTCTTCGCATCATGCCTACTCAAGTAACTCAACAGCACTCATTGGTGAAGTATAGCAAATGCAAAAAGGAAATGTTGGAATAACTCTGTCTCCCTTTTCTTGTGAATTTTTTTCCTTACATAAAAAATCTGAGATCGCTGTAACAATCTCCGTACTTATTTTTTTTTTTTTTTTTTTTTTTTTTTTATTATTTTACGTTTTTCTCTCGATTTAAATTGCGACTTTGTGAAATCAATCAAATTTTCATGGCTGAGAGTACCGCTGACTTATTTCATTCGGGTTTAAAGCTCCAAAAAATTGCACACAATGGGGTAAGTATAACTCCTTTCGAAGGCGAAATATACATTTAATCGATCAAGCCGGTTCTCACGATTTTTTTTTTTTTTTTTTTTTTTTTTTTTTTGAGTGTGGTAATGCATCTGAGGATTTTCCATATTCAACCAGATATTCGAGCCTTTAAAATTCTTCAATTCTTTTTAGAAAAATAAGAGGATATCGTTTACTTTTACTTAGGCGCTGCTTGTGTTCCGGTTTTCTTTCTGTTGCTTTGCGCGCGGTCATTCACCTCATCTCCCGCTGGCTTCGCTTCCGTCGAAGTCATTGGCGGATCCAGTAAATTGGCAACAGGGTCTTTTCTCCTATTTAAACCTAAGTAGGTACCTAAGTAAAGAAAAACTTGAAAAGAAACATTCACTTGATTTTTGTCAATGCCTTCCTTAGAATTTATTCCAAGCACTTGGACCGGATTCCTTTGAACACTTCATCATAGATTCGTTTCGTTGAAATGGCAAAGCGACTTATTACTATTAATTTTTCGTTTATATCTCCCCGGCTCGAATAGTTGCAAACACTGTCGTGGTAAAGAAGAGCGCCGTATGAACAGTCGGGCATTGCCAAAATTCTTCCAATAAAATGTTTATTTTTGAAAAAAGTTATCAATACCCATGTCTCCCTTAGATTTTTAATTACTTATTTCATTCTCATATGAATTTCACCTAAGTAAATCAAAAGTTATTATTGTGAAGCATAGCAAATTTTGAGTATGAAATTTCTTTTATTTATAGGTGATGAACTGGTTTATGAAATTACATCCAATAAAAACGCTATGGAATTTACAGCCAACATACATCTTGGCACAAACCTCTTTCATCATCGGAGGAGTTACAACTTTGATTCATGGTAAAAGTCTGGTATTTGTTTAATATTTTTAGCTAATACATGATCCTTTAGTATCTCACAAGAGTTAAATTATTTAGCATTGCAATAATCAGTCATTTAATGGCCGACAAGCACATATCGTGTCTGAAATTGAAAACGAATATCTCCTTTGCGATGTTTTAGAACCTCTGACTACTTGCGCTTACTTTTTGGAAATGAAACTAACAAACTATAATCCAGTCGAATTAGCTCTGAAGAAGGACAATCTACTTAATGGGAAAATCAATGTATAGAAGGTTTCTTTGGAGAAACATTTTGCAATCGGCCACCAGAACAACATAATTATACCTATCAAAGTTTTCAAAGACTCATGCGTCAACCGGTACAGCGACCGCATACTGTGTGTTTGGCGCAATGCGTGAAGTATCCATGCACCCTTGTAGGCGCTATTATACTTGCCGCGCCGACCAGCGACCGCAGCGGCGGAGCACTGGGTTTGGCGCAATGCGTGAAGTATTCACGCACTCTTGTAGGCGCTAATATGCATATCGCACCGACCGGCGGCTGCACTGTTTGGCGAGATTAGAAACGATGATACAGCATTATTAGATTTGAAAGAAACTTTAGGGACAATAAGTGTGATGCACTATGGTGGCCTTAGCTGAACTGAAAAGTATTACTGTTGGTTAGGTATATTTTTCTTAAAAAATAAGAGGAAAATACAGCATTTGGTTGGAGATTTGTAAGGTTGCAGTCTGACGTAAAGGCATGTTTTAACTTCAGCTATTGGTACGTTTTTGCTCATCTCTGCAAAGGAACTTAAAAATTAGTCAATATTCATCTTTTCGACACACGTTTTTTGAGTATGTTTCAAAAAAAAAAATACTTGCATTGCTGTAATACAGTTACTACAACAGCATGGTTTTCTCCTTTAATTCTTTTATTTTCAGCCTTCCTGACAGGAGGACGATGGCCCTATCTCTGGATTGCTACAGTTCTTCATGGTATACTTATTGAGACAATCTGTTATATTTTACCTGATGTTGATAATTTTTGGCACTCAACGACACCTGTTATGTTTCTCGGAGGACGCCTGCCTCTCCACATTATTTTATTATGTAAGACGTTCGTAATTATTATACAACACAAATATGAGAAAATGCAAATAATGACAATGTTTTTAGCAGAGTTTGATAACAAAACCTACTACATACTTACATTGTAAAAAAGGGTTTATAAAAAATAATGTACTTACCTAGCAATAAAACCTAGTCAGACCAATCTGCAATTTGTGGAGAGGAAAAAATATTGCTTTCTCCACGTAGATCTAACAGCTTCTTTTTTTTTGCATTCCCAATGGATTTAGGACGAGAGATTGTAGTGTAAAAGCTCAACAGAATATTTGTTGCTTTAAAAGAAAAATTAGGACACACAAATTCACTGAAGTGGTCCTCCTTCAATAAGAACCAAAGCTCAGAGAGGTTCAATTATAAATCAAAATTATGAGCAGAATGTTCTACATTATGCCTACAGCAAGAGTGATTCAAGTAGGTACAGAGCATACTAATTTGAAAACCTTCAAATCGAGTAAAAGTAAAAACGCATGATTGATTAGCCTAAATTCTTCTAAAACTACAGTGGAGTTTCACCCCACGTAAAAAAAAATGTAAGAAATACTCCCATCTAAGTTATGATTACCTAGATACATACTGAGAAAAGTATAGACGCTCAAGCGTACCTGCACGCGTCAAATCAAATTACGCGCGCTTTTTACCTCGCTGCGCATTGAATGTGCGCGGGAAAAATGGCGCGAAAAGGTGGCTACTAGCTTGTGGGAGGGTCATTTTCGCAGCTCACGTGCTTCGAAGTCTGAGAAACTGAACCTTCGCGGAAAATTATGACTCCTCCTTCCCTCCAAAAAGAAAGAGACAAATCTAGAGAAAGAAAAAATTTTGGGGTCTTGGATATGATTAGGTGAAATTTGCTGAACTTCTGAGGATTGTAAATAAGCTGTTTGGGAAGTAAAAAGTAGGTAAGCTTGTCGCATAAAGTGATGATTTAATATTTTTTGTATTAAAAGAGGTGGGGAGCAAAGGAAATAAAGACATATATAGCTAACTTTTTTGGATACATTTTTCTGTCCTAGATCCTTCTTTTTACTGTCAAGCAACTTTCGCAGTGACCAAAATGAATCTTCCACAAAGAATATTTCCTTTTGCAGGTAGGTTCTGACTTTTTTTTTTTTTTTTTCAGTTACCACAGTACTTATGCCTACCTCATAATATTTCCTTAAGTAAACCTGCCATTTAAGTTCCTGTTTTCTGCTCTATATATTGTGTTACAAATAAGGAAGAATGAGAGCAGGAAAACCAATTACCTATGCAATTCTAGGCAAATGGACCTTTGTGCTATTTGAGGAGAACACTTTACTGAATGAATCCTCCGTTTCTCGTAACATTTTCTATGATATCATCCAAATTATTATTGTTAATTGTTCAAGTGGTAGAAAATTGACAAAATTTACAATAAAAAAAAAAAAAAAAAAAAAAAAAAAAAAAACTACAAAGCTTGTATTGAATATTTCTTTTTTCATTTGGAAGGAGGGGGAGGGAATGATTAAACAGTGAGTCTAGGTATGTTAAATGAGGGATCATTATGTTACAGTGGGACTATTCGTTGTATTGATTGATTTACCTTACGATATAATGAGCGTAAAATTTGTCCATTGGACGTGGCATGATACGGATCCCAATATTTACGACAGACATTACTGGGTACCATGGAACTCCTACTTTTTCCACGCGACTTTCAGTGCTGGCTTCACATTTTGGTTCAATTACTCTTGCGACCAGAGTCAGTCAGCAAAAAAAAATCTTCAGAATAGGTGAACTTCTCTTCTCCAGGTTTGAAGTCTATTTTTTCCACTCTGTGAATTCAGTATCATGGATTAAGTACTGACTAATCATTCTCCTTTGAGCTCTTCTTTCTAAGCGTATGAATGCATGGTAAAGGCCATGAATTAAAGGAGCTTTATTAGCTCCTTCTACAACAACAATTTTTTACCCATTGCCATAGAGCTGGACTCGGACCATAATGTAGGATATCCCTTCCTCTACAGCCTTAACTTCGAGAGCTTTCATTGAGCTTTAAAGTTTGTTTCAGAAAAAAGCAGCGGCACTAGTGGCACCAACGTCTTTCTCATGATTGCTCAAACAAAGTATTTAAATCGAAAATCCCTACGACATGCAAGAGCTCTATTCTAATGAATGTTTCTTTGTCCTTTAGATCAACAAAAATTCGCTTTCTTAAGATGGGTTACAACTCCTAGCCTCTCAAAAAAGTCTTGATTTTTTATTTTCTTTTTTTTCTTCTTCTAGGCGAGGTGTAATAACAGAGCTGAAATCAGTTATGTGTGCAGTGCTTCTTGGAACCCCAACAGGCATTTTATTCTTTGTGCTAATATACCATCCTTTGCATGACGTCTTAAAAATTCACTCGGAGGTGACCTTCTTCACCTTATTCTCAGTTTTCGCTATGATTGTCTGCACAAATATGATGGCATCTGGTTTGAGAACACCTATTCGGTAAAAATTATAATTTAAACTTTGTTTGTTTGACTGAATAAGTAGAAGTTCCATACAAACTGTCATTCTACATTTTTGTATACCTAGAGTATTGGGTTGACAAAGATGGTTAATATCCATTGGTAATGTTTTCATTGATTTTTTTTTTTAAAAAAACCTTTTCAAAATTCAAACAGCCATTCTAAAATACATTGAAATAAAATTGCAGTTCTTGATAAGGAGGACGAATTAAACTACTGATGGTGCTAAATTAAGAGCTAATAATTGGACTGAAGGAATAAAATGGTAACAGAATTGCTTGTTGAGCTTTCCACTCTAAAAATAATTCTTCATTTCCCTCTTTCACCAGCACGGAAGAAAAGGATTACACAAAAATCCTCATTCCACACCTCTTGATTCACTATGGACTTTTTTATGGCTGCGGAATTTTTGGATCTCCAGAGAAAGAAGTTTCCATTGGATTACATGAGCCTGTAGGCCCTTGCAATGAATACACATCTGTGCAAACAGTTCTGGGAATGGTGAGTGCTTCATTCATTCTTTATATTGAACATCTAAATTTAACATGTATGGAGTTAAACATAAGCGTTTGGAGTTGTGAAAAGGAAAATAACGTTTTTCATTTCATCCAAGTCCTATTTTTGATACAAGACCACATTTTTCTGCTTCCAGAGTTTGGTAATAAAAATGGTGGAAAATTTAACAAAGCATTTCATTTTTCAGGTACTGAAGAAAAGAAAATATTTATGTATTGAGGACTACGATGAGGCATACTTTGATTTCCATTGCGTACCTGGTGGCCCTCCCTCAGAAAGGGCTATATGGTATGGAATCTGCGGTACGCCATTTGAAAACCGGGCTGAGTACATTGTTATTTTCAGCGTAATAACAATGATCGCAGGAAGCACTTTTTATACACTTCACAAAGGTTCAACGAAAAAATTGGACACAAGACAGAAGAAAAAAGCTTAAATTCATCTACGAAAGAATCTGCTCAATGATGTTTTGAGAAAAACTAGGGGGCTCTCCCTTCAGGATAGGGACGAATATTACAGATTCTTAAGCATATCAAGTGCAAGGCTCTCATTCCTAAATCTTTGTTGATTCTGTCATCTTAATGGGATCAGTTTGACAATCGCTCAAATCATTATGATGAATTGTTAGATGGAAGCTTTCATTTGAAGTTTAACAAACCTAGATCCAGATAAAATTCATATTAAATAAAATAATTTGCACTTAATGGCTGTTTTCATCAATCATGACCATGTGAATCAGATTTTTTTCAACATACCTCCTTTAAAATGTTACAGCAATATTACTTGATTTTACTGCCTGTTTACTGTAAGCATAAAAATATTAGAAATTGGCTGAAAATATTATTTTTTGCCAAAGATTCAAAGATTATTAGCTGATGATATGACTGCACTGTTGTGAGCAAAAATGAAAGGAAAAAAAAAACTTGATTAATAAAAAATCAAAAGTTAGTAGTACGAATTTTCTGTAATGTTTCACAGCATAACATACAGGATTTTCAACAAAGATACAATATCAATAAGAAATTAAAAAAAGAATATGTGAATACTTAATTATATGTATTTACAATATCTGTAGATATCATTGGACATGGCTGCCACAGAAGCCAATAAACCATAATATGGTAAATTGTTTAGTAGTCCAGGCGCCTGGTAGCTAAAAATGAGGCTACCTGGAATTTTGGGTACACAGCGATTTTTTTGGCTTACTTTATGTTTTTTGGGTCGCTGAATCCGAATCTGAAGTTTCCGCACGCGTATCTGGTGAGCATTTTCCGCTATTTTGAAAAAATGGCCTAAAAAGGCCTTTTTTTGCGGTTTTTTTTATATAGCGGCTACGGATGAGGAAAAGTCCCGGATTTAGCTAATGTTTTGAATAGCTGACATAATTTGGAAGAAAATGGTGTATACATATGTTAGGTTTGCTTAAAAATTGAGGAAGATACAGCATCGTGAACATCGCGCCCATTCACGTTTTCGCGGCGCACCCGTCAACGCGCGATCCGGCTCGCCGCGGTCAGCCAAGTTCCGAAGCGTTCCAAAGTTCCGAAATCCGAGGTTCCTCAATTTTTGAGCAAACCTAGCATATTTATATACCATTTTCTTCCAAATTATGTCAGCTATTCAAAACATTAGCTAAATCCGGGACTTTTCCTCATCCGTAGCCGCTATATCAAAAAAACCGCAAAAAAAGGCCTTTTTAGGCCATTTTTTCAAAATAGCGGAAAATGCTCACCAGATACGCGTGCGGAAACTTCAGATTCGGATTCAGCGACCCAAAAAACATAAAGTAGGCCAAAAAAATCGCTGTGTACCCAAAATTCCAGGTAGACTTACCAGGCGCCTGGACTATTAGTTGTTGCGGGTACCAAAACGAAAATAGCTTTCATTGCAAAATGGTAGGTTAAATTAAACAGCCTTTTAAAAAAAAAGAACCGAGACCATTATAATGTTTCAAAATCGTGCAACTTTTTATTTATCTGGAAAATGCCCTGAAGTTTACACAGCCTTCATTTTTCCACCAAAAAATTTTAGTACATACGTTCAATATTCCTTCTGATAAAGAAGGAGCTGCATGATTTTGAAAACACCGCAATGGAATTGGCTTCCTTGCTGAACACGGTCCAATTAATGCTGAAGTAGAAAGGTTTTTCTGATTAAATACTCAAACATTTTAAAGTATTCCTCGATACGTATCCCTCAATTATTACAAATTGTATTTTGACTGGGAAACTTTCCAATGTAAGTATGCGTTTCAAAACCTTAAACAACAGCAAATGGGGGTTACTTTAGAGAAAATGGAGACATAAAAGAGAAGGGATTAGATTGCGATTACACCTTCTTAAATTTTTTTTTTATTTTATGTATTACAGTCCTACTTTAGAGTTAATCTAAAGAAAATGATCGAGACGTATGATGCAAATGATTAGCTATGTATGTGCATTGTTGTGTACGTGAGAAAGTTTAAAGATGTAACGTTAAAATAATAAATAAAGAATAGATATTACTAATTATTGTGATAAAAAAAGAAGAATAAAATGTAGTGAATTTACATAATAGGTAAGTGAGTTCAACGCACAATTTCAACTTTAAGAACGAAGCAAGAGGAATTTGATGTCACAATGACTGGAAAAACGCAAGAGCTGTAAAACATATATTATACACTTCAGATAATTTTGTGTTTAATTTTTTCTTTCTTCTTATTTAACTAATATTTACAGAAAGAAGCTGCTTTGATCGAATTTTACAAGTTCTAGTGGCAACCACTGTCATCATGATATATACATCTGTACAAGCAAAAAGTAAAAGTTGAATTGGATCAGAACTTAAAGAAAAGCTAAAAATGTTTTAAAAAGAACTTCTGTTACAAATTCTGTAGCATCAAAAGCTAAAAATATAAGTAGAAAAAACGTCCGGAAAATTTGGAGGAAAATATTAATCATTGAAAAATGATTCAAGTTTTAAGAAGCATTATAGTGACTTTTACTTGTTATGAAATCTAACTGCAGGCTCTCATCTTAAGATTGAAGAAGTCCCAAAAACAAAAAGATGACCTCAGCATTCAGTTTGAAGGGGAAAATATTGATCATGAAAAAGATCGGTTTTGAGACAGTATAATTTTCAATCCTTTCATAAGATAAGGGATTAGGACATCAAAATTTAGCAAAATGCAAGATTATTACACCAATTATAAGTGGACTAAAAAGATACAGAACTTAGACCATCAATAAAGAGCTATCTATTGATGACATCAGGCACTTTCTACTCATTTTTTACCCCAACCCCCTCCAATCCACTTAATAAGAGGTTCATCAGGTAGTTCTACAACCCCCCTTTCCATAAGTACAAAATGTCACTTATACACGACTCTGAATCTCCAACAATTGCAGAAAATACAATAACACTCGTGACCACCCATTCTTCCTTATCAAATACATATTTTGATTCAATTTACTTTCTCATGTAGCTTTGCTTGTTAATTATAAACAAATATATCAATGGCTATGGTCAGATTTCCTTGAAGAAAATAAAAGATTAACACAGATTTCTAAACATTGCCATTGAGATACCCATATTTCATATTTAGTTGTCAATATGGTAGGCATGAGGAAAAAATAGGTGCTGAGCAATTTGAAATATTTTTCTTGTAGTACCTAAATGACAGCAGGTATTCAAAATTCAGCAATTATCTGTTAGATTCTGGGTTCCAATATCATACCATTCTGAAGGATACGACAGTGAATTTGAGCATTAAAAAAATTACAGCTTGAGTGAATAAGTTTGAAAGCATCTTTTCAGAACATTTTAAAACTGCTAGGAAAGAAAAAAGACATTAAACAGATCCAATAGAAATTCAACTTAACTTATAGGAAAAGAATTTGATGATTTTGACTTAACTGCCTCCAGTCTGCTGCTGGTACACCTCAATGGTGTCTCCTTCGTCCATTTCAAGGGAGGCTGGTGTGTCATCCTTGCTGATTGGTGTGCCGTCAAACCTGAATCTGACTGCTGCCATGGCAAAACCCTGTAATTAAATACAATGACTGATCAACCAAAAACTGAGGAAATGTTATCTCTAAAGCTTCTCTCTGATGCCATTGCAAAATAAACAATATTTGTTTTGCAAAATTTTAATTAATTGGGACATTCCTACAAGATGTCTTTAACTTTAAGAGCTTCAATGATGATTTTTGAGGTTTTGTTTTTGCATCAAACGTAGGCAGAAGTTGTGTATACAAGTCACAATGATTAGCATGCCCATCCTTTTTGCCATGTACAACACTTTCAAGTTTCAATATAATCAGATTGGATATGAAAGGATTTTTGCTTCCCAAAATCTGATTAACAACCTGTGCATAGGGGGCATGGGAACCAGAACAAATAATGAAGACTATCGTTGGACACTTTCTATGACCAGTAACTGCATTAAGGTGTTGCAGAATTTGCATGAGTAAGTATGAGAAGACTGTCTTAGACATCAGTATTCTCTCACTCTTGCTCCATGAGCAACGTAAAATATGAATATGTGACATCTCTCTCTCTCTGGCGACTATCATTCAACCTAGTCCCTTCTGTCACAATCTTGGGAGACCTTTCCCAATGAAAGAGCCTGCAAGAAAAGAGCTGATGAAAGGCTTTCTGAAGTGGTAAAAGTTGTGTCATGTCCATATGGGAAAGATGCGGATGCACGCATCCTGCTGCCTTGCTCTTCATTAATCAATGCTTTCACAGAAACTTCATTCAAATTTAGATTAAGTAGGCTAATTTAAAAGTTTCAGCCTGGAAAGGCTCTTTGCTTTAAGAGGAAAGGAACTGTCTACTTGTTTGTGTCAATCCTCGTTTGTCATCCTGTTTGATTAAGATTTCCTATTCTCATCCCTGCTCTCCTGATTCTATTTTTCACTTGAGGGAAAATAATGAAACTTTAAAGATAAACTCGCAGATACTTCGAANGGGGGGGGGGGGGAGAGGGTTGCCAACTCAGGAATACTACAGGAGAGAGAGGTAAGGTGACTTACGGCAATCCTTTTGCCACTGTCGTAAAAAGTACAAGCATCTCCAAATAAGAATATCTCGGCTTGTGCACATTTTGATAAGTATAATTTGGACCGTGATAAACAGAAAGGAACAAAGCCACATCAGCTATTGCCAAATTTAATTGGGCGGTTAAATTTTTTACATGAAAGCAGTTGTGCGGATTTTCATGCATATTTCAGTGAATTTTCTCCATAGTACCGAGCAAGCTCATTACAATTTTCAAGGGATTCCGCAAAAACGTTCTCTCGTAAAAAAGTAAATTGCCTGGTTAAATTTGGCAATAGCTGATGAAGCTTGGTTCCTTTCTGTTGAGCGAGGTCCATTTGGTGGCTCTTGGCTTGAAATGAACTTTACATCAACTGACTAAAGTTTTTTCAAGATGTAAGGAGAGTCATTGGCCTGCTATGTTGTTGCAAAGTTCATCATATGAGTTCCCTCTGGTCATTCATTAGTAAAGTAAAGCTCTATTTTCAAAACAGGAATGGCTATAAAAAAATAATTTGTAAAATAAGAACATACCACTCTCTCACAGTAAGCTTTCATGAGCTTGGACAAAGCTGTGTGCTTTTTAATTTTGAACTGGACAATGGTGTTGTCATTTCCTAGCACTTTCAAGTTGATATGATCTTCTCCTTTGGAGTCCTGAAAAGAACACAATGAAATAAATTGAGAATTAGTGAATAATGTAAAGGGAGTCAAATTTGAAGGTTTTATGGTTTAAGGTTCGGGAGTGGTACCATTTCAGAAATGAATCCTAATATGAAAAGAAACATGAAGTAGCTTACTATACAAGTAGTGAATCCAAACTGTTGGGTGAGAGGAAGTCAGCACTAACCCAAACACAAACTGATGGCAAGTTTTGACCCGCATGGCACAGTTGTGGGCATAACTCATTTTTTGACATTTTCTATTCCAGTGCGTGTTAGCTAATTTGAATTTCAGGGGACTGAGGGATTTATTTGAAATTATCAACTATTTTGAAGGTGGGCTGAGAGATGCAGTCCCTGTTTAAGTACACTTTGGACAGAATAGATGAGGGGGGGGGGGCAACAGGAACGTCCCCTTGGTTTCTTTTACATGAATTGCCACTGAGGGCCTCCAGATCTTAAGATCGCATTGGAATTTGGTGAACACATCGTCACCTTCTGGCCAAAGTGTCACATGCACCATGCAACATTTCAAAATTTCTGTTATTTTATTTTATGTTTAGATAGAGAAATTGTTGGTTGAATCTGTTTGAAAATTTCACTGAATTTTATTTGCGGCACAAAGAGAATGCAGTGAAATTTTCTGACAGCTTTGTTGAACCATCTCTCTGTAAATAAGTAAAACAGTAGCAGAAACTTTAAAATAGCACATGGTGCTTGTGATACTTAGGCCGGAAGGTGACAACAAGACAACTAGAAATCATGTCAGTTACTAAGTTGGCAACTGATAATTTGTGGTTTGTGAGCAATTGCAATGCCATCGTTCAATTGTTCAATTGCCATCAGGGGTTAATCGCGAGTGAAGACACCGACATGTGCTGACATGGCTTGGTCGACTGCTTATGACAGTCAGAAGTACAACTTATTTAACCCAAATTTTAAGATGCAGCTGAGTTAATTAGTGACAGTATGTTGTAGAGAGCAGCCAAAACTTACTTACGGTGGTCTCAGTACATTTCATCATTAGATGCTGAATACCATCTGCAACCCAGGTACTTAGGAGACCACGCAGATGCAAGACCTAAAAATTAGACTATTCTTCGACGATCATACTTCAAAACTCAGAGGTCTTGACAGGTAATTCAGGCCTGGAACATGGATGTGGATGAATAGCGCCGATTTCGGCAACTTCTCGTACGTCTTCAAAGTTGTGTGAATATCGTCACTTTTGAAACGGTTTTCTCGTTTCTAGCTGTGATGGCTGAGAGCAAGCCAACTTTAGTCAGCTTGAAAGAAATAAGAAAAAGATAGTTTTCGGAAGATGAGCGATCAAAGGCGGTAAAATAAATTAAATAGAGACCTAACCTCCAAGTTCTTAGGATCGAAAAAAAAGATGATGGTTTCCCACATACTCACCTTACGGTCATCCGACATTTTTGACTCGTAGATTCGCGGTCCGTGAACAAATTTCACACGATGCGAAAAGGTTATTTAAATAAATTAGATTTTTAAATCTCAGAAAAACAGTAAACCACGCTCAATCAAAAATTGTTTTCGACTTCGACAGGTCAGGTGAACACGGCTGAACAACTTTAAAATTTCCTCAATGCTCATTGATGCACGGGCTGAAGTGAAAAAATTCCCATGCTGCAATGTTTACTCACGATACGTCAAGATTAGAGTCCCTTTATACCCAGAGTAACGACAACTCGATTATCAGCTGACTGGCAGCCGACCTTGGCTGGCCATGGAGGCCGAAACTAGTGCACTCAAACGAACGATATTGGGGGATAAGGATCAGGAATCCTGCGATGTCTGTCACACAGAAACAACAACATCAACAAATTGATCAATTATAAAAAAAATGAGATTGGTTTGTGAATAATTTCTTAATCTATTTTCATTTTGGACCGATGGCAATAACAATTTACTCTTGATAAACCACAATTAGGTAATATTTTCATTATTCTTGTTCACATACGAGGTACCGCCATCTTGGTGCACTAGTTTCGGCCTCCATGAGCGAGAACCAATCAGAATTGGATTTTTTTTTAGGCCACTTTCAGCCCAATCCTGGCCCAACCAAAAGTGAGTTGTCGTAACTCTGGGTATAAAGGGACTCTAGTCAAGATAAGGTTATGGTGGTGGAGTCCGAGGCAAGTTCTAAATTAATTTTCGAGTTTTCAGATTGTTTGAACGCAGTATTTTATTTTTTCAAACAGTTCAGGTGACAGTTATTAATCATTTATCATTCATGTTCCTGTCAGATATGGGTGTCATAGAATTTAAGGACTTTGGTAACTAGTTACGCACCCTTGGTCAAGTGCTTTGATGAATCATGATGCAATTGTGAGTACGTACTCATTTAGTTCCTTTCCTTCTCTCTCAGCGGTCCCATTCCAGTTCATTTCTTCGAGATGGCTTCTACTGCAGCAGATCCTGAAGTGCTGTTTGAACTAGAAAATCTTGTCGAAGATCTCACGCACTCTGGTCAGAAAACCTTGGACGCATCTAAACTGAAAAGACTTAAGTCAATCTGCAAGTAAGTTCTTCCTTTAGAACCAGGTAACGAATTATCTGAAGTAGTTATCCAATTTTTTTTATACCAAGCCCCGTTTCTGTAATGTAGCTCTTAACCCATCCGCCTTTTATGATGAGTATACTCGTCAGCGGGCGCCTATGGTAGGATACTATCTCAGCTGACAACTTAATTCGCGCCAATTGTTGGCAATGCAAGGCTTGAGATACCACTTATAGAAAAAGCGAAAAAACACTGCCAAAAAAATCGCACAGCAATGCGGACAGATGCCGAGAATTAACCCGTCAACTGAGATATGTCCTGCGCACGCCCTGACGAGTATACTCGTCAAATGAGACGAATGGGTTAACAAGTGCAAGAACTTTTGTAAGAGCCAGTGTTCCAACCCCACGAGCGCCATGTCGCCAAAGGCTCCTAAAAAATCGGCCATGGCCCCTAAAAAATGAAGACCCTGCGCCAAACATTGCCCCTAAAAAATTGTCGCAATCATAAATTACGGTTTGATGATTTCAAGATTTTTGTCAGTCAGCCTGGACTGAACGCGCATAGCAAGCAGTTGCGCGCGGAACTTCGTCGCGGCAGCGGCTCAGCAGATCGAGAATCGTACTACTTATCGTACATACCATAGAATCGTTCTACTACTTTTCATAATAGGAAGTCAGAAAAAGTATTATTTAATTGAACAAACTTTAGTCAAACTAAAAGCTCCTTGTTTTAAAGCGGAATATCATTCCTTTGGCCTTTCCCTTTCCCAAGTAATGGCTGCGAGTTGCAACTAGCAAGTCCTGTAACTGTATATCTTGCGTATAACTTTTCACTAAATGCGCCGTGATATATAGGCAAAAATTCAATTTGGCCCCTAAAAAATCTTCAATGGCCCCTAAAAATTGAACTTGATGGGCCAAACGGCTCCTAAAACTTGGAGGTGAAGTTGGAACACTGGTAAGAGCCATTGCTGGATCCCGTAAATTTTCCGAAGGAAGCGATAGTTGGTATCAGGATATTATTTGAAGCTGTAATTCATGTTGGAGTTGTCATACAATTTCTGTATCACCTGAATTTTCACCTAACTTCTCAAATTTTTAAAAACTCGCTTCATGAATGGCAAGTCTGTGAGACTTTTCTTCATTTTTACTAAACTTGCATTAACGGTCTGCTCAACATCTTGGTTCATCTTTATCCTCCAACTTTCATAGACAAATTGACAAGCTGGAATTCTTGTTTCTGATTGGCTTTTTTAATGGATGGCTTTATTTTGATAGTTGTGTAATTGTGTTTATGAAGGTCTGAGTGGAATAATCAGACAATACAATCATCTAAAAGAATGGGCCAATCGCACAAAATCGTGTTTTGATGCTTGATTCTTGTAGATTAGCTAACATTAATAAGATCTGTCCAAACCGCAACTTTCTACATTCACTATTAACCGAGATATCGCCCTTTGAAAAGTCGAGATTTTGACATCATCCACCGCAGCAGTGACACCCTTGGTTTCTTCCCCTTTTGTTCGATCAATGATGGAGGAAATGCAATGAAAAACCTCACAGACATTAAATATAAACAAACTCAAGAAACAGACGGATTCGTGCTTCGAGGATCTTCTTATCAGGAGATAATGCACTCGACAAAAGGAGATTTGGCGGTCAGTCAGTTCACCACAGTTTGTTAATGTTTTATGTCGTTTAAGTTTTGCGTTGCGTCTCCTGCATTATTGATCGAGCAGAAGAGGAAGAAACCAAGCGTGTCACTGCCGCGGTAGATGACGTCAAAAACCTGACTTTTCAAAGTGCTATATCTCTGTTAATATTGACGGTGGAAAGTTGCAGTTTGGACGGATTTTATTATTGTCAGCTAATTTACACGAATCAAGCATCAAAAACAATTTTGTGATCAGCGCAACTGGCCCATTAACTATCAGGGATGTGGATTCTCATTTTTAGACTGTCACCCATCGTTGAATTACTCTCTAATTTTTCTGTTTTTCCTTTTGACTTTTTAGACAGTCTTCTTCTTACATTGAAAGGATGTACACACTTGTCATGGACTTCATGAAAAAAGATCATGCAGAAATTCGATTCAGCGCTTTTCAGATCTGCGATGAATTTTTCAGGTGAGATGAACTGTCTCATACTACATTACCTCTTTTAACTTCCTCTACCATAAGTAAACCCAAAGGGGATGAGACGTATGAAAATTCATCTTGTAAGTTCTCATCAATTGGGATGTTTTAAATTGGTTTTATACCTGATATCTTGGGCCTGCTATATGTAGTCAGGAAACATTGTACAGTGTGTTCCAGATTTAATTAGCAGGAGCTCAGGGGACAGTTCTTAAGGTCAAAATGAGTATTTTTTCCTGAAAACATGGGTCATTTTGATGACCTTCTATTTTGCTCTGAACATACAAATTGCTAAACAATTTAAAATCTTGTTGATTTCACCACATGTTGTAAAAAACATGCCATTTTCACCTTGATGTTGCAATAAACATGCAAATCTTTATGCTGCTGTTCCCATTGTGAAAACTCGTTCTTGGACTTTTCATTTTTGCCTGCAATTGATGGCAACCATGGATCACATAGTTGAAAAGTTTTTGTATCCTTGGTTCTGAGGAACTTGCCGCACCCTGGTGAAACAGAGTACCTCTTGTTCCTATCGTGTCATTGCTATTTTATTTTATAAGTATCTGTGCCTCGTAAGTAGATAATAAGACTTCATATTGATTTTTCAGGAGATCTCACCTTTTTCGTGAGCTCATCATTGCAGATTTACAGCAAATTTTCGAATTGACAGCAGAGATCAATGCTAAAAATCGAATGCCACCACCCAGAAAAGTAGCAGAAAACCTGAAGAAAATGGCTTTGAAAACTGTGAAGGAATGGAATTCAGTCTATGGACCTGCATATAAAAGGCTTTCTTTAGGACTCCAATATCTACAAAAATGTGCAAAGGTAAGAATTTTTCTTTTTTATTTGCTGGACTTGTGCCCTTTTATCCAACGATCCTCCAATTTCATGTCCCATGTTTTCCTCAATTTTCAGTAATATTTTCAACTTTTTAAGTTGTAACAATTTGGAAGCTGTTTTCAGAATTACACAAAATGTGGGTACTTAGTGTTTAATTTGCAGTCATTCTTAGTCATTCATTTGCCCTCTGTAAACAGTCTATTAGTCCAAGGAAGTTGAAGAAGTTACATCCATCCTAGATGTCAGTAGAAGATCATTGATTTTACAAAAAAATTATAAGTTTTCATCATTACAATTAGAAAATTGTTTGTAAAGGACTGATGCCTATCAATATTTAAGCTCTTTAATCATCAAGCAAATTCTTGAAAGAAATATCAACTTTTGTCTTGTTTTATAGACTGGTTAAACCGTCTCTCATTAATGTAAGAAGAGATTAGCCAAGGTGTCATGTGTTTTCACTGATTTATTTATTTAATATATGTGCTAAAGCTTTTCGGCTTTATTAAATAAATAAATCAGTGAAAACACATAACACCTTGGCTAATCTCTTCTTACATTAATCATATTTCAAGTGGTGTTACTAATCATAATGAATGGTCTCTCATTAAAACCCTGACTTTTTTCAAGTATCGTCTCATGTAACTAACTATTTTTCCCCATTTTCCAGATTAATTTTGAGCGCTTAGAAAGAGAGGAATCGTTAACTCGTGATTTAAATAGACAGATTGAAAGGAGGAAACGAATGGAAATAGAGGCCAAATTAATTAAACTACATGCTGAAATTTCAGGTACCAGATCTGCTATCCACGTATTTGGGTCAACAAATTTTCCTTTGGTCTTCTTGATTCTTAATTTGTGTAAAATTTCTGCTTAAATTTTTATGTAAAATTGGGCAAACTTTAATCATTCCCTCCAAACTTTCATTACTTAGCTTAATAGGTAAAATTTCATTCAAAATCTTGTAAAAATGGGTTCATTATCAGGCTCTTCAAATCAACTGAAAACAGTTGAGTATATTGACTTTGTAAGGCATGATTGTAGCATCGCAAAAAGAGGATACTGTAACAACTCCATCTTCGTAATGAAGTTGATTCTCCTTCAATTGGATGTACTCAAATTACAAGTATGTTATTTTACAAAATGTGATACAACTTCCTCAGAACTTCCAAGCGCAGAAGAATTTGCCAAGTGGTTTGGTAGCTTTGCCTATTGATAGTTGCAATCATAACTCTTGGCAACCAAAAACGATATCATTTTGCAGGTTGCAAGATTTTCCTTCCTTGCACTTGAGCAAAGATTTTAGATTTTCATCAGTTGTTAATGAGAACAATGAGCCTCTAGACAGGGTAAGAACTGGAGGCTCTAAGCACATGAATCTGCATCAGAATTTCGCGTAGAATTCAATGGTACAAACGGGAATTCATGAAACCAACTCATAAGCGAGAAATTTGCGTAAATAGAACGCGCATTTTTGAAAATCCCGCTCGCCGTAATATACAAATGACGTCATATTCTCGCGCACGATTTCCGGCGGCTGCTTGAGTCAAATCGGTGTCAACCACTTGTTTTGGCGCCGCATATGAATTGACGGACTGACGGTGACTGTGTTGAGATTTGAAAGAGAGATTGAGATTTGTTTTGAAATGAAAAGAGTGGCAAGTGGTTTTGTTAAAGCCGATTCGGGTAATTTGCCCTTAATCGACTCATTTGTGGTGAGAAATTTCTTCAAGGAAGAAGATGACTTCGTTGAACCTGAAATTCAGCATGGAAAAACTCGAAAGTAAGTATGTTCAATTTCAGCACTCAGAGAGGCTCTGTAACACTTTCATATGAATACGCATTCTTCAATATTCAGATGATAAATATTAATAAATCGGCAAAACACAGAATCTTTTTCGTGTGCTTTCAATAAGTCTATTCCAACAAAAGAAGTACATACTTAAATGTGACAACAGCCTGAAGATGTTACAATGATGGTTCGAGAGGAAGGAAGAGGGGGGTTGAATGACAGATATCAGCTGTTTTTATTTGTTTACTTTGCAGGCTCGAATTTATTACATTTTTAAGTAGTGTTATTTTACTATTCAAATTGAATGCATTTGTGAAATTGAAGCTGGTGTTATCTGAATACATTCTCGTATCTGAAAGTACTATTATTTCTAACTAACAACTGTCTTATGTGCATCTCAATTATTCCAACCCTGTGCGTAAAGTCCAGTGAGCAATGATGCAGTGTAACTGAATCTGTCTCTGATCCTGGCTCTTCCTTTTTAATTAATAATCATCAGTATTCAAACGAAACATAAAACAAAATATTGGATACGTAACCCAACTCAAATCCCAGCTAATATATTGGATGTATACTTGGGGTCAGGAGACATATTTTCTTGAAAGAATGTGGATTAGTCGTATGATAGACATGGACGGTTCATAAGCACTCTTCTTATCTTTATCATACGACTTGGTGCACTTCTAGGGAATGCTTCCTATTACTCCTCCTGAATCTCAATAGCGTAATGACTGTCTTGACAGCAATACTGTTATCACAGGCAGTTGTGGTACTAAACCATCGAAATCACGAACTGATGTAAGTAAGAAGGTGGAAAGGTATGGTGGATTTTTTTTACCTAATCCCGTCAACTGGGGATTGCTCTTCCCACTTAAGCAATAATATGAACTCTAAGAAGTTAAGCGACATTTGCATGAAACGGGCCAGTAAAACTGAGCAATCAGATACCTAGCGTGCCCGGTGGAAGTTTTCAGATAAGTTTGTTGGCCCCCTTCCTTAGGTAACTTATTTCTTGTTTCCAGATCTACTAGACCATGTTATGGGGACAATGCCATTGGCTACATTCAATTAAAGAGAGAAAAGGGAATCTGCACCATCCTCGCAGAAATTACACCAGAACACAATGTAAGGAAGGAAACTTATTCCATTCATTGTGAAATTGATGAAAATCCCGACAATCCGAAGATTTTAAAGGCGACATGCACTGATTGCGCTGCTGCTAAAGGTTTGAACTTTTTAAAATGATTCAGAAATACTCACTTACTACATTACCATTATTGGGCAGGCAAGAACCAAGTTGATGTGATAGGTAGCCTGTCTATAATAAACAAATGTTTGCCAATGATATTCAAAGTGCATTTCTCATATCAGACTCACTTTCCTGCCGTCAAATCAACTAAATCTGTCCCTGCCTTTGAGACAGTAACCTTCCCTTAAAATTTATTCACATGATGAAAATAAATTAAGCACCTAGATGGATATCAAAGTTCAAAATTGATTGACCAAGGCCTGATTTGGAATCAAAGTTTAGGATGTACCTATCTGAAAGTTAATGCGAACCCCAATGCAGCTTGGTCAATTGATTTTAAGCTTTAAATGATGGCCTTATCGTTCCATTTCCAATTCCACGATGAATGAATATTCTCCAAAAAGAGGTTGATGTAAAGAAAAGAGGTCTTGGTCACTTACTTACGATGAAATTCATCCGACACTCTGCAGTTATTGCATTTTATGAATCATAAGACGCTAATAAGTACTATTCAATATTTATTTTTTAAATAATAAATAACAGGCAAGCAAATGGCATTAAAGTTTAGTCAATACTGAACAGAATATTGTTTCATGATGGATTAGAATAGAAGCACAAACAGGGAGACCACTGTTGCTTTAAGTAGGTATCACAACACATTTCGGATTTACTCTTGAAGAAAGTTTAAGTATGGGTTCTCACCTTAGAAATTTCAAATTATTATTTCCTGGACACATTTTGCTAAAATAAAAAAAAAATAAAAAAGAAGGGAAAAAAAAAAGAAAATCAACATTCAGCATTAGCCGGCAGTAGGATTACATATTTTGCATAAGTACATCCTTTTGATTTTCTATTTTATCTTCTTTTTCAGGAGGATGCAAACATAGTGTCGCTTTTGTGACATGGCTCCATCGGAGAAGTGAAGAGCCCTCCGTGACTTCAAAAACTTGCTATTGGAAAAAGTCCTTCCTCTCCACTGTGGGAGGAAGTAAGAAATTTAAAGAGGCAAAGGAGCTGGCTGTGCCCCCGGAGTATAAAAGTTCCGAGGAAGAGAGGAGGAGTTTTCTGAAAGATATCTCAGTGGATCTAGCTTTAAAAGAAGGTAACTCAACTTATTTTACCAATGGTTCTAGTGATATAATCAGGCTAGTACATATATAGTCGGCGTAGGTAAAAGGGGTTGTCTCAAGGCACAATTTCCAGTTGAGGTTGCATATGACAGGAAAAAAGGATGCACAGGTAATCCAAAATTGTTCAACTGGGGGTACTTTGAGAATAATTATTTTCAACCCCCTTGATGCTTCCTGAAGTTTTCTGGAGATTTGTACTGAAGTTTCGATCGATGAAAGTACCTAAAATTCAGATTGTTTTCAGAGCTTACTTGAATTTTTCTGCACTTGAAGTAAACTCAAGTTTAAAATTCCACTTTCTCATTAAAAAATCATCGTTCTTTAAGTTTACAGTGTTCTTCTGAGGTACTTAATTGCCAATGAGTTGGATGATTCTCATGGATATCAGCCTAACTACAATCTTCAAATCGATGGCTGAAGTGCAAAACGACGTATCTATGTCACAGGAAAATAGTAAAATCAGGTATTTTGTGAAATGCCTAGGCAAATAGTCAAATATTCTAGCTAAGATTGAAATTCTGATTCTTTTCCTCATTTTAGACAAAATAATTAATTGACCCTGTAAGCAAAAATTCTCAGTAAAAATTTGCATCACGAAATAGTATTTTAAACAATTTTCAGCTCCTGAGTAGACACATATCTTGATATTTTCAGCAAGTCAGAGAATGAAGCATTTTCAGAATTTCAACATTTAAAAATATGAGAAGCAATTTAGAAGGAAGAGACGACAAGAGTTTGTAGGTTTGATGAGATTTTTTCCACAAATATTGAAAACTCAAGAGCTCTCCGCCATTAATTCACAAAATTTTGTAGGCAATCAAAATTTAGCTATCTACCTAGGCATTTGACAAAATGCCTGCTTTCACTATTTGCTAGCGACATCTCCATTGTGGTGTTTCAAAATTTCCTACTATTTTCTTTTTTTGAGGAAAAACAAGCTAACTTTATTAGAGCAGAAATATCAAGAAAGTTCTCAAGAACTTTTATGTTGAGTAGGTTTCTACCCAAAAACTAGAGAAAACAGGAAGTCTGCAATGCCACAAAGACAGATACAAAATATGACACTTTAGCCATTATTATGAAAAGACTCTATTTTAACTTTTTAAAAAGTCAAAGAGCTGTTGCCAAAAAAGAAATTCAATGTGCAGAGGCTGATTCGCATAAACCTGTCCATTTTGACCTGGCTCATTTTTCTTTGGAAAATAATGTCATTATTATTTATTTGCAGTTCTATAATATTAGTTAGTTATTAATCTGATCAGCGTAAGTATTTGACTGTGAATCTATTTGTTAAGGCGACAGAATTTGAGACACCCAAGAAATAAAAAAGCTGACTATTGGCAAGGATTAATTGTGCTTCTTTCTCTGATTTTATTGAGGTATAAAAGGGAAAATTTCTTCAAAAAATATGTTTTACTTTGTAAAATGAAACAACAAACTGGGCCAGGTCAAATTATTATTACTGTTCTTACTTTTTTTTTATTTCTTAACATTAAAAATGAACATTAGCATTTCATCACAAGTTTCCTAGGGCACATTTTAGACATAAAAATATAAATAAATTTTCAACATAAAATTTGACAAAGAGAAAAAACAGCAAGAAAAAGATACTGGTATATTCTTTCACAATAGGATTCCTCCAAGAGTAATCATTTTTGCAAAATTTTGGTAACACTCACTTAGAGGAGAGAGATGTTTTTACTTTTGTTACACTTTACCTACTTGTACAAGAGCAGAAGAAGAGCTCAAGCATTAAGCTACAACTTTATTTTTTTATTTCAGATGTCATGTTATCCAGGCAGTTGGACAGGAAACATGGCCTAGGGGTGGCCCAGCTAATCCTTGATTTTAAAGATTTAGATATTGCACAAGGTTCTCAGAATTTCATGGATTTCATGAGCACACAGATGGACCCTGCAGCTTGTAAAATGATTGAAAAATTGACTACCGCTCAAAGTCGTTCGGCTTTGTGGTTTACCATGAAGTATGGGAGAGTGACAGCTTCGAAACTCCATGAAGCAGCTCACTGCCAAACAGGTGACGGCTCTTACGTCAAATCCGTCTTTGGAGCTAAGCCATTTAAGGGCAATGCAGCGACGAAACGAGGCTCTGATCTAGAGGCTGATGTCAAAAGGAGAATCAGACAGCTTCTGGGCATCAGAATCTACAATACAGGCATCGTTTTGAGCAGCAAATACCCGATTTTTGGTGCCTCTCCAGATGGACTGACCAAGACTCATGTCATCGAAATTAAGTGCCCAACTTCGGAGGCAGCGTTCAATACTTATTTTAAAGAGAACAACCAACCATCGGACAAACACAAAGCGCAGATGCATCTGCAGATGCTTCTCACGGGTAGAAAAAAAGGCTATTTCTGTGTTGCCTCGCCCAAGTTTGAGAGTAATAAATATGTAAAAATCGTTGAAGTTGATTTTGATGAACAATATTGTAATACATTAATAGAGGCTGCAACTAAATTTTGGATAGAACACATCTTTCCTCGTCTATACAGACAGAAAATGTGATTGTGATTGAAAATGGAAATGTGAATTGTGACAATTTATGTCTTTGTGAGCGGGGTTTGCAAATTAGCTAAAGCTGCAGCAATGATAACACAAGAGTCTGCTAAATTTACGAGGTCATGATGAAAAAGAGAGTGGGCAGATAAAAATTCATATTCTCTTAGTCTACCAATTACTCGCTCAATATGAATTCTTAGGCTTGCTATTTTTTTTCCTTCTTTCACTTCTTCTTCCGAAAGCTGTTCACCCATTTTTACACTTGGAGGTCTTACAAGTTTACAGTTCTGTTGCTCTAATATGGTCTCAACGTTTTTGAAACCCCTATCTGCCATCACGGTTACTCTAGGAAGAAGTTTTTGTAAGAAGCCACATTCTTTTGTAATTAACAAGTCAGAGATCCTACCACCAAAGCCTCCTGATATAAAATTAATGAACCCATCAGGCGTTGCTGATACAAAATACTTTAAAGTATTAGCCTTGTAATATTCCGACCATGTTAAAGCCTGATCAACTGGGTTGGAAGGCTTTTCTATTTCAATCTCAAAACAATCAATGATATAAGCTACGTCACTGTATGATGCTCGGAAAGGAACTGGCAAATTTGATTGAATTATATCTTGATTTGGCTGATAAATCAAACTTCTCAAATAATCAGCTAATTTTGGAATGACCTCTCTAATAATTTTTCCAATGTAACTATTAGAGTAGCCTAACATAAATCCCAACATGGTTGCAGATTCGTTACAACGAATTTTTCGAAGAGCAATCAAAATCTTTAATCGAGAACACTGAGTATATTCAGATAGGCGATCAATGATGATTAAAGCGCTTGGATTAACCCCCAAGAAAAATTTTGAATTATTCTCCATTAATTTTATGTTAAGAGCTCTAATTTTTTGTCTCTCATCTTCTTCTTCTTTTCTTTGGCTCAATTCATTGCTACTGGTTTGAGACTGGGCGTTTGAGGTGACAGGACTACTTGATTTAAAATCATAAAGGAAGTTCGGGTCTTCCTTTTTCTTCCTTTTTCTTCGAAGTCTTGTCTCCTTCGAACACTGTTTGGGGGATAAAGCCTGCAAAACGGAAGAAAAAATTCAAATAATATTTATAAAATGTATCAAAATGAAAAAAGACTGATTCGTTTAGTAAAATAAGTAAAATATCTGTTTATGCTCATGAATATGCAAAAAAAAAAAAAAAAAAAAAAAAAAAAAAAAAAAAAAAAAAAAAATTGTCAGAGCTTTTAATGAAGCAATGAGGAGAGACAAAAATCTCTAGGTAAAGGTCTTCACCATTTTCTAAAGCAAGAGAACAACTACTTAGCTGATTGAAAGATTTCAGTCTTTCTCCATACAATAAAATATTTTGTTGCATCGATGTACTTTGTAAATGAGTCAAGTCAAAAAATGAATCAGTGAGAACAAAAACACACCAACTCAGTAACTCAAAAATGCTCAATGTTCATTAAAGATAGTCAATTTTCATAAAGGTCATTGAAGTTAATGCATTTGTTCCAACTTGGACCTTTAAATTATCCTTTAGTACTTGTCTTTCGGCACAAAAAATATTTTTCTTCTGCTAACTTCTTCAACTACTGTGCAGTTTTGCGTGTGTCTTGATTATGTTCATTTTTTCGAGTTGGTGTGTTTTCATTCTCACTGATTCAAATGTGAATCTTTTTTCGCAAAGTTGCAAATAATGCAAGTCTCCTCTCATTCTCTCTTTTTCTTTTTTAAATAAAGCTGACTAGTAGCTTCAAGCTTGCTACAAATTTCTCCCGTTCACTCAATGAAAATCACAAAACATTTCAAGTAGGTATGTAGGTTAGTATCTTGTAAAGGCTATGGCTTTGAACATATTAATTTTATCTGATTATCGCAATCTTCTAAAAAACAAAATATGATTACGCATTTTCCATCTTTGCAAACGAGATGCACATTTAGTGACTTCAGCCATTGGTAAATTTTTCTCAAATGAATCATCTAAGGGAGCATAAGAGGGAGAGAATATTTCGTACTTGATAATTGATGGGTTGTGGATCCTCAGGCCAAGAAGTGTTTGTTGTAGAGCATCCAGTAGTGGCAATCAGTTCATCGATATCATTAGAGTCATTATGAGATTCACTGCAAAATGTGACCGGTTCAGTCATTTCATTCTGGAAAGAAAGAGAAATTACAGTTCTTTAATTGAAGTAGTTGAGTCAAAAGAAAGTATTGAGGTAGGAAAGTGAATAAATCAAATTAGGTACTTTAGTACAAGCTTAAACTGTGATGATGTTCAATAAAGAAAAATACATTTAAATGCTTCGGAAGAAAAAATATTTTCAGCACTGCTGTTAAGACCATTCAGTCAAAAACAAGTAAAAGCAGTGGACGGTTAAAAGCAGCTGATGTTGCTTAGGATATTACTCACAGAGGAAAAATAAAAGTTTGGTTTAAATTTTATGTCTCCAGCTCTAAAAGGAATCTGACTGCATTAATTTCATCAATACTTTTGCTACTTTCATGAGTTTTCAGCGAATTGTTACTTTATATATATTTTATTGTTTTACTTGAACTTGTGTTGATACATTGTCACAGGTATTTAAATACCTTCAACTTGTTCCTTTCTTAAACTTATAAATTTCTTCTCCACGTCGATTTCCTCATGTAAAATCATATTTTGACTCGGCTTCTGTTCAATTATTTTCTTTGCCAGCCTTCCCTCTTTTTACTCTGCCACTTAATCTGTTTAATCTTTTTACTCTCTTGTCCTAATTTCTTTCCGTGGCTTCCCTTGACAAACTTGACCTACACTCTTTATCAATTGATCACTTACACACCTTTTGCTTACGCATTCCATCTCTTGCTCATAGTCATTTTGTTACCGTACCAACATTCCTTTGCTACTACCTGGTACGCAGTTGCCACGTCTTCTTACTTCTTGATTCAGCCTCTTTGTCACACTTCTTTCTCAACACGTTCCTTACATTCTTTTTTACACTATTGTTAACCTTTTTATACTAATTTTCTGCTTTTTGTACATTGTTAACTTCAGTATTATATAACATCTGTGTTGTTAAGTCTATAATCTCTGTAGTTATTCGTTGCAAGCTTTCCCCTTTTTGCACAGCATTGCGCCTATTTTTTGCTTGAAGAATCCATCCTAGTATGAATGGTTCCGAAACCCGCATCTGCTCTAACGGGATTCCGCACATCTATCCCGATATACATCAATATAGATCGCTGGATAAATTGAATGGATGCATTCTCCTGAAGTTAGAGGAGGTTACTTATTTCTTACCTATTTCCACCCTTGATTGAATTTACTCCTCGGTGCAACTGGCGGAAGTCTGATGAGAATGGAGGGAAAAGAAATTTCAGGCACTGTTACTTTGAAGTTACTGAACCTAAGAACAGAATTCGTTGTGAAAATAGCTGCTTCGTCTTGTAATATTTTTCAGGGAGAAACTTCAATATTAGATCAATATTAGATGTAGATTATATTCTTTTAGTCTTGAGCTCAATAGAGTATCTACACGAGTATTGTTTACATGTTTGTCAAAGTGCATTTCTTAAATCATTCACCTGCGGAAGCACTGAGAGACATGTAAAAGAAATAATATTTTGTACCTCAAAACTGAAAACTTTCGGGTCCTCAGGCTGGGTTATATTGAACGCAGAGCATCCAGCATTGGCCGTCAATTTCTCAACATCAGGAGGATCATTCAGTGATACACTGCAGGGTTTGACAGGTTCAGTCAATTCATTCTAAAAAAAAAGAGAGCCATGGTTAGGAATATTTAAAAGTAAAGTTAGACAAGCATCTCTGGGATAAGCATATCAACCGTGAAACTTCAAAAATGCGCACCCGTTTGCAGTGTTATAAAATCTCTACTACTTAAGTACCAATTTCTTTTAACAAAAGATAACAAACCGACACCATCACTTAACATTTTTTGGGAATATTCTCCACTTAGAGAAGCAAATCAAGGAAGATCTCAAAAAATTATGATGAGTATTATTTCATTAAACCAAAAAAAAAAAAAAAAAAAAAAAAAAAAAAAAAAAAAAAAAAAAAAAAAAAAAAAAAAAAAAAAAAAAAAAAAAAAAAAAAAAAAAAAAAAAAAAAAAAAAAAAAAAAAAAAAAAAAAAAAAAAAAAAAAAAAANTGCAACTTTACACACTTCCTAAATCCCACTCCTTAAATCATTCACCTAAGGAAGCACTGAAAGACATGTAAAAGAAATAATATTTTGTACCTCACAACTGAAAACTTTCGGGTCCTCAGGCTGGGTTCTATTGAACACAGAGCATCCAGCATTTGCCGT
Organism: Bemisia tabaci; assembly: GCF_001854935.1. Lineage (NCBI taxonomy): Eukaryota > Metazoa > Arthropoda > Insecta > Hemiptera > Aleyrodidae > Bemisia > Bemisia tabaci. The sequence goes on from NW_017552543.1 coordinate 3,465,174, forward strand.
CAATTTCTCAACATCAGGAGGATCATTCAGTGATACACTGCAGGGTTTGACAGGTTCAGTCAATTCATTCTGAAAAAAAAAGAGAGCCATGGTTAGGAATACTTAAAAGTAAAGTTAGACAAGCATCTCTGGGATAAGCATATCAACCGTGAAACTTCAAAAATGCGTACCCGTTTGCAGTGTTATAAAATCTCTACTACTTAAGTACCAATTTCTTTTAACAAATGATAACAAACTGACACCAATGCTTGACATTTTTGTGGAAGATTCTTCAATTAAAGGAGCAAATCAAGGAAGTTCTCCAAAAATTATGATGAGTATTTTTTCATTAAACAAAAACAAAAAAAAAAAAAAAAAAAAAAAAAGTATTTTTTCTGTATAAATTTCTAGCTGCAAAATTGACTTGCTTGTCATTTAAAAAATAAAATAGGAGAGGAAATTTAGAAACACTGCTGTAGAGATACATCCTTGGCACTTTGGACATCGATTTTTGAGTGTTCAAGGTGAAAAGGAGTCCATGAAAACTCCAAACCGAGTTATTGACATTGGAGCATAAAGCAATGCTTTGGTCCATGTATGACTTAATTTGACAGGGGACATTGTAATGAGCACAGAGTAGATGCTTCTTCTTTAAATTTCATTTAGACAGTTTTTTACATGACAGTAAGTTTTAAAAACTGTCTCTAGGGGGAGATCTTATTGTTAATGTGGAAGCATAACGTTCATCAGATAGAACACAGATGAGATCCTCTGTATATTTCCACTTTCATCTTCACATCATCATTTCAAAGTTTCTCAATATTTGGGTTGTTTACTTACTGAGTTACTTTCCGGAGAGAAAACAAATGACAAAGAAAGTCTGTTCATATTTTGTCTACTGCCCTACCACATGGCCAATGACATTTCAAAAAGTTGGAATTTTTATTTGGAAACTTCTGCATGGACTGCTTTTATATTCCTTCTAATACTGGGGATCGATTTGTAGCGACTGAGGATCCATAAGTAGTCACATTGATTGACTTTACTGATTGGTAATCAAAGGATAACTGAACTGATGCACACAAAATAGTATTGGATTGATGGGCTGTAATAGGTATATTACTTTGCATTTTTCTAACGATTAACCTCAATAAATAATGAGCTCTTGTGACTTCATCAACAAATGAAATCAATCCATAAGACCACATCCTCACTGTAACAACAAAGATGAGTGAAATTGTCTTTCAGTACTACCTTCATAAAAATTTGAAAATGATACTGCTGAAAACACAACTCAATCATTTCCTAGAAAGAGAAAGTTCACCTTTGGAAAAATGTGAGGTAAAACACCTTTCTTCAGCCGCAACTGACGATTTGGATCTCTTGAGGCCTTAAAAATTCGGTACATAGTCCAACCTTCGACATCATTATTCATCTGAAAAAGAACCAAAACAAAACAGCAAAATGTTTAAATGGTGTATGAAATGTCATTAAGTTTGAAGAGAAATAACTAAATGTAAAGGGTACACAGCTATAATGATGATGATTTTAGGTATATCAAAATATTACATTAAATGCCTCAAACTAAGTGTATTAGGATATTAGGATATATAGAGCAAAAGGTTTAGGATTGCAACTTATGATTACAAAACTGCTGTAAGCACTGGACTGTTCAGTGAAAGCAGATGGTAACATTCACAATGCAACTGTTATTATCAGTAAATTCTTTTGTCTTTTTACTAATAAATGAGCTTAATTAAGTACTGTTGGACCCATCGTTCCCTGGTTTGAATTTTGGAGAGCAAACATGTAATACAGTGTCTTGTTACAAAACTTCCTGACGACTTAATGATATGACACTTTTTACTAAAAAATTATAACTTTCTTCATGAGTGCAGGGCAAACTCATTGTATGTTCAGACAACAGTAAATTTCTACTTGGTCTGCAATCACCATTGCTCAACACCTCAAGGCATGCTTTTAGATGGCTTTGTTGATATGTCTTTAATGATTCAAGATATAATTTTTGTCTCAAAATAGAATGAGCGAGAAATGAGAGCTGAAAATGTCTCATTGAGGGCTTGAACTTGCATGCACGCTTGACATGTCCATCAAACAGAAACTGGTTCTCCACACAACCCCTATTCGGTATAGGTGAAAGCAGCTTTTCAAATGGACATATTTCTATCAAATGGAACTAGGTGCCATAAGGGGCGGGAGGGAGAGAGGGGCTTGGATTGGCGGGTGTAACAGAACGCAGTGCTCATTCCGTCCTACACTCACAGTGCTTCTCCATAGCTCTTAGTTCTGTTTGACAGAACGCGCTAGCCAGGATTCTGAAATTCTCAAAAGGAACTCAATTTGGCGCTTAGTTCCATTAAGCAGAAATATGTCCAAATGAAACAGGACGGGAGCTGATGGTAGCAAGAGGGGTGGAGTGTAAATCAAGCTCCTCTGGAGGCGGCTATATAGTGCTTCGCCTTGTTATGATAAGATCTGAGACTCAACAAAACCATTGCTATGGATCATACAAGAGTTTACCAATCACAAAATTCAACATGTTGCTGTTTTGAAATCCTGTCCTAAACAGGAATTTTGAGTTAATAGTCATATTTACTCCATGCCTATTAGATGAAATGCAACGGAACTTACATCAAAGTGAACATCACAACAAAATTGAGGTGATTTCAGGGAGGAGGCACTCTGCTGCCTTTGTTGCTTTCCAACCGCAGCATACCACGTAATTCTGTCTTGGTTCCTAGGCACGTTGAAAAAAATTCTCTCCGGCGAGGACACTGAAGAATGGGGGCACTTAGGCACAAAACACTTTGCAACATACTTTCGTTCCATTGATAGTAGCGATTTTAAAAATGATTCACACGTTGACGCAGGTAAGCATTATGTATGATTTAGAATAACCTCAAAACAGCACTCGGCAAAACACAGATTGCCGCGGTTGAGCAGCTGATACCGATTTGGTGTTGCCACTTCTGTTCAACATGTCTGTCCTTTTCATCCTTCACGATTTTTTTATCAAAAAGACACAAGGGAAAAAAGGGAAGCTATGCCGAGAATACTGTTATTAACATTACCACGGTTTAGTTATTACTCGCTGAGGTTGTTTCGTTCGTAATCGTATCTCTTTCAGTACTCACTTGGTTAGAGGCCGGCGCTATTTACACACTGATTTGACTCAAGCAGCCGCCGGAAATCGTGCGCGAGAATATGACGTCATTTGTATATTACGGCGAGCGGGATTTTCAAAAATGCGCGTTCTATTTACGCAAATTTCTCGCTTATGAGTTGGTTTCATGAATTCCCGTTTGTACCATTGAATTCTACGCGAAATTCTGATGCAGATTCATGTGCTTAGAGCCTCCAGTTCTTACCCTGTCTAGAGGCTCATTGTATTCAACTTTGTCATTTACAAAGAAAAAACACTGCCTTTTTTTATAAAAAAGATAAAAGAAGAGTTTGTTAAATATTTCAGAGGTCTCATTTACATTTGAAAAGTGATAGAATATTCTTGCACTTTTTGACATTTATTTTGACTTGGGGATGATTTCAGAGAATGAAACAGAAATCAGGATGGCAGTCAATGCATTGGAAGCTTGTATGGGTATATTAGTTCCCAGATTAAATGATTTTTCGCTTGATGATGAAGACGGGTCTTTCTCTACTGAAAAGCCATCTACATCTGCAGAAAGTACATCCTCAAGTAAAGTTGCAGTTGAAGAAGAAAACTTTGCCATTGAAGATGAGGCAAACCTAGAGTATCGTGAGAGAGGAATGAGCTCAAAGTATGCCATAGAAATCTGTCTAAATGAAGGTAAGTTTTGTTCCTATTTATACATTCTGAATTAAATTAACTGAAGTGTACTGATGTATCAGCAAGCAACAGGCCGTAGAATTATTTGGGTGGAGGGTGAAGGGGGGAACTGTGATCAAAGGCTTGTCTGACTGTCATTTTTAGGTCCACAGCAACCCAAGTATTACAGGTTTCAATAAATTCTAATCACACATAGCCTGTTTCCGATAACTTTTCCTTTTTCACTGTATGCGCAGGGTGCGGATTACTGTATTCTGTGCATACAGCCGAAAAGGAAAAGTCATCTGAAATGGGCTCTGATAAAATAATTGCTGCATCGCAGTGTTGTCAATGTTGTCTTTTCACTTATTTAAGGAACTTCTAATATTAAAATTGACTCCAATAAAATTGAAATAAGTTGCAATTTTTTTTTTATTTCAAATTGCTTAGGCACCTTACACATGTAGCATATTTTATTGATCATTTAATATCGGCATTTACCAGCTCAATGATGCAAAAGTAATCCAGCTTCATGGTTATGATCGCAAAATGTTTTCTATATTCTCATTGCATTGTTCTACTTGTAAATACCTCCTCTTCATAGCCAGACTGCTGAATACTCAAAACTCCCCATCTCAAAAGAAGGGTTACTTGCAGCTACCGATTTTTCTAAGGAATCTGTTTACCAGATCTCCAAAATTTCATTAACTTGTTTTTGCCGAGCATGTTTGCCAGGTCCCTTTTTGATCTGGGGCACTGATATTTTCATGCTTTTGATATCGTTTTTCAACTTCACAGGTCCTGTTATTCATGAAAGCTCAGAAAATAAAGCAGTTCTGGAAAATGCTGTAGATCAGCATAAACTTCTAAGTAATAAATTTACATCAATGTTGAAGTCATGGGAAAGAACTCTATCCAAGATTGGTAAGTAGGAGTTCAAAATTGCCTAACATTTTAAAATTCAGATAATCGTTGAACAAGAATCATACCAAATTAAGTAAAATGAGAATTGCTACACTTAAAAAAACTAAAACTTCCCTTACTTATTTCTTTATCTGTAAGTTATTTTGGAGTCTTTACCGCCCTTCCTTCTCAGTGATGATAGCGCTTAAGTTTCCTTTCAATTCTTATCTAATCTAAAAATAAGGTGGCTGTGTTTAATCCACAGTACAATAATTAATTACCATCTGTCTTAGTCACTACCTTTTTATGTATTGTTGTAAGAAATAGAGACTCATTTGGCACTGTTTTTTTCGCATTAATTTGTAAAAATCTAATCAATTAGTGCATGTGTGTTTTGTGCATTTCTGTGTCATCAATGCCTTTTTGAAATCCCTTTATTTTTCTTCAATATGATTTCTAATAGGTAAAAAAGAGGATTTAGAAAAAGTGGTTGATTTAAAAAAAAAAGTTGAACAAGTGGTACAGAAATTCAAAACATTGAAAATCATTAAAATGCGTGGAGAGGATGAAGTCTCGACAGATTCTGAACTGGAGGACGTTCCAATCGATGAAACTGTAGTTCTGGCAGCTGAAGATCCCAACAAAGAGGCCAACATAAAGGATCCAAAACTCAGTGAAGCTGCTTCAACCAATGATAAAACATGTGAGACTGCTAGTCAAAAAGGAGTTGTGGCAAAAGACAGCAATGCTTGGAGTATACTATCTACAGAGGAAAAAGCAGAAGTAAGTTCTTAAAAAAATATGTCAAGTAAATTGTGAGCAAACTGAAAACTCATTTAAAATTGTCTCTTTTCAATTTTTTGTTGCATACCTGTAGACCAAAGAAAATTATATTCCAGGAACAACCAATTTTATCTACTTCTAGGCCTTTATTTTATTTGAGGCTCTCTGTACGGAAAATGAAGATAAAAGTCGTCCTTTTGATATGTAATATCTTGTGTCTGAATTCATGAAGCTGTAAAGTTCTATTTTTTTTTTTTTTTAAAGAAAGTTGCCGACTGTAACTGTGTAGCTCTCTAAATTTGAATATTCAACCAAAGTAGTTTCATAAAACTCTTTATGAGACATTTATTATCTACTTCATTCTATCATTTTATAGCATTTTATGAGTAGTGAAATAATATCCTCTTCCCTCTTTAAGGATCCTACCAGTGCACAAGCAGCGCTACATAGTCTGAAGAAAACTCCAAAGAAATCCAAAAAACCCAAAGCTGAAGAATCAAAATCCTCATCGGAGGAATGCAGTCCAACTAAGCTCTCTGAAAGAAAGAAAAAACTTCTCGCTTTAGCTCCAAAAGTGCCGTTTGATATCGATCTCTACCATTGGGAAGAAAATGATGTTAAAGCTCCAACTTTGATAGGGTAAGTATTTTAACCGTCAAGCGTCCTCACAGATGCGATACCATCTTTTCATTTGAAATGTTAGAGCGCGTTCTTCTCACATGGGGAGGTCTCAAAAAGTCTCATCCAGACCTGCTTGAAGTATGGCCGATAGTTTCGTATTTGACCTCTATTTTCCTAGTTTTACTTATGGACCCTGAAAGTTTCAAAAAGAAACTTTGGCAAAAAGTGTAGCTTGCCGAAGTAGCGAAATTACAGTTTCCTATTCCGAACTTTGCAATAGTGTTGTGGTCTAGAGTGCTTAGCTTCAGAGGTCTAGGGTTTGAATTACAATACATTACATTACTTTACAGTTGTAGTGTCCCAAAAGACTTTGTACATAGTCATGATATCAGCTGGTTTTTCAATTTCAAAGTATGAACAAATAAACCTATAGCTAAGCATTTTGCTGTTTTTAGTAACCTTTAACAATTTACAAAGTGATGTTTCAATTATTAATATTATGGTTTAATTTATTCCAGAAATGGCTCTGAAGGGCATCGATTTTGGTCATCTGTATCAGCAGAAGACATGCAAGAAATTCCTGTGCCAGATGGTGCTGCCAGTTTGCGAACCAGAGTAATTGAGTTTAGCGGTAAATTTGAGCCTGTTAAGTGGGAGTGTCGAGCTCCAATGCCAAACGGTCAATTATGTCCTCGCAAAGACAGAGTCAAGGTACATACATAGTTGGATTCTAAATAACTTATTTTTATCAGCCGCAAAAATGACCAAGTTTTTTTCAGGGATCTCTAATATTTTTAGGTAAATACTATTTGTGAATTTGGTCGTAGCCCATGTTTTAAAATGATGATTTTTTACCTTATTGACGAGATATTTTTTATCTAATAATATGCCAAAAAATGCATTATTTTATCCACTTGTATAATATCTAAATCTAGTTTTATGTATCAACCTAGTATTAAACTAGGCATTAACCTAGTATCTGTTTCTGGATTTTAAGGCTAGTCCTGTCTCTATTACTTGATGATGATGTCTGGCAGGGAACAAGATGACCTTTAAACAATTGTTTGACAACAGTTTGAGAACAGAGGGTTCACATTATTTATAGTTGACTGGTCAGTTTTGCATCGGTTTCTTGAAGCTCTCCTCATAGTAAATCACTCCAATGTCGTTGTATTGAATTTTAGTTTTCAATGCTTATTGTTTTGGAAAAAATTTAATGTTTGCCAATAAGGATTAGCAGGAAGCAAAATTTTTCAGACTATTTGAGCATACGTTGATGGATTTTCCTGAACAGTCGTAAACATGCAATGGTTTAGGCACTGTCTGTAATTAATTGAAAAGTCATTTATTAGATTATTTATTTTTTTCAACAGTGTCCTTTTCATGGAAAAATTGTTGGGAGAGACAAAACTGGTCAGGTCACCAACATAGAGGAAAAGATGAAACTACAAGAACAACATGAAAAAGAACAGCAGGAACGTCCAGACTGGCAGGATCCAGTTCTGCTCGCTGAGTTGAAGGTAATGTTTCAGATCATGGTAACACCAATGATTTTTAATGTAATTGTGGAGTTGCAGGCCATCAATATCGGGGGATTACCTCCATGAACTAAATTGCGAAGTCCCAGGTGCCTACCTTTACTCGGTTGATTTTCTGAATTTTGAATTGATCTAATTTTGGTAATTGGTCAAAATTGCAGATGAAAAAGTTTATTGATGAATAGATAAAGTTTTTAGTATTGGTCACTCCCTAACTTCTTCTCTTAGGATACCTATTCAATTTTTCATCCCCTTGCTATATATTGTTAAAATGATTTGGCTATTAACTGCCAATGTGCAAGTGAAAATCGTAAACAAAAACTCTAATTTATGTTTGCACTTGAAACACATCAATTGCGTGGATGCAAAGTTTTTGTTTATCTTGGACACTTAAGGATGTATGAATGATATAATTTTGATAGAATGTTGGAGTTTTTTAGCCAACGTGCGTCCTCCGCAGTCAGTTTGTACATAATTTTGCTTAAATTTGTACATGGAAGAGTGATAAAAAATTCTAAACTAGAAAATACATGCTCTCGTTTTTCAGTTGTCGGGGCTTAGAGGAAGTGAAATCAAATTGATATGTCTTCAATTTTAACTTTTGTACCTCAAAGGTGTCTCGAGAAAATCAGTGATACATTTCTTAATGTTAATGGCGAAAAATTGAGACTTGAATACAATTCAGAAAGTAATTATATTGCGCCCTTCTAAGAGCTTACTATTTCTTTTTAACTCTCAATGAACGTTTTGTCATATTTATTGTTCGCATTTATAAATTGAACATGAGTAAATCGGTATTTCATGATCAGAAGAGGAGTCTTTGAGAATGTCTAACTTTTCCTTTGATTTTCCACGCCTTCAGCAATTGTATGTAAACCATCACTTGTTAATTAACCGGAAGTTAATGTTTTATTCACAGAAACAAACAGGCGTTGACTTAAAAATGCCAGAAAGGACCAAAAATGGTCGCCTCAAAAGGAAAACCAAGAAACATCCAGGATTAACAGATTTAAAGCAATATGAAAAAACATCATTTAATAGACTATCCAAAAAAGTGTTTAAGAAGTGAGTATACAGCTATTTTTTTCTATTTTTCGTGAAGAATTACTTTGCTTTTTAAATTTTTACTAGCAGCTGCATCTGCTTCTTTAATTCATGAGTGCAATTTTATAGCATAGAATTGTGCCAGTGTTGGAGCACCATCGTCGGATGCGGTTCAGTGATCGGCAAGAGGCTCCTAACAAAGAGGGTTTCCAAAACTGTGCCCATCTCAAGCCTTCCAGATAGAATCTGAAATACGTATCAAATAACATCCTTTGGCACCCAGATTTTTAAAAATATTTCAGCTCGAGGTACATGGGATAGGACCTTCGCATGTCAAAATGAGATCGGCAGCTCACTATTTTAATGATGCATATGAGCTATAATATCTGTATAACACAGACTTACTTGAAGCAAGATATGTAGGTGCAGGCAAAGGATAGTGATTCGCTGTTGCCAAATTGCAGGCTCGAAAAATCGCCTCATCTCTGTAATCGAGCCATTAATTTCAATTTTGAAAATGCATCTTGCGTCTTTTTAAAGTAATAAAAATCATAGAAAGGACACAAATGAAATATTCTTATAAATTTATTTTTGATGTATCAAACTTAAAAACTCATCAAAGTCTACATTTTGGCTGACAAAATTATGTATGTACACTGTAATTTTTAATCATTTTTGAAAGTCCGGAAATCTGAACAGCAATTTCATTAACAGGCACTTCAAAGCCAGACGCTTAATTAAAAAATGTTTCGTTTTCTAAGGTCAACGATGATGAGGGTTGCCAGAGCATTGGATCGTGCAGATCAAAGACGATATCGTGACAAATATGGGGATCAATTCAATTACATGTATGACAGATAATGTGTAAATTTGGTCCCAAAACTGCTACACTGTGATACATTTTAGGAGAAGAAACTTGCTGCTGGAACATATAGGAGCCATCAGGTGAGAAATTTTGAGATCAACAATGAAGGAGAATCATTAACTAGATACCCGTAATGTTGAATCCTAGCTTCTTTTTAAATAATGAGTGACAAAATTCTTCCAAAATTAAAGCTCTGTATTTTTTTCTCAGAAATTATTAAAGGCAGAACAGCTTGAAAGGTATGGTTTAAACAACTAACCTTAGCCAACTTTATTTTTTAATTTTTTGAGCTCTTATCATTTGGAAAATAAAATTGAAATCTGCGATCAGTTATTATTTACCCTCTTTTTTCCACAATTGAAATAAAGAAAATAAAAATTTTGGTAAATTTTTGTCAGGTGCTACTAGTGTGCTATATCAATGTGCAATTGTCTCTCTCTGTTCAAGTCTCTATTATTCTCTCATTGCTTGCACAGAATTCAACACTTACATCATTTTTATAGATGTTCAACTTTCTTATCTCCATATCAGTGAAGAAGGAACATTACTTTCTGAAGATTTCTTTGATAGTTTGGTCACGCCTCCCAGATTTTGTGTGATGTCATGAAACATTCAGAAACGCTGGTGCTTAATTCTCCCAGATCTTTTACAATATGTAACCTGCAGATTCTGTGTTGTGCCTTTTCATTTTAATCGGACTTATTTTATTTGTTGTAAATATGTCAGTTTTGTGCATTAATTTCAAGCCTGACCACAACTTTTTGTTTGACCCTAAATATTTCTCTCATTTTGCTCCCTTTGAAGTAGTTCAATTCCTATGATTTAATTATCTCTCAAAGAATACTCTCAAGCTTTTTAGTAAAATATTGTTGGTGAAACTGTAAACGTGAATCTCGTTTTACGACACTGCAGATTTCCTGCAGTATTCTCCTTGAGAAAAATATTCTGTGGAAATGTAGAGCAACAGTGTTGTTTGGTCCAATTTTGATTTTCATTGGGAGTAGAGATTTTGCAACACCATAAACAAGATTTGCGATTTCATTGTTTCACCATCGATACACTTTTTGAGCATGAAAGATTTTGACTGCTGAAGCATCATCTTACAAATATATTATACCAGAATGCTTTTTTCGCGTGTTAGCAGCAAAATTCAACAGTTAATAGATAAAGCAAGGCGTTCTTCTGAGCTTCCTCACTCAAAAAAGTAGCTTCTAACTCTTTCATGAGCTTTAGCATAAAGGAAGATACCTCATTCATCTTTAAGGATCGTAATTTTCAAATCACTTGTTGCAGGTTGAAAGAGAAATATACAAAAAGGCTGGAGGTCTGCAAATTTTTCATCTCATCATTCGGCAAGTATGTGTGTTTGAATAATTGCTGACCCCCAGAATTGTTAAATTATTTTCTTTTTTAAGTGACTTTGAGAAATTGTTTTTTAAGGTTGTGCCTTTCATTTCAGAGTTTTAGATTCTAAGAATGATCATGAAGAAGCTTTTCTCCCTCCCCTTCCTCTTTTTTCAATGTACTATTATTTAGATTAGTTTGTGAGGTGGGGCTACATACAGCAGAAATCAAATATCGCAAAAAATAACAACTTATTGGTCATTTTGGTCAGCCCTCTCAGCCCTCGGTTGAAATCTCATGGGTTCGATATTTATGCATTGGTTATAATGACAATCGGACATTACGACCAAATTAAAGTAGCCCCCAGAAAGTCATTCTATCCAATTTCCACTGTATTTAGCTGTTGAATCAAATAATTAAACAGTATATTTATAGAATACTTATCAGCATAAAATAATTTAATAAAGTGAAAAAAAGAAAAAAGAAAAAGTTATACATAATTGGGAGTAATACACATTACACAAGCATTGTGCACTTTGAAAACATAGCACGTAGCTAAGAAAATGAAAAATAAAGAAACACATAAAATCATACATATATTTTTAACAATACTGTTTTTTTCCTTTTCTTGCCAAAGAGTTTTGTACCCTAGAATCTCTTCTGAGTGTGTCTTTAATTATGCTGAAGTCTTTTCTTTCTAAAACTTATCTGTATTGATCCAGTAAATCGACAACTGTGATTGAGGAAATACAGTATAAAAAGTGTTGTTATGGGTTTAAGTAATTGTTAACTAAACAAGAGAAATCCTGAATGGAAGAATATTATTTCCCTGTGGAAGGAAGTTTTATTAACCCATTTCGCACAAGATAATTATACATATTGGGAGCGCTATGAGGTTAAAAATGTATTTGATGTACGTACTTTCATTTTGAAAGTTGCTTTCTGATTTCTCCTCATTTTATAATAGGAACATCATTTTGAGATCAAACTTTCAATAGTTGGAGACATTTTCTGCATGATTATGTCTTGTATTCAAATCTATCTCAAGTCTCTAAATGCTTTTAAGCACTCTCTCTCAGCATACCTAGGTGAATTTCTTTAACGCACATCAAGATTTGCATATCGGCCATCTTAGTTAATACAGAAACAGTTCCTTGTTAGTGAAAATAGTTTCACGCTTGTTGTTAATTCCTAATTCTTAGTCAGTGACACAAACAAGCTTTGATTTTTAAGTACTGAGATTTTACATAATGCCTTCAAAATTTAAGATCAGCTTGAATGCCATGCATTAATTTAGCAGATTTCTGCAATTTCTCTTGTTCTTCTTTTGTAAGAATTTGTTTAACGATGCTTGTAATGCCGTTCTCTCCAATAACGCAAGGTACTGATAAAAAGACTTCCTCATCCACACCATGTAGACCCTGTTAAAACAAAATTTAGTATAATTAGTCAGCTATTTGACAGATATGGTTGTTAAGGATTAAATCATTTGTAGTATTTAATCTGAGTTGAACCCATTGACTCACGATTTATTTTGACCGTGCCGCATCAAGAATCAGTTTTTAACTATGCCAAGACCAGTAACTTCGAACCCTTAGAAATTATCCACACCTCTTTTTCGAGGTTTTAAATCAGAATCCCCAGCATTTATGATATTTTCCTGAGAAATGTGAATATATCTTGATAAAGTGATGAAATTAATGCAGCTACTCTATTGAAACTTAGCTTTTTGATGCATCAAAAAAAAATCCAAGATAAAAGCCAATCAAAAAAATTGTTTCATCAATTTTTACTAAAAATTTTCATTAATTCTAGAAGACAGGCTAACATTAAACTCATAAAGAGGAGCCTAAATTTCAAGTATTCCATGATTGCATTTATCAAAAGAAAATTGAGTCAATGTGTGATAGTATATATTGCTTACCTGAACCAAAGTAGAAAGTGCATGTAAGGTGTTGAGATTCTTGGTGATCGCGGAGACGATCATTGAAACGCTTAAACCAATAGCCCACGATGTGTATCCTTTTAATTTTATCACTTCATATGCGCTGAAACATTTTCAAACAAAAATGGTTCAACTTTTAATTGAATCGCAATCCTACATAATCTCAACTCTTTCCTCTACCTATCAACAGTGAAACTGTAAAAATATGTAGTTCGTTTGCTGTGTTCCAAAATCTTCACTCCCGTTTTATTTCATTAAAGGAGAAGGAACGCTAATGTTTGAAATTTTCATAGAATATTCTCTATGCAGAGAGGAAAAATGAGGAAAGTTTAAAAAATTCCGCTGTGTTTGTTTGTAGTTGAAAAATTAGTTACGACAGAAAGTCTGCAGCGTCACAAACCAAGATAAACGTTATTGTCGTCTCACCATCTATCTGTACTCTTATTGAATTTAGCTTCAACAACACTGATACTTTTATTATAAATGAAGAAGATACATTGGACTTCCTGAAATGCTTTGTAAAGGAATTGTGTGATTTTTCTCGACCACATTTTCTAGTGATTTAAGTACTGTCACCTTTAAATATGTAGTTTTTTGGACTTCAGGGTCTCTGTGCACGTGATAGAACTTAGTCACACTCAAAATTCTGGATATTTTTCCTATATAAAGTTATGCTACAACATAATTAAAATTTCCTCACTGCAAAATGTGCATCAAAAAAGTCAAAGCAAACAATTTGGTCTTGAATTGAAGGTTTATCATAAATGACAGTCTGTGTTTCAAAAGATTGGAAATTGAGTTAGACGTGGCATTTTGCTCTTAACATCAAGGACTCGATGCATAACAGGTTAAGTGCCACCAACACTGAAGTGGGGCGTATAATGTCTGAAAGATAGCATTAGGGGCAATTTCCTTGGCAATTGCAGAATTAAAACTGTGAATGTCTCGAAACCAAATTGTTTGCTTTCTACCCATTATTGATGGCAAGTTGTCAATTTTCTTTCTTAAAAACATCAAATGTCAAGTTGCAAGTCCAGTGTGAACTTGGAGTGTATGGCATCAACGAATAATATTCTGCCTCATATTTCAAGTAGGAAAAATATTCATCAATGTGCATTTAGAAGAAATTAAAGTTGTCTCTGTGTGGCAAAATTCTATCCAGGAAACGAGAATTTAAAAATCCATGTCTTACCTATCAACAACTTGCTTGTGGAGTGACGCCCATTTTTCTTTGTCATTGTCTTTCCCAAAGTCAGGGTTCAAATCCATGAGTCTGACTCCTGCGACATTCACACTTGACCAAACAGGAACTGCAGAAAATAAACGAAGAATTAATCAAAGAATCAAATGAAACATCATATCTATTTAAAAAAGATGTCGTTTACAATTTTTTATCAAAAATTACCTACTTTAAATTTTAAAACACCTAAAAAATCAATGAGCCATGAAAACTTTGCTTGAAACCATGTAAAAAAATACTGAATGCAAGATCAATATATTGCACTGGGTGCAGGGCACTGTTTCAATAGCTTTGGTAATTGCTTTAATACCAAGAAGTGGCATCAACTTATAGTGAACAGCAAGTGAAAGTAAAAAATCATGTGGTAAACACTATCAGGACACTAAAAGTAGGAACAATCTTAGATGATATCTCTACTTACTGCTTGTATCTCCATGTTCTCCGACAATCCAACCATGGCAACTCCTAGCAGCAACGTTGAGTTTCTGAGATATTAAGAAACGGAATCTTGCCGAATCAAGATTTGTGCCAGAGCCAATTACTCGGTTTCGGGGAAGACCACTGATTTTCCAAGCAACATATGTCAGAATGTCAACTTCAAACAATCAAAAAGACAAATACTGAATGAGAATCTACGAAATTTGTGGTAGAGAAGGGTTTTTAAATGGGAATGCCAGTTCAAAAAATGGGAAGGCTAAGAACTTTCTGGCCCCCTGAAATTATTTAAGTGTCCTCTAATCTTCTTTCCTCTTTAAAATTTTCCATACGGATAGAATTCTCCAACGATTCAGAAAACTTGGTATTGAAGAATGTTTTCTTTTGTTATTATTCTGTTTTGAAATTTTTGTTCACAGATGAGACGTAGCTGATGGTTACCTGGATTGCTGACAATGATCAGAATGGTATTTGGGCTGTATTTGACAAGTTGCGGAATGATGCTCTTAAAAATGTCAGTGTTGCGCTGTACCAGATCCAATCGAGTCTCACCCTCCTTTTGACGAGCTCCAGCGGTGACGATGCATACTCTTGAGTTAGCCGTCACGGAATAATCTAGAATTTAAGGTACAATTAAAGTCAATTATATTTTCTTTCATTTTTTTAAGTGCATTTAAGGCATACAATCTTTACAATTTTGAATAAGAATATGTCACCATGTGTGTAATTTAAAAATTGGTCGACAAAACTGTTCACGATCTCCCCTAAGTTCCTGTGCAAGAGATAGGTAATATAGTCCAATTATATAATATTTTTACAGCATTTCATTTAAGTTTGTATTTTTTAATTTTGTTTATTAAAGCATTGCATCTTTCAAGCAAAATGCCTCATCTCATTTTCTGTAACAGTAATGCCCGACTATCCAACTATTTGTAACAAGGACCTGCGTTGGGTATCAATAAAATGGGACAATCAAAGGCACCAAAAAAAGACTGAAAAAATGCAATTTCAGGAAGAGGGGGATAGGAGAGTTGAAATCGTTTATCATTTTTTTTTCTCTGAAATTATTTGCTCCTCCTCTAATTTATGCATGATTAAATTTTGATCAGACATAATTATATACCTGTACTAGCTTGTATCTTTGGACTTTTCACAAAAACGGAGCCGTGTTGGAGGTCCATCATTTCTCCTTGAAGTTTCTGCTCATTTGAATCAATTAAAGCAATGTCATGGGAAACAGACTGAAACATAGTCAAGATAAATTTTATAGTCGCAGGATCCTCTTGAAATTTTACACGTAAAAAATTTAACGGTTAAAATCATTTTTAGATTATTTAACTTCTTTAGCTTTCAATGATCACCAACTTATTTTAAAGATTTCTAGAGACCCATACTTTTTGAGAGCTTATTAACTATCTATGATAGGTGTCTTAATGAAGTTATCGTTTTGAAATGGTGACTAGGAATGACCAGTATTGACTGGTTGTATACTTTTAAATTTAGAGGCAAGTAATCTTTGCTAGAAATTTTAAAATCATGTAATAGATTTTGAGGGAGGGTGAAATTTACCTGCGTGAGGATGGTGAAGGCACAGGCCATGCCGACCTGACCTACACCAACAATTGTGACTTTGTTGCCTGAAGACTCAGCTTGTGCTGCAACATGCTTAAAGAGAGCACCTTGTGTTTCTCGGGCAATTCCATTCTCTGAGCATCCATTGCCCAAAGTTAAGCCCGGAACTCCGTTGGTAGTCATTTCTCCGGTGGGTTATTGAACTTCTGAAAACAAATCACCTATAATCAGTTTTCATCAGTGGGTCCATTCATAGAGAAAGAAAAGGAGGTGTTTGCGTCTTGAGGATTTTGTACCCTGTGACTTTGGTCGGTGCAACCTGGTCAGCAAAATCCGGAATTTGAAATACGAAAAACGGACCACAACATCCTATTTTATTGCTTAAATCAACTCATGATAAAATTTCAGAATTTGGTGTAAAATGCATTTTTTCCATAAAATAAACCATTTCCAAGAAAATCAATGATAAAAGTCGCCGTATGGACCTACGTCATCAAAAAAAGTCTAAGATGCCCTAAATGGAAACACCTCCTTTTTTTTGTCTATGAGGTTCATTAATTGATAGCTCCGTGGTGAGGCAGAGTCGTCTTCAGAAGAGAGACAAATTTCTTTTATGTTTCTATTTTAAGAACTTCTTTTAAGCCCTTAAGTTTATTTTTTCAATCACAATTTTATCAGCGACATTGGAACAAGCTGTCGTTCAAAACAAGAGCAGTACATCTCCATTCCAGGTTTCACATATTTCTGTCAGACAAAATGCTCCATTGAAAAGAAAAATTCCATCACCATCATACTTTACTTCTCCAGCTTGAGTTCCTAATGGTATGGCAGGGTTTTTATAAAAATATAATGGATGAAAGATTGTTAGACTGCATCTTGTGGACTAGAATGTAGTGGAAGAAAAAAATTAAAAGACTCTAGAATGGAGTTCTGCCTTCTTGTTTTGGATGGCAGTACTGTGACAAATCTCAACAGTGCAACAAACTGCTAATAGTTTTCAATCTGAAGGTCCCAAAAACCAAAAATAAATCGGAGATGATCGTGTTTTAACTTTTTCTCTTATATCGAAACCACAGGAACCAACAAATTCTTTTGAAAGGCACAGACCTCATTTATTTTTCGTAGGCATTATAGACCACAGACTTTGGGTGAGAGGAGGAGATTTTGGTCGTAAATTCCTTGGTATGTTTGTACAACTTTAATTATGCTGACACTAATTGAGGTCTCCACTCTCTCAATCTACTGATTAAAAATCGTTGACACATGAGAATAGTGCAATTCATGATAATGAATTCAATGCCTGCAAAGTTAGCATTATGAAACTTTTACGACTTGAAT
This sequence comes from Bemisia tabaci, assembly GCF_001854935.1. Lineage (NCBI taxonomy): Eukaryota > Metazoa > Arthropoda > Insecta > Hemiptera > Aleyrodidae > Bemisia > Bemisia tabaci. The sequence continues at coordinate 3,482,589 of NW_017552543.1, forward strand.
TTTGTTAAAAAGAATCTCTTCCTCAGATTTGTTAGAGGCATTGAGAAAATGTGTCAATAGCTTGAATTGTTTGTATGAGGAGGTGCAGTAAAAGGAAAGTAAGGTATGTAAAAACATACCTAGCTTTTTTTCCCTTTAATTAGGGAGATAAAAATGCATCGTATCTCTTATCTTGTAATTTTTTTTTAAACTAGTCTGCCTTGTGAGAGTGTTCATTGTAGTTGATAGGGAAACATAAATTAAACATGAACCAAACTGATAATTTTAGAGAAATTGATACTTTTATGAATCTTCCGTAGTAAGATATTTAAAGAAAGGAGCTTTTAAGTTACAGGAATGTTGATGATATAAATACAGCTTACTTTTTGAGCACTGTAATAAACGTTTTCAACAAGTCTCTTAACATCTGGAGGAAAATTGAAAAAAAATAAAAAGAAGGGAAAAAATATTACTTCTGAATAATAAATCTCAGAATGTGTATCAGCTCCATAATCCTCTTGAGGAAAAATTCAATCTAATGTCTTAAAAGATTCCAGATAGTTTTCATGGAAAATTAGGAGCTCCATGAAAAGAATGAAGATCAGTGTCTATCAAGTTTTCCTTTTGAACATGAGTATGGGATTCCTGATTATTGTTGAGAAATGGGAATGTTTTTACAACATATTATGATAATGTAGGCAATTACAGTGTATTGCTTCCTCCCCAAAATGGAAAAAATAAAAGGATTGTTGTTGATATGTGTAGGTTGATTGGCCTCATTCCGCCTTGTGGCTAAACAGCCACTTAGAAAACGGTAAAAAATGTGAAAACAAAGTACAAAAAGGGAAAATAAAATAAAAAAATAGGAAAAATAAAATAAAACGTTAACGAAAAACTAGAAGAATACAAATAATAAAAGTAGAAAATAGATAAATAATAGGTAAATTTTTTTAAAAAAATTAAAAAATTGAAAAAAAATTGTTTCACCAAAAAAGGAAAAAATCAAGGCTTTTTTAACCAAATAAGGAGAAACAATTTTTTACCGAAAAACGGAAAAATTATTTTTTTACAAAAAACAGAAAAAAAAATAATTTTAAAAATTTCACACAGCGGAAAAAAGAAATAAAGATATTTTTATGATCGGAATGAGGTTAAAAACACCAGCACGATTTAAAAAAAAGAATTAAAATAAAAGACTCCAATAGTTCAGATACCAGTTGATGAAAATCAGTTCGTCAGCGCCTGAGGAGCGTCACACACCAAAACTCCCCCCAAAAAACTCCCGAAAAAATACCAAATTTTTCTTAAACAATCCGCAACACTTACACACTTCACTGGAGGAACCGCAACAACAACAACAACAACGGTGGGAAATGGGAACAGCTGGTCCGAAAACGCGGACGATGACTCTACCAGTTGAATGAACGGCGACGGCGAGCGAGCGGGGTTCGTGACGATGAGAGTAGACGACTGCAGCGGCGAAACTGACGACGCTCGGCGCGGCGCGACGGACAGGGAGCAGGATGAACGAACGAAAGTGATCGCGGCTCTTACATCACGTTGAGATATCCCAGATCCCTCTTTCAAGGTGACCCCGGACCCCCGACGGGGGGTCAACCGACGCCGCCACCGCCGCTCCTGCTGCCCAAATCCGATGGGGTTGTTCCGCGCAGTGGTCGCATTCGGAAAAAATCAATATCAAACTTGTTGATTTTGCCACGTTTTGTGGTTGGGAGATGGTGATGTAATGTAAGGGAGCGACGGGTCATCGTCACCAAAAGCCGTAGGGTTGCGAAAATCAGAGGCGATTTGGAAAAGTCAAGGATTTCAAGGCTGTTCCGCGCAGTGGTCGCATTCGAAAAAAAATCAATATCAAACTTGTTGATTTTGCCACGTTTTGTGGTCAGGAGATGGTGATGTAATGTAAGGGAGCGACGGCTCATCGTCACCAAAAGCCTCAGGGTTGCGAAAATCAGGGACGATTCAGAAAAGTCAGAGATTTCGGGGTTTTTTTTTTTGTTAATCCTGAAATTCAGAGAATTTGTTTCGTTTTGAGAGAGGACGCATTATATGCCAAGTTCGCCCCCCCCCCCCCAAAAAAAAAGGAAAAATGAGTCGAATCCCCCTTTTTAAAGATGGGGGAGTAGTCAGAAATTTTGCCGAAATTCGTCAGAAACTTGTTTCAGGAAATTCAAGAATTCTTGGGAATTTTGAAGAAAATTTTGATTCTTGATCCGTGCATGTGCAGCGTTGTGTGTTTCGCCTTCATTTAAGCGATTAGGCAAAAACAGATCCCATGCGTCGGAAAACGCTCACTGCATTTTTGCGAGACTTCAACCCCGAACTATCAATGTACACGCCAACATACCAGCGTCGTTACCAAAGTGAGGACTCTGGCTATTTCTCACGATCCCTTTCCTCCATAAATATTCAAGATAGTTAGGCAAATTCATTTTTTTTTTTTTTTTATTTCTTTTAATCGATTGAATTTGTGCCTGATCACGATTAATATAATTTTGCAAGATTTTTTTTTTTTTTTTTTTTTTAAGTTGGGTTTGCTCACTAATTTCCGTGTAAACCTGATCACTACGAACATGACAAACTGAAACCTGATTGCAACCATGGCCTTAAACCTGATTGCCGATGATCGTGAAAAAGATTCCCGCGCGCGGGGATGTAAATTTGAAAATGCGCATGGCGGACTACGCAAATTACGCGTCGTAAAGTATATTACATTTTCTAATGCGCATAGAGAAAAAAAAGGAGGTGTTTGCATTTCGGGCATCTTGGAATTTTTTGATGACTTGATGACGTAGGTGGGTACAGCGACGTTTAGCTAAATATGAAAAACTGACCATAATGTCCGATTTTTTCACTTAAATCAACTCATTATATAATTTCAAGCACTTTTTATAGAATGACTTTTTTCCTTAAATAACACCATTTCCAAGAAAATCGACAAGGATAAAAACGTCGCTGTACCCACCCACGTCATCACGTCATCAAAAAATTCCAAGATGCCCGAAATGCAAACACCTCCTTTTTTTCTCTATGTCTAATGCGCTCAAAGTGATTTTCGTGCTTGCAAGACCACTCATTGTCAGATTCCTGTATCTCTTGCATGCAAGAGACCCATTGCACCGCGATAGTTCTGTGGTGCTGCGGCAGCACCGCGCGGCACGGTTACCTTACCTCCCACGGACGCACGCACGTCCGCACAGCGTCGCGCGAGCCGTCCTGCACGTTCCAAATGGGTTCCCTTCTGAGCCCAATCCAAGAATGCAGCAACCGGTTCAAAAACCAAGCCCGCGGGTTCCCGCTCAAGACCACGCATTGGTGGTCCCGCAAGCTCTGTACTAAACAAGGGTGAGGTGTCAAGATCTTCGACGGTACTCTGCGCTCTGACCATCCAACGCCTAAAACCCATCTATGCCGTCTTTTCCAAGGCGAAGAAACGTAACTTTACTCGATGGTTACAAAATTTACGAGTAATTTAAATTGGAAGTAAGTTAAAACTATTGAAAAAAAACACGACTTTGAAATTTGTGTCCAAAATTTTGCTGATATTTTCGTGTAACTTGAAGAAATATTAGTGACATTTTCGGTTGGAGACGCTCAGCTGGCCTCTCACGAAGATACCTATAATTTACGAGAGAAAATTTTACGGCTCTTAAAAAATAGTTTTTTGTCTCGGAAACGACTATGTATGGATATGGGGCGTATAGCGCAGAGGTTTTCCATAAGTTAACACCTAATGGTTCAATTGAAGTTGGTAAACCTATCTGCGAAAAAAGTATTAATTGCTTCGCTCGTCGCTCGTTTCAATGAAAATTTACGGGGAGATGCCAATTAATTATAGAGACTTAGGGTGACTAAAAAAGTGTAGGTAAATTTTGGCGCAAAGCTGAGAGGGACCTTGGATTTCTTGGGTAGGTCTCTCCGAGTGGGAAAAAATTATATCTTTTCGACGTGTGAGCTGAAGATAAGCTGAGTAAAAACGTGATATCATTCTACTAATGTCACTTCATGATAGTAGGTACACCGAGAAAGACGTAGGTGTTATCTGTCAAACAACACCGCTCATGGTATTTCACAAATGCATCTCTTTTCAGTTTTAGAGGACAGCTCCGGTTTTTAGACATTTTTGGACGCACTTTCATGTCTTTACGTTTGATGGACCATCAAACGTAAAGACGATAATTTTTCCTAAACTTTTCGGAAAGACCTATTCAACAATCGAACGTTTTAGTGCAGTTCCAAAAAAATAAATTGTATAATGCTATGTGTATGCAGATTCCCGACTGATTGTGAGTTAATTGCGCATACATACAAAATTGGTTGTGTGTCCGAATAAGTAAAGTTCCACAACGTTCTAGTCCAGGCGCCTGGTAGCTAAAAATGAGGCTACCTGGAATTTTGGGTACACAGCGATTTTTTTGGCTTACTTTATGTTTTTTGGGTCGCTGAATCCGAATCTGAAGTTTCCGCACGCGTATCTGGTGAGCATTTTCCGCTATTTTGAAAAAATGGCCTAAAAAGGCCTTTTTTTGCGGTTTTTTTGATATAGCGGCTACGGATAAGGAAAAGTCCCGGATTTAGCTAATGTTTTGAATAGCTGACAAAATTTGGAAGAAAATGGTATATGAATATGCTAGGTTTGCTCAAAAATTGAGGAACCTCGGATTTTGGAACTTTAGAACGCTTCGGAACTTGGCTGACCGCGGCGAGCCGGATCGCGCGTTGACGGGTGCGCCGCGAAAACGTGAATAGGCGCGATGTTCACGATGCTGTATCTTCCTCAATTTTTAAGCAAACCTAACATATGTATACATCATTTTCTTCCAAATTATGTCAGCTATTCAAAACATTAGCTAAATCCGGGACTTTTCTTCATCCGTAGCCGCTATATCAAAAAAACCGCAAAAAAAGGCCTTTTTAGGCCATTTTTTCAAAATAGCGGAAAATTCTCACCAGATACGCGTGCGGAAACTTCAGATTCGGATTCAGCGACCCAAAAAACATAAAGTAGGCCAAAAAAATCGCTGTGTACCCAAAATTCCAGGTAGACTTACCAGGCGCCTGGACTATTCGTGCAAGTATGCCGTGACTTATAGGAACTGTTAGAGCCAGCAAGGGCAGCGAGTTACAAGTGTTGCGAAATAATAGAGCAGGGGGTCATAAACAATTAAAAGTTATTGAGTTCAGAAAAATTGAGGGACTCGGAAGTGATTTTATTCAAAGTTAAATCGTAAAAAAATATAAAAACTGCCAAGTTGGAAGGGGTGGGTGGGTACAGTGTGCGTACATCCTGCGCCGTAAAGGCAGAATTTTCCCAAGGCAAGTAATATTCTAGTGGCTCAAGTCGAAAAATGCGTTGAATACTTAAACTTTGAAAAAACTCAAATTTAAATATGTTTCATTTTTTTAAACCGAAGTACCTATGAAGTACATCCCAGAAACGTTTTGTGAATATGATTCATTAGAAGCAAAGGAAATTTAGAGAAATATTTCCAAAAAACTCCTTATCGGTCCACTCGTTGTTTTTTAATTTTGAAAAAAATAAAAAAAAGATAAAAAATGATGCTGTTTTATTTCCTTAAAGGGAACTAATCAAAATGTATCTTTAGAATTCGGTTTGATTTTTTCAGAATGAACGAAAAAAATCGAAGATAATTTCAATGTAGACTGTTAATTAGTTTATCTGTACAAAAAAATAAAATAAAATATGAGCGGGAACTTTGAACGTCTTAAACTGAGGTATGCATTTTTCGACTTTGAAACTTCTAATTTAATCTGTGCATTTGTCGACTTTTCCTAGAGCCTAGGTCCTCCTCTTACTAGGACTCCAGGATGAGGGTGCTAAAATAAAAAAAAGCACCAACAGTTATCAGGGGTGCGCTAAGTCATCGCTTCACAACCCTTATTGCCGGCAAAGTTGTATTCACTAAAAATCGGTGGTAAGGGGCAGTTTAAGCTCGTGATTCTTCAGGAACGACGATTGCGTCATCCTTAAGCGTCCCTGCAGTGTAGCATGACGCGTCGCCATCAGGTGCAATCCGCAAGCCTGCTACGAGCTCTAGAGGAATGGGATGTGTAAACGCATTCTGCTGACGCAATATCTGACTCACAGGCCGTAAGAGAAGACGCCACTGAAAAATCGATGTCTCGCAAAATAGCGCAACTTCCCAATTCCCGGAATCCCGAGAATAATATAGTGTCCCAACGGGATACTTGCCCACAATACTGTTTGGTTTGCGTCTTCAGACCCGTTGGTAAATTAATTCACGATTATGAGTTCGGTGCCAAAAATATCAGAATAATTTAGTCCTCGATCAGAGTTAAAAAAATTTCAGAATAACATCTGAAGTTTTTAAGGGATATGTCACTTCCGTTATGGGAGTCCCCCCCCCTCCCTCGTACCCCAAATGGCAGTGATCGCACTAAGTTACGATTTGAACAGAGAATATAGGTATTGCAATTTTATCGACGCCGATCAATATTGTCGGATAAAAAATTGCGATTTTATTGGAAAATTTGCAACGAAATCGCGATTTTATCGACGGCGATTTATTACGTTACTATCGGAAAAAAATCGCGATAAATTGAGATAAAATTTCGATTTTATTGAACGCGATGTCATAAATATTTAATTGCGACACGATCGAGGATAATCACTTAGATGCTGCTGATCCTAGCGATTTTATCGCCAAAAAATCGCAACTTAATTTCATATCACGCGATTTTTCTATTGAAAAATGCTATTTGGACCCTTGTCTGCCTCTCAGTCGTGCCCTCACACTCCTCAAGCTGTCATGTCGAGGTCCTCTTCCCCAAATACTCAGTTCGATCGAAAGCACTATACCGCTCCAAAAGTCTGTTGTCCGTAATTTTTCAGGATACTGATTGTCTACTTCGGTATGGTCTGAAACTACTAAAAGACCAAGTCTGAATTACGGCAATACATACGTTCCTGATCGAGTGCTTACCTGTATCACGATGACAACATTGTACGTAATGAGGGAGTCCGGAAATCAACTTCCAAGTGAGAACTCGGCGTTTGCATTCACGTCTATCAATATAAAACTGATGTTTCTATTTATTCGCACATATTTAATCAATGATAAATTGTAATTTTGAACGTTCGTTTCTTTCTCATGTGTTCATTTCTGAACCTTTCGTCGTAATATTTTTTTTTTTTTTTTTTTTTTTTTTTTTTTTAACTGAGATTCTAAAAAGGAAATGTGCAATGTGGCGATGAGGAGGCAGGTAATTAGTCCATAGATCAGTTGCACGAACATGGGCAAGGATGATATGAGTCAACCACGTGGTAGCTCGAGTAGCTGATGGTTTATTTGGGTGTATCGAAGAGTTGAAGAGCTCTCAGGAAAAAGGGTCAATATCGAAAAATCGTATCTGAAATTTTCAGTACTACTTTTTGGCCACTGATGGTGACTTACCTACATCGAAAAACTTGGGCACTAAGTTTCAAAGTTTATATACCCTGGGAGAACAGAATTTTTCAACGGAAAAATCGCGATATTTTAAAATTAAATTGCGATGTTTTTGCAATTTTTTGGCAATACAATCGCTAGGATCACCAACAACTGAGCGATTATCCTCAATCTTGTCGCAATCCTATCTCTATAAAATTGGGGATGTGAGCCCGTTGAGTCCCGGCACAGTGGTTTTGAAGCAAAAAAAAAAAAAAATGCGACAAAAATGTACCCAAAAATGGTTTGCTCGGGGTGAGTCCATGGTACGTGGACACTTAAAATCGCGAAAAATCAAAATCTTGGCTAGTGCTATTTTCGAAATACGCGCTTTGAAATTTTCATAGTAAATGCTACTTTTCTACTGATCTTGATCCACTTTTTATTTATTTGTACATTGAATCGGTGTTGATCGGTTCATGTTTTTATTTTTTGTTCGAATCAAGTCGATCAAATACATGCCCTCTCTTTACACGCACACTTCCTTTCATACTCTTTTTTTTTAATCGAAAAATTCGCCTTCTGCTGCGTCTGCGGCAATTGTTGTTACGAGTATGCGGTGCGTGCTGGTTTCAGGTAGTTACATACTCGACTCTTTGAAGGCGTTTTGTGTGCGAGAGCAATTCGCCAGTTCTCCAACAGGGTACGCCACTTGCGCACATAAAACGCCTTCAGAGAGTCGAGTATGTAATGACCTGAAACCAGCACGCACAACATATTCGTAACAACAATTGCTGCAGACGCAGCTGAAGGCGAATGGCTCTCGCACATAAAACGCCTTCAGAGATTCGTGTATGTAATGACCTGAAACCAGCACGCACAACATATTCGTAACAACAATTGCCGCAGACGCAGCTGAAGACGAATTTTTCAGTTAAAAAAAAAGGGGGATGAAAGGAAGTGTGCGTGTAACGAGAGGGTATGTATGATCGACATGAATCGAACGAAAAATGAAAACGTTACCCGATCAACACCGATTCAATGTACAAATAAATAAAAATTCGGATCAAAATCAGTGGAAAAGTTGCATTTACTATGAAAATCTCAAATCGCGTATTTCGAAAAAAGGATCAGTCAAGATTTTGATTTTTCGCAATTTTACGTGTACACGTACCATAGACTCGCCCCCTGCAAACCATTTTTGGATACATTTTTGACGCTTTTTTTTATCTTTTAGATAAAAAATCTCGGCAGATTTTGAATTTTCAGCAAAAAAAAAGACGATGGCCCCTGCGCCTACCCTGCGCATGAGTCTAAAGAATCATTCTAAACCCAACATTGTTCTATCCTATTCTCTATATCTCTATAAAATCAAAATTTTATCCCAACTTATCACGATTTTTTCGATAATATTGTGATAAATCGCCGTCGATAAAATAGCGATTTTATTGCAAATTTTCGCGATGAAATAGCAATTTATCGCAATTTTACTATCCGATAATATTCCAATAAAGCGGCATCGATAAAATCGTGATACATTCTCCGATCATATCTTATTACCAAAATCGAGATATATATATCATATCTTATCGAGATCACTTCTACTTGGGATAAAATGAAAAATGTGACCATTGGTAAACATACATTTCCTCCAGAGTGTTGGTGAAGGAATTTTTAAAATTTTCCGTTTTGGGTCCTTTTTTCGGAGATGGACCTGTGGTCATAGGTTTCGGCTTTTAAAACTGTTCCTCTGATACATGCACGAGTTTTTAAACAAAAAATAATGTTTATTAATTTTTTCCATTTTAAAAAAGAAGAGTAAATAGATAAAAATCTGATTTGGTTGTCTAAAGTACATTTAGAAAAAAAGAAAAAATAATAAGACAAAGCTATTTTCTAAGTCGATGAGGATCATTAAAAAATCTTGCCTCGTCCTAATATAGTCCAACTCCGCGCCGCGCCTGAATTTCCGCGAACCGCAACCTTCATCTCAAGAATTACGTCACGTCGCGTCCGTCGTCGTCGCTTGGTCACAAAATCGCACGCCATGCGCCATGACGGATGTCTGTGCGCCGCGTCGTTCATAGACAAATTAGACGTGTATTTAAACGCATTTTTTATTTCGCTTTTTCTGTATCATTGCGCCTGTTATGAAGGCAGATTCGAGTTTGATGTTTTACTTCTGGGATTAGGCTATTTTATTGATATAATTTACTTAAATATTATATATAGAGTATGGAAACTTCCATCCAATAAAAGCTTTAGAGTGGTTGATATTTGAACCGCGTTAAGCAGAAAGAAACCAAGCCACATCATACCAAATTTAATTGGGCAATTTAATTTTTTACACGAAAACGGTTGTGCGGATTTTCGTGGACATTTCAGTGAATTTTCTGCGTAGTATGAAGCATTTTCCCTATAATTTTCACAAAACACCCTAACGTTCTTTTGTAAGAAATAAATTTCCCGGTTAAATTTGGCAACAGCCGATGTGACGTAGTGCCGTCCTGCTAAACGCGATCCATTTCTAATGTAAAAGCAATGCAGGGGTTGCGTCATCCCTTCATACCCCATAATTTCGAGACGATAAGTTTCTTCTCCCCTCTCTCTCTTCATAATTAATATTATTTTCTTTTCTTAAAGTGGTGAATGTTAATAGTTATAATGATGTCATAGTATATAATGTCATATTCTAATCGGAATAGTTTTTAATCCATCAAGGGTGCGTCAGAAAGAATCCTACCACTGTGCCCTGTCCACATGTGTACTTCCAATTAATTGTGAACTTTTGATTCGTTATCACGTTTTTTAAAGCAAACATGCGTTTTAAATGCATAAACCAATCATGAAATTCAAGTTAGCATCTACGTACTTATTGATAAAATGTTGGGCAACTAGTTCGATTTGAATATTTTACAAGAAAGCAACACAGCTTTACATTAAACGCAATAATTGCTCCGGATGGGATGATGCCTCTGATGTAAAAGCAATGTGGGGGTTACATCATCCTCCAGAAGGAGGGGGAGGAAAGAACCTCGAACCCTTTCAATTGGGCCCTTTATTTAGACAGATCAGATAACCGAATTTACATTTTCCGTGTGTAACAATAAAAAACCCATGAGCTCAGTAAATGACTTCTGGAACACCCTGTATTAAAGAAAAATGTTATTCCAACAGGCGGGTGTCTGCGTTACCTACTCTGGGCTGGAAACCGAGTGGAAATTTTAATCTAGGCAAAAATAACAAAACATCTGAAATTGACGGGAGGACATAAATTGTAACGTTGTTTATGGGCTGGGTGATTGGGGATGTCGAGAACTATTTATAACAGTCGAAATTCGGTCAAGTGTGACCTCAGCTTCGCACACGGACATTTCGCACTGCGTTCAGTGACCTTATGCTTCCCGGTGTCCGAACACCAGACGGACGGTCCCTCGCTGAACCCTCTTGCCAAGCACCATTATTTCAGCAACTCAATGAATTGTATTGTTGTAGTTTGCGTTAATGAATGAATTCCGAGAGATTTGGTCTAATCTAAGCCAATGAGAGGCATGAAGTCACATCACATTACAAGCCGAATTTCGTGTCCTGAACATGGCAGGATAGAATTTTAGTTGGATTTTTCCTACAGTCAAAAGTTTTGGAGCTGCTAACTTCAACCTGATTTTCTTTACAAGGCCGCGCTGTTGGAAAAACTGCAAACTCAAATATCCAGTTATTCGATCAATCAATTCAGGTACCTAATTAGAAATCATTTTTCAAAGTCGATTTAAATTTTAAAAGCTGAAATTTAAAAATTTAAAACATGTTTGACACATAATTGACATTTTTTAACTTTTTGGCCTTGCTTTCTTCTCAAAATAGTGTGGACCCAGCACTTGGTATTTTACCACCCTGTTACGTACAGCTTGGGCCACATTTTTTACTTTTTTTTTTTTTAATTTAAATAATAAGTAGTTAAAAATTTTAGAAGTTAAGTAGTATAGATAAAAAAATCAAATAAAGATTTTGTAACTAACTGAGATCAATAGGTAGATTTTTATTACAACGTATGTAAAAATATTTTAATTAAACAAATATTTATACTTATTATACACTTATTTTATTTAAGTTAACAACAAATAAATGCTGTCAATCGAATAAGTATATCAATATCCAATTAAAATTTTAATGAAAAGTTAAAATTAAACCTGTAAAAAATTTTAAAGTTAACTTTTTAAAGTTAATACTTTAAAAAGTTAAAATTAAAACTGTAATTAACTTTAAAAAGTTAAAATTAAAACTTTAATTAACTTTAAAAAGTTAAAATTAAAACTTTAATTAACTTTAAAAAGTTAAAATTAAAACTGTAATTAACTTTAAAAAGTTAAAATTAAAACTTTAATTAACTTTAAAAAGTGAAAATTATAACTTTAATTAACTTTAAAAAGTTAAAATTAAAACTCTAATTTTAGCTCATGAAGACATGCAAGAGAGCGAAAGCTCACTACTCAGGGTGACGCATCTTGATTGACAAGAGAGGTGAAGTTTTCGTGTAGATCTCTCCCGTGAGTGGAGTCAGGTGCAGCGCCCTCGGGTCTAGTAAACCCAAATGCCCGCGTGTAGCGCCAGGTTTATTTTCTACATGATTTTCTACATGCAGTGCAGTACAGCGAACCCGCGACCGACCTCAGTTTAAAGTTCAATCAAATTAATTGAACGTCTGGTGAGGGGGTCCGGTCTGAGCGGGACGTCACGCGTCACGTGTTGAGTCACTGCCAAACGTTGGTCAATTGCTCCAATCCCATTTATTTTTAGGCTGCCCCGCCCCCAGCCCCGGGTCCATTTCGCGAATCGCATCATTTGTATGGGCATCAGCTGTTGCGACTCGCGAACTTCCCTTTTACCTTCTCTCTTTACGGTGTGGGCGCCAGCACTGCCAGCAGCTGCCTCCTTTGATCTATGAGTGATGGTGAGTGAAGAGTATGTTCGGCACGCTTACCTCTATTGATCGGATCAATGGTGCTGCCGCCGCATACTTATGGTAATGGAATAAAGGTGGACACTGGCCTAGTCCCCCTCTTCTCCCGGAGGAGTTGTTGATACTGTTGATCTCACTTGCTTTTCGCCCTCACCCAGAGTTCGCCCCAGTTCTTTGGCCTCGTTTCAAATGCGATTGAAGGGATTTCCTGATGGGTAAAATTCTAAAAACGCAAACGTCCAACTTCCAAAATCTTCAAATCCCGAGTTGCAGTGATCGCAATAAGTTGCGATTTGATTGGAGAATGTATCGCGGTTTTATCGACTTCGATTTATTGCAATAATATAGGACAAAAAATTGCGATAAATTGCACTTTCATCGCATAAATATTTGCAATAAAATAGCAATTTTATATTTACGACGATTTATCCTAATATTATCAGGGCCGGATTAACTTACTTGCCGCCCATGGGCCGCCTAAATTTTGCCGCTCTCTTCTCATTCGTTTTGAAACATGAATAAAAACCATCAAGTGAACGTGCCGGAGGGAGGGGGGTGCATAAGACGCGTTTACTCGTGTTGGACACATTTTTTGCGAAAGCCCTGTCAACACTACTAGCAAAAGTTCACGGAACTTGGAGCAAAAGTTAAGTTCCGTAAATCTATCTCTGTGTGGACAAGGCTTTCCATTTACATGAATTGAACGAAAAAATTATGAAAGAACAAACATACGTGTGGTTTAATAATTTTAACTTCAGCCGCCGCGCCGCGCTGACCACACTGTGTTTGACGCAATGCGTGAAGTATTCTTGCAGTCTTGTAGGCGCTATTCGTTTCACGCCGCCCGCTGCTGACCGCAGCGACCGCACTGCGTTTTTGACGCAATGCGTGAAGTATTCATGCAGTCTTGTAGGCGTTAATATATGTTACATGCCGACTGCCGCGCCGCGCCGAGGGTTTCTAATTTTCATCTCAAGTTCTCGTCATCATTGCTCTCTGCGCCGCGCCGTCCCAGGCCGAATTCCGTGTTCGGTTTCTCTTTAGTCTTATTAATTCCACTATTTGAAGGTGCTGTCTATTATATCACAGAAAGACGACAAAATTAGAGATATACTCTCAGGAAATGAGAGATTTTGTCACCTTTTCTCGTTTGTAATTTTTTTTCTGATTCCGATTTTTCTTTATAGCTACACAGACCCGCCACATCCCATCTCGGGCCCTTGGACCAGTTTTAAGGTCCGGGCCCAAAGCATGGGGGGGGGGGGGGGTCCGAGGGGCATCCCTCGAGAAATTTTAGAATTTATACGACTAATCGGACGCATTTTGTACCGTCCATGAAGAATTTTTCCATCAATTTCTGCGGAATAATTATGTTTTTTTTTTCTACTTTCGGCACAAAATACTTGCGAATTGATGCATTCAAAACATCTGGAAAATTTTTATTTTTTTTTGGGGGGGGGCATATGATACTATTTTCAGTTCTAAGAGGGCCAGGCCCCCGTGGACTCCCCCTTCGTTTGTCTATGGCAAGGGAGTTGAGCCATTGAAGTCGAGGATGCCCAGACTGGAGACTTATCAGCATCTGACGACGGAAGAAAATGAAACGCAGTTACTAAAAATATCCTAATCCGGGTATCGGAACTTGGCTGTTTTGAAAACGCCATGAAATGCGATGTAATACTTCACGCATTCCGGAGCGTTCAAATAGATGTATCATTGCGCCTCAGAAATGCGACGGAAGATTTAAATGGAAATAGCCTCCATGCACGCTGGGCGTGTCGATTTTCTTCGACATTTTTGCAATGGTGAATGCATAGCTGAAGTGTTCTCCAGCTAGAATTGTATTTATCAAATGGGTGGTTTTTATAGGAGGATTATAATTAAACAAGTGGTTAGAAATAGGAACAAATAATATGAACAATGCAAAACGATTATTCCGATAACGGAACTTGGCTGTTTTGAAAACGCCTTCAAATGCGGCGTGATACCTCACGCATTCCGGAGAGTTCAAATAATTGTATCATTGCGTCTTAGAAATGCGACGGAAGATTACAATTGAAATAGCCTTCATGCACGCTGGCCTTTCCGATTTTCGTTAAAATTTTTGCAATTGAATTGTATATAGCAAATGGGTAATTTTTATAGGAGGATTATAATTAAACAAGTGGTTAGAATTGAAAACAAAATAATATGAACTATGCAAAACGATAATTTGGGTATCGGAACTTGGCTGTTTTGAAAACGCCTTTAAATGCGGCGTGATACCTCACGCATTCTGCGGGCCGATTATTGAAATTTAAACCAGCCCGATAAGACATCGAATTGCGATATATTGCACGGTTAAGATAGGGCTATGTCTTGTCGTAAGCGGCGACATAGAGTCGATGACATTTCAATAATCGCCCCGCTGGAGAGTTCAAATAGTTGCATCATTGCGCCATAAGAATGTGACGGAAGATTTAAATGGAAATAGCCTCCATGCACGCTGGGCGTGTCGATTTCCTTTGAAATTTTTGCAGTCATGAATGCGCTTAAGTGCGCTTCAGCTAGAATTGTACATAGAAAATGGGTAAGTTTTATAGGAGGATTATAATTAAACAAGTGGTTAGAAATGAAAACAAAATAATATGAACTATGCAAAACGATAATTCGGGTATCGGAACTTGGCTGTTTTGAAAACGCCTTTAAATGCGGCGTGATACCTCACGCATTCTGGAGAGTTCAAATAGTTGCATCATTGCGCCGTAAGAATGTGACGGAAGATTTAAATGGAAATAGCCTCCATGCACGCTGGACGTGTCGATTTTCTTTGACATTTTTGCAATGGTGAATGCATAGCTGAAGTGCGCTCCACCTCAAATTGTATTAAGCAAATGGGTGCTTTTTCTACGAGGATTAAAAATAAATGAGTGGTACGGAATATAACAAAAGAATATGAAGTATGCAAAACGATAATCCGGGTATCGGAACTTGGCTGATTTGAAAACGCCTTCAAATGCGGCGTGATATACCTCACGCATTCTGGAGAGTTCAAATAGTTGTATCATTGCGCCGTATGAATGGGACGGAAGATTTAAATGGAAATAGCCTTCAAAGCTATACATTTAAAAAAATTGCAAAATTCGCTGCCATGGACTGTGGCCCATGTGACCATCCCCTAAATCCGGCCCTAAGGATTATCGAACAATGAATCGTGATAAATTAAGGTAAAATTTCGATTTTATCGAAAGAAACTTTATTGACATAAAACTGTGACAAGATCGAGGATAATCGATCGATCAGTTGATGGATGGTCCTAACTATTTATCGCCCAAAAATCAGGAATTAATTTCAGAATATTTAGATTTTCCTGTTGAATAATGCTACTAAGGATGAAGATTTGCGCCTTTGAGTTGCGGAAACTGGGGGTCGTTTATGTAAATTAATGTCCTTAAAACTTGAGAAGAGAAGACAATCAGACTACAGGAATTTTGCCTTCAAAATCTGATTGCAATGTTACAATATTTTCCAGTTACGTGATATAAAATAGTGTCTGTCCAAAAGGCAAGCTAGCAAAAACGTTTAATGAATACGTTTGTAACAGTTGTTTAAAAGCTCAAGTACACAAACAAAAGCAAACTCAACGAGAAAAACGGATTTGATTGTTGTCGAAGCTTTACCTAGGATCACATGTAAGGAACTTTTGGCCCAGCTTCCCCTCGAATACTTTGTCATTGATTCCTGCTTCATGAACCCAGTCTACTGGTGCTCCATTTCGATGACTCTGAAACACTCAATAAAGTAAAGACATTCTTCTTTGCAAGCCCTACCTTTTCTATTGGTTCTGGACTGCTCGTAGGTCAACGTTTATTTCTGAATGGACTTCTTTTCAACCCCTCTGCAAAACAAATATGTTGAGATGTGCGCAGAAAACTTTCCTCCGGTGTGTCCCAGAAGCCAGCCTGCCGTCGTTTTTAATTGAGTAAGCGTAAGGTCGTCGCTCATATTTCAAGAGAGTAAAGTTGGTAGACATATTTCAACAATCAAGGCATTTTTCTGAAAAATGACAGTGTTACGATAAAATCGGTAATAATCGACTTCATCGTGCGGCGCAATTAGCGTCATTGGAAGTTGCGATGTGAGAGGTACCAAAATGCTCTCAGTTGTCGCGCGTGTGACGGACACTAAACGAATTTCACCATAACGCCTGGATGCAACTATTCGGCCTCTACGGATGTCCGTGTTGCATGCGCACGAAAGTGAAGGCGTTTTGACTCTCCAAGCACTCACCACTTCACGCGCGGCGCACGGTGGATCGAGTCAATAGTGAGGTCGAACAAAATTTTGAAACTTTAAAAGCTTACAACTCCGCTTACACAAAACTATGAGGTTCTGAAAGTGATTTTATTGGTTTCCTCGTAAAATTTTCTTCAAGAAACACCCTTTAAAATTTAAAATCTGGCAGAATATACATCAAAATTTGCAGTTTCAGTCAAAATTTCATGCCCGACCTCTCCAATTAACTCGGTCCGTGTGCGGCGCGGCACCACGGAGAATTGTGTTTCCACCACGAGGTTTCAAAATGATAGGACACCTTCAATTTTTTGTTAATATACTATACAAAGACATCTTGCAAGCACGATAATAGGTGCACATCGGCGTAGGATGTGAGTGTCTTTTGTGATTCAGTTTTGATATCATGATGTGCTTAGAATATTTTTAGAACGACAAGTCGTGCTTATGAGATAGCTTCGCAGTATCAACGCAGTATTGAAGGCACTCTGTTATTTTGGATCTTCGCAGTACAGCCCACCCGCGGAGCCGCGCCGCAAGTGAAGTCTGAAGCGGCGATTGCCTAGACACCCAAAGCGCCTTCACTCCCGTGCGTATGCAACACGGACATCCGTGGAGCCCGAATAGTTGCATTAAGGCGCCGTAATGAAATTCGTTCTGTGTTCTTCGCATGCGACACAAACCGAGGACGGCGCTTTTACACCTAAACTGAATCACAGCGTCGGCTAATGTGCCGATGAAATATCACCGATTTTTATCGCGACATTTTAAATACATAAAATCATCATTTCAATACACCAATACATAAAATCCTAGTTATTGCGTCAATAAAAAGCTTGTATGTATGTCTCTTCTTGTTTTCTTTTCTTTGTTTTTGCGCTTTTGGAATGAGTCTCGACCATCTCTATACTGGTATCTCTGACCATCTCTATCTCGGTATACTGTCCCCTTGAAAGCATTCTTGAACTTTTTTGGACGGTTGGGGATCACCGATCAGATTTTCAGGGAAATTTTACAAATTTGAATCAGCAATTCGCCGAGTAAAAACATAACTCATAGTGGAAATAGTCCCCCTTTCTCATTTTTTCCTCTTTTTTACTTTTATTTTATTTGCTTTTTTCCTGGACACATATATAATAAAATATTTCTATCTCACCCAACCTCCGCTCCCCTATTTAAATTTAATGTCTTACGGTAGTTGAAAAGAGAACGGAGAAACACAGCGACAGGCAACGGGAAAAGCTGTAGAAAATTATCGAAAGTATTTAAGATTAGAGAGAATGTAAGATTATGGTCACGCTTCCAATTTAATTTGTGCATAGGTTGTTTTTTGTGCAAATAAAAAGTTTGGCAAGTATCAAATTTCCTCAAAAAAAAAAAAAAAAAAAAAAAAAAAAAAAAAAAAAAAAAACTAAAAATTCAAGATACAAATGAAAGAGGGCAAAAATATGTACATTTGCATCAGGACTTTCATGTACACTGTTAAACATTTAAAAATGCGAAGTGAAATTAGCACCATAAATACAACACTCCGCTAAAAGAGTAGATTTTGCTCCTCAATAGTGTAAGTCACTACGTAAGTAGAATAGATTCCGCCCCACATTTATATCACTTGGGATCTTTGAGCACTGTATCGACTTCGGCACAGAATTTCACTTCAAAATTTTTAACGGTGCAAACCTAATCACTTGAACCATGCTTTGTTAAATAAAAACCTCTTTGCTAGGGGAAGCCTTATTCTTATGTACATAGGCAATTCACTTTTTACATCGGAAAAACGTATTCCTTGCTGCCTGCGTGGTGCCTGGTAGCCTAGTGTCCGCATCCCGCCATACTATGTGTGTGGTAAACCATAAGCGCGAGAAACATCAAACGCCTTCAATCTATTGTGTATGCAACGTAGACAGCCGTCAAGTGGTAATAGTTGCTGCCCCCAGGCGTTGTGTTTTCTTCACATCGGGTGAGCAAATCGGCGTTCGCTGAGACAACTCTGAAAGTGATTAATTAAGGAGAACACAAGAGTTGCGACAAATTCTGCTAGTTTAAACATGTTTTTTTTCTTCAAAATTAACCTGCCGACACAGAAAAGCGATGCCTTTCAGCTAAGAGCTAGGAGGGCAAAGGAAATAAAATATAAGAGGAAAGAACTAAATAATGGGATTACATGCTTCATAAGTGATGCTAAGTGCATGAAATAAAGATAGAGAGGAGGCAAAGGTCGGACAAAGAAAATTAAAAAATTATTTTCTCTTCCTCTCTTCGTTTATAATTTTAATGTAGTGTTTTTTGTATTATATTTTATTTTATTTTATTTGCCCTATCCCGATAACTTGTAGACAACAAGCTACGGTTCCTCAGTTTTAATATGTTTTATATTCATACATTTTCATATTCGTGATAATGATGTATGAGGATAGGGCAGAAAACTTCTATGAATAAGAATAAATAGCTTCTCTTTGCTCTTATTTTCTCTTTGTCCTTATTTTCTCTTTGTTTTAAGCTGTTTAAAAACGCTATAATCATTGAGGAAGTACTGTATGGGGTTATTTATCCGTCTGCTTCAAAAAGGAGTTTTCCAAAGGGAGGCTTGTCATTGAGTTCACAGTGTTTTCAGTGTCATGAAGTTCAATGATCATAGTTCAAATCATTAATGAGGTTTCTCATCCGCAATCGCCTCATTTAGACGAGAATACCGGAAATTAAATGCAACCATAAAAAATGCACCATGCACAGCAGTTCATTAATTGAGCGAAACCCAACCGTTCAACGTCTGTTTGTAACATGTAGAGCGACATTACAGGGGGTATGGAAGAAATTTTAAGCTATTTTAAGAAAGTTTACACAGTATGCCATACGGCAGTGGAGTGATTTATTGCTCAAATCGCACCTTTTTTTCTTGTATAAAGTTTATTTTTTTTTTTTTCAAACGTAACTTCAGTTGCGTGGATCTACCGCCACAGTAATCCAAATTTTTGGGGAAATCATAATTTTTCACAAATTTTGGCAACGGTTGTGGACCATAACTCTTGATAATAATGATCCATCCCAACAATGCTCAACAATGGTCTTAAAATTATCGGAAACTCAAGTTGAAAGGGTATTCCAGGAAGGTCTTTGGATTTACAGGATGAAGTACTATTTTTTTTCTTTTTTTTCTGTGCACCAACGAAGGTGCTAACTTCCAGGGCACCTTTGTATCGAGGTTAAAATGTTTGCGGAAAATGACTATAACCATTTTTTTTCTTCATAGAGCTTTGAATTTCGAGAAAATCGCGCTTGGATAGGCTCTTTATACATTTTAAGCTAAGAAATTGGCAGAAAAGGATATTTTCCCCAAGACAGCACCCTTCTCTTGGATTAATGTACTTTTACTGCTGTTTTTTCGTAAATTACGTCAATTTTTGCGCTCTTACTGCTGTCCTATGAAATTCGTTTTTGTATTAATAAGACTTTGCTGTTTTGGCTAAATCCGCCAGTTTTTTAAACTATATTAAACGAATTTTGAAGGAAACATAGCAACCTCATGATTCAGGGAAGTTAGCTGGCTATTCACCTCTTATCCCCTAGAAACACGGAGATCATAGGTGCTGTGTTTGTTATCAGTGCATATCGGGTCGTCGGTTTGGTGCTAGTAGCTCTCGGCCATGCAGCATCACTGTCAGTCGTATCTCTCGCTTTTGATGATATCTTCATAAAATCAATCCGAGTTCTGATTTCAGTATCATCAGTGCCGTGCCTGTCCCTGAGTCCCACTGAAACTTTTCATCAGACTTACCTATACCTCCATCCGCACTCACGTGAGCTTGTTGCTTTCAGTAAACGTCGATCGACGTCAGTGCAATACTGTTTTTATTACTCCACATAGAGTTTCTTGTTTTTTCTTCGTTTCCGTCCGAACATTCGTTCAAAATGCCTTCTGATTATGTGTATGGTGTAGAGGATTACGTTCACATGCTTCTTTTCTACGGGGAGACGAAGAAGAATGCCACCAAAGCCGTTTTATTGTGGAAAGAACGATTTCCTGGAAAGAAAGTGCCCAACGCGAGGACCATCCAAGGAGTTTATAATCGAGCCATGAAAACTGGTGCTGTCGTCCCCAAGAATATCTGCGTTGGTCAAAAGATGTGGATCGCTAGCAATGCTGGTAAATGGTAAATGCTCGTCTTAAGATACTTTCATTCGGTCTCCGTCATTTGTCCTCAAAATTATCACAAGAACCATCATAATATGACTCAATTGTTCATGACTAAAGTACCTATTCTATAGTATACATGCATCCTTATTAATTGTTCCTTCCTAGTTAACTAAGTATCCTTGTAAATTTTAGGCATATAGGAAAATTTTATGCCAAAAATAAGTTCATATAGTACCCATACGGCATTACGCTCCAAGGTTCTACTCATTTTCTATCTTAATTAGGTAGTTACCCATCATAGAAATAGTTCTATAAAATGTCCTCGCCATGAACGCTTTTGACACCTAACTAAATACTTGTCGAATTTTCACTCTCTGTTTAGTAAATTTGTTCTTAAATATAAAACACCTACTCACTTCACTTGAATTTTTTGACCGAGTTTTTGAATAACTCTGATTTTCTTTGGATCCCAGACTAGATTCTCAAAAAAATGCATTTTTCTTTTTTCCCATCAAGCACTACTAAGGCTACTGAAACCTTTTAATTCTATTTTTTTGTATCATGCACATGATTAAGTACAGGTACTTATTTGACTGAAGTTTATTAATTTCAGGATTTTTTTCTTTTTTCTTGTTTAGTTTTTTATATTTCTGTTAATTTTTTATAAGTTATATGTAGGTGTAGGCTCTTGAATATTCTTTAGCGACCATATGTCAAAGCAAGAATACTCGTTCCATGTTTTTCTACAATTTTATATTCTATACATTTCTTGAATATTACTCTGTTCATCCTTTCCCTTCTAAATTATTAAATTCAAAAGACTCATAATTACTGAAGTAAATCCACCTCCTTCCATGAAAAATTGAATCTCAATGTATCTCATTATTAACTTTCTCCACCATTTGTTCGAAATCTGACAGATTCAAGTAAGATTTTACCCAGCTAAATTGTTCCAATTTCTAATTCACCTTAACACTTTCAAATTTATTTATCACATCTTACATTGTATTATTATCATTAAATATACTCACATTTGTCTCTTGCAATTCCAGTCTGTTTATGAATATCTAATATACAACCTAATATTTCTCAACCAGCAATTTTTTTAGATGGTCATTTTAAGAAATGGGACAAATCCCATGTACCTACCAAGTTTGAAATTTTTTTCATCCAGTTTAGTGCAATGGAAAAGTATAAGCGCAGCTATTGAAGGGAGGTTTTTATTGTTATCGATTTCGGTCTCAGGCTCCTCAGTCTTATAATTTTATGAGACCAATCACTCAAATTACTCTCTCTGAATTAATTTCACTGTGTATTAGTTTCTCGATGGATGTGACCAACTTAAGACTCAACTTATTGAAAATGAAAAATTCATTGTCATGATACAATTAGACTGATTATTGGTCCAGCGGGTACCGAAATCAATGATAATAGATGATAATTTTTGAGGCAAAATTGTCCTATTATTACCTTTAAATTTTAATATGACTTCAAAGATTTCCCTCTATAAATATCACACATAAGCAAACAGTTTTTCCTTAACTGTTATTTGATCAAATTGGATCGGGTTTCACAGAATCGCACCCGACCGCATTTTGGAAAAAATGAGTTGGGAGTAGTTTCGAATTCAACCAGTTGTACATTTTCTCTTATTCAAAATTCAAAGCTGCAAAAAAATGTTTTGAGCGTGAAAATAGTCGTTAAACGTTTTCTGTAACATTGAGTCTTGAGAAAGTTTAAAACTTTTTCACCTGGTTATCTCGGTTCAACTTTTGTGACTGGGTGCTTTTCTGTTAAATTCAGTCCATACATAGTTGCTTTGCTGGGCAGATACTTAGTACTGTAATTTTTTTTTTTTTTTTTTTTTTTTTTTTTTTTTTTTTTTTT